>JAABKJ010007545.1:262905856-263141270 GCA_011634705.1 Andricus grossulariae
CACAAGATTTCAAGAATTTTGAAGATTTTAAAAAGGGTATTGTAAACCAGGTTTCTAATATTTCAAAACATTTCAAACATTTTAAACGGTTTTCAATTTTTTTAGAACACTTCAAAAGATTTCACTACAAAGATTTAAAAAAGATTTCACAAAGATTTCAAAGATTCTGAAAAGGTGTGTACTCTAGATTTAAAAAATTGCACAAAAATTTCCCAAGGATTTCAAACGTTTCATAAAATTTGCAAGGATTTCAAAGATTTTAAAAAAGCATGTACACTAGATTTCAGAGATTTCACAAAGATTTAAAAATTTTCACAAGATTTCCAAGATTTCAAAACGTTTCAACGATTTTAAACGTGTTTCAAATTTTTTAGAAAATTTAAAAAGATTTCACAAACAAAGATTTAAAAAAGACTTCACAAATATTTCAAAAGGTTTCACAAAAATTTCAAAGATTCTGAATCCTCATCTAAACCAAATTATTTTCAACTAAACTATTTGATTTTCAACAAAAAATTGATTTTCTACAAAAATTTTTTATTTTTCAGCCGAAAATACCAATTTTTTATAAAGCAGTTTAATTTTCAACCCAAAAATGTGAATTTTCAACAAAAAAGTTAATTTTCAACCAAAACAGTTTAATTTTTAACGAGACATTTGCATTTTTGGTTCTTGTACGCAAATTCGGCTCAAAGTGCGTTTTCTGTGAAATGGTTCACTTAATTTGTTTATAACAATTAGGTTCATTATTATGCAAATTATTTCTTTTCTGTGAAGGTCCGTGCATGGATTTAAAACTTTTTCTGATATTTGTCAGTCTTTCCTGAAGAAAAACAAAAATAAATCATTAAAACTGCCCACTTTTGACTCACTTTGCGTTAAATAAATAAATGCAATGAAAGCTAAATTAAAAAATCGCGCTTGACAGACCTCTTAAATATTTAATTTAAAAAAAATTTGAATCGGATGAAAATTAAAGACTGCAGAACTTGGGGTGGACTGATAAATCCTGGAAAATAAAATTCCCGATACTGTAGAATTCGAAACAGAAATTTTCCGAAATTCGAAAATGGTCGAAATATAAAAATTTCGAATTGGAAAATTCCCGAGTAATAAAATTCCCAAACAGTTTTCTAATATTACTGAATTCAAAAAACCCCGTAACTCTATAATAATACCCAATTTGAAAATTTTCTAATAATAAAGTTCCCGACAGATAATTTCAAAAAATTATTGCTTACATTTGAAATTCAAAAAAAAATCATTAAACACCCAACTAGATTTTTTTAGATCAAAATTAAATTATTAAATTATTAAATTAAATTAAATTGTCGAATTTTTTAGTGCTGGGAATTTCGTAGTATTTTATATTTTATAATTCTGCAACTTTCTGTTGAAAGTTTTGTTATTCGGAAATTTTCAAATTCGCTGATATTATCAATTTTTCGGGAATTTTATTATTCAAGAATTTTTCTAGTCGGGATTTTGATATTCCGGCAATTTTATAATTGCGACAATTTTCTATTTCGAATATTTTCTTTTTCTGGAATTTTACTCTTTCGGGCTATTTCTTTTTCTGGATTTTTTAGTCTTCGTTTGTCTTTTTATTTATTTTTTCAATCGATATTCTCAGAATGCTCTTAATATTGTGAAAATGATTGGGAAAATTGTTAAGATGAAACTTTCGGATTAGATATGGGTTTAAAAACTTTTGCGGTCCCACAAAACTAATTTTGTATTGTATTATAAGTACCACATTCTGGGGTAGAAAAAATAGGGGAACTAGGGGAAACTTTCATAAAGTTACAGGACTTTGAAGAAAACTTTTGTTTCCGAAAAGTAAGTCTTCTAACTTAAATTATTTCCAATTTCGAAATATCTTCCATCCTTTGGTAACAAATTAAAAATCCTTTATCTTGCATTTCTTTTTTAATTGGGAGGATTTAGATGTTTAATTGTCTAAATGTACTGTGAGGAAAAAATAAGATTTTGCTTTTTTTTAATTACTTTATATCTCGGTAATATAATTTATAAAGAAATTTTTGAAATGAAAAAAATGAAACAAAAAGAATAAACCAATTAAACTATCAAATGGGCAGGAAGAAAATTTTCCGAGGTAATAATTTTTGAATGGAAATTTTTTTTTATTCAATTGTTTAAAAATGTTTTTCTATTGAAATCTACTTTCAATCAACGATAATATCATGCATTATGTAGACTTCTGATATTCGATTGACGCCAGGAGAGAAAAGCTGTTGTTTCAATTTCCAACTTTATGTAGGGCATTCATCGATGTGTCGTTAATCATTATTTCTCCGATTAAAATCTAAAGTAGAAGCCGAATACTGTTAAAAGAGCCTCCACTTGTTTCTTATATTAATTGTCATTGCAAGTAAGATTTTAAATTTAAATAAAAAATTTTTTAAAAATCTTTGAATTCCATTGTTTTTTTGTTTGAACTCCTTTGAGATCAAAATCGTTTTCCAATCAACAGGAACCTTCAACTCAGGTTTCTTTTCAAGCTGAAATTTTTTTTATTCTATTCATTTTTCTAAATATTTTACAGAAATTTTTAGGGATAAACAAAGAGGCCGCAAAACTTCATTTTCAAAATTCCCTGATTTTCCCTGACCAATTTTTAATTTTCCTTGACCATTAATAGTCGAAGACCAGCATTTTAATCTAGTAACATTTTTAACATAGAATCTTTTAAAAATGCATTAAAACAGTTTCAGGTTAAAATTCTAAATTTATTTATTTATATAAACTAAAGAGAATAATTAAATTTTCAACAAAATAGTTGAAATTTCTACAAAATAATTCCACTTTTCACTGAATGGTTGAATTTTCAACAAAATAATTAAATTATCAACAAAATAATTGAATTTTCAAACAAAAAAATTAACCATCAACCAAAAATAGTTTGCATTTTCAATACAATTATTTTATTTTTTTGAAGACAGTTGGATTTTCAATAAAATAATGTGAATTTTCAATCCAAGAGAACTTTTTTCTGCTCAAATGGGCGAATGTTGAACAAAACAGTTGAATTTTCGACCAAAAAAGATGATTTTCAGAAAATACTTGATTTTGTAACAAAATACTTAAATTTTCAACGAAAATGGTTATTTTTAACGAAGAAAAATGAATTTTTAAATAAATTGTTAAATTTCTTACTCAAAGCAAAATGAAATAATTGGCATTTCATCCAAACCAACAAAATTTCAACAAAATAGTTTAATTTTCCACCAAAAAGTTGCATTTTCATCAAAATAGTTGAATTTCAACCAAATAGTTGAATTCGAGCTTGAATTTGCAACCTACGAAGATTAATTCTCAACAGAAAAATGTAATAATTGATTTTTAAACAAACAAACAAAATGAAATTTCTGTGAAAAGATATTAAATGCAAAACCCAAAAGATGAATCTTCGACCAAGATGATTAATTTTTTACCAAAAAAGACGGATTTTCTGTAAAAGTGTTGAATTTTCAACCCAAAAATATGAATTTATAAGACAAAAGTTCATTTTCAACTAAACATTGTCATTTTTAACCAAAATAGAAGAAATTTCAAACCAAGAAGATTATTTTTCTATCAAAAAAAACAAATTTTCCAGTAAAAAAAAAAATTTTCAACCCATAAAATTAATGTACATCAAAAAAGTTTGATTTTTACCCAAGTAGATGAATTTTAAATTAAAAAAGATCCATTTTCAATCAAATAGTTCATCTTTCAACCAAAGAGATCTGAATTTTCGACAAAAATCATGAATCTTTAACTGAAATATTTAAATTATCAGTTAAAAAATTAATTCTCAATGAAAAAAATGACTTTCTAACTAAAGAGACGAATTTTTAAAAACAAAAAAAAAGATTTTTTGAATAAAGTGGTTCATCCAAGCAGTTTAATTTTCAACTAAAAAATATGAACGTTTAAATTTTAATAGCAGACATTTGAACCCAATAAGATTTTAATTGTAGATAAAAAAAGTTTACTTCGACCAAAAAATGACGAATTTTCAACAAAATAGTGAAAAATTAATTTTTTTTTTTTTGAAAATCTAGTTATTTGATTAAAAATTTATTCTTTTTGGTTAAAACTTTAACTATTCGATTGAAAATTCATGTATTTTGTTGTAAGTTCGTCTTTTGGTAGAAAATTAATCTTCTTGGTTGTAAATTGATTTTTGTGGGTTAAAAATTAAGCTTATTTACTTATTTTGGTGAAAATTTAACTATTTTGTTAGTCATCTTTTTTGGTCGGAAAAATTTTTCTTCGTTGAAAATAAACTTTTTTGTTGAAAATTCAACTGGCTGATAAAAAGTTCGTCTTTTTGGCTTGAAAATTCAATTATTTGTTCAAAAGTGTAATTATTTTGTTGCTAATGCAACTGTTTGTTTAAAAATCAATTTTTCGCTGTTGAAAATTTTTTTTTTTGGGTCAAAAATTTATCTCTTCTGGTACAAAATTAATTTTTATTGCATGAAAATTCAACTATTTTGTTGAAAATGCATTATATTTCGACTTAAAATCTTCGAAATTCAAAGCATTTCATACTGAATTCGAAATTTTATTCACATTTATTTTATTTATAATAATTTTATTCAAAAGAATTTATTCCTCTATTATTTATCTATTTTCGTAAAAATCACCCTATTTTCTCTCCTTTGAGAGCATTTTGGTTAAAATTGGATTTTCTTTTAAATTTTCATGCATATCGCCCGAAAATTTGTTCGAATCCACTTTCTACTAATAATTAAATGTTTATATAAATTGTTTAAAGAATTTATTATTGTTTTTAGCAATTCATCTAAGAACAGAGTTAGAAAGTCGCGATTTTTTCCGAATTTTTCAACTTATATTCAACTTTTCAATTAGAGTGAGATAATAATTAATTCAATTAAACATATATAATTTAAAAAAAAAATATTATTATCTATCACAATATTCTCTTAAAATAATGCTAGAAAGTTGCGGCTTTTTCTGAAATATTCAACATTTTGTCCACTCTTCACTCAGAGCGACGCAATAATTAATGCAATTTAAAAAACATAATTGTTTGAACAAAATAATTATTTTTTATAACCGTCTTCTATGGTAATGCTAGAGAGCAGTGGTTTTTTTTTTAATGAACTTTTTGTCAACTTTATACTTAGAGTAAGGAAATAATTAAAGCAATTCAGCAAACGTAATTGTTTAAACAAATTATTATCTATCTTCTCCTCTAATAATGATAGATAGTTGCGGTTTTTTATAAAAATTTCAACTTTTTGTTCACTTTTCACTTAGTGAGGTAGTAATAATTAATAAAAGTTAACAAAAATTATTGTTCAAACAATTTATCATTGTTTATAACTATCTTCTCATAGATAATTGCTACAAAGTAGAGATTTTTCAGAAATTTTTAACTCTGCTTTGGCTTTCTAGTTATGAATAAATAATAAATAAACATTAGGGAAAATAATTTTTTAAGCCATCGCTTTCTTTTTTTTTAGATATATTTTTCTGGAATGAAACACATATTGTTAAAATTGTTATCTGACTTTCCCTTTCCCTTCTTACTTTCCCTTCTGACTACTCATTTAAAGACCTTCTCCTAATTATTCTAATTTTTGTTTTTATCTTAACTGTAAGGTAGCCTTTTTGTTTAAAAAAAATATGTATATTTTTGAAACGTCGGCAAAAGAGTAAAAATAATTAAATTGGAAGATATGTAATACCAAGATTAATAATTTAAAGAATGATTCTTATTGATATTTATTTATTGTTTGTTCATAACTAAAAAGCCAAAGCAAAGTAAACATTTTCAGAAAAAACCGCTCGTTTCTACTAATTATCTAAGAGAAGATAGTTCTAAACAATAATAAATTGTTTAAACAATCAGTTTTGTATACTTGCAATTATTATTACCACATCACCAAGTGATAAATTGACAAAAAGTTAAAAATTTCAGAAAATCCCACAAATAGTTAGCGTTAATGTAGAAGTTAGTTATGAACAATAATAATTTGTTTAATCAATCACGTTTGCTAAACTGAATTAATTATTACCTTACTCTAGATACAAAGTGGACAAAAGTTGAAAATTTCAGAAAGAAACGTAACTATTTAGCATTACGATAGAAGAAAATAGTTACAAACAATCATAATTTGTTTAAACAATTAGGTTTATTAAATTGCATTAATTATTACCTCAAACTAAATGAAAAGGGTATAAAAATGGAAAATTATAGAAAAAACTGCAACTGTTTAACATTATTTTAAGAGAATTTGATAAGTAATAATAAATTATGTAAACAATTATTTATGTTAAATATAATTCATTATTGGATCGCCGTAACTGAAAAGTTGATAATAAGTTAAAAAATTTGGAAAAAACTGCGAACTTCTAAATCTATTCTAAGAGAGAATTTTTAAAAAGAATAATAAATTGTTTAAACCATTTATATAAACATATATTTATCAGTAAAAAGTGGTATTTTGGGTATTATAAACAATGTGAGTAAAAAAAAAACGCGAAAGGATCATAATTAGCGCGAAAAATTCTCAAACCCAATTTTTCATTCATGGGTTTTTTTTTGGGACCCTAGAAAACATGCTTATGGGATTGATATTTAAGAAATAAATAAGGTCTACTTTTTACTCCCTAGGGAGTAAAAAGAGCTTCTTACTCCCTAGGGACTGAAAAGTGACGTCAGAGGTAAATAATGAAAATTATGCATCCATGAGCTCGCATTTTACGATTATCAGCCCACTCGCCGTAAAAACTGGGAGGAAATTTTTGTTGCAGATAATAGAATCTTGTGGTTGTGTATGGAAAGTTACCATATATAACTGACCAAATTACCATAAATGACCGAAAATTTTAATAAATTTCCGCAAATTTATAGAAATTTTTAAAAATGAATTTTGGGTAATTTATGGTAAGTCACCATATTCACCTATAAAATTACCATGAATGACCTGAAAATTTTCATAAATTTCCGCAAATTCATGGAAATATTTAAAAATTAATTTGGGGTAATTTATGGTAAGACACCATATTCACCTATAAAATTACCATAAATGACTGAACATTTTAATATATTTCCAGAAATTTTTGGAAATTTAAAAAAATGAATTTTGGGTAATTTATGGTAAGTTAACATATTATCCTGTATCATTACCATGAATAACCGGGAAATGTCATAAATTTCCGCAAATTTATGGAAATTTAAAAAAATGAATTTTGGGTAATTTATGGTAAGTTAACATATTTGCCAGTAAAATTACCATAGATGACCGAAAATTTTCAAACATTTCTGCAAATTTATGGAAATTTTCGATGATGAATTTTGGATAATTTATGGCAAGTTACCATATTTATCGGTAAAATTACCATAAATGACCGAAAATTTAAATGCCTTTGCAGTAATTTAAAGAAATTTTTTAAAATGAATTTTGGGTAATTTATGGCAAATTACAATATTTACCGGTAAAATGACCATAAATGAATGAAAATTTTTCATAAATTCCCGCAAATTTATGGATGTTTTAAAAAATGCGTTTTGGGTAATTTATCGTAAGTTACCATATTTACCGGTGAAATTACCATAAATGACCGAAAATTATAATGCTTGTCCAGAAATTTACGGAAATGTTTAAAAATCAATTTTGGGTAATTTATGGTACATTTTTTGGTTCAAAATACGCTTCCGACTGAACCTGTGGACCGATTTGGATGTTCCAATATTATATAATAAACACGAAATTTTGTTATAAAAAAATTATTCGTTCAAAGAATGTTTTCTACGATTTTCCAAATTTTTACGTTTTTTTAAGTTATATTGCAAGAAATTTTGATAAAAACACTATGATGATGATGAAATTTCTTTTCGAGATTATTATTGTCTATATATTATAAACAAATGTAATAAACAAAGGCATTAATCAGGAATCTATGTCAATTTTTTAAATTAGGAGCATCATGATAATTTTAGCAAAATTCATAATTTGTTGATTATTCCTATGATTTTGAAACAATATTCATTAAAAAATGCATTATTCGGACATTTGTGGGCAGAAAAATTCGTTTTTTTTCTATGCCAGACCTCTCAGTTGGGGACTTCATGACAATTTCAGCAACATTCATAATTCTTCGATTAATTTTATGATGTTTTTAAACAAATATAATAAACAAATGCATTATTGGGGAATCTGTCGACGGAAAAATTCTTTTTTTTTCGATGACAGACTTTTTAATTAAGATCTTCATAAGAAATTCAGCAAAATTCATGATAAATTGACAAATTTAATGATTTTTTAAAACAAATTTAACAAACAGATGCATTATTCGGGCATCTGTCGATGGAAAAAATGTTTTTTTTTCATGCCAGCCTTTTTAATTGGGAACTTAATGACAACTTCATTAACACTCATACGTAGTTAATAAATTCTATGAGGTTTCAGAAAAATTCAATAAACATATGAATTATTTGAACATTTGTCGACGAAAACGTTGCTTTTTCAATCTCAGTCCTTTCAGTTTAAGTTTATCAGAAAGTTTTTCATGAAGTTTCCAATTAAAAAGACTTACATCGAAAAAAAAACGAGTTTTTCTGTTCACAGATGCCCGAATAATGCATTTGTTTGTTAAATTTGTTTTACAAAATAATAAAATTATTCCAAGAATTATGAATGTTGTTGAAATTGTCATGAAGTCCCCAACTAAAAGGACTGGCAAGAAAAAAACGAATTTTCTGCCGACAAATACCCGAATAATGCATTTGTTTATTAATATTGTTTGAACAAATCATAGGATCAATCAACAAATTATGAATTTTGCTGAAATTATCTTGAAGTTCCTAATTAAAAAAATTGACATAGAAAAAAACGAATTTTTCTGTCGAAAAATTCCTGATTAATGCCTTTGTTTGCTAAATATGTTTATAGTATTAACAATAATAATCTCAGGAAGTAATTTCTTCATCATCATATTGTTTTCATCAAAATTTCTTGCAATATAACTTGAAAAAACGTAAAATTATGGAAAATCGTAGAGAATATTCTTTCAACAAATAATTTGTAGATAACCAAATTTTTTGTTTATAATATAATATTGAAACTTCTTTAACTAATGTGACTCTATGAAACTTAGACGATTTCAACAATTTTCCTGTTATTGACGAACACCGGGAACGTCAAATAGAAAAAATTACCATTTTTTTCGTCATATTTGTTTATTTATAAAAAAATTGAAAGCCCAATTCAAAAATCAGGCTTGACAATTCTCTTAGAAATCTTATCAGCTTTTCAAAAAGAAAAAAACATCCAAATCGGTCCACAGGTTCAGTCGGAATCGTCTTTTGAACCAAAAAATTTACTTTTTCCCCAATATGCGCCGCAAAGTGAGGAAAAATGTCTTTTTTGGTTAAAAATAACGTAAAGTCCGTAGATGTTAACCGATCGGGATAAACAAATTGATCAAATTGTCAAACGTGATTTTTGATTTTTTTTTTAACTTTTTTATAAATAAACAAATATGACGAAAAAATTGCTATTTTTTCTACTTGGTGTTGCCGGTGCTCGTCAGTAATAGGTAAATGGTTGTAATGGCCTACGTTTCATAGATTTACATTAGATAAAGAAATTCTATCATGATATAATAAACCAAAAAAACTGTTTATAAACAAAGTAATTGTTGAAAATGTGTTTTCTGTAATTGTACGTTTTTTGAATCATGTTGCAAGAAATTTGCATGTAAACAATATTATAATAAAGAAAATTTCTCTTAAGGTTATTCTTGATAATATTATAAACAATTTTAATAAACAAGTGCATTATTCAGAAATTTATCCACAGAAAAATTCGCTTTTCTCGATGTTAGTTTTTTAAAATCAAAAGCCTCATAATAATTTCCGCTAAATTCCTAATTTGTTGATAAATTTGAGAATTTTTAAAAAAAGTTATTGAACAAATGAATTATTCGGGGATTCGTCGAAGGAAAAATTATAATTTTTTTCAATGCCAGTCGTTTAATTGGGAATTTCACAATAATTTCAGCAACATTTATAATTAGTACGTGAATTTTACGTTTTTTAAAAGATTTTTCATTTCAGTTGAAAATAGTGGAATTTTTAACCAAATTGTTGAATTTTCAACCAAACAGTCGAATTTTTCAACAAAAAATATGAAACTTTAGGCAAAAATTGTTGCATTTTCAACTAAATAATTTAATTCCTCACAGGGCAGTTTTGCGACAAAAACGAAGAATTTTCAATCCAAAAGGACAAATTTTTGTCAAATAGGCGAACATTCAACAATATGCTTGAATTTAAAAAAAAAATCATTTTTCTACAAAATCGCTAAAATTTTAATTGAACACTGAACTTTTTAACCAAACACTAGAATTTTCTACTAACGAAGATGCATTTTTCCACCAAATAGTCAAATTTTTAAATAAAAAACATAAAACTCAAACCACAAACGTTTGAATTAAAAAAAAAGATTAATTATCAACGAAACATATAATAGTTGATACTTTAACAAAAAATAAGACGAATTTTTTAACAAAATAGTTGAATTCTAAACCACATAGTTCAATTTTCAACTAAAAAAGATCAATTTTCAACTAAAAATGGAAAAAATAATCTTATAGTAATAAAAAATAATTTTCAACGAAAAAAAAACGATTTTTAATAAAATAGTCCAATTTTCCACAAAAGAGAAGAATTTGCAACGAGAATGATAAATCTGGGACCAAAGCAATAAATTTTTAACAAATTTGTTCAACTTTTGACCAAAACTACCAATTTTTAACCAAAAACATACATTTTCTACAAAAAATGTAAGTTTTATATTATTATTATATTATATTATTATTATTAATATTTATTTTCTACCAAACAAAAAAAAAATGTTGAACAAAGTACTTCAATTGTCAACCAAAAAAGTTAAAATTTCGAGCTAAAAAGATTAATTTTCTACAAAACGGTTGAATTTTGATCGAAGAAATATGAATTTTCAGCAGAAAAAATTAATTTCCAACCAAAAAAATTAATTTTCAACAAATTAGTTTGTATATATATATATATATATATATATATATATACATATATATAGTATGTGTATAAGAAAACTGAGCCAATCAGCGAGCAGACACTAGGTTGCCACACTGTCTCTGGACCCTATGTAGTCAGGCCTGTCAGCTCAGAAATTGAATTTATAATAGCAATCAATGATATTCAATTTAATCTCATGTAAAAACACCATCATTCCGATTTCCTAGTGGGCTGAATAACATGCCCTCACTATTCATACAATTAGTGGGCTAAATAAGATACCCACATTATTCCTCCCGCTAGCGGTACAAATAGCCACACCGAGGTGCAATCGGTATTTGTACCGCTGGCGGGCTAAATAAGATACCCACACTATTCCTCCCGCTAGCGGTATAAATAGTCACGTCTGTATAAAAATCGACAGAATTATTCATTATTATTAATTTTATTTCTATGTTGAATAAACAAACAATTCAAATATAATCCAGCTACATTTTTCTTAAGAATATAAATTATTTGAATAGATTGTAGTTTCTTCAAAGATTATAGCATTCTTTATATTACATATAGCGTTTTATTGTTATGCCGTTTTATAGTATATAAAAAATTGTCCATATATGCATAAAATGTCACCTCTTCTGAACATTTGAAAGTTTTGATGATGGAACTTAGAAACATGTCAGGAACTTCGATATTTATGAAAAATCTAATATACTGTCATCTATTCTTTTTTGATGTTTTAGGCCATTTTAACAACTTTTTACAATAACACAAAATGTATTCTTTTTTTGAATCTTTACAATTTCATGTGAAGGTGGAACTTAGAAGTTTTTTCCTATACAAAAGTAGAAAAAAACATGTTTTCACGGTAGTTAAATTTATAATTTCACGTCATCTTAAAACTCCTCAGCAACATCCATAAGCCTAATTTTTGAAAAGCTCGTATTTTGTACCACTGGTATAGTACTGCCCTGCTCGTATAGTCAACCTACAGCCAGTACTTACCAAACTACCGTCTGTCTGTACTGGTGGGCAGTACTGGACTAGTATTAAGCCGATGGTAAACTCCAGCACACTACCGACATGTCCACCTGGATTCCTGTAAAATTCGGAAAATTACATTTGCGCCCTTATACATAAGTTTCATTTCAAGTTTTATATACATCCATCGAGACAAAACCTTTTTTAATTGGTGAGGAATATATCTGAGAATAGCCTTTAAAGCTTTGTAATAATAAATATTATATTAGAAGTTGAAAAATGATAGTTAATTGTTGAAGCAGAATAAAATCTTTGATTTATGAAATCATAGAATTGCTTACCTTTGTACCAAAGAGAAACTGAGAGTCACAACTTCCATAGGAAGCACGACTACCCGTTTGGTGGTGCCTTTACGGTCCATTTCAGGTAACTTCTTCCAGACTCACACCACCTCATGCTCACGCATTCGCGACGATCATAGGCGTAACTCGTCGAGCGACAATTCGATTGTCGAAAGGGAACGCTCCGAACTCGGTCCATGAATTTAAGAAACGCGAAGGATTTAATTTCATGGGCGACACGTCCGACGTATGTGGCGTATAGAGAGAATATCGGCTTTCGGTGTGCTGTATTTTTCTTTTTACAAAATAGTGTATTCGCGTTTCAAGGGGGTGTAGTTGAATTAAATCTCACAGTGATAATACAATTGGAGATAAGGAAAGTTCAAATTGTGTCAAAATCATCTAAAAATGTTTGCGAAATTTTGACAGTTTGCAGGTTATGTTGTTATTTTCTTCCAATTTTCGGATATTTTCTCTACAAAATCTTTATGTTTTACAGGCTTTGAAATACGTGTCAAATTTTTATAATTTTTGTTCCTAAGCTGGTATTTCTTCTTTTACAGGATTTTAAGTACAAAGGGCCAACTTTCAATTGCTGGAATATCGCCCAAAAATCTTGGAAATTTCTAACAAAATATTACAAATTAAAATCGCAATTGATTGTTTAAAATGAAAAATTATCCAACGGTGTCACAATGGAGTCAAACATGCTAATAAAATATAATTTTTGTTTAAGTTATATTTTTTTTGAAATGAGAAAAACGACATTTTTGAACATTCAGGTAATTTTTATTTGAAAAATGTCTGTTTTGTTTTATGCATTTCAAGCAAGGGGCTATGCATAAATTATGAAAACGTTTATTCTGAAATTTTGAACTACATACCCACCTTTGCTAGGGTGCATATGTTTTAACAATCCCCGTTCCCGTTTTATATAATTTTTGCCGACTACATTTTTTTGTGAATTTAGTGGATATTAAAAAATTGCGTGAGACGCTTTGGGTTAAGAGAGAATTGGATAAAATCTTACTGTCACGAAAGGCTATTCATTTTATATAGAAAACAGTTGAATTTAATCAAAAAGACGAATTTTCAACCTAATAGTTTAATCCTCAACTAAAACAGATTCATTATCAACCAAAAAGTGGCATTTTTCAACAAAAAAAATTAATTTTCTACCATCATAAACGACAGTTTTGCATAAATTAGATACATTTCCAACCAGATAGTTGAATTCAAAAACTGAAAATGACCAAACAGTCGAATTTTCTACCATATTGTACAATTTTTAAGCCAAAAAGACGAATTTTGAACACAAAAATATGCATTTTTAACTGAGGAAGAAGGAATTTTCAACGAAGCAGTTATATTTTCATCTAATTACATAAATTTGTAACCATATAGTTGAATTTTCAACCAACAAGCTTATTTTTATATTAAAAAAGACAAATGTTGCAAACATTACAGAAATTTGCAACTGAAAAGTTAAACTTTGAACCAAATTGTTAAATTTTTAGTTAAACAATTAATTTCTAAAATAAAAACCAATTTTCAACAATTTAGTTGAATTTTTAACCTAGAAAAATGAGTTTTCAACGAAAAATGCAATAGTTAATATTTGAACTGAAAATATCCAGTGGACACACAAGTCCTAAAGTTGTCCTATAGACGTCTTGTGGCGTACGTCTTGAGGACGTCCTGAGGACCTTTTAAAGTCATGAAAAGATCCAAAGCATGTCTTAAGGACGTCAAATAGCATTGCATACAGGCACATTCTAAGGACGTCTTTAGGATGTCCCGGTGCCCACTGGGTACTTTTATTCAAAATCAAAAGCAGTTAAATTTTCAACCGAGAAGATTTTTCTTCTATCAAAAAAGACGAATTCTTAACAAAATACATCAATTTTCCACCAAATAGTTGATGTTTGAAATAAGGAAGATACATTTTCTACCAAAAATGGATCAGGTAAATTTCCAGTTAAAAACAATTAATTATCGCCCAAAAAGCTTAATTTTCAACGACAAATGTACGTAATAGTTGATATTTCAACCAAAATAATAAAAATTTTTAATTTATGACAGTTGATTTGAATAAAAAAAGATACATTTTCAACAAACCAGTTTAACCCTTAACTAAAACAGATTAGTTTTCCACCAAAATGTTGTATTTTTAACGAAAAAGATTAAATTTATGCCAAAGAAGATGAATTATATCAACACAGCACATAAATTTTCGAACAAGTGTTTAAACTTTGAAAGAAGTGGATTAAAGTTTTCCAAAAGAAACGAATTTTCAACCACATACTTGAATCTTCAACTAAAAAAAAAAAATCAATTTTCTACCTACACTTGTATAGCTAAATTTTCAGCCAACAAATCTTGATCAAAATAGTTAACTTTTCGACCAAAGAAATTAATTTTTAACCAAAATGATGAATCATCAAATTAAAAAAATGAATTTTTAACAAAGTAGTTCATCTTTCGACTAAATATTTGAATGTTCTATCAAATTTCTTAACTATTGTTTTTAGTGATTCCCAGAAATTATTACTTGTTTGTATAGTGCGAACTCCGAAAATGCTATGCATAATGCCACTTTTTAAAATTTGAACAAATTTTAATAAAAACTACGTAAATATCGATATGATAACAACTTGTGAAGTCAGGTATACACCCTTGCAGAAGTCACTGGCGTGAAGTCACTTGAATTCACTGAAATCACTTCAAGTCAGTGTACAGTCCATCGATCGAGTTGGGAGCTACTCCGTAAATATTAGAAAATATCATTATTGCTTATTTTTAAAAATTGTTCTCTCAGACAAAAGTAATATTCTTTTAATTTCCATAATTTTTGTATCAATAAGAAAATTTTGTTTATTTCTAAAAATTAAAAAATTGTGACCTCATTGCGACACCGTAGGATCATTTTTTAATTCAAAATGTCATTAGAGTGTTTTATTTGTACAGTAAGAAAAAATAATACTGGTGTAAAATAAATATATAGTACTGAATACGCCCAGTCATGTAATTTTTCGATCGAAGAAAATTTTTCTTGTTTCAAGAAATAAAGTTTCTCGAATGAAAACATCATTCTTGGTATAAGATTGATTTCTTTTGATCAAAATTCTCTTTTTATTTGACGTATTCGGTACTACATTTCTTTGATGTAAATAATGTCGAAAATTGCTTTTTTTTTTGCCCACCCCATTTATTTTGCTATTCTACACATCTATATCTGCCTTTATGCAATTTTATTGGGTATGATTTTCTAGATTTTCCTCTCTCTTTATTAAAATTTGTTGAAATTTAAAAAAGTAGTGTAGGTAGAAAATTGATTTTTTTAGTTGAAGATTCAAATATGTGGTTGAAAATTCGTTTCATTTGGGGAACGTTTATGTTCTTGTTTCTAAATTTAAATATTTGGTTGAAAATTGATGTACTCTGTTGATAGTTCGTCTTTTTTGGCATACATTTAATCTTCTTCGTTAAAAATGCAACATTTTTGTTGAAAACTAATCTGCCTCAGTTGAGGATTAAACTGGTTTGTTGAAAATGCGTCTCTTTTTATTCGAATCAACTGTTATAAATTGAAAATTTAAACCTTTTCGGTAGAAATATCAATCTTTATGTAGAATGTTCGTTGAAAATGAATCTATTTGGATGATAATTAATTTTTTTATGTGGAAATTTAACTGATCCCTTTATGGTAGAAAATTTATCTTTTGCAGTTAAAACTTCAACTATTTCGTTAAAAATTGATGTATTTTGTTCAGAATTCGCCTTTTTCGGTATAAAATAAATATTCTCGTTCGAAAATTTAAAAAGGTTTGATTTTAAATGAACATATTTTTAGTTGAAATATTAACTATTATATTTTTCGTTGAAAACTCATTTTTCTAGGTTAAAAATTCAACTATTATTATTATTATCATATCATTAAGCCGTTTCCATTTCGGGGTAGGCATGAATTGCTTGGTTCGAAAATAGTGATGTGTGGATGTGTATATAGGTGAAGGGTAGATAGGTATATAGGTTTAAGGTATAGGTATTTTAGATTGATCTAGAATTCTCGTGTTACTTATTTAAATAACACGTTCATTCCGCAACACTGCTCCGACCCAGGCTACTGATCAATCTCTCTAGCGATCACCCCACGTGGAGAGCCTTACAAAATTGTTATGTGTGGCTCCCCACTTGGGCCCATTAGTATCCAAGGTCTTTGTTTCAGGCTTCACTCACTCTACTCACATTATTTTTATAAACTATTTGGCGTCAAACTTTTCTGTCCTGTCATACTACTCTAGCTTCCTGCACGTCTATGCATTTTTTCATGCAAGCTCTCGTGTTTCTATGGCATTCTGCTCTTTACTTTACCTTTATACACCTTTTTGTTCAGTCGTTCATCTTTCATTCTTTCAAGATGTCCGAACCATCTCAACTTATTTCTTTCCCATATATCAACTAGTGTCTCCCCTGTACCACATTCTTGGAGGATTATCTTGTTTTGTACTTTATCCATCAGTGTTTTCCCGCATATTATGGGCAGATGTTTCATTCCAATCGCGTTAATTTTACTCTTGTCCTTTTCTTGACATGTCCATGTCTCGCTATCGTATAGTACAGCCGGTGCAAATAAAGTATTATATAAGGTCATTTTAGCTGTTTTTGATTTGCTTATATTTCTGAGAATGGACCCTGCTCTAGTGATAACCTTCTTACCTTCATTAATGCGCCTATCTAACTTCCCATCTATTTTTCCGTCGCTAGTGAACAGGCTACCCAGATATATGTATTTGTCAACTTGCTCTAATCTATCACCATTCAGGACATTGTTGCACATTGTTTTCTCACTTTTTCCCTCAAGCATCATTACATTTGTTTTATTTACGTTAATTTTGAGGCACATGCTCTTCATGCTTATATTAAGTTTATTCAACATTCTTTACAAGTCCTCGATTAATTCTGCCATAACAATCTTGTCATCTGCGAACGCCAATCCACACACTTCCACTGTTTCGAGATCTACACCTTCTTCGTCAAAGACGGCCATTCTCAGAAACTTATCCATAAATATAATAAATACCCATGAGGACATAACGCATCCTTGTTTAGCGCCTTGCGCAATATCGAAACAGTCACTTAGTTTCCCATTTACTCTTACACTCGCTTTACTGCCTGTATATATTGTTTGTATTGCTTGTAGGAGCCATCCATGTACTCCGTACACTTCAAGGACTTACCAAAGTTTACTTCTATTCACCTTGTCAAATGCTTTATCTAGTTCAACAAATGCACAGAAAACTTTCTTTCCTACTCTCAAGCTTTTTTGTGTTATCTGTCTTAAGCTGAATATCTGATCTGTACATGATCTTCCTGGCATAAATCCACTTTGGACTTCCAATATCTGTTCTTCTGTAATTTCCATCACCCTACCATATTTAGGCATTTCAGCGCTAATACTGTCTACACCAGCAGCCTTACGATTCTTAAGTTCTTAATTATATCTCTAACTTCATTGACACAGACTTTCTCAATTCGGGTTTCTAATTCATTATTTTATATGTTGCAGTTCTGTTGCCTCATACCTTCACCTCCTAATAATTGTTTAAAAGAGTCTTTTAAAGCGTCTATTACCCCGCATGTATCATATACGATTTCACCTTTGTTGTTTCTTATGCTCAAAAACTCTGTACTTTTACTTTCCCTCATCTCGTTGTTGAAAATTGGTTTTTATTTTAGAACTTGAGTTTTTAACTGAAAATTTAACAATTTAGTGGAAAGTTTAACTTTTCAGTTACAAATTTCTGTAATGTTTGCAACATTTGTCTTTTTTAATATAAAAGTAAGCTTGTTGGTTGAAAATTCAACTATATGGTTACAAATTTATGTATTCAGATGAAAATTCAACTGGTTCGTTGAACATTCCTTCTTTCTCAGTTAAAAATGCATAGTTTTGGGTTGAAAATTCGTCTTTTTAACTTGAAAATTGTACAATATGGTAGAAAATTCAACTGTTTGGTCATCTAGGTCTTTGAATTCAACTATTTGGTTGGAAATGTATCTAATTTGTGCAAAACTCTCGTCTATGATGGTAGAAAATTAATCTTTTTTGTTGAAAAATGCCACTTTTTGGTTGATAATGAATCTGTTTTAGTTGAGGATTGAACTATTAGGTTGAAAATTCGTCTTTTTCATTCAATTCAACTGTTTTCTATATGAAATGAATAGCTTTTCGTGACAGTAAGATTTTACCAAATTCTCCCTTAACCCAAATCGTCTCACGAAATTTTTTAATATCCACTAAATTCACACAAAAATGTAGTCGGCAAATATTATATAAAATGGGTCGGGGATGGTTAAAACATATGCACCCTAGCAGAGGTGGGTATGTAGTTCAAAATTTCAGAATAAACGTTTACATAATTTATGCATAGCCCCTTGCTTGACATGCATAAAATAAAACAGACATTTTTCAAATAAAAATTACCTGAATGTTCAAAAATGTCGTTTTTTCTCATTTCAAAAAAAATATAACTTTAACAAAAATTATATTTTATTAGCATGTTTGACTCCATCGTGACACCGTTGGATAATTTTTCATTTTGAACAATCAATTGAGATTTTAATTTGTAATATTTTGTAAGAAATTTCCAAGAATTTTGGGCGATAGTCCAGCAATTGAAAATGGACCCTTTGTACTTGAAATCCTGTAAAAGAAGAAATACCATCTTAGCAAACAGAAATTATAAAGATTTGACACGTATTTTAAAACCTGTAAAACATAAAGATTTTGTAGAAAAAATATCGGAAAATCGGAAGAAAATAACAATATAACCTGCAAACTGTCAAAATTGCGCAAAAATTTTTAAATGATTTTGACACAATTTTTACTTTCCTTTTCTCCAATTGTTTTATCGCTGCGAGATTTAATTCAACTACACCTCCTTGAAACGTGATTGCACTATTTTATAAAAAAAAATGTAGCACACCGAAAGCCGATATTCTCTCTATAGGCCACGTACGTCCGACCCGGCGCTCATGAAGTGAAATCCTTCGCCTACTTTCTTTTTGTACTGGAGTTTAAAAGAATCGGGGAACGTGTGGCAGCAACGTCGAAGAAATTGCACATTTATTGTAAAAGATCAAATACGAAGCGTTAATATTCCTTAAAACTGTCTATTTTTACTAAATTATAATTATTGTCGAGAGCACGAAACGCATCAAGCTGATCGACTCTCCTCACTACGCTTTTATACGTAATTCATTGAAATAAATGTCATGAAAGTATATAATGAAACTTTAATTTTTTTTTACTCTAAATAAAATAGCGAAAAAGAGTGGGATCATTCTTGTTGCAACTCATTTGCTATGTTTTCGACATGAGATTTTTTTCTCAAAATGAGAATACTTTAAGTGTAAAACTATAACATGAATATAGCTGCATTCTCATTCTCCGGTGTCCCATTTTTGTTGTAACTCAAAAAAAGCTGAATCAGCATATTTGTCAGGGTCGGTGTGTTTCGGTGAGCTTTTTGTCTACCTTAAGATTACTTATACAATAAATTTATTTTATATTAGCATTACTATATGCGCTCTGCAGTGTTTTAGAAACATTGCATGGAATATTAATTATGAAAATAAAGAACAATTTTGCTATAATTTTATGTTGCCCACTCTCATGCTCTTCAAATTGAATTTTTTATTCGCAATCACTATGTTATGAGCCTGTAACGCTCGGACCGAACCATATTCAAATTTCACGCCACAAGCGATTACCAATCACAGCCAAGAAGATGACTGCTACGACAGTCGTATGTTTTTCTCGATCAAAGATATTATATACATCACGATTGACCTTTCGGACGGCCCTACAGTGTCAGAAAACACTGCTTTCGAATAAAATATCACACATCACTCTGAGATTTGAATAGGCCCTCACGTGGAGCTCAATGTTCACAAAAACGACTTGAAAACTCATAGCCTTCAGCCATAGTTTCACGAGTCTTCCTGCAAACATTGATCTTCCCGTGAAGACATCTCTCAAGCTCCTTGTGATGTAATATACTATTAATTGGGCTGATATTGTGTTTAAAGTTGATCATTAGGTCCACTTTCAGTTCGAAAATAATGCAATTTTAAATGTAAGAAAAAAAAACCATCTGATTATCCGTATGTTTACGTATTTTTGTGTGATTTATGACACATGATGACTTTGAGAAGCTCTTCACCAGGGGTGATTGCTAGACAGATTGATCAGCGACCTGGATGGGAGCAGTGCTGCAGAATGAACGTGTTATGTGAACAAGCAACAAGGGAATTCTATAATAATCTATTATATTTACACTCGAACTCCAAAGATACGAGCTCGAAAGATAGGAGCACTCCAAAGATACGAGCATCCCGACTCCAAAGGTGCGAACGGAATTTTTTCCCCTGTACCCCTACCCTAACCGAGGGTGTAACGCGCGCGAATGCGCGCTGCTTTATATTCGAAGTTTGTTCACAGCAAATTGCATACGCGGGCATGCTCTTAGTAGGCCTGTGTGCGTTCTCACGCATTAACCCGAAATCTAAACGTTGCAGGAGTGGGAGCCTCTTTTACGCTCGTATTTTTGGAGTTCCCGATTCCCGAGATTCTCGTACCTTTGAAGTTCGGCTGTATGTATCTTTTGAAATAGGTTTAAAAACCACCACAGGGCCCCACTGCAAGCAACTGCCGTCCATAAAAATGATATCGGCTCCCAGAGATACCTCTCCTCCTTTTCCTGCTCCTTGTCTGCGATGTTGTAATTGGCTGGAGTCGAGAATGCGATCACGAATATAGTTTGCTTATCGTTCTCCGACCTGGCTTCAGAATTATACCCGCATGGTAAGTATAGCTTCTAGGGATAGTAATAGAGGAAGACCTAGCGGAGGTTCAGCTATATACGTTTCTCGCTCATATTTCGGCTATGAAATTCTAGATATTACTTCTAATTGGATTTTTATTAGATGTTGGCACCAAGCCTTTAAAGTTATTATTAGTAATGTTTACTTCAAGCCGTCGTTGGGTTGCCAGGCTCTTGTCGAAGCGCTGGAGATGTTGATTGATAGAATTTGCTTAGTGTATCCAAATACCCCAATTTTTTTGGGGAAGTGATTTTAACTCTCGTATGGGGGAACCGAATCAGTTAACTGATGAATCTTTACCGGAGGATTTGGCAGTTTCTCCTTTCCGTTCATCTTCGGACCAAGAGATCAACCCTAGAGGTGAGGCATTGATGAATTGTTTGGAGGGGTACAATTTGGTTGTTTTAAATGGCATATTCGAAAATGATACCCCAGTACAATATACTTTTATAGGCCATCAGGGTAAAAGTGTAGTAGATCTCATATTTTATTATACGGATTCCTTGGGTTTGATTTCAGATTTTTCGGTTTTGGGGTTCCTACATTATTATCAGACCACATACCAGTGGTTGTTAAAATTGATGATGATAATTTAATTTGAAATGGTGGGTCAAATAACTCTTTTGATTACAAGAAATTCGTCTGGAGGGAAAGAGCGTTCGGGGCATACACTGAGCAAATGTTAGTCCCGCCTAATGTTTCTTGCACTGGTGAGAATGTGGAGGCGTTGAACGAGAATCTCATATCTGCAATTTCGGTAGTAGCGAATAAGTTAGGCCTCGTTTCCAAGCCTTTTTGGCGAGTACCAGGAAAAAACCCCTGGTTCGATAGAGAATGTGATATGATGCGTCCTAAATTAAAACGCTCATTAAAAAATGTAAATTGTCTCAATTTTCAGATTAGATGTTAGTGAGAATAGGAAAATAAAGAAAGCTTACCTTAAACTTCAAATTTTAAAAAGAAAGAATTTTTAGTGTGGTCTATTGAATATCCTGGCATCTTGCAATAATGCTAAAGCGTTATGGACAGCAGTGCATAGTTTTAGAATAAAATCTTCTTCAGTTAATGTTATAAGTTTCGAACGTTGGCAGGCTTTTGCGGATTCATTGTATACTGAATAGATTTGTGGTCTTAAGGGGTGTATAAATTCTCATCCTTTACTGGATTATATAATCTCGGAAAACGAAGTAAAAGACAGCCTAATATCATGGAAGAGTAATAAGGCACCCGGTGAGGACGGCATCCCTAGCGAATTTTATAAATATCTACCATAGAACTGGGTCCCTAACCTGGTTACCTTTTTCAACAGAATTTGGGAATGAGAAAAAGTTCCTTCCGACTGGTGTAATATCCAAAACTTTATGCTCTTTAAAAGAGGTAATACAGATGATCCTCAAAACTACTGAGAAATTGCTCTCATCAATTCCATTGCTAAGATTTTTACCCGAATTCTGTCCTCAAGGCTGACTAGATCGGCTGAACTAGAAAACTGCCTTTCCCAGAATCAGGCGGGTTTCAGAGCTGGACGGAGTTGTATGGATCATATTTTCACTCCAAATGCATTAATTCAAATCCATCTTACTATCCCGAAGCGTAAGGTCTTTGCGTTTTTTGTCAATTTTAAAAAAGCATTTCCTTCAGTTAACCACTCGCTTCTTTGGTGAAAATTTCTCAGAAAGGGAGTGAGTACAAAAATCTTAAGAATTAACAAAAGTTTATATGATAACGCTTCCGTGACTATCAGGACTAGGTCTGGCCCTACCTCGTCAGTTAAGGTTACTCTAGGGGTTCTGCAGAGCGAGATTTTCAGTCCTCTCCTTTTCGCCTTGTTAATCTTTGACTTTGAGGAATACCTAAGAAACCACAGGGCGATAGGAATTTCGATCGATCACCTAATTGATCTAATTTTACTAGCCTATCCTAACGATATAGTGATCCTCGCCAATTCTCCAGCTGATCTTTAATTTAAGATTAACCTGATTGAGGAATATTGTAAAGGAAGTTTCTTTCAAGTAAAAGAATCTAAATAAAAAATTGTTGTATTTCCTACAGGTCGCTCGCGAAGCTGCAGTTTCTTTTTCTCTTGGGTTCAGCTTGAAGTAGTTAAGGATTATCTCTACTTAGGTTCTATTTTCTCAAGTTCGGGTCTTTTCCTTGAAGAGGCTACCAAGAAAATAAATTCAGCAAATGTTGCTATGGGTGCTGTTCTAAGAATTATTTATTTTACGAAATCTGATGCTTGGTGCATTAAAATTACGCTTTCTTGGAGTCTTACACTCAGTGTATTGTATTATGCTATCGCAGTCTGGGGTTTAAGATATACTGGAATGATCGAAAAGCTTCAATCGAAGTTCTTCAAAAGGGCTTTAAATCTTTCATCTTATACGTCAAATTATGTTTTGCGACTCGAAACTGATAGACTACAATTGGCTTATGAGATTTTTAAGCTAGCTCTAAGTTGGCTGGAGAGGCTGTTGGAAATGGAAGTGATAGTTTCGCACCTCCGAGAGCACCTATCACAAGGACAATTACTCGTATCGAATATTTTGGGTACAGTCGTTGTAGCTCTCTTCTAAGGTCTTGATACCTTTCCTCCTTTTCTTTCTCCTTGGCATATATATATATATAAATTGTCGCTCTTTACCTATTATAAAGAAAGAAAAGAAAAACCGCTCAAGCCTGTGTTGAGTTTTTTGAGTATCTTTGACATTTTTTTCCGTCTCTTGTAAAATTGTTAGAAGTTTAAAATGAAGCGAAAATGGTTTAAAAAATTGATAACGTATCATTTACGGTACAACCTTGAAAAAATCTTATCTGAAGCATGAATTATTTATGAACGAGTTAGTTCATTAATGTACAATGTCATTTTCAATAATTAAGTAAAAGTTTTATGAACTTACAGGACAATTTCCGTGAGATTATGGAATTATTAAACTATATTTTTCATAGCGGATTTAAAGGTTAGGTTATGCGAAGTCTAAATACTAAAAATAAAATAGGAAAAGGAAAAAAATGCAACCGTGTATCCAGACATACTTGAAAAAATTGTAAACAAAAAACTAAATTGGCCAAACTAGTAGACCATTATACCTAAGAAATAGAGAACACGAAATATCGATTGATTATAATCTGCAAAATACAGCTTTAGCAAAACATGCTTATCCACACTCACATATTTTCGATTTTGATATTAATAATGTTTTAATTCTTGAATCTGAGCCAAATTTAGACAAACACCATCTTTTGGAAATGAAACCTATTCAACGTGACAATAATACACTTAATTTTAGAACATATATCCAAGTGCCTTAGTGGCGTGATAGTAGAGTAGAGAAAGTGGCGGATTAATTTGAAACTTTAATTTCAAGAAGTCAATTTAATCCAGATGTATTCAATCATTTGAATAATGTGGATACACTTTTCAATGAATAATTAATAATGAACACATATGGATGCAAAAAATGATATAATATAAAGTAAATTGCAGTAAACTGATTTTTGAAAACATCAAAATAGTGCAACGAGTGGCCTTAACACACATTTTTAATCATAATAAAAATTTTCTATAAATAAAAATTGTCCATAGCAAATTAAGTTAACTGATAAAATATTTACAGTGATCAATATTATAAAATTAATACTTCAACAAATTTGTTTACAATTATTTAAAAATTGTATATTTGTGTAATAAAATATTATTGTCAATAATAAATGCAAATTATGAAAATTGTAGAAATAAAGAACGAACAATGGTTATTAATGGACAAATAAATATATATTATTGAATGAATACATACTTATATGTAATATTTTAGGATCGAGGCAGTATTTAATACTATAATTCAGGTCCCTACGATTTGGTGCGTTGACGCCAGTTGATAGTCTGAGGTTAAAAAATGTGTTTGGTTATCTTTTCACATTTAAATCCGAAACTACTTGACACAAACGCCACTAGATTCAGTGGTCAGTTTGCGAAAATTCCTGGCTACACCTCGCGATGCAGTCCCTCTGGTTCACCTATTTTGGATCTATAGCCCGAAGAGATCCTCAAGCCTTCTAATCGGCTAGAAGTTTCCGCGATTCGTAGGGAGAGAATCAGATAGCAAATAGTGTTAACAAAATTGAAGGTTTTTGAAGAATGTATACTAGTTACACTTTTATTGAAATTCCTAATAAGTAATTTTTGCCTCTAATGAGTATAGACTGATGTCTTAAATATAACGTGTTTTCCTGGCTTTCATTCTCGGTTTAAATATGCCTCTTTTAACTCCAGTGAACATTGTCAACAGTTTTTAGTGTTTACCCAGATAGCAAAATGCCCGCCGACAGCAAGCGATCTGCCGGCCCGCGGTCCGATCGATCGGACCGACGTGCCGGCAGATATGCACCGTAATGTGCATACCATTGATGGCTATATAGCCAGCACTAAAAATATCATTTTCACGAGACATGCCTCAAAAATCTGATTTCAGGGTCAAAAACCCGTTGCATTTTCAACGAAATAATTGAATTTTTAGAAGACAGCTTAAATCTGAACAAAAAAGGTGAATTTTAAATTTACAAATACGAATTTTTTTTTCTAAATTTTTCAACCAAACAAAACGAATTTTCACAGCGGGCAAACAATTAAACAACAGCAACTCGCCAAAAAAGCAAACATTCAATGAACAAAGCGAACGAAAGCACTTTTCACTCACGTCGTTGATCCGAGGCAAAATTCACGAGTGAACGCCATTACACACGGCAAGAACAGCTGATCCGAAACGCGCATGCGCGTGTGCGATCTTAATCTATTCGCACTATCAGCCTGCAGTGGTCGGGCAAGTCGCAGGCCCGTCGTTCCGCGCCTTTTGCACGACCGACGGGCGTCCAATCTGCCGGACCGTTGTCCGGCCTTCGATCGCATTCCGACTCTGCCAGTCTGATGCGTGCATTTAGCAGGCAGGTTGGAATCTAGCCCGTAGGGCCGGTCACGTGCTGGCACATATTGTTATCTGTGTATTTTTCTCCAAAAAGATTAATTTACGAGCTAAATTCTAAACTAAACACTAAAAATAGGGAAAAGTACTTTTGAATCTTAAAAGTAAAATCTATTTTTACAATATGGCCTAATATGATCATTTTAATACAGAAAATAATAACACAATTCTGTAAATGAGGAGCAGGATACAGTTCAATCAAATACTCGATATTTTGGACTGAATTATTAGTTACAATTTTTTCTGTTAGTATCTCAAATGATAGAAGAGCAAACAAAAAAAGATCACCTGACGTTAGATAATGGAATACAAATTTGACAAGAGAATGTTGTGATAGTTATAATAGTTTCCAAATGCTATTATTAAATGAACCCTTTTAATTATTACAGTAAACTCTGCCTGTTTTAAAGATCGCCCATTTTAAGTTCACCTATTTTAGCCCCTCTACACGCTTACTTTAAGTTTCGCAGTTCAGTCGTCTCCCACCACGGTCCCTGTACGGTCTGCACGGTGACGTCAGCGTCAGTGGTCGAACAATTAAAACAAGAGGCCCGAAGAGCGGGCAGCATTGAATTGAGTATATTAGCATGACATCATGAGAATATGCCATAAGAATTTTTCGAGAAAATATTCTAAACGTAAAAGTAAGTGAGAAATATACGAATAGTGATATTTTTCAAGTGTAGTATCTATTTTCTCAGTCATGTTGCATCCTTTTGTCGATTGACTGACTTTCAGTTTCACGAAATAAAATAAAATATCCCAAATTTCAGGTGAGTGGCACGCTAAACTCAAGCTACATGTACGGCAAAATTTTGGACTTGGGACAAGTTTTTACTAGGTTAAAGTTATTGAAATTGAGCCATTAAAGTCGGTCTTCTCCTACAATTTATTTTATTTCTCATCGGCAATTTTTTCGTATGATTTTTTCACGATTTAGAACAAACTTTTGCATTGACTTGTCGATATCTGAAATAATTAGAAAATTCCTAATCGTTATAAGATTTATATATAATTTTTTGAGTGCATGACGTCATTCTGGGTTAGAACAACGTTATTAAAAAAGTGACCACCCTTGAGTCATTTAAATTTCAATAGGTTTAAATTTCAGCGGTGCTTTCCGTTAATTTTAAGAGCACGGATAAAATGGAGCTTAAAATGGATCTTATTTTTCAATATGAACTTCTTTATTTCTTTCACCTAAATTCATTTTAGGTATTAGCAAACAAAATTTAAAGACTCGTCTCAGCTTTAGAGCTTCTCATAGATGGTTCTTTTGTGGATTGTATCTAATAATTGAATCCAGAATTTTAAGTAATTGATTATACTATATTCTCCTCATTTGCTGAATTGTATTTATTCATTTTTTAAATAAATAACCATATTCAACTATATTATAAAAATCTATAATTTTAGATTTAATATTTGAAAATACTTTTCCCTATGTATTTTTATAGTTTACTTTACAATCTAACCCGTACAATAATCTTTTTGAAAACAAATAAAGTAGTTGATTGATATAATTTTTATTTAATGATTTAAAATTCCTTTCTCAAAGTTGTATGTAAGATAAAAAAGAATGTATCTTTTGACATGTCTTTCCATATCTTAGAATTAGTTTGTATATCACTTTGCGAGTTAACAAGTTCGAATCCAAGTTTTTGGAAATTATTAAAATTAAAGTGTCGCATCCAATTTTGGTAATAATTCCACTTATTTTTATTACAGTTACGCTTTTTTTCTTGATATAATTTCCACATAAAGTGTTAAGTGGATGAAAATTATACTTTAGAAACCTGTGTCAACATTATTTTCATTTTATTAGCGCCTTATTCACACATTTCACATTTTTATTTTAGCACTATAGTATATATATTTTTTACATTTTCATGAGAGAAGGTATTAGATTTGTGAAAAAATGGACCCCCCCCTTCCTTTGTTTTTGTCAAATGTCTAAGTTTTGAGACCATCTGAAACTGACAAACAGGTTTTCGCGAATGCTTCTCTCTGTGTATCTGTTTGTCTGTGTGTCCGTTTGTCTGTTGCTTAGTGTCCTAAACTGAAAATCAAGTTCGTTAGCCAGCTCGTTTCGATCAAAATTCAAAAAGTTGAAGCAAAATTTTTGACAGAAAGATAAAGAATATATCTTGTGAGTCTTATGCGGGCAAAGCATAGCATTTGCATATCATAGCATTGCGGGCATAGCTTTTATGCAGGCATAGCTAACACTGATCGTCACTTCCATTGTACTTACCTTTTTGATTATGAAACAAAATATAAACATGTTTTCGAAAAAGCGGCTATTGTCAGTGAAACATCAGTCATTATTATAATGTTTTCGTTTTGTAACTTGTTCTCGGGTAAACCCGGTTTTTCATTATCAGCCACGGACTAACAATAAGTCAAGTTGACTTATGAGATGAGGATGTTATAAATTAATTTAATACGACGTTTTATATCTTTTGCATTGAAGTTTTAAGTACAAAATTAGGAAAATAGTGTAGTTTGGAGTTCATCTTTCACTGCTGTTAACCTAAGACAGTGGCCACGAGCATTGGAGGTCACAACAGTCGCCTCTGAATGCTTTTTCAGAGCTACGAACTGCGACTCTACAGACTTTTAGTTGCTTGCTTCCTGATGGTCTAGAAAGTTTCTTTCAATGCGGCAGGTGTTCAATAAAACCGTCTTCTGAACTGCTGCCAGGATCCTACTGACTCATATATGTTCAAGATGTTCGGTACACCTTGCGTGCATATTGCCTGTACCCGAAATCAAACCAGGATGAATAGATGCATGTTTCACACTTCTCCGTATTGTCCTTACTTCACGCCTCAGCTCCCTATACATATGGACCTTGGTTGTAAGCGTCGCCTGAAAATTCCCGTTAAGAGGACAAGCAATGTTGATGATGTAAACTCTTTCACCTCTTTTTTCTCGCATCACGATGTCGGGTCGATTGGCTTGGATGTAATGATTCGTCTGGATAGTAACATCCCAATATAAGATGTGATCTTCGTTTTTCAAAACGGCCGCTGGAATGTATTTATAGAGAGGCATTTATTCTTTTGAGAGTCCTAGGTTTAAATCAAGTTGTTGATGTATAATGCCTGCAACATCATTATGTCTGAGCGTATATTCTCTCTGAGCCATCACGCGGCAACCATCAATATTGCGCTTGATGGATTTCTCGGCATTTCCACAAAACCTGCACCAGTCCACCACGTCTTGATGTAACACGTGTTTGCGATAATTTCTAGTGCTTATAACCCTGTCCTGAATCGCAATGGCGAATCCTTCCGTTTCTGGAAACAGAACGCCTTTTCTCAGCCAAATGCATTGCATTTCTAATTCCATAATGGTTTCTACCCTGATATTGAAAGCCTCCTCTGCGAACGAATTCAAGGGCGTATAGTTAATATCCGCTTTACAGACAGTGTTACAAAAGCGCAACATCTCGCTTTCTGATAATATAGTCTCGCAAGTGTATAACTTGTGACCTATACAGTTTCTTAACAACTAAAACGCCATAGGTATTGATTGCCCTGATTTGGCTTGCCGATTTGACAGAACTCTTTAGAATCAATCTGAGTCTTGTGGTGAAGGCAATCGTTAGGCTTTTCTTAACTATCGTGTGCAGAATACCCTTAGATTTAAGAATACCCAGACATTTGTAAGACTTGCCCTCAGCCATTGTCTCAATGTCATTATCAAACTCGTTCTCCGACTCTGCGGTCCATAATTCCCCTCTGGTTAAATGCACTGTTCTGCATTTATGTAGTCCGAACTCCATGTGGGTATCATTGGAAAACTTCTTTGTGACATCGACCACTTGCAGCAGTTTCTGGTCTAAACAAGCGTATAGCTTCAGGTCATCCATCATGAGTCATTATGAGAAGTTGTAGGATCCAGAAGCTACGATCATGGTTCCTGAAAGCAACCAATCCCGATGCAACCTGAACACGTACGTCATCCACTCCACTCCTGATCCTTGTATCCTAGAAAGTAAGATAGAGCGGGAAATTCACGCAAAAGACTTCGTACGACACTGTTCCTTGGAGTCCAGTCTCTAGCCGCAGATGATCTTATACGGCAGACGACACAGTTAGATATGAAGGTTTCACTACGTGGAACCTTTTTTTAGAGCTAACAATCTTTGTAAAATGTTATAAGGAACAGGGTTTTATTAAACACATGGAAAGAATGAGTGAAGAAGGTGGAATTTTCCGGAATGCACTTTACTCGCTGTTCAAGGTGCTCTTTGGCTGTTGAAAGAGCTCTTATTTTTTTCGTATGGTGCTGCTTGATGGTCAACAGTTTACGCTTATTCAGTATATGATTTGCTTTCCTCAAGTCTCGAGCAAGTGCTCTAACTTGTAGAGTTGATTTTTTATTTGATGTTATGCAGTTAACCACACAGTAAACATGCATGCCGTCTCGCCGTTTCAATTGTAAACCGAAGATGTGCAATACCCTCACGAGTCTCCCTCAGGCCTACTGAAGTATACATACTTCTATTGTCGCTAAGCAGGAAGACCGCCTTCTCGTAAGCTACACAGTTCAGTGTCCAGAGATTAACATCTTCGAGGAGCTAATTAGGGAGATCAGTATTAGCTTCAGATCATTTTTTCATCCAGAGAAAGATTTTCTAGTGGATTTTGATCTCCTACTTCTCATGTTGGCATTGTCGACTATCTGCAAAGGTGGTCTTGCTGAAACGGGTAGTATGTTTGCTGGGGGATGTTGCTAGAGAGCTTGATATTTCTTACAACGTATCCTCTTTGCGCCGGTGAGCTTCATGACAACGAGTAAGGATGTACCTCCTGCGTTGGTCGAACCATTTAAAACGATGTTTTCGCGTTTGTCTGGGGCCATTATATGGTCGTCGCCTTGGTTCGTTCCTATTGCCTCTGCCAAGTGAACCATGGCCTCCATCCGATAGAGGCCTATTGTTTGAGGGTAAAGAAAGAAGGTTGCAGTGCATTTGTTGACCCAGAAAAAGCGTCTAAGACCCACTAAAAATAAATTCAACAAATCACATAACAGCAATATTTTTTATGGTATCAGTAAGCATAGTATTGAGACGCGTTTTCGTCATGCAATCAAGTGATCTGATAAGAGCAGCGTGCCTAATTTTGACATATGTATATAACTTATTGTTAGTTAATTTAAAAAAATGTAATTTGAAATTTACCTTAATTAATTATTCACCCACTGTGTGAAGCTATGATTTAGGAAGTCCTGAAAGAGTACGGAGTCAATGGATGGCTACTACAAGCAATAAAAGCAAAATATGCTGGTTGCAAAGCGAGTGTAAGGGTGAAGGGGAAACTGAGTGACTTGTTCGATATTATGCAAGGTGCTGGGCAAGAATGCGTGTTAGGCAAGAATACGTGGGTTAGCGTTCGCTGATGATAAGGTTGCTATGGCAGAGTCAATTGAAGACTTGCAAAGAATGTTGAGCAAACTGACTACAAGTATGAAGAACATGGGCCTCAAAATAAACGTGAATGAAACCAAAATTATGGTGTTTGAAAGAAAGGGTGAAAAAACAATATGCAAAATTGTCCTAAACGATGAAAGAATAAAACAAATTAAGTACGTATATCTTGGTAGCCTATTCACAAATGAGGGAAAGATAGATGGAGAGATAGAGAGGCGTATAAACGAGGGTCCAAAGTTATCGGGATAGCAGGACCCATTGTCAGATGTAACAATATATGAACTGAAGTTAAAAGGGCAATACATAACTCTATATTTATACACACTGTGCTGTACGGTAGCTAGACCTAGATCTACCAAGAAAAGGATAAGAGTAAAACTAACGCGATAAACATGAAATTCTTGTGCATGATGTACGATAAAACGTTGACGGCCAAAATCAGTAATAAGATAATCCTCAAAGAATGTGGCGTAGAGGAGACACTAGTTGACATATGTGAAAAAAATTCGTTAGGATGGTTTAGGCATGTTGAGAGAATGAAAGATAGACGACTAACGAAACAAGTGCATCAAGGTAAAGTAAATGGCAGTAGGCCCAGAGCAGACCACGGAAAGAATGGTTAGAAAGTGTAAATGAAACCCCAATTCGAAAAGACATGAGAAGCCATACAAATGCAAGAGCTTATATGAAACAATGCATGGTCGTGAAAGAAGCTAGAGAGGTATGCCAAGACAGAAAATTGTGGCAAAAAATAGTTTATGAGAAAAGCATGAAGAGGGTGTCAGTGGAGTCAACTGCAACAAAAGACCTCGGATACTAATGGGACCGAGTGGGGAACTTTACTTGATAACATTGTGAGGCTCTTCACTTGGGGTGATCGTTAGACAGATTGATCAGCGACCTGGGTCGGAGCAGTGTTGCGGAACAAAAGTGTTATTAAATAAACAACACGAGAATTCTAGACCAATCTAAAAATGTATAACCCCTCCCCCATATCACACCCTTCCTCACCGAGTGAGTCACTCTACCCCGAAAAGGATATCGCTTAATGGTATAATAAAATAATAAAATAATCAATCACTTGCGCCTTTTCATACGAAAGGTGGAACAACTTCTCGTTTATTCGAATCTTTTATACTACGTCGCGTATTATTCAGAAGCGCGCGTTCATGGAATTCAAGTAACTTGTGAAATTTGCGGACGTCGTGGAATTAAAGGAATTAATGGATTGCAAGGAAATTATGGAATTAATAGATTTCATGAAATTCGTGGAATTCACGAAATTCATGGAATTTACGAAATTCATGGAATTAACGAAATTAATGGAATTCGTGGAATTCAGAGAATTGATGGAATTCGTGAAATTCATAGAATTGATGGAATTCGCGGAACTCGTGGAATTTACGGAATTCGATGTATTTACGGAATTCGAGGTATTTACGGAATTCATGAAATTCACGGGACTCGTAGAATTAATGGAATGCAAGGAATTCATTGAATTCATGGAATTCAAGGACTTAATGGAATTCATGGTATTCAAGGAGTTCATGGAATTCAAGGAATGCATGGAATTCAAGGAATGTATTGAATTCAAGGAATGCATGGAATTCAAGAAATGCATAGAATTCAATGAATGCATGGAATTCAAGGAATTCATGGAATTCAAGGAATTTATAGAATTAAAGGAATTTATAGATTTCAAGGAATCCATGAAATTGAAGGAATACTTGTTTGATTTTTGTGAGTTCTATATTCGTACAAATTTCCTCTTTTGCTCTATAACTTGATATGGGATGTTAGGGATATTTAGATGCAAATCATTCTGAATCAACTGTCCTTAGTTTTCTTTCCTATTTTATCATCCTCGATAGATGCGAAAAGAGAAAGAAAAAGATGAATATCACTGATCTATCTTTCTGTATTTTATTTATCGAAGACGGGCACTTTTACTTTTTATAGACAGATTACTTTGGCTAATCTTGTGCATACGCGTTTCCGCGCACCTACATCGTTTTTAGTTCAATAGTATAAATTCACCAAAGTTCTTAGTGAGTTCTGAACGAAAATTGCTGGGGATGCTTTTAAATCCTTGAATAATTTACCCATTCTTTTGTGGATTAGACTATTTCTAGAACTATACAATAGTTGCTTTATTTCCATTTTGAATTTCGGAATTAATGAAATTATCTGGCGAGTCCTCGCGTTACAGGTGAACTCTTTCCACCTCTTTTATCGTTCCTCTTACTCAATTCCTCTTGAATCACTTCACCTATTATTTTTTTTAGTCAGCGCACTATACCGATAATAGTGCGGGATTTCGCAGACTCCTCGTCGTGAATTAGTCACCACGTTATACGGACGTACCCGGAAGTTCCTAACCATTTCCCAAATCAACTTGGATCACAGCAAAGGTGCCTCTGCGGTTCTACAGAGGGGCATGGCTGCGTGGCAAACAGGTATCTCACTAATCCAGGAACCTTGGTTAGTTCGACATAGCATAAGGGGATTAGGGGGGGGGTCTGGTTTTTATTATAGGGACCCCAAGGCGCACAGTGGGTCAAAATGACGGAAAAAGTTTCAAAATACGATTACGGCTACCATTTGAAACCGATTTAAGATTCTTGTTTTGAAAATTGAAGCTAACTAAATTCTTGAGAGATCCCTCTAGGCCGATTTAGAACAAAATTATTTTATACTTTATTCATACACAAAGCTGGAAAAAAGTTGTAACATTTGAAAATTGTTACTATAATAACACGCAATCAATTCAAAATGATTGATATTAGTGTTCAATCAATAAATAAACATTCGTGAAACCTAACCTGATAGTTTATTATAAATTAATAAATTGTTATGAAAAATTGTATTGCTATAAACAATGGTATGTTATTTTTGGATATTTATCAGGTGATTTTTGTTTTTAGTCCAATTTAGAGTAACATAAAAACATATAAACACCAAACGGAATATATTTATTATGAAGATAAACAAATTTTATAAACAAATGCGCAGTTTGAGCAATTTTTGAGTTTTTGAGGTACTTTTTTAAAATGTGCTTCGTTTGACCTGGCAGTGATGTTTCAATAAACTATATTATCATTTCATAACAATTTTCTCATTGTGATAAACAAATCTTATAAAGAAATGCACAGTTCGAACAATTTGTAAGAGTGTCAGTTACTTTTTCTTTAAACGTACTTTGTTAGTCTTGCTAGTGATATTTTTCTCAAGTATATTGTCATTTCATGACAAATGTGATTGTCATGAGCCAATTTGGTGAATAAATGCGCAGTTTGAGCATTTTTTGAGTGTTTGAGGTACTTTTTTCCAAAATGCTTTGTTGTGCTAACCAATATTACATTATTACAGTTTGATGTTATTATAGGATAAACATCAAGAGAATCTTAGTTTTCTTGAACTAATAGTTTCTGAGCTTCTGAGTCACGTTTCGATCCTGATTTTGTTGCTATGACTGGATCAGATTAGATAAAAAATTTGTGAGTAAAATATTTGTTAGTGACAACTCGATTGAATTTTCTGGCATGAAACTCTCTGATGCGACGATCATCTTTATTTAGTGCTTCTTGCGCTTCTTCAGTCAGCTGACCAATAGGCATAAGGGCTAGTCGAATGGCCATGACCATGCAACAGGATCTGATGCACTGAAGACGGCATGTAAAACCATTTGTAATATTTGACATAGTTTGGCAGTCTTTAAACAATACAAGTCAAACTTAGCTGGATGGACACATTTTCCACAATTTAAAACCTGAAGTATGATACTAAAATTCTTTATAAGCTGGAGATTGATTCTTGTGATTTTTTCTGTCAGCTCTGGATCTTGAAAGAATCTGCGCGAAGTATTTCCATCATTGGATGTGCCACTGCCTTGCTTCGAACGATCAACAAGCAATCAACCCCATATTTCTCTAGACTTGTCTCGAATAGCCTTCTTTCTTTAATGCATGAGCTATTTTTCTTTATCCTATAGATTCGTCCAGCTTTTCTTGAAATCTTCACATTACGCTTTATGCAGAAGATACTCCATGAAGCGTACACGTGCGTGGATTGGAGAAATCCCAAATTCGTTATTTTCTGACTGCACAGGTATTTTCTGAACATTTTTTTAATCTTTTATTTCTGAAGGATTTGCTTTAACTATAAAGCAGGATGCAGCTGATGGTGTTTCAGAAACTGCCTGGCGAACATTAATGGACAACAATACCTGATAAAACCTGGACGAGGATTGTTCCGAAGTACCGAAGACTCGAGAGAAAATGTTTCAGAAGATTCGAGCCGAGATTGAACATCTAAGCATAAGGGTACGATAGATACCATAAATATGCTTTCATAGGATATGCCGTCGTCATCGAATTTTTGTTTATATTGACTCTGACTGAGGCTCCATCACAACCCCATTTGGTTATCATCCTCAAATGAACTACATTTCTAAGGGTGAGAATAGAATTAGTCAAATAGATAGTTTTCGGAATTTGAAGCAAACGTGATGCTGCATGATTCAACAAAGCTTGTAAATCAATTTTAACCCGTTTTTCCGTAACATGCATGGCAGATTCTATTGGACCTACACATTCATTAGCAGTAAATGGAATAAGTTCTCCACCTTCCACTTCCAGTAGATACTTATTTAGTTGATAATAGATTTACTACTTTCACGATGATTCATGATGATAAATTTAAAGCTTTTTCGGGTTTCAATCGTGTGCAAAACTACGAAACTTGCCATTCGTCTTTTGGTCTTATGATCAACCGTTGGTTTTGTTTTACGGTTTGCATCTGCCAAAGCTCTCGCTGCATTATAGACAATACAATTGATAGTCCAGAGGTCGGGTTCTTCGAAAAAATCTCCACAAAGCTCGTCACCCAGTTCAGCCTGATCTTTGGACTTGAGAGAAACAAGAATGTTGATGTTTCTCCGCGTCCTAAAGCATCGCTCTTCCTCAATTGCATGCCTGCTCGCAGTTGGTCTCATTGTCGCCTCTCTTTCTCTGTTGCCGGCTTGTTCTGGCTGCGGTTGAGTAGGCGCTCCGCTTATATAACCCCATTCCGGAGTTCCTTGGCACTGTTTCGCAGACGTTTATGCGAAAAAAGCGAGAGCTCTGGGTGTTTCGCGCACCACAGAGTATGCAGTGGCGCCATGTAACCTTTTCGTCAAGGGGCCATACTGGTATCATAGCACTTCAACAGGTCGTCCCTGAGTCGATCCGTCCACTTAAAAGTAATGAGATTCTGCTGGTCAATCACACTGAATCCGTCTTGACGGCTCCCCCCACTCTAGGATAGTCGGCATTGTTGTCCGACCCATTGTCGGGAGCCATGCGCGTTCGATTGTTTTGAACCACACTTACTACAACTATTTTTGGTGTTATCATTGCTGTTCCCAAGAGCAGCTAGGGAAAAGGGTACGTCCATCCTTCTAGAGCCCCGCATGCAAGGATAAGGCTGGATACTCTGAGAGGTCGCCCGGTATGCCAGAGTCACCATTCGAGACACCTCACCCAGGTGCCATTCAGCTTTCGGCACGGTTGTCACGCCTCCGCTTAGGGGTTATTCCTTCGGGACCATCCCTGGACATTTGTCCGCGACTGCTTATTAATTATTGTAACTACATTGAGCAGAAAACCTTGGTACAGGGACCCTCTATCCGCAACCCGAGGACGCGTTCGGTGGCTTTGTCATAGGGCCTTCAGTTCTATTATATATATATATATGGTATTCTATACCACGCCCAACTTAGTTGAATATTCACGCCCAATCAACCTTAAGTTAACTTTAAATTCAACAATAAATCATACCTAGTCGAGCACAGACTCCATTCATAAATTTCATTTGACAGAAGCCTCGAGAGGGATGGCCTGTTGCCATGAACAAACCCCCTCCAGGCCAAGAGATTGTAACTCCGCTGCTCTGAACCGTCACCAGACTGGGGGTTATTATTTATTTTAAAGTACACTACTAAATCAGTCGAACCTTCTGTTTTAAATTTGTTTATCAGGCACTCTCAGGGCCGGCCTTGCCGGCTGTCACATGTCACCACCCACACAACAAACAACACGACCAGGTGGTCGTGACGTGACTCTGCACCACTCACACTACCCTTCAATCACGACTAGGCAGTCGTGACCCACTAATACACACTTCACGAACACAAAACTCTCGCCTTCTCTCTCTCACAAACACTGGGTGGAAGGAGGACACTCAGTTAAAAATGTCGTATCGCGGGTGCGATATCAGGTGGAAAAGTCAACACGATAGCAGCCGATATTCATGCGTGCACCATATAGACTTAAGTGTACGTTTTGAGTGTTTGCGTCGCGCCTGCGGCGCAATTTAGGGAAGTAGCTCGCCATAGACTACAAACTATACAATAGAATGGACTAGAGAAAATGGCGAGTTACTAGTGGACGCTAGTATGAACGCGCCTTCACAGGCGTCTACTGCTACCAGGTACCATTTCGTGTACACGGACCTTGGTGTTACGCGCCAAAACTGTAGACCGCGTCGCTCTCGTTCACTCTGTGTTCGACCACGTATAGTAGTAGTACCACGTGCCTTGTGCAGTACAGGATTACGTATGACAGGACGATTGCTTGTTGATTGGGCGTGATGCCATATTATTAATAAAAGTCGTTGTTGTGGAGTACTTACTGGACGACAGTTTAATATAAGGATTGTCGAGGATTTGATTGGGCGTGACGCCTTTACCTTGGGTAGTTAAGAGCATAGGAAGTTTGGAAGGTATGTGTTCTTATTCGCGCCAGTGTACATTTCGTAAAGTTTAGCCGTGAATCCAGTTTAGTGGGGACAAATGGGTGGTAGAAATGTTGTTTCTTGCTTCTGGGAGGGTTCTGGCGTCGGTCCCTGAAGAGCATTATATAATGATTGTTCGGTCTAATCTTTCAACATAGCGCGGACTCATGACAGCTAAGGTCGAGTAAAGTCACCGCCATTTTGAAAGACCCCGAAGTTAACATGGCATGTTAGATAGGTTCGGTCGGAGTGATAATTAAAATTAAATTATATTCTGGGATATGTTTAAATTATAGGTTCGCTGTGAAAAAGCATTGTGTCTAGTTTTAGGGTTAAGCCTTTTTGATACGTTGGATCATCCAAGATAGTGTCTATCTCTCATGAACTTTCGTGACATTCATGAACCACCATGTTGGAGGGTCGAAATTGAAAAATTTGAACAATGCGAATAGTTAACTGGTCAAGTTCATGACGTAAATGTTATAATTAGAGTCTGTGTGTTCGGGATCCTGAAGCATTTAACCATCCAAGATGGCGGTCACCTTCAGTGACCTTTTGGGTGAGCATTGGGCCGCCATGCTGGATGTTCGTTCATAGAGACTTCACATAGTTAGTCACGTGATTGAAATAGGACTTAGGATAAACATATTCAATTCTGTTAGGGTGTAGTAATGTACTTTCACAGCGATCATCCAACATGGCGGTAACTTCTACATGACCTTTTATGTCATTAGTGGACCACCAGATTGGAGGGTCATTGGATCTCGACAAATTTTATTTTATTCTATTCCGTCAGCGATAATCCAAGATGGTGGCAACCCCACATGACTGTTCATGTCATTAGTGGACCACCGTAGTGGAGGGTCGGTGACTCTTAGACATTGTGATTTATCTTAAACTGATTAATTTTTTTTACGGCGTTTCATATGAACATGTGAGGCAGTAATGGCCGTAATGAATGAATTGATTTGTTTCTGTCACTGGTATTTGATGACTTGGTTATGATTTTTTTTAACATGTCATTTGTTGATCCTTGTTCAGCTTCTTCCTTACCCTACCCCTCTCTGTGTTGGGCTAGTGGGGAAAGTGAGGTAAGATAAAGTGGTTCGAAGTTAATTCCTTAGGTAGGAACTCATCAATCCTACAATGGGTAACATTTTGAACAATTTAATTCAGGACCTTTTTGTTCGGTTGGGGTTTTAACGGGGTAAGCGATCTGGCGCCCTTCAGGCATGGCCAATAAGAAATTAAATAAGAGTAGAGATTTCTGATTGGCCTAGGTCTAAGCCAATAACCTTTATAATATAAAATAAGAAAAAGCCAAGGTGCCATATGCCATATGCATGATCTTACGCGTTTGGATATCAGGGGTCGTAGGCTCGTTCTTCGTCCATTGAACCACCAAAAACGAGTAAAGTGGAATCAGGACATCAAATATGTTAGTCTCTTCACTGTCAAGATGTCTTATAACACTAATATCCACAAATCCAGGGTCCTCGGGAACGCCAGTAATTTTTGCATTCTTCAGATTAATCTTGACACATTTGTCCAATACAAAGTCCATACCAATCTCTCCTGTGTACCTCTTGACGATATTTGAAGCCAGTTGAAGTTTGCTTGCACCAGAAGCGTAGATCTAATGCCTTATGGTCGCGATGATTAGTGTCGCCGCAGAGGAATGCTGGAGAATAGCGTAGTGCGAGATATAGAGGCAGAAGTATGATGCAAAAAAGCAGAGGGCTCTTGGTATCGCCCTGAAAGAAGCCCCTCTTAAAGGTTACGTTTTTAATTGTCACACGATAATTTCCAGATGAGATAGTCAATCTAGTTTTTCAAAGGGGCATCAATTTCTATATGGATCTCACTATGTGTGGATAAATCTTCCAGCTTTCCAACAGACAGATGATAAGTCTGAGAGGTTGAATCGAAAGCTTTCCGCTAGTCAATCCAGGCCATTAATAGGACGCGCTGATGGGCTGCTGCGTTTTTGCAGACGCACCCGTCAATTAGCAGGCTCTCCTGGCAGCCGTTCATGAAAGCTGTAAAGATCTTATAAAGTATGTTCAAAAAATTTATTGGCCTGTAATTCTTTGAGTTCGACAAGTCGCCTTTTTTTCGGTGGGAGTTTTATGTGTCCTAGCACCACACACTGCGAATGGGTGTTTCCGACTTTAAATATAAGGTGAACATGCGGGCCAGATATTGATGTGTAGAAGTAAACTTCTTCTACCAGAAGTTCTTGATACCATCTGGTTTTGCAGCGGAAAAGTTGATGGGCGTTCCTCCTCAGATGTTATGAGGTCGCAAAACTCATTGAAGCGTATGATATTATCAGTATCTTCTTTTCACTCCATTGTTGTCAGGATCTTTTATACCTCTCTCCAAAAAGTCTTTACTTGTTAGGCTTGGGTGGCTTTTTGACAGAAACAGGGAAAACGCTGAAGATGCGCCAGGGGTCAGCGAATAACTGCTGATTCTCCCTGAGTCATCTCTTCATCTTCTGTATTATCTTCCTGGCGTCATATACCACCCGTATATCCTCAATTCTTGAACGAAATTTCGAACCCCTTCCGTGAACGGTCTACGAGATGTTATGTAGTCAATCACACACTGAATACGGGACGTATTCTATCCTGCCCGTCCAATCTTCTTGTTCAGTTGATGCAAGCGTCTTTTGATCCGGTCGGGTAATCCAGCCACAGAACGCTCAAAAAATTTTGCTTCAGGCGAGAAATTGGTAACTTGGACTGTCTTTCAAAGCTCATCGTAAAGAATACGGTGAACTTTAAATGTAAAATCAAGTTATCAAATTCTCGCGATGAAATTAGAGAAAAGTTTCAACCACTGATGCTAGAATCTCCTAGCCATTGTTTTATTTTGGAAACCACGTGGGGATTTGAGGTTAGGAGGTAGGAAAGAAAAAAGTGAATACACAACACTATACTTTGATGAAAAATAATAGTTATTCGCGCATTAAGTGGTGTTTTCAAATTGATTACTGAAATAAGGTGGACTTTAATATCGGCTTTTATTTTTTAACTTCGAGGAGACGACGCGACATGAGTGCAACGTGGAATCTCGTTCGAGGTGAAAAACTGAAACTTGCAAGTGTCTACGCCGACGCTAGGCGCAGAAAGCGTCAGACATGGCGGTAAATTTGAAAGTGTACAGAGTAAAAATTTTCTGAAAATAGAGGGAATTGTAAAAATTGTAACAATTCTGCTAATATACATTGCAGAATTGATAACAGTTTCAATCAATAAGTTAAAACATTGGAAAGAATTAAATTTTTTTTTTTTGAATTTGAAAAAGTTAAATTCTGTTTTACTGATCTAATAAATCCGTAAGTACGTGATAATGTCACGGCTCTTAAAAAATGTGCAATTTCTACAATGAAAGTATTCTGACCAATGCCCGGTCGGCTCCCGAGCATGAAATCTAACCAGGGTTAGCCTGGCCGGTAAGCGGCTGGCTCCCGACCATGAAATCTAACCAGGGTTGGCCCGGCCGGGATCCGAACAGAAACCTTGTTGTAGTAGGGCCAACCGGGGAAATTTCTGCACGGGTTTCTAAAAATGGTTTTCTAATGTTGGTGTGCGCTACAAAAATGGCTTGTGCACTGCATCACAAAATGCTGTTATTTTAGGCGAATACGTGAAATGATTTAATCAAACAAAAGTTAAATTATCATTTACAGAATCAAAATTCTATTTAGAAAGAATACATTTTAATGTAGGTAAAATTTTCAACGCAAAAAGTAAATACTGCTTCGAAGTTTCATATTTTTAGGTTTTGAATTTGATATTTCGCCTTCATTATTACGTAACAATAATAGTATTTAACTTTATTTTAGAGATATGTCCCCAATATTAATGATTTCAATAACAACTTTAATGAATTACATACCTTCATGCTCAAAACAAGCTGGCAATAACTGTGAGTTTGGTTAAAGCTTTCTTTTTCTCCGCTGAATATCTCCTATGGAGGAAAATACCAAAATCTTGAACTTTCAGGATGTCTTCAGATGGCGAAACTCCACTCGTCCCATAAACTTTTCGATGGGAACTCGTACAGTTTTTATTTAAAAATAATTTAGAAATCGCGTGAGGTTAACCCTTTTTCATCTGGTTCGAAACGACAAAACAATGGGACTGAAGTTAGTTCATTAAATTCGATCGTGTTTGTTTTCAAATTCAGTAATTTTGTGAAATTGAAATTTTCTTAAGAATAATATCCTTTTTTTGTTCTTTCTGGATTACAAAAATTAATTTAGTTAATGTGAAATTTTATGTAAACTAATAACTAAGAATGAAAAAATGATGTAATATTTAAGAGGACTTCATTTTCACCAGATTCAGGCTATTTTTAAAGTATTTTAAAATATAAACCATACAAGGTCCCACTGAAAAAGTTTATGAGGTTAGCAGAGTTAGACCATCTAAATACATCCTGATAGTTTCAAATTTTTATATTTTTCTTAATGGGAAATATTCAACGGAGGAAACGTAGGCTATAACCAAACTCACGGTTTTGCCAGCCTTTTCTAAATTAAAATTGATTTCTATCAAATAAAAGTTTAGGTTTGTAAATGATAACATTAATTTGGTTCAAAATAATTATTTTGCGTCTACGCCTAAAATAACAGCATTTTATAATGTAGTGCACATGCCACTTTGGTAACGCGCAGCAAACATTTTAAAAAAATTCTTAGAAAGGGAAATAAGTATCGGCTCTTATAAATAGTGAAATTCGACTCTTCGAACATTCAGTTACATTATATGTCAATACCAATTTTTTTCATTAAGTCGCAACCATGTCCAGACATTGGATTTCGGAATGACTCATTAGAAATATTTTTGCCACTTTTGCAACAATACATTCACAATTGAATTAATAAAAAGAATATTGTCTGATTCACGCAGTATTATTGCCTGTAATAAATCCATTTTAATATTTAAGAAAAGTTTTATAAAGAATATTTTAACATAGTTGAAGTTCCAACCACATTTTCATAACCTGACAATTAGGGAACATTGCATTTATATTCAATATTTTCAACCCTTCTACAAGAAAAAATTTTTAGTTAATTGCATACATTTTATACAATTCCATTTTATACATTCTATGACGACGAAATTTTAACTTTATTAACTATTTTAAATCTGTAGTAGAAATCCGCCTTTATCAGCTCATTAAATGATACTTTTTGTAAAATTTACAATTGTATCTTTGAGGTTAATCAAAAAGATAAATATATCACATTCTGATACAAAACCATTTCAAATTTAATTGAATTTTTAATTAAAAAATATCAATTTTCAACAAAAAATGAAATACTTAGTTAAATTTTCAGTTGGAAACCTTTATTTTCAATTAAAATAAATATACATTCGCAATAATATCGGTACATTTTTGAATAAAATTATGAATCTTTCACCACAAAAAAAAACTTATAACACAGTAGTTTACCTTTCATCCAAGTAATTTGATTTTTAACAAAAAATATTAGTTTTGTAACTTCCTGATGAAAACTAATTATTTAGGCAATGCAAGATTATTTCAAACAATGATAATTCGAAAACTCGACTGATATATAAAAGGCCATCTTTTTGCAATTTCTCACTTCAAATTAATTAGGCGTATTATGCATTTAAAGCTGAAAATTAATTAATTTTACAACTTAAAAGTGGACCATTCTCTAAATTAGAGAGTCTAAAATTTTGAATGCACAGTTTTTAAAACGTATACGGATTAAAAAACGTTATTTCTTTTTTTTTAAATTAAGAGCTTTATATTTAGAGCAATAAAATTTGAGTAATTCAAAATGAAACTTCAACAATTGTGTACAAAAAATGACAGCGTTTAAGGGTAAATGTTTTTTAATTAGATATCTTCAAAACAGAAAACCTCTATTTCAAATCTATAAAACTAAAATAAAATTTCAAATTTTCGACACAATATCAAAACTAAAAATTTCGGAATAAGACATTCAGAGTTAATAATTTAATATGGATGCATATTTAAAATTCAGCTATTTCACTCTATAATAAAGTTGAAATAAAATTCTGCACAATTGCAAAATTCTGTAAAAGCATTAAAAACTGAATATTTTTTTAGGAACTTTCCAGTTTTCCGAGACACTGTTCAAATTCATCTTTGAAAAAAATTAATAATGTTCTAAAGTGAATATTTTAAATGAATGCCTTTCAAATGACATATTTCTTCTTTTAGATGTAAATTATTCAATTATTCAATTATTCAAAGTTTTCAATTTGGAATTGTTTCGAAATTCAGGTAAAAATGAATTATTTAACCAAGCATTTATTTTTATGATTTTTTAACTATAAAATACAATTATTTTCAAACGATAAAATTGTAGAAGATTTAAAAATGCATCAAATAATTTTCAATGTTGCGATACATGCTTTCAATAAACAAACGATGAATTTTAAACGATTATAGTTTTAAATAATTTATTTTTGAAAATGTCAAGCTGAAAACTGATCGAATACAAATTGTAATTATAACAGAATTTAGCAATTAGATCATTTTTACTAAAACTAATATCAGAAGTCAACAAGAATGCAATATTTATTTAAAAAATATTAGTCTCCGATTATCAATTTCATTTTGTCATATAATTTCGAAAATTTAAATTGATTCCAAATAATTGCATATATTATCAATTAAATATAATTTCATTTTAAACTGATGTATTTTTTAACTTTAAATATTAAATGAAACCATTAGAAAAAACAGGAATAAAAAAACAAAAGCTTTTCTTCGAACCAACTTCATGGTGCGAATGGAATGCATTAGATTCGAACAGAACTAACTTCATAGTGTGAACACAACCACCTTCATACTGTGAATAAAACCAACTTCATAGTGCGAACAGAAACAACTTCATACAGCGTACACTTGTAGATTATTATATATAATTTAATGTTGATAAATGAAGGAAAAGAAAAATTAGTGAATTGATTGTTAGTTTATAAATACGATTATCGATTTAGAATTACTACATAAATATATGTACTTACAAGTAAAGCTACACACTAAAGAATTTTGTTTAGATTCATACTTCTTCCAGTAATAGGTCATTATCAAACTCCTAATATACTAGAATAATAAGATGTGCTTTTTAGCTATTTTCGAGAAGATGGCTTCAAAAAATCCACGCTCGTTACATAGACCACGATGCGAACGTCTTACGCCGGCGGTTAGATCAGGCTGTAGCGCTCATGATTTATGAGCAGGAAAGCTGGGATCGGTTTTTGCTGCCTCCATTTTTGGGCAATTTGTTTTTACCATTTTTTACCGCTTTTACTCCAAGAACGTTTTTTACAGAAAATTCTCATTCTTCGTCATTCCATTAAACTTTTATAGTTTGGTGAATATTATTTTTATTTGAGATAAAAGTAAAAATATATATAATAGTATAATAATAATAAAAATAAGTATTTAAATTTCAATATAATATTTCAAGGATAAGTTAGTGCCGTCGCGTCCTTGAAAAATTCGGATTTCCTATGCATCTTTTTGTTCAAAAACACTACTGATGACTCTGATTCAAAAATATAAATATTATACTAATAATAGAAAATGTCTTCTGTTTATATTCTACTCTTAAATAATTTTTGGACTATTTCTTTTTCTTATAATGTTTGTTTTGCTTTCGTCATACTATTTTGATACATTTTATTTTTATCTCATATAAAAATAATAATAACTAGAGTATAAATGTTCAATTGATTATAGAAAAATGTGAATCTTCTGCAAAAAGATTTTTTTTCGGGTGAAAGTGGTGAAGCATGAAAACCCCCATTTTTTAATGAAAATAATTGGTGAAAAGAAATATTTTGGCTTGAGTTAAATAAAATTATCTTAATTTATTTAAGTTACTTTATTGTCCGTGGGAAATGCGCGCGCATGCGCGTTTGTTACTTCGACCCACGCACACTGTTCTGCGTCGTACTTGTCCCTTTAAACTAACCTCAAACCTGAGATGTAATTTCATGGGAAAACTCGAAAACTATACTCTTTTTATATAAAATATCATGTGTACCGAGTCAGCAAATTCTTTATACGCCTCGGCTTAGTCTCAGCTGCGACTCGTTTTTGCAAAATCACGGTCGGCCGTGAAAAGACTACTTCGTTGGCTTAGTGCACAATGTACTATATTGCAGCATAAATCAGATTCTTTCAATTTTTCATGGATATTCTCAAAAAATATTATCTTGTTTTGTATACCTCAGGCTTATATAACTACAAGTATCAAAAGTTTAATTTATTAACTGTGTTCATTAAAAGCGAAATTAGATGATGTGGAAAATGGTTCAACTCGCCCCAGGCCCGGGGCAAGTTGTACATACATGCAGGGAGAGTTGCACCACTTTAGTGGAGTCAATAATTTTGAAATCTTCATTCAAATCTTCAATCATTTATTACAATACATACCTTTTTTAGAGGAGTAGAACCTTTTTTCTTAATTTTTTTGTTCTGCTCTTTTACTTTTTTCCTTATTTCTTGGTCTTCCTCTCGTCTCCGTTTCTTTTTTCTCTGTCACCTTTTTTAAATACATAAGTCCTTTAAAATATTTTTTTTCCTTCAGTTTCTGTTCTCTTTTTTCTTTTTTGGCTTTCAATTCGTATCTGATAGGAGCATCAGTACAACATGCAAATGATACCAGGAATTTTAGTGGTTCAACTCGCCCCATATGCAAGTGGTAAAACTCGCAACGACATGCGATTGACATTAAATAATATGGAATTTTGTTGTTGCTAAAAACAAAACCTCAAATCCTTGAAGGGTAATATACTTAAAGGTATACTAAATCTAGCAGGTCGATTGTTTGCAATTAATATGATTTACAGAGAGCTTGGAATCGAAAAACTGAAACTTGTTCAAATTTACTTACGAGCCACGAAAATAAGTTTTTTAGGATAACTTTGAACTATGCAACAGGTAAACAAAGTAACTTCAGGGACAATTCAAGTTTCAAGTAGTTCACTTCGAGTTAATTTGATGGCGCCTCATGACGAATACTTCAGAAGATAAACGTACTAGTTCAAGTCACCCCTATGTTCAACTCGTCCCGGTCTCCCCTAATATTTCTAATCCCATAATAATATTCAGCAGTTCCCAATATCAGCCTTAACATTTTTAACAACAAAATTCCATAGTACCTTCATGGAAAACAGTCCAGCAAATTTTTAACTTTAAATAATCACGCAAGTCACCTTTCAAAAACCCCGAGTTATATTCCTAACCTCATGATAATATTCAACTATCCCCGAAAACCACCCCTACCACTTTTACCTGAACAAATCCCAAGTGCCTTCCGGCAAAACAATAAAAAAATTAAAAAATTACAAATAATCACACAAGTTACCCTAATAAAACCAATATTTATATTCCCAGTCCCATTATGACTAACTGCGGATATTTCATTTCCACTTAACAGAAATTTGTTAACACGTTTGTTATTTGTTCTGTGACCTGTCACAGGGGAGCCTTTCCGCCCCCCCAAAGTATTGGAAAGGGGTGAGAGTTTGACTAATATTATTTCTGTGAATTCACGGAATTCATAGAATGCCGTGAATTCACGGAATTCATAGAATTGCGTGAATTCTTGAATTCCATGAATTCATGTAATTCCATGAATTCTTTAAATTACATGAATTCCATTAATTCATTATTCCAACAGTAAATTCCACTTAAACATTCTTTTGAAGTTTCACTCCTACCGTGCGTTCCGAAACACCAATTTTTTTAAAAAAAAAAGCACATATTTTAAGCAGACAGAAGGAGCTTCCAGGTATTTTAGGGTAAAGTCATGTGATTTAAGAGTTATTTTGTCAGTTTTGGCTTTTGACGCTTAAGATGAAACGTTTTACGTATACATAATAATATAATATATAATTAAAAAATAAGGTTAACAACCACCGCAGGTTCCCACTGGGAGCAACTGCCATGTAAAATATGACACCGGCCCCCAGTAGGACTACGGTAAGCCCCACTCATGGCCACGTCTCACAACCTTGAGATGGGTGGTCAATATATATATATATATATTAGAGGTCTGTGCCGCCGCACCACGCCGACACCGAATTATCATTCATGTCGGGACGCCGCCAATTTTTATTCGGCGCGCCGACGCACAATGGGAAAAAAGCACCTTTTTTGGCAAAAAATCGACCGACAGTGCAATTATTAACGGATTTTGAAGTTTCTTCTTTAGAAATTGCCGTAAGGCTTCCAGGTATAATGACTAACTGCGGATATTTCATTTCCACTTAACATAAATTTTGTTATTTAACAACAAAGTTACAACTTTTTGTTGCTAAACTTTTCCGTGATACCATTTCTTCTAAGACTTTTAAATTCATTAAAAAATATCACAAATCAATGTTATAAATAACTCATAATAATTATCAGTGAACAAGCGTAACAACACAAATTTTTGATAATGTTATAAACAAATTAATCAAAAAAAGTCATTTTTTAGTGATTCGCAATCATGAGCTAATTTTAACGCATATCTTTTGTATAAAGTATCATAGATAATGATGTGCGCTTACAATAAGTTAAGAATAGCTAATGATTGTCAATTATTTAAACAATTTTTATAAACAAATGCACATTTTGACCAGTGCTACGAAGCCTGATATTGTCCTCCAGGATCTAAAAACCAAGATCATTTACGTGATTGAATTCTCGGCACCAGCGGATGGCAATATCACGGCAAAGAAGGAAGAAAAACGGGCGTAATATCAAGCACTTTTTTTTGAGCTAAGCAGGCTTTACCAAGGCTACAAAGTCCATCTTGCAGTTTTCATAATAGGCTGTTTTGGAGGTATGAAAGCCTGATTTCTCAGTCAACTCAACAAGATTCCGTTTCGTAAGCGTAAGTCTCATTCCATCGCGAACCAGATGCGAAAGGCTGTTCTTCTGAGATCAATTCATCTGGTGCGACAACACTGTTCCTCATAACATTCTACAAAGATTGGGAGCTCTAAAAAAGTATCCAGAGCTGAAATTTTCATCTTCAATTGTCCTGTCTGCCACGTAAGGTCATCCGCCGCTAGAGACCTGACTCCAAGGAACAGTATTGAACAATGTTTTCTCGCGTAAATTTCCCGCTCTTGTTTACCTTCTAAGACAGAAGGAGCAGAAGTGAATTACGTACACGTTCCAGTTGCGTCGGGATTGGTTGCTTTAAGGAACCATGATCGTAGCTTCCGGAGTCCAAAACTTCTCTCATATTTAACAAAATCGAACCTTTCAGGCAGATGAAAGAAGGTTCTATCGTGAACTGAGTTTAAATAAAAAAAGAAGAAAGACACCAAAGTGCCTCAACTGGAAGGCATGACTAACTATTGGTCGGATTTTTGGAAAAAAACTGACAGGAGCAATTCAAGCTCTGCGTGATCCCAACTAGAGAAGGCAAGAGCTAGTAATATCCCTGAAATGAAGCTGACTTACATCACAGCTTCGGATGTTTCAACGTTTGCGAAAAGAACAAGTAATTGGAAAGCTCCAGGTCCGGACATGGTGCACAACTTCTGGTACAAGTACCTGATAGTGTGCATCCGGCGTTGGCAAGGTGTTTTTAGAAGATCATCGAACAAACAGATCTGATGCCAGGCTTTATGCTCCAGGGTACTACGCATATGTTGTCTAAAAAACCAGATGCTCAAAATCCATCTGATTTTCGACCGATAGCCTGTCTTTCAACAATATATAAATGTCCTTCAGCAATCATAGCAGATAAGGTACATTCTCAATGCGATGTGAATGACGTTCTTACAGAAGAACAAAAATGATGTTGCAAAAATTCGGGAGGCAGTAAAGATCTAGTCACCATAGACGCTGTTGTCATGACGCAAGCTCGTAAACATAAAAAAAAACTAGCACATGGCATACATTCACTGCAGGCAAGCGTTTTCTTTCGTACCACATGCCTATTTGCTTGAAGTCCTAAAAATATACAAAATTTGATCACGCATCATTGACTTCCTGAGTCGTGTGATGACGATTTGGGGTAAAAATATTTTGATCATTGACAAAAAAGGATAACTAGATCAATACGCATTACGAGAAGAATATTCCAAGGAGACTCCTTCAGTGCATTGTGGTTCCGTTGAGCGTTAAAACCACTAAGCAGAACTCTAAATGGCGTGTCTCATGGGTTCCAATTACATGATAACGAGAATGACATCGAAGCAATGGCTGAGGGGGATTCATATAAATTCCTGCGTATTTTCGAATCTAAGGGAATTCATCATACGATAGTTAAGAAAAACCTAACGACTGCCTTCACTACAAGACTCAGATTGGTTCTGAAGAGTTCTCTTAACTTGGCAAACAAGATCAGGGCAATCAACACCTATCCCTGTCCTCACGTACTCCTTTGGGCTCATCAAATGGTCGAACACCGACCTCGAACGATTAAACAGAATCATCAGTGTAGAAATGACGAAACACCGAATGCACCACAGTAATTCGGCGATTGGAAAGGTAGTTCTACCACGGCATAGAGGGGGTAGGGGCATTGTAGATGTCAGGAAACTGTGTGAGTCACAGAGTTATACATTTGCGAGACTATTTTATCAGCAAGTGAGATGTTACGCTTTACAACATCATCTGTGAAGCTGATCTAGTCTACACGCCCTTGAATTTGTCCTCAGAGGAGGCCTTGAGTACCAGGGCAGAAACCATAGAGGAAGTAGAAACGCAATGGAGACAGAGTGCCATCCACGGCGAGCACCCCAAAACGTTAGAACAACATGCAGTTGATAGTGAGGCATCCAATATTTGGCTTAGAAAGGGCGTCCTTAATCCAGAAACGAAAGGATTCGTTATTGCGATAAAAGACAGGGTTGTCAGCCCCAGAAATTATCGCGAACACGTGCTACATCAAGACGTGGTTGACCGGTACCGATTATGTGGATTTACCAACGAATGCATCGAGCACACTATTAATGTTTGTCGCGTAACGGCTCAATAGAATACAGGCACAGGCATAATGATATGGCGGTGATTATAATCAACAGCTTGCCCTACACTCAGGACTCTAAACAGAATGGATGACTTTCTATAGATACATTCCAATGCCCGCTTTAGAAAACGAAGATTACATCTTATATAGCTATGCTACTATCCATACAAACCATAGCAAACTAAGGCATGAAGCAAAGACAATATGGAGGAATGTGAAACATGAATCTGTTCATCCTATTCTGATTTCGGCTACAAGCAATGTGCACGCAAGATACACTGAACATCTTGAACATTTAGGAGTCAGTAGGGTACTGGTAGCAGCTCAGAAGGCGGTTTTATTAAACACCTGTCGCATTGTGAGAAACTTTCTGGACATCAGGAAGCAAGCAACTAAAAACCTACGGAGTGATACATGGTAGCTCTAAGAAAGCATCCAGAGGCGACTGTTGTCACCTCCAGCACTCACTGCCGCTTTGTACACATCACAGCGGTAAAAGACGACCTGCAAACTACACCATGCTCCTTATCTCATCAGTCACTTGACTTAGTCCGTGGCTATGATAGAAAACCGGGTTCTTTTTAAACCGAGAACAAGTTTGAAAAAAAAAATAATAATAAACGAAAGATCCAACATAAGGGAACACAGCTTAAAGCAAAAATTAACCCCAACTAACAAAATAATTCGGGTACCAAAAATAAGCACACGTACGATAACCCAGCCAACCCGTCATGGGCGGGCACGACCTGTCCGATAGGTGCCCTCCCTTGTAGCCAACCTAGGCCCTCAAGTAGGGAATTATTCTGATGGAACTGTCATCAACAGGGTCATAGGTTGCGAGATTGTAGAGAATTAAGGGGTACTTACTGCGCGAGTGTCCCAGATGTGAGGGAAATGCAGATGGAAGCCGCTAGTCCGGACTAACGCGCTTCCTAGTCACTCCAACATCGGTCCTCATACTCAAATAAATAAGGCCACAAATTTAGATTCCGCTTTGACGCCTACCGACCCAGACGAGCAACCTGACTCGGGGCCCCTTGTTTATATAACCCTTACAACAAAAGGCAAACCTCTGAGGGTCATGATTGACTCTGTCTCGAACCGGTCCTTTTTAGTTCAACTCTGCATACAATTAGTCGAACAATTGGCCCTTCAGATAACGCATATTAAATTCAGCCTAGTCAATTCGGCTTTCTGACAATTTGAAATAATTAATGAAATGGTGGAACTGCCCATCGTGCTAAACAGCACAAAGAAAAGTTTTGAAAGCAGATTGCTTTCGGCGTTAGATTTGCAATACGCATTCGGTATCGATTTTTTACATTATTTTGGAATGATCACTGACTTCTCTAATCATCGGTGATGTTTTGCTACCGATCCCCAAACCTTCTACACATTCGAATTAGAATACCCCCACCGGCCGTCCGCTTCGCGCTCTTGTGCTCTACTATCCCTTACGGACAAACAAAACTTAAGATAAACCGCGTTTCTCGATAAACAAATCCCTCCGGTTGCAAGTAAATTTCCCTCCATCCACTTAATTGATCATAGCATTGATGTCGGCAAACACCCCGCGATTAAACAACGCTATCGGCTAACATTGCCAAAAATTCACGAGACCATCCACCAGCGACTGATAATCCCCAATCGTGATGACTCGAAAGCCCAACCGAAGCTATCGGTTTTAAATGAACTTCCAGATATTAAACTCAGTAACTAAAAAAGATGCTTACCCCCTACCCAATATGAGTGGAATATTGGATAAGCTAAGATGTGCCAGTTACATATCCACGCTTGAGCTAAGCCAGGCCTATCACCAGCTCCTCCTCGACGCGGAAAGTCGCGAACTCACAGCTTTCACCGTCCCTGGCCTAGGTTTACTACAATTCACACGTATGCCCTATGGTCCAACCAATACCCCTGCCACCTTTCAAAGGTTGCTCAACCGGATAATTACTTAAGTTAACGATCAATCATGAAAAATGTAAATTCTGTCGTTTCCAGGTTAAATACCTCGGCTTCCTGGTAAACGCCGAAGGTCTACAGGTTGACCCGGATAAGGCCAACACCATCTCACAGTTTCCCGTCCCAAATAGTGTGCATAAAATTAGACAATTCCTGGGCGTTACCTCATAGTGCCGCCGTTTTATTCCGGATTTTGCTACCACCGTCGCACCATTAACTCTCCTCCTTCAGAAAAACCCATCCTGCGTCTTGGATGTTGAACAACAAACAGCTTTTGAAAATATCCGCTCATAGCTAGCCACCAACCCGGTCCTAGCCCGCCCAGATGTTACTCAGGAGTTTGTGGTACAAACTGACGCTAGTTCCGCGGTTTTGGGAGCCGTATTGACCCAGACAATAGACGGGGTAGAACGAGTTATCGTGAATACTAGTCGCAGTCTGATTAGGAAGGTGGGAATTTGCTCTGCAGGGTCACCAATATACTATCGTGCATCGCAAAGGGGCGAGGCATCACGTGCCTGATGCCCTATCGCGGATGTTTGAGGGAGACGCAGATAGCTTGACCTCATTAATGGACGCCGCCGATCCTTGGTACCAAAAGTGATGCAAAGCAATCGAAAAATTCCTCGCTAGGTTCCCCAACTGGAAGATCGAAAACGACCAATTATTTCACCACCGGCCGAATCCGATTCTCGATTCGATAATAGAGGACCTAGACGCTTGAAAATGGGTCCTACCCGCGAGCGTGCGGAACCAAGTGATTCGTGAACAACATAATCTCACCCAAGACGGTCGCTACTGACTATTACTGGTCCGGAATGTTCCGAGATATCTCGGAATACGTACGAAGATGCCCGGATTGCCAAAAGGGAAAAGTTGAACAGTTGGCCCCGTCCGGTAATTTTGTCCCCTGCGACGGGCTACCGGCCTAAAAATCCGCGAAACTTTAAAAGAACTCATCCTTATGCACTGCTAAACCCCCCAAGTTCCATTGATTGATAACGGGACCGAATTCATAAATACTAAACTCTGTGACTTGCCTCGGAAGTACAACATTTATCATGGTACCACCCCACCCTATCACGCTCAATCCAACCCCGCCGAAAGAGTAAACCGAGTTCTGAGAACCATGGTGATAATTTTCATCGAGCATAACAACCGATTGGCTTTTAACACCACCATTCACTCCTCTATAAAAACAACCCCCGCTTTCCTAAATTTTGGTCGGAATGCAAAAGCCGTAAATTCCCTCCAGGCTCACGAAGCACCTATCCTACCCGATCCCAATAAGATAAGAACTCAAGACCCAGTCGTATGGGCGGGGCGAATGGAACGCCTATCAATACTCAGAAATTGGGTAGTACAAAATCTCAATGAGGCCTATCAACGCCAAGCCCGTTACTTCAATATGAGGCGCAGAGAGCCTGTCTTTTCCGTGAAAGACTTGATCTTGATTAAAACCCGAACGCTATCCTCCGCCGATAAAAATTTCTACACAAAACTCGCCAAAAAGTTTCATGGTCCCTTTCGTCTAACCAAGCAACTATCACCCGTAGTTTATGAGGTCTTCAATTTGAAAGATAAATTCTTAAGTAAGTTGCACATAATTATATCGATCCTAGTTTGAGATAGCCTTTTCTTTCATCTATGCTCAGGTCCTAGAAGCTTTCGATAACTAATCGCAGTTATCGTAGTTGCCCTAGCCGTTACCGTAGCTACCAAACACCAAACAAAAAAAAAGTCGCAACTTGCGACATGGCGGAAGGTGGCCTTACTCGGCTACCAACTCCTTTGGATGAGTTGGAAGTCCAGTTTCGCCGATTACTGAGGACCAATCCCGAATTCCCTTAAAGTTGGCGACATCTGCAGCCATACCGGGCTATCATTCACGCAGCGTTCCAACTCCAGCCGGGACTGGCTCCAGCCCTCATGAGAGTTGCCGAAGAATACTTGGCGTCAACAAGCCGGTTCATTCCTCCGGCTTCCACAGGAACGAGCGGCCCTACAACAGACCATGTCTGTTACTGCTTCCGCCCAACATCAGTGTCAACCGCAAGAGCGTCCTATCCGAAGCCACCCAGACTGCATCCAACCAGGAGGCGTAAAGCACCCGTGTCTCCCGGTATCAGCCGACGAGGAACAAGGCAACCCCAAGCTGCAGTGGTTACACAGGGACCATACCCAAGCAATCATAGGCAGGGACTGAGAGTGAATCCTAAGCGGTCAAAAGTGAGCACGTAGGTACTGGGAAGGAATCCCGAGAAGAGCACATTTTCACTGAACGAACTCTACCTCCACTCCGGTATGGATGTGATTAGCAGAAGATGGAAGGACTGGAAAGACCGGACTTATTGAATCTCTATAGTTTTAAAACAATTAGTGAGTTGAATCCTAAGAACTAAAAACCCAATACTGTTCTCAAGAGATCGATCTCTTAGTGAGTCACAATCTGCCAGTTCTGATGCATCTTTTCAAAAACAAACTTTACTGGATGACGGCACATACAATATTGTTTCGAATCGTGATAAATAGTGACAAGTTTTAATTATTGTTGACTAATGCATTTTTATTCATTTTTTTATAAATCATCATTCTTCAGTATTTGACAAATAACTACTTTGTTAACTAATTTGCATTTGTTTATATAATTTTCATTTGTTAAAATCTTTTATTTTTCCATGTACTATTTTTAATCATAGATGACCTAGACTAAAGCAATGATTCTTCCATGCAAATTAAGGGATATTTGATTTAACAAAATGGTTAGTTTGTTGAAGAAAATATTTAGTTTGTTTGTTATGAATAAATTAATTCGACTAATCAAATGAAACATTTCCGACAACTAAATATAAATGCATCAACTCTCTGTATGAAAAAAATGTTACCTTAATTAGCGATCTTTTGAACTAGATAGTTGTTTCTTTGATTTGAAAAGAATGGGAAAATTGATTAGTTCAAAGACGTACGCATTAATTCAAGGGATCGAGCTCATTGAATTAAGTAAATGTTTCTAATCGGATTGCATCGAATCTGGATCTTGTGAGTCAAGGAAATCGTTTCCTTGAAAGTATGAGATATTTAATTTGGTCCAGGTAATACAGTCAAAGTTTTGGTTTCTTTGAGTTGATAGAAGACATGTTTCTGGTTCAAATAAGGATCACTACTGTGGGGGAATAGTTTCCTGATACTGAAGAATAGAATTTCAGTAAATGCATTTACTTGGTTCCTGTTGTTTTGTATGTGGACTAAAAATTAATTATGAAAATTTTGAAGTTTAGCACAAAAATGCACATTGAATTTCAACTCAAATTGATAATGATAAGTACACCAGCAGAGCCTTTTGAATTTTCTTAAAGAAAAATCACACTTTTTCAAAAAGTAATTGAAGAAAAGAGATTCTAATCTTTTTTAATCAAAATTATCACTTTAGCCTTTATATTATAATTTCATTTTTAGTCATTTTGTATATACAATGGCATACGTTCATAGGAGTAAAAGTGTTACATAAACGTAAAAATTTCATTCTGAATAAAGGTACCATATAAATAAAATTTCAAAAAAAAGAAATATAAATTAATAACAAGTGCTTTCATTTAGACTTTGGGATGTTCCAAAAATATATGTGGTCAAGCAAGATTGATGAATTTTCCCGATTTTCCTGATCTCTATATTCGTTCAGAGTCAAAGCTCTCAAGCAACCAGAAAATTCGATCACTCGGACAGCTGTTCAAGTGACGAGTGGTCTACACAACACATGTCGCTCGCTTGTTTTGAAGAACAAAAATTTCTAGTCAACATACTTCGCTAAGCACGAAAAGGCAATAATATGGAACCAGAACTTGACATCATCATAACATCATGCTGTGTCACTTTGGTAATTGGACTCCTGAATCCTGATAATCCATGAGGCTGTTTCCATCGGAAAATAATCTACAGTTATATGTAAAGAAAAGCTGTACATTTAACTTCTTGTAATGACGTCGCCATTTCATTATTGCCGCTCCTCACATGTAACGATGATGAAACGATCTGTGCTACAATTTCATACAATCACGTCATAATTCCATTGTGGCTGTGTCACATATGAAATTCAATCCTACCACGATAAGACCCCACCTGCACAGAAACGCCTGCAACGAGATAAGAACACTCAGAAGAAAATGGCGATTGAAAGCCACATTACCATCCATAATTAAACAGAACGTCATAATCTATAATCCACTCTTAAGCTGAATTTAGATGACCATAAAAGATCTGTGGATTTAGAGTTTCTACTGACCAACTGACTCATCAATATTCCAGAATCTTATATGTACATTATTGTTGTCAAACAACCAAATAACCAGTTATAAGATTACTATTGAATAGTTTATATAATTATCCTTCTAAATAAAAACATAACCAAGAGTTTTAACCATCATATTTCGGTAAAACATAAACAAACAAACAAAAATTCTACTTCGTGTGCCCGTGAGGTCCCCCCTGGCGCTTAAGCTATAAAGCCAATTGTGCCACACCCGTGTTTACTCTCAAGGCAGTACTCCGAATCCAGCCCTCTTCAGCGAGTGTTTTTGGATCTCGCTGGGTTTCGTTGATACCAAAGTTCTGAAAATATATCTCTCAGGTGCCAGGCGTACCCTTAGCATAGTAAATGAAGTCCTACTTTGTTACAGGCAAAGTGGCCCCCACCCTCTCTGCCATTCTAGGCTAGACGGAGCACATATTAGGCGCACTGTCCTGGTGTGTTATGTAAGTGTATGTATGTGTGTTCATTACTCGAAATCGACCAGCGACCACAAGCAAAGATCAACAGTTGTCACATGTTTAGCTAAAATTAAAATTTAAGTCATCGAGGACGATGATGATTTTGAGTAGGGAGGACTGTAACATAAGCAACTTTTTTAATTTTGGACATAACGTCTAACTAGACGCATCCCATCTTACTTTCAAGAAAACCAACTGACAATTGCTCATGTATATATAATCAGGCACATTAGCGGGACTCATCCGATCTTGAATTTACCTGTGATAATTGCACTACTGACGATAAAGTAGAAACCGCAAGGTAACTATAAGTGCAATACATACTGAGGGTAGAAACTTAGTGGAAACTGATAATTTAATGAAGCTCGCTTGATGAAAGAAACCATGTATAGGTTTTCCGATATAAAATAATTAGATGATACCGATTAATCAATACATACGTATATGCTTATAAACCTAATATATCGAATATCAGATATATGGGCAATAGGCATATGTACACGTATAGAAACGAATGTATTTTAATATTTTTTCGTTTCATAGTTAACATATCATACACCTGATAATGTACAACATGCAGTGCACAAGTGAATGATCACGTGAATAGTCAGACATACTGTAACCGAAAGTGTCTGACTAGATGCATTAAGTACAGTTAAGTTTAGCATGTCGAATTCATATTCTTGAAAGGACAAGAGAGGAGATAACCGATGGAAGAGAGTCAGGAGAGGAGATCTATTAGTCTATTAGTCTCGCTCACTGTATGGTATCAATATAATCGTGCGTGCTGAATCCAAAAGATCGTTCGTGCCCGGGCCTGGGGAGGGGGGAGGGGAATGACGGGCCCCTTTATGTAATTTTGATTTCTAACAGTTCCGGAATATCCGGGCCCCCTCGAGAACTCCGGGCCCGGGGAGAATCTCCCCGTTATCCCCTCCTCTCATCAGGCCTGATCCTATGTAAACGCCATAACTACCCCTGGAAGTCGTCTTTACGTTCCAAGCAGTCATGCTGTCAACTTGATCTTTGAAGTACGAACGGCTTTGACTAAGTCGCGATTTTTAAATCATTGTCAAATATTCCTTAACGAAGAACTGCTCTGCATAAGTCGCGTTATTTTTACATGACCATGGAATAGTTGAGGGGATTCATTAGAATAGGTTTGCAGTATTTCATTTTGAGGCCGCACGGTTGAATATTTTTGTTTAATTTTTTGCATACGTCATCTACATAGTATTCTCTCTTGACGTGCAGAGCTGCTTTTTTGGAAGTTGTTCGTATTTTGTTCAATGATCGAAAACATAAGTACAATAGCAGTGTCGCTCAGTGTTATCTGTTTCTGCGCTTTCGCCACGTGACAGTGGATTCTTGGCCAAACGTTTGAGGCGAATACCACGCCGCGAGTCGAATCACCTGAAACGTATGATCCTTTCATTGATTTATTTATATAATGTGAGGAAATTAAAAAAAAGATTAAGGAAAATCGGTTAATATTTGCTGTAATAATGGAAATGTTTAACTGCATACAAAAGTATAGCTGTGCTAAAAAGTTGACACCTACTGCCTAAATCTCAATTAGTAGTTTTCTAGTCCCTTCGGTTGAGACTTTCGGTCGTCGTATGAGTAATTTTCTGAATAAAGTACGCTGGTTGAATGTTCGTGAAAAAGAACTTAAGAGTGGATTGGATATCTTTTATAGATCATGTATCGCTCTACGGGTGAATTGCGATCGTGAATTCCTTCACTACTACTCAAACTAACTCCGCGAGAGGATCTTGCCGTTGTCCTCTGAGTATAGAGACGCAAGCCACAACCTTTACTACTTTCCCTTGTCCTTTCTGGAATAGGAAGGTAAATGTAAGTTTTTAATGTATCAATTAACTAACTATCTATTCTTTGTCTTTAATGAACATTATATACTAAGAATCACACGTGATTTATTTCAAACATTGCACTGAAACAATCCCCATAGGATTGCTAGTGACAACAAACCCACAACAAATAATTAGTCAGGCCTTACACACCTGACGTAATGAGCAACACTGATGACTCTTTTTCTAATATTTCCATACTACCCTCGCCTTTTGCTCGGGGCGTGACATGCCAAACAATGAAAATAATTTTCCAATAATTGTGGTGCATTATTTAAAGCAGGGATGTCAACAAAAAGAGTAAAAATCTGCCACTCGTCAATCCTCTTTCTTATTGCCTTATGCATAAAGCGAACGAACATACAAGGAAAAGGCACGATAAATTGTCAATCAATAAAAAACATTACTTATTGGTAAGAGGCATTTCTATGTACTTATTGCTAAAAACATAATCTTGAGACTACCAACAAAATGACAACACTAGTTGTTAATTTCATTTACAAGTGAGGGTTACAATTTTTATGAGGTGCATTAATTACCGTTACTGCACCATATGACACCTTTATCCACCTTTAATAGCTATTTTTTAGTTTATTATGACAATGAACAACTTCAAATATGCATGGGAAGTTTTGTAAACAATTTGTCACTTAGTTCTATACCCATGACTTACTTTCCGACTTATGCACATGCGCAAACGTCCATTTTTGTGCGCGAAATGAGAAAAAGTCCCGGTTCAACATATTTTTGAGAAATTCTGTGGAAGGAGTTTGCAATTAAAAAAAATATCATGCAACAACCGTATAACTGAGATAAGATAGACCTTACTGTATATAATTGCATTCAAACGTACCTCGGCTTTTATTTTATAACAACCACTTTCTTCTCGAACATTTGATTTATACAGTCCATCATACTTCTTGACCACAACTCCTTCCTCTTTATTATCCAGACCTTTATTGAAGAATTCTAAAATCTGCTCGCTATTATGTGTATGATAAAGTTAACTGTATAGTTATGAACTTTTATGTCAAGTATATGTAAATGTGAATAAATACCTATTAGATACTCTTTCTGTTTTTGCTTGAATCATGACTCCTTCTTCTTCTGTGAATAGTTTCACTAACTTGTTCCACCTCTCACTGTACGGTGAATCGACGAGCAACTCATCGTTGCACATGATTAAATCGAAAGCGACAAAACAAGGCTGATGAGCACTTCCAGGTTTCAGGCTCTTGACATCGAAATTCATACCTTGGGAACTAAACTTCCTTTTCTCTTTGTGCCAGCCCATCAACTCTCCATCAAGAATCAGTGAGTAGCAGTTTTTATCGAGGAGTCTTGAAATATTTCTGGACAGAAATCCATCTGAAAAGGAATGATTAGCGATATAAATATGTCTGATTTAAATAATTAAACAAATTATATAAGAGAAGTTTTAGGCTACGGAAGCTACGATCATGGTTCCTTAAAGCAACTAATCCCGACGCAACTGGAACATGTACGTCATCCACTTCTGCTCCTTCTGTCCTAGAATGTAAGCAAAAGTTGTCGGACCAGATGAAGTGATCCCAGAAGAACAGACTTTTGCATCCGGTTCCCGATGGAGTGAGCCTGACGCTGGCAAGTCGGAATCTTGTTGAGTTGACTAGGAAATGAAGCTTTCATACCTCCAAGACAGCCTATTATGAGAACTACAAGATGGACTTTGTAGCCTTGGTATAGCCTGTAAATTTTCAACTAAATATTTTGAACAATGGATGTGATGTTAGTCCAAGTTTTATTTGATTAATTTTTAGTTTGTATTTTTTTCGTTTCTAAAAATGTTGAACAATAGTTGCATTTTTAAACAGAAAAAAGAGAAATTTTTATCTAAACATGATCCAGTGTACTTTTTATCGAGGAGAATTAATTTTAAATAAGAAAACAATTTTTATATAAAATTTCTTAATTTTATACCAAATTATGAAATTTTCAAGTCAACAAGACGATTTTTCTATAAAAAAGTTGAACCTTTAACACAAAAATATGACTTTGCAACAAAATAGTTAAATTTTTAGTCCAAAAAAATCATTTTTAACAATAAAAAAAAGCCAAGTTTTTTAAATCAAATTATAAATCTTCAACAACAACAAAAAAGAATTTTTAAGAAAGTAGTTCAAATTTCAACCACGTAGTTGAATTTTTAATCTAAAAAGATTAAGTTTCCACGAAAAATGTAATAGTTGATATTTCAACGAAAAAGGTTTTAATTTGAAATAAAAAACAGTTGGATTTAACCAAAAAAGACAAATTTTCAACAAAATACTTGAATCCTCATCTAAAACAGATTATTTTGAACTAAACAATTTGATTTTTAACCAAAAAATTGTTTTTCTTCCAAAAAAGACGAATTTTGAACTAAATACATCAATTTTGAACCAAATAGTAAAATTTTCTATCAAATTGTTTAAATTTCCAATTGAGAATACGAATTTTTTACAAAGCAGTTTAATTTTTACCCCAAAAATATGAATTTCCAACAAAGAAGTTAATTTTCAACCGAAACAGATCGATTTTTCACCGGACAGTTGCATTTTTAACCAAAAAAGATTCTACAAAAAGAGATACATTATCGAACTAAAAAGATAAATGTTCAACAAAATATTTTAATGTTCAATAAAATAGTTGAATTTTAAATTTAAAAAAATGTATTCAAGAAAGAAGTAAAATTTCAATCAAACTGTTGAATTTTCAACCAACAAGTATGACTTCAACAATATTGTTGCATTTTCAACAAAGTAATCCAATTTTGAACCAAATAATAAAACTTGTGAATAAAAAATATGAATTTTTAAGGAAAAATGTAATAAGAGACTTTTCAACCGAGAAGAATGAACTCTAAAACAAAAATAGTTTTTAAGTGGGCAAATAAAAATAAAGGGAAAGACTGTGAAGCCTGCGATAAATAAATAGGGATTTTGATAACTCATAGTCTAAAGAAAAACATTTTAAATAAACGTTGAACTTCATTTTTAATACTCGAAAAATTTTATGACACTATTTTGACACTTTTTTTTCATTTTTGACACTATTTATACTATTTTTTATCTCTGAAGTGAGTCCGAGGCCTGTAAACGTTCCGCGCCTAAAATAAAAGCGCCTAGACGTCGCAGCGCCTAAACTTCCGGCGCCCAAACGTCCCGCGCATAAACATCTCGACGCCTAAATGTCCCGCGCCTGAAAGAAAAGCGCCTAAACATCGCAGCGTCTAAACTTCCGGCGCCCAAACGTCCCGCGTCTAAACATCTCGACGTCTAAACGTTCAGCGCCTGAAAGAAAAGCGCCTAAACATCGCAGCGCCTACATTTCCGACGCCTGAACGTCCTGCGCCTAAACATCTCGACGCCTAAACGTTCCGCGCCTGAAAGAAAAGCTCCCAAACGTCGCAGCGCCTAAACATCTCGACGCCTAAACGTTCCTGCGCCTAAAAGAAAAGCGCCTAAACGTCGCAGCGCCTACATGTCCCGCGCCTAAACATGTCGACGCTTAAACGTTCCTGCGCCTGAAAGAAAAGCTCCTAAACGTCGCAGCGCCTAAACGTCCCGCGCCTAAACATCTCGACTGCTAAACGTTTCGCGCCTAAACGTCACGTACTCCCTTGATCCGGAGCCTTAATTGGATTATGATTGTTGAGTTTTGACTGTGGATCGGAAAAAAACTTTTTTTTTATACAGCTCAACCTCTGGCTTTCGAAGTGCCTATAAATGATGAAGAAACATCTATAATTAAGAAGCATCCGCCAATGAAATTTCAGCGACTTGAGGAGCAACAGTTGCCGGAACCAGAGGTGACCTTGAAAATGTTGCTGAAGCGACAGGCAGAGGCTGAAGTAAGAAGACAGAGGGTAAGACGTTCATCTTGTAATTAAGCCACTCTCACTAAGTACAACCTTTCATGATTGCAAAACGAAATTCACCTCCTCTCACTCATCAATATAATTTTTTTATTGTTGATAAATGTTCTCATTTTAAAACATTCCAAAAGTATTTTTCAATCCTTTAGATTTGCTACAGGTCAGGGCATTCTGGAAAGTCAGGGATTTTATAATTGGTCAGGGAAAATCAGGGAGTGTCAGGGAAAATCTGGAAGTCAGGGAATTTTCGGTAAACTGAAGTTGAAGTTTAGGGGTCATCTATAAATTACTTGAGCAGGGTGTCCAGCGGCCTTGAAGACCTTGAAAACCTATAAATCTCCTTGAATTTTTTACGAGAACCTTGAATTTGATTTTTTTTCTGCTTTTAAAACAGTTATTTTATTGAAATGCGAAGAGTAATTTAAATCTTTTAGTCTATTATGAAAGTAACATCTTGTTTAGAAGAGATCTTGCTACTGAAAAGATTTTTATTCATCAAGATATAATTTATCTCGGGTTTTTAGTGTACACCATATTTGAAAAGATTACAAAATATTTCTAAAAATTTCCAATGATTTCAAAATATTTCAAAGGTTTGAATATATATTTAAAAGAATGTTGAACATTTTACAAAGATTTCACGGATTTCAAAGATTTGAAAAAGGCGTGCACACCAGATTTCAAATATTTCACAAAGATTTCGAACATTTCACAAGGATTTTAAAACTTCCGAAAGACTTCAAAGATTTCACCAAGATTTGAAATATTTTAATGATTTTAAATGAATACAAAGGATTTCAAAAAAATTTCTCAAATATTTCCTGAAAATGTCATGAAGATTTCAAAAGAATATAAGAATTGGAAAGATTTCAAAAAGGGATTTCAAAAAGGGATTTCAAAAAGTACATCAGACTTTAGAAATTTTAAACGATTACAATTTTTTTTAGAAAATTTCAAAATATTTTACAAAGATTTCAAATATTCCAGTGATTTCAAACGAATACACAAGATTTCAGAAAGATGTCACCAATATTCCAAAGAATTCATAAAGATTTCAAAAGATTTCAAGATTTCACAAAGATTTCAAATATGCAAGTGATTTGAAACGAATACAAAAGATTTCAGAAAGATTTTACAAATATTTCAAAGAACTTATAAGGATTTCAAAAGATTTAAAAAAGGGTAAAGTACACCAGATTCTAAATAATACAAAGATTTCACAAATATTTCAAATATTCCTGTAATTCCAAAGGAATACATAAGATTTCAGAAAGTTTTCAGAAATATTTCAAAGAATTCATAGGGATTTCAAAAGATTTCGAGAATTTCAAATATTTAAAAAAGGGTACAGTACACCAAATTTCGAAGATTTCAAAACATTTAACAGATTTCAAATCATTCCAAAGATTATGAACGATTTCAAAAGATTTCAAATACTTCAGTGATTTCAAAGAACTACATAATATTTCAGAAAGATTTCATAAATACTTCAAAGAATTCATAAGGATTTCAAAAAATTTCGAGAATTTCGAAGCTTTCAAATAAGTTACAGTACACCAGATTTCAAAGATTACAAAGATTTCAAAAGATTTCACAAAGATTTCAAATATTCCTGTGATTCCAAAGGAATCCATAGGATTTCAGAAATTTTTCACAAATATTTCAAAGAATTCATAGGGATTGAAAAAAATTTCGAGAATTTCAAAGATTTAAAAAAGGGTACAGTACACCAGATTTCGAAGATTTCAAAACATTTCACAGATTTCAAATCATTCCAAAGATTTTATACGATTTCAAAAGATTTCACAAAGATTTAAAATATTTTAGTGATTTCAAAGAACTACATAAGATTTCAGAAAGATTTCATAAATACTTCAAAGAATTAATGAGGATTTCAAAAAATTTTGAGAATTTTAAAGCTTTCAAAAGGGTTACATCACACCAGATTTCAGAGATTACAAATATTTCACAAAGATTTCAAATATTCCAGTGATTCCAACGAATACATACGATTTTAGAAAGATTTCACCAATATTTCAAAGAATTTATGAGGATTTCAAAAGATTTCAAGAATTTCAAAGATTTCAACATGGGAACAGTACACCAGATTTCAAAAATTTCAACAGATTTCACAAAGATTCCAAATATTCAAGTGATTTGAAACGAATACAGAAGATTTCAGAAAGATTTCACAAATATTTCAAAGAATCCATAAGGATTTAAAAAGATTTCATGTATTTCAAAGATTTCAAAAAGGGTAGAGTACACCAGATTTCGAAGATTATTAACATTTGAGAAGATTTTAAAAGATTTCAATGATTTCAAACGAAAACAAAAGATTTCACAAAGATTTAATAAAAATTTCACTAATATTACTAGGATTTCATAAAGATTTCCAAAGATTTCCAAAGATTTCAACGATTTCCAATTTTTTTTAAAGATTTCAAAGTTTTTACAGATTTCAAAGATTTAAAAAATTTGTTTAAAGATCCAAAAAGATTCCACAGAAATCACAAGACTTATGTTCGCAACAAATTAAGAATTTCTTTATTTATGTTTTTTTAGAAATTGTTAGCCAATAAAAAATGCTTAAGAATGTATTGCTGGAAAAAAGTTAATGAGATTTAAAAAAGGTAGGGAATGTACCTTAATAAAATTATATTTAGAAAAGAAAATATGTGCATAATAAGTATTACAATCCTATAATTTTTTTGGTTGATAAACAATTAAACCCGTTTATTTTTGGTTAAAATTGATTTTTTAAACTGAAAGTTAAACTATTCTATTTTTTGTTGAAAAATTATCCTTTTAGTTTGAAAATTAATCGTTTTGGTTAAGTATTCAACTGTTCAGTAAAAAATTCAATTATTTTACTGAAATAACTAAATACAGGAATTTGCAACCAAATAGTTGACTTTTCAACTGAGGAAGATAAATTTTCAACCAAACATGGATTAGTTAAATTTTTAGTTAAAAAATTAATTTTTCACTAAAAAAATAACTTAACAAAATAGGTAAATTTTGATAAAAAAAGGGTTTTCAACTAAAATGATGAATAATCAACTGAAAGAATGCATTTTTAACTATGAATTCCAACTTTCAGCTAAGTAGTTGAATTTTCAAACAATAAAGATTAATTCTCAACGTAAAATATAATAGGTAATGTTTCAACTAAGAAATTATTTTAATTTTAAGTCTAAAACAGTAAAAATTAATCAAAAAGGTGAATTTTCAACCCAAAATGTTATAGTTCATATTTCGAACAAAATTGTTTTCAATTAAAAAAAAACAGTTGAATTCAATTAAAAAGGATGAATTTTCAAACAAAATAATTAAATTTTTATCCAAAACAGATCAATTTTCGATTTAAAATAGAATACTTAAATTTTAAGTGAAAAAATTAATTTTCAACTGTTTTGTTAAATTTTCATTCAAACATATGATTTTTCAAGAAAGAGGATAAATAACAAAATGTTTAATCTATGAATCTTCAACCCAAAATGACGAATTTAGTTTAAAAAAGAATAATTTTTGAACAAAATTGTTCAATTTTCCACAAAATAATCAAATTAACTTTAACTTCAGTTTATCGAAAATTTTCTCATATTGTGCCCGGAAAATACCCCGAAAAATGCAAAATAGCAGTTTTATATAAAATGTATGCTAAACGCGGTATTTTTTGGAATTTTTTCCACATTTGTTTTTTTTATTCGATAAGTGTCAAGTTTCCAAGTATTTTATGGCGAATTTTTAATTGTTTAAACAATACTTATTTGTATAAGAAATTTTTTCACCTGTAAATCGTGAAAAATTATTATTTTTTGGAATACATGAAACAGTTGATGACTTTAAAGAATAAATTTCTTGTTTGACATATTTGGTAATTATTTAAACAATTTTAATTTCTTCGAATAATTTGACCCCTGTTGATCGTAAAAAGTTATTATTTTGAAGAATTAATGACACAATTGACGAATGTTGAGAGTAATATTTGTTTAATGATATTTTTAAATTATTTGAACAATTTTGATTTGTTTAAACATTGGTTTTCCCTGTAAATATTTGGAAGCTACTACTTTCGAGAATCAATAATGCAGTTAATGAATGCTAAGAGTTATTTTTTGTGTGAAAGACAGTTTTCAATTATTTAAACAATTAATCATTCGCTTGCGTCTATTCATAGAAAAGGTGTAGAATATTCTACTTTTTTCAATCTCTTACATTAGGTTGCTTATTATTCAGTATTTTCTTATTTCAAAACTTATATACTAATTTTTTAAACAATTATACTTTTTTTAAACAATTTGTTCAGTTACGTTATATTAGAATCTGTATTATCATCGGAAAAGGTAACGGATCGAGAAGAGAAATCCACACATAACATGGAAATCTACAGTATCGACCAAAGTTATGTTCTCCTATACAGAAAATATTTTAACCTAATTTCAGACAAGATGGAAATATAAATAAAAAACTTTTTAATTAAATTTTATTAAGAAAAAATATCTTCTCCTTTCACTCCGCTGGGATGTGAACACCAGGTCAACTGATTTCCGGTCAGGTACTCTGGCCACTGAGCTACTAGAGAGATCCAAGGAATAATTCTTTTTTCTGAATCACGCTTTATTTAGCAAGATGCTACATATCAATTTTTAATAAAAATCTGTATTATCATCGGAAAAGGTAACTAATCGAGAAGAGAAATCCACACATAACATGGAAATCTACAATATCGACCAAAGTTATATAGGAGGATATAACTTTGGTCGATATTGTAGATTTCCATTTTATATGTGGATTTCTCTTCTTGACCCGTTACCTTCTCCGAGGATAATACAGATTTCTAATATAGATTTTGTAGATTTCAAGGAATTTAAAAGGATTTTAAGGGATTAAGTATAATTAAAAAGATTTCACAGAATTTCAAAGGATTTAGAAATGTTGAAGAGAATTGTACAAGAATTCACAGGATACAAAATTTTACATTTTTTAAACATTTTCAAATAATTTCAATAATTCCACGGAATTTAAAAACATTTCATAGTGAATTTTAATAATTTGAAGGGTTTTCGAGGAATTTGAAAGAGTTTCACACAATTCCAAAGATTTCACCGGATTTCAACAAATGTTATGTAATATATTAAGGGAATGCAGAAGTTCGTAAAAAGTTATAAACAATTCGATAAAAAATAATAAATCAAATTTAATCATTCTTTCTGGACAAATTTTTGTTTAATAATAATTTTTATTATTTTTAAGATCACCTAATTCTTTTTGATTAGAAGGAATTTCGAAGGGACTTGAAAGGAATCAAAGTTTTCAATAATAGTATCTACAAAATTTCAATCTAATTTTAAAGTAAAAATTTTTTGCAGGCTTTTCACAGGATTTTAAAGATTGCAACGGATATCAAAAAATGTTATGTAATATATTAAGGTAGTGCAGATGTTTTTTAAAAGATATAAGTAATTCAATAATCAATAATAAATCAAATTCAATCATGAATTCTGGAAAAATTTGTGTTTACTAATTTTTATTATTTTGAGGTTTACTTTTTTTTGTGATTATAAGGAATTTCAAATCGTTTTTAAAGAAAACAAAGTTTTCAATAATATTTTCAACAAAATTTCAATCTAATTTTAAAGTAACAAAAGGTTTGAAAGATTAATTAATTAAATCCAAATTTCAAAGATTTCATAAGAATTCAAAACATTACACAGGATTCAATACGACTTTAAAAAAAGTAAATTTTTTTCAAAGATTTGAAGAAACTTGTAAATATATTTCAAGGTATTGAACAATAAATTAAATAATTTTGAAAGTTATCAAAAAATATTTTAACTTATTTAAAAAAATTTCAGTAGATTGAACAAGATTTCGTGAAGAAACTACACTTTGTCAGCCTCGGCCTTCAGGTCAATTTTCAAGGTCATTTAAAGGTCAAGACGAGTTTTCAAAACAGAAATCCCTATTTTAGACTGCGGACTCGTAAAGAACGAGAAATTGTACGTGAAAAGTAGTATTTTCAAATCTTTCATTTTGACCTGTAGGTCATGCCAAGGTCAATTATTTAAAAGGCGCTTAGAAGCTTTTTTTTTAATTTACTGTTTTTTTGAGCAATCTCAGCATTGAAGGTGCCTTTAACAAGTACAAGATAAGTGTCACAAATTTCGATGACCTCGACTAAATTGACCTTCAAGTGTATTTTCAATATTCATGAAGGTCAACATTATTTTTTAAAATAAAAAAATTGCAAAAAATGGAAGCACCTTGACCTTACTTTTAGAGTTACCCGGAAACAGCGACGTGGATGCGCCTCTCGATTTTCTGGTACTTGATTATCGTGAGTCCCCTTGCCTAAGATAGGGATTTCTTTTCAAGAAAATCGTCTTGACCTTCAAATGACCTTCAAAATTTACCTGAAGGTCGAGGCTGACAAGGTGGTCAAGGTAGTTCACACTTTTACATTTTATCGACTTTTTTAAAGCATCTTAAACGTTTGCTTTGCCCAGAAAACCACGTAAATTCAGAAAAAGGGCATCAGATCTTTTTTTGAACATTTGACCTTGATTTTTGACCTCACCTAGGTAACAAAGAGAAGGTTCCCATAGTATATTTTTGACGTTCAATTTTCCGCTCTATTCAAATCTGCAGTCAAAAATAGGGTTTAGATTTAAGAAAATTTTTTTGACCTTGAAATGACCTTGAAAATTGACTGGAAGGTCAAAATCAATGGTACAGTTAAATGGCCCCCTATGTCCTGATCAACTATTGTATGAACCGTTTTCATCAGGGAAAAACTGTGAAAGTGCGTTTGACCATAACACTTATAAAACTTCTATATGACCATAATTACTGTACAAACTTTATGTAACATGTATATAACACCAGCTTAAATGTAACATCAAAAATAAGAAATCATCAGTCTACAGTTATCTGATTAGTTAATAACACTAATTTAACATACATGTAACAATTACGTAACTTAAATGTAACACTTATGTAACGTATATATAACACTTATATAACAAAACAAATATCTAAGAAAAAATATCATTTACCTCTTGAAACTCGTGTACATATGAAGAGAAATGTGTTTTGCACGTTTTCATGGGGGAAAAAACTGTGAATGTACGTTTGATCATAACGCTTATAATACTTCTATATAACCATTATTACTGTTCAAACGTTATGTAACATGTATATAACACCATCCTAAATGTAACATTATAAATAAGAAATTATTAGTCCACAGTTATCTGATTAATCATTAACACTAATTTAACATCCATGTAGAAATTACGTAAGCTAAATGTAATACTTATGTAACGTCTATATAGCAATGATATAACAGAACAAATAACGAAGAAAAACTATAATTTACATCTTGAAACTAGTCTATATATGAGGAGAAATAAAGTGCGTTTGAAGATAACTTTTATAACACTTCTATATAGTCATAATTAATGTATGAACGTTATGTAACATCTACATAACACAAGCCTAACTGTGACATCAAAAATAAGAAATTATTAGTTTACAGTTTTCTGAATAAAAATTACACTTATGCAACATCCAAGTAATATCTACGTGACTTTAATGTAACATTCATCTAATATTTATGTAACATTCATATAACAAAACAAATAAACAAGAAAAAACATAATTCACACCTTGAAACTCGTCAGAAATGTGCGTGTGCGCGTTTTCATCAGGGAAAAACTGTAAAAGGGCGTTTGACCATAACTCTTATGACACTTTTATATAACCATAATCACTGCACAAATGTTATATAATATTTATATAACACTAGGCTAACTGTGAGATAAAAAATAAGAAACTATTTCTACAGTTCTCTGATTAGTAAATAATACTTATGCGATTTCCGTGTAACAGTGACGTAACTTTAATATATAATTTACGTAACATTTATATAACATGTATGTTACAGAACAAATAACCATGAAAAAACATCATTTACACGTTGAAACTCATCTACATATGAAGAGAAATGTGTTTTGGTGCGTTTTCATATGGGAAAACTGTGAAAATGCGTTTGACCATAACTCTTATGACACTTATATATAACCATAATCACTGTACAACTGTTATGTAACATTTATATAACACTAGCCTAACTGTAACATAAAAAATAAAAAAACTTTTTCTACTGTTCTCTGATTAATAAATAATACTTATGCAACATCTATGTAACAGATACGTCACTCCAATGTAACATTTATATAACAACACAAATAAAAAAAACGTTATTTAAAACTTGAAATTCATCTTCAACTGAAGGGAAATGTGTTTTTGTGCGCCTTTATCAGGGAGAAACTGTAAAAGTGCATTTAGCCATAACTCTTATGACACTTCTATAGAGCTATAATTACAGTAGAACCGTTATGTAACATTGATATAACACTACTCCAACAGTAACATTAAAAATAATAAATTATTACCCTACAGTTATCTGATAAGCAAATAACATTTATGCAACATTCATGTAACAGTTACGTAGCTTCAATGTAACATTTACATAAGAAAATAAATAACCACGAAAAAATATAATTTACACCTCGAAACTCGCCTACAAGAAATATATTTTTGCGCTCTTTCATCGGGGAAAAAAACGGTAAAAGTGCATTTGACCTCGTTTCTTTCACATCGATTAAAAACAAACGTTAACAGTAACATCAAAAATAATAAATTGTAAGTCTAAAGTTATCTGATTAGTAAATAATATCAATGTAACATTTATATAATAAAGCAAATTACGAAAAAAAAAACATCTTTTAGACCTCGAAACTCATCTTCAAATTAACAAAAATTTGTTTTTGTGCGTTTTAATCGGAGAAAAAACTGTAAAAGTGCGTTTAACCATAACTCTTATGACACTTCCATATAACCATAGTAACTGTACAATGGGGTGGTCCACACATTTTTTTTCGAATTTTTATGGGGACACCCCCCAAATTTGTTCGAATCCACCAAAAAATAAATCTATTGTTTTTTTTGTTTTTAAATATTATTTTCAGGGGTGCCGCAAGGCCCATGAAGTTTAACATGCATTTCCCATAAGAAAAAAAGACGTTTTTGTAAATCTTATTCAAAATCCTCAATATTATCTCAATGGAGTTGAAACTCAACATTTCTCTTCACAATCAGCCATAGAATACTAATAAAATATCACTTTTTGAATATCACCCCCCATAAGTCTGTTTCATAGGGTCCCAAAGAAACCCCATAAGTGAAAAAATGGGTTTTGCGAGTTTTTAGCGCTAAATATGATTTTTTGCGGTTCCTTTAATGCGAATTGTTTCTAATACATAAAATATTACTTAATACTGAAAATTAGATATTTTCTATAATTGTTTCAACAATTAATTATTGTTTTTAGCAATTTTCTCATAGAATGGAGTTAGAAAGACGCGATTTTTTCATAAATTTTCCATTTTTTGTCCAATTTTCAATAGATGGAAGTTACAGTTTATCAATGTTAACAATAGTGATTGTTTAAACAATGTATTATAATTATTAATAATATTATATCTTAATAATGCTAGAAAGATGCGGGTTTTTTGAAATTTCTGGCTTTTTGTTTAATTTTCATTTGGAGTGAAGTTTTAATGAATTCAAGTAAACAAAATAATTGTTTGAACAATTTACTATCATTGTTGATAATATTCTCTTTGCTTAGTTGGTAGAATGTTGCGTTTTTTTCTGAAATTTTCAACTGCTTGTTCATTTTTTATTAGGCGTGACTTAATAACTAATTAGATTGAGCCAAAATGATTGTTTGAACAAATTATTATTGTTTATGACTATCTTCATCTATATCGATTGTGCCTGAAAATTGCGGTTTTTCGGAAATGTTTACCTTTCTCTCCTTTTTTCACTGAGTGAGGTAATAATTAATGAAAGCTAACCGAAAAGTTGTTTAAACAATTGAAAATTGTTTATAGCTATCTGTGCTCAGACAAGTGCTAGAAAGTGGCGGTTTTTTCTAAAATCTTTGACTTTGCATCGCTTTTTTATTTATGAACAAATAACAAGTCAACCAGAACAAAAATGATTTTTCGACTGGTATTGTTGTTTTAAGTTGATCGTTTTTGCTCTTTTCCCAATGCTTAAACAAAATAATTTGAATGAAAAAAGCTATTTTACACTAGAGGCAAAAACAAAGAATAGAATAACAATAACAATTGCTGCATTTCCGACACCTCACTGAAGTCTCTCAGTAACTTATTCAAGGGAAAGTTGTATTCATATGATCTGTGTTATTTTAGAATATTAAATTATCAGAATATATATATTCACAGAAATGAAAGAGATTATTTAAAATATAGTTTTCTCCAATGTTTGTTTATTAATCGTTAGTAATTAATTAGGCGGGGCAAAGTGAATGATTTTAGAAAAAACTGCCACTTTCTAGGACTTATCTAAGAAAAGATAGTTATAAACAATATTATATTGTTTAAACAACTTTTTTGTTAACTTTAATTAATTATTATAGAAAAACGGTATAGGACTTATGGTATCGCCTTAGGTATTGACTTAGGTATCGAAAAACGGTATAGGACTTTTCGAAATAAATCTTCGGGGAGGAACAGAACTCTCACCAGTACTCTTGGAACTTTTGATGAAAAATTTCCTATATGATTTCACAATTTTCAAAACGCCGTAGCCAAGATCAACACAGAGCTCACCAATGAATTTATCATTGAGATTTACTTCACGAATTACACTGACCTCTTGGAAAATGTTGTTAATTTCAAATAACCTTCAACTGACCTGGAACGTTAAAATCGACCTTTGACTTGGGTACGTATCTAAACGTAGAATTTTTCGCTCCACCGATTGCAGATGTAAAGAAAGAGGGATTCCATGTAAAAAAACAAAGTTGACCTTGAAAAAGCCATGAAGGTCAACTTCAAGGTCAAAATGAAGGTCACTATTGAATTTCCCGTTGAAAAATACTTTATGAATTGCACTGACCTCTTGGAAAACTTTTTTTATATAAAATAACCTCTAATTGGTCTTTAACGTTACAATTGTCCTATGACTTGGGTACGTATCTGAACGTAGAATTTTCCGCTCAATCGATTGCAGATGTAAAAAAGGGGGTATCTATTTTAAAAAACAAATTTGACCTTCAAAAAGCCTTAAAGGTCAACCTCAAGGTCAAAATGAAGGTCACCATTGAATTTCCCGTTGAAAAATACTTCAGTAATGACCTTCACTTTTTTGAGAAATATTTTACCTGAGGAAATATCCAACTGACCCGGACTTTTTAGACACTTGTATGAGGCTGGCGATTTTTCAACAACTGTACAGGTCGCACACTAATATTATTTAAAAAAAATAATTGTACGAAAACATTCGCAATAAATGATAAACTGAAAACTTTTTTTTGTGTATACTTTCAGGAGATTTAGATTTCAACCGGAGTTTTTCACACATGAACTACATAATAATGCATTAAACAAGTCAAATATTGAGAGCAAGGTGGATAAACTGCAGCGTTTTTCTAAAATGTAAATGGCAACTTTTGATCTTTGCATTATAATAAGGTCGCCGAATTCGACATTAACTAAAACTACAGAAAGAGTATTTGTATGCATTTTCAGAAAGCCCGTGTAATGGTTATAGGTTTCAAATTCCTAAAATTAACAATTTTTCCATGCTTTAGGGCTTAGTTTGAAAATTTTCAACCTCAAATCTCCTTTCTTACTGCATTTTAAAAATTTTCGAGGCCACTTTTTTCAGAAAACCTTCTTTGATAAAAAATAAGTTACCAGAGTTAAAGCATTTACAAGATCAAAGAGAAAATAAAAATGAATATATTACATCAAACAATGCACGATATGAAATATGTCCCAGGGAGAAAAACTTTTCTTTTTACACACCCTTCAAAAATGTTACTATACAAGATATAGAAAGAAAAGAATCAGCAGAGATTGTTCATTCAAAAAATATCAACAAATTTATCACTAATTACTTGTTGATAGGATGCGTAGTTTTCGTTTTACTCGTAAAAAACAGCATCAAAAATGAGAAAAATAAATTTTTTTGGATGAACGCACAAGCTACAAAAAAAATGAATCAACAAAATTTTACTACTCAAAAAAGAGCAATAAATTTGTTATCATTCATTTTTTGATGATATGTGTAGTCTTTTTATTCAAAAAAAAATTTCGCCTAAATTATATCTATAAATTCTCCTACAAAACGAGACGCTGTATGCGTATTTTTGGATCAAATCGTAGAAAATAACATTGAAGGTAAACAAATTAAATTCATGGAAAAACGATACAAGTTGCAATAAAATGTATAATCACAAAATTGTTTTTTTTTCAAGAATAAGTACTTTTTCTTCAGTTATAAAAACAGAACAATGAAAATACGTCTGTTTTAATACCAATGCATATTATGAATTCTAATAATATAAATTTATTAAAATAATACATTTTTCAGGGAAGCCTTGAAATTTATCGCTTTTATCGGCAAAATGATACTCATTGACAATGCTATTTGATAATTTTGTTAAAAAATTATTCCAAAAAATGACACAAATAATTCATAAAAAAGTTGGACAACTACAGACAAAGAAAAATTGTTTTTTGGTTATCATTACAATATTATAATAATACTTAGAAAATTGATAATTGGTAATAATATCATAATAATATTTTCTATTCAACTTTTTTCATAACAAATATTGTTACTTCGTGATCCTTTTTGACGTCCTGCACTTGCAAGACGTGAGAACGAGAGAAAATGAAAGAAAGAAGACAAACATGCAACAATTCGCTTGCAGTGTGAGCACATTTCCTCATCTCCCAGCGTCCTTCCTATGCAAACAAACGATCCGTTTTGATAGCTCATCTGACCTATAATAACTAACCCTGAATAATAATATTCAAATTACTGTTGCCTGATTAACAATTTCTTAGTATTGCGAAATGTTTTTGAAATTATGAACTGAAGATAATAGACAGTTATAATCAACTGAAATAAGTGAACCTTATTGAAAACGATTGACAACGAACATCCAATGAAAATTAGCAATGCTTGAAAAAATTCCCTACCACACCTATGCATTTGTACCTCCGATTAAGACACACTCAACTTTCTTATTATAGTTCTGTACTACTTCTTGTAACGACTAAAAGTACAAAGGAATCCGGAAAAAACACGGGTTTTCTTGCCCGTATGCTCTCGACGCGTAACTGAACTGGGCCACGACGTCATTAATAATTAAAGTTAGTCATTGGTCAGGAACGACTCTTTCATACGGTAAAGCGACCTGGCCCCTTACTTTTGATCAGATAACAACACACCTCGTCCTTTAAACGGCACTAACGGACCTACGTTTCTGTCAAATTCGGCACACCGAAACGGCATCAAAGGACGGCATCATCGGACCTGATTTAATAAATATAATGGATTCACCCAGACGGATCCACGAATGATCGAGAAACACACTCGGATTAATTGTGATTAATCATTGTTATTGTCATTGTGGTTAATTTGTCATCATCAAATTCTCCGCATGGATGTTGTTTTTTCAATTCTTTCAAAAGTGCTTCATCATTTTCACCTTCAGAAGCATGAGTGCAAAGAATCTGAATAACGGAACCAATACCTTCATTATTACAGAACCAGGGTTGCTGCTCTGCAGGGTATTCAATGAACAAAGCGGATTGTAGTTCTAGGAAATCTTCTTTTTTGACGACGGGATTTCGTGTCGCAGTTTTCCAGCCGTCCTCTTTACATTTCGCACTGCAGACGGTGGCACTGTCGTTGAGAAACTTGAAATCTGTAATAAATATAAGCTGCTAGGTTGATGCGCCTTTGGCCCTTTCATGGCCGTTCTGATTTCAACAGCGTTGTTTGTTCGGCGTCCTGTAACTGCTTGTGAGACGTTTAAGGGATGGTTTTTGCAAACCATACACCGTTTCCAGCTCGGGATTTGCCTTCCGAATCATGCAAATATGAATTTCCTTACGTATAGGATGGCTCCCACAGCACATTTTTTTAATGAGATCATTTGAGGGCTTGGTCAACTTGACGTAGTCTTGAATTAATCGCCTATAATAACCAGATAGTCCTAAGAATTAACAGACAGCTCTTACATCGGAGAGAGTGAGACAATTTTGCATCGCTCTCATCCTGGATGTGTAAGATTTATCTCCATTTCGTCCATTTATGTGACCTAGATATGCCACTTATTTGCGCAAGATGTCACATTTATTTGGCTGTAACTATTGGTTTGCTTTCCATGAGCGCGTGAAAAGGCGTTTTGCCATCGTGTGGTGTCTTTCAGACGTTTCTGAGAACAGCAATACGTCGTGAACATATATAAAGGCCTCCGTTCTATGCATTCCTTTAAATAATTCGTCCATTAGACGTTGAAAAGTTGCCGATCGTCGGAAGGTGTTTCTACTTGGTCATATCCGCTTGCCAAATCAAAGAAAGGATAGTACTGTGCCTTCCCTAGATGGTCGGTATTTCTTTAATATTTGGCCTATGAAATTTCCGGTGAGCCCCCTATAATAGATGACAATTTGGTTGTTTTTTTTCGGCTTGAGGCATCAGTTTTCTCAGGGATTAACATTCGCCGTGAATTATACAGTAATTTCGATGGTCCGATGACTCCGCTCGTGAGTTGTTTTTCGACTGCTTGCCGTACATCTTCGGCCGAATCTTGAACCCGATGATATTATTTTTGCTGTGTGACTATATATTTTCAGTCATGGGAATTCGGTGTTGAACCAAGTGGGTTGCAGTTAGTTTGTCACCATTGAAATGAAATATAACATGAAATTCGTTTTTCTGTTGGGCGAGGGAATCGGAAGATTCATCCCCTTGAATCTTATTGCACTCGAAGTGGACAATTTCTTGATGTAGAAGGGCTAGCTCCACTATCTCGTCAGGAGTGTTGATTACTAATGCATGAGACTTCCATATTTAATTCGTGACTGCAGCTTCAAATGCATATATTTTGTCCAGAGTCCTGATACGGGGTAGGTACACATCTTGTACTTGGGATTTAATACATCCAGTGCGAATGCTTGACGAGTTTGTGGTTGAATCATTAATATGCGAACAAACAGTTTAGTTTCCGATTTTAATCTTCTTTTTGCTTTCTTGGATTCTTTATCTACAAACGGAAATGGTGTTACTGGGTTATAGACTATTATAGTTGTTTTATACTCTGGTTAAAACAACCGTTATGACGCGTGATATAAACTAGGGTTTAAGTTGAGCTGTCTGAACGTCGCAGAATTACTAATAATACTGCTTCAGCCCTAGCAAACAAATAATCGAACATCGCATGAAATTTATCGTCGTTTGTGAGTCACATGCGCTTCAAGGGCGAAGGGTTGACAAAACGAGGTTCGATTTCAGACTCTTTTGTTTTTGGTTTTGTTTGTGACTTTTCACCTGCGCGTCTAGCAGATTTTTTTTAGGGTACTTTGAAAATAATATTTTGTTTAGCCATTGGTTATTTCATGGCGGAAAAAGACACGTCTTGTCATTTAATAATTCATAGAATTTCCGTCATCATTACCTAATCATTGAATCTCGTCGTCCAAACTTCCAAATTCGTATTTTGAGCTACTGGAACGGAGTTTTGTTTCTCGACTATTTGGGTAATTTTATTTCAAAGCTAGGTTCACTTAGAGTTGACTCAGTTTTCAGCTGTGATTCTTTAGTAGACGCTGCTAAATTACGTTCAATAGCACGTTCGTATCGTTCACGTACTTTTGAGCTGGCACCATGCTTTTTTCAATGTGCTGTTTCACGGGAAGAGGAGAGGTTAGGCATGGGATGCAATTGATTGAAAATTAGCAATGTATGCAAAAATTCCCTACCTCACCTACGCATTCATAGCTTCAAATCGCTCACACTCAAAATTTTAATCGCAGTTCTTTACTTGTTTCTGCACCGACAATAAGTACTACGGAATCCGAAAAAACAAGGATTCTCACGTCCTTCTGCACTTGACGCGGAAATAAGCTGGGTCGCGACTTTATTGAAAATTAAAGTTAGACATTGGCCAGGGACAATCTTTTCAAACAGCAGTCTGACCTACCCCTTATTGTTTATTAGGTATCAATAGACCTACTTTGACGAATCTAATTGACTGACACAGACAGATTTATGGACGAACGTGTGGCACCTTTAGATCTTCAGTCGACGGAAGACAGAGCACGAATTCAAGTGACATAACGGCGTGTGGAAGTGTAGCGATTTAAATTCGAAAATAGCAGAGGTCGATTCCGCCTGTCAAGGATGTGTAGATTCTGCGAATCAGCACACTGCGCTAAGATTAGAAACAGCGAATTGAACTCTGTGCAGTTTTTAACCAAGTGCAACGGTCCAGTCAAAAATGTGAGCCTGACAAGTTACATCCTTTCCCACAACCGAGAAATGTAATTCTTGACCACTCCTTTCTTCTCCCTGGTAAATGAAGTGTGGCAGGAGCTATAAGTAAGGGTAATTTGAATATGAAATCGCTTTTGTTTTGTTGAATGCTTTGGAATTTTATTATCTGTTCTCTATTTAATTTTCTTTTGATTTGAATACATTAGAATCAAAACTAGAGTCAGTGCGCCCGTAATTGAAAAGAAAAACATTCTTGTCAATGAGATTCAACGGTAGCAGAGCAGCCAAAAAAGGAAACATCTTGAATAAATAAGATGGTAATTACCATCACATTAAATAAGACAAAATAATGAAATTAATTTGACAACGTGAACGTCCTGTACATTATAGTAATTTGATCTCTTTCAAAGGTTCTTAATACCAAAAATCATAATCTCTTACGTAAAAGTTCGTTATTTGCTTTGACATAAAATTTGCAAAAATACCAATTCAAATGAAAATTCGAGAAAAAAAATATAATAATGTTCCAATGTTTTAATTTAATTTTGTTCTAAATTCAAGCTACAAGGATTTTCATGTTCAATTTTACAATTTTCTCACTGAATAAATTATACACAGTCTTCAGTAAATCGCAATTTGGTACAACTTTCATAAAAACGTGTGGTAAGATTGGGTATTATCTGCCTACATGACATTCCCTGATTTCATCTGACGTCATATTCTCAACATCACCGCTTATCATGTTTATTTTTATCCTCAAATGATTTCCATCTGCCTTATATATTTTTTACCAAGCATACCAGTATACACCAGTATTGCGAAAATGTCACCATTTGATGTTGATAAAACAATATAATCTTGGTTTGACGTGATACAAATTTACCATTTCTTACAAGCAATTGAATTTCTTGATCGGCAGGAAAATAGTGTCTTTGAAACTCAAATTGCCGGTTCTGATTTAGCTCGGGAATAAGCCGAATATATCCAAGTTGTCCGAGTGCATATCCTAGTACTTCATGAAAAGTTGTCCTGCCCGGAGGAGAACTGGACCTGGCATTACCAGGAGGCTACCAAGGAGAAGTCCGAGAAGGTTTATTTTGTCTGGCACAAGACGAAGAATTACGAGAGCGTTTGCCATTGAGATTTCATTCAGACTCTAGTGAATCGTAATTTGCAAAAGCTTTAATAAAACTATTTGGGAAGATCGGGTGATTTTTTCCTACTGGACAACACCTTATTTCAGCTGCAGTCAAATTATCAACTATGCCGTTGATTATATTAATTTTTATTCGTGAATTATCTTCATCTCTCCTATATATTCCATGAAGCGTCCCATTATAATCCAATATTGCAAAAGCGTCACCACTGGATGTTGATAATACAATATATTCTTGGTTTGGCCCAAGCACATAGTTCGTATGATATATTCGAATTTGAATTTGTTTATATGCAGGAAAAACGTATCTTCGAAATTCAAATCGCTGGTTCTGGTTTATGCAAGAAATAAGCCGAACATAGCCAAGTTGTTCTATTGCACATCCAAGTACTTTAACAGAAAGAGGCGTTTCCGGAGAGGACCTGGACCCGGCACGAAGAGGAGATCCCTGAGGTGAAGGCCGTTTAGGTGAATCCTGTCTGTCATGAGAAGAAGAACCAGGGTTACGTTCGCTATTATGATTCCATTTGGTCTGTAGTGAATCGTAATTTTCTGAAGCTTTGATAAAAGTTTGAGGGAAGATTGGATGATTTTTGCCTACTGGACAATCTCGATATTCATCTTGGGTCAAAGCATGAATTGCGCCGCTCATCATATTCACTTTAATTCTCGATTTGGCACTAAGTGTCGTATACATGGCACGAAGAATCCCGCTATACTCTAATATTGCAAAAACGTCATCATTGGATGCTGATAATACAATCTGTTCTTCGGCTGGTATGGGAATATAGCTTCTTTCTTTCGTTCGCAATCTAATTGGATAAGCAGCTGGAAAAACGTACCTTCGAAATTCGAATCGCAGGTCCTTATTTGTTCGGGGAATGAGCCGAATGTATCCAAGTTGTTCAAGTGGATATCCAAGTACTTTAGGTGAAGGCGGCCACCCAGGAGGCGACCTGGCTTCGACATGAAGAGAAGGCTCCTGAGGAGAATTACGGTCAGGTAAATGTCGTCTGTCAGATGAAGAAGAATCAGGATTACTTTCTCTATTAGGATTCCATTCGGAGAGTAGCGAATCGTTATTTGCTGAAGCTTCAATGAAAGTTTCGGGAAAGATTGGGTGACGTTTGCCCACTGGACAATTTCGCATTTCATCTGGGGTCAAATTATCAACTGCGCCGCTTATCATATTCACTTTAATTCTCGATTTATCATTCCGCGTTGTATACATCCCACGAAGAATCCCGACATACTCTAATATTGCAAAAACGTCACCATTGGATGCTGATAAAACGATATGTTCTTGGTTTGGCACGGGAATATAGGTCTTTTTTTTTGCTAGCAATCTAATTGGATAACCAGCAGGAAAAATGTATCTTCGAAATTCGAATCGTAGATTCTGATTTGTGCGGGGAATGAGCCGAATGTATCCAAGTTGTCCAAGTGTGTATCCAAGTACTTTAAGAGAAGAAGGCCTACCAGGAGGCGAACTGTCCCTGGCACGAACTGGATGCTCCTCGGGAGTCTGAAGTATACGACGAGAAGGAGAAGAGCGACAGTGGACTGGGCGGGGAGTATCAAGGCAATCTCTGCTTGACTGCGTACTCAACTCTGCGAAAAGAAATGGAGCATTCATGTTCCTTGTGGAACAAACTTCAAAAAGAGCTTGTCATTTTATTCTCGTTTTTGGTATAAAGTACTTCACAATCATAATTAACGGATTCTGTAAAGGAAAGTTGTGCCATACAATTGTCAGGTTAAAAATGGTTGAGGTTCACGGTGTTTGAATTCAATACAACTCATTGTTTTGTTTTTATTCTTGCGATTTATTCTGAATTCGTTAAAAATCATTTGGAGTTCTTATAAGCTTCATGAAATTCTTTTGAATTCTTTTAACTTCAAAGAACATAAGTCTTATTATAAATGTACGTTAGTCACTCGTAGATAATTTCAGTATCACTTTGGTTCAGTAACTTATTATGATGTCCAAGAACTGTATTTAAAAACAAACTCTCATTTGCAAATAACTTTTTCTTTTCTTCAAAATTCAATACCTTTTTGGAAAAAATGAATTATTTTGCTCAAAATTTTTCTCCTATGATTGCGAATTCAACACTTTGTTCATAATGCCAAACGTCTGGTGAAAAATGAAAAAATGAATTTCTTTATGTTCCACTATCTAGCCGAAACTGTATCTTCATTGGTCAGAAATGATCTAGTTGTTATATATTGAGCTTCTCAGTTTGAAAATTTAACTATGTTCGAATAATTTTGTCTTTCTAGGTTAAAAATTCCACTATTTGGTTATAACTTCTATTGTATTGTTAAAGTGTAATTTCTTTGTTGTAAGTTTTCTAGTATATTATGCACAAAGGGGAAGAACGGGGACTTTATTGATACATGTATGTTTTCAGTGAGAACCGTAGAAGCCGACTTTAAGAGCCGCGTTTCAAATTCGCTGTTATGTTATTGCCATTATATTTATGACGTAGTGATGCCGTCGTGACGAGGAATACCGAGCCTGGCTTGCTTTTCTCTCGTTGATTCTACGGTTTCGTCTTATTTTCACGGTCCTCGGTTTTTCTGAGAAACGCGTGAGAAGTGTCCTAGTGGAGTGAATTTGATATCAAATACGACTATGTTACGACTTTTCGAAGATTTAAATTCAATATGTTCGTATGTTATTTTGTTCTTATTGAAAATTTATTTTGCCAATTATAACAATAGAATGTATTGAAGAGAAAGGTGAAAAGATGGGTATACTTTTAGGCTATTAGGAGTTCAGAGAATTTAGCACTTATTGAATTTTTCATATTTCAAAGTAGAATTTTAAAATTTTGTGGTTGTAATGTCTACGTTTGGTAAACAGAATATTCTTGTCGGAATATATGAATAATCATGTATGTATATTTGTATATTCATGTATGTAAAAAATTTCATATTATAAAAATGACTTAGCACTGAAAAGTTTTCTTTCGCGTCCCTCATGACGTGTATATCCTATGTTTTGGCTTAGTCAAAATAAAATAAAAAATTTCTCTAATCGCAGAGTTTTGAAAAAGTCGGAAATGTTATTATGGTTTCTTAATCTGCATAATATGCCCAATTTTTACTATCTTTTCAGAACTTTTGTTTAAATTCATATAGAAAAAATTGAATCTCTTATGTAGTCCTGAAAATTAAAAAAAAATATAGCAGCTTCAAAATTTATGAATAATTTCTTCAGCATAGATAAACTTCCTAAATTCAAAATGCACTACGAAAACATCGCAGTAGTCTGATCATTAAGAAGGACGAGCTAATTAAAAAAATTCAGCGACTCGTCACTTCAACTTCGCCCAACTACAAGATATTAGTCATTATTCAAAAAATTTAAAGGATTCCAAGAGATTTCACAGAAATTTCAAGATTTCATACAGATTTTGCATACACTGAAATGCTTTCTCGAGTTCACCTAGATTTCAAAATATTTGATGAAAAATGAATGATGAATAAGAACAAAGCAAAATACTAATAATGTGAAGTGAAATCTTCGAAAAAAACGTAACATAGTCATGATTGATATCAAGTTATTTAGTAATGGACAAAAAAGTATAATATGTAATCAGGTTTTAACTTTAACAATTCATTAAAGAACGCCATTTAGCATTAGCGCCTCAAAGTGGCAAATGAACGCTCTCGCGAGCTGTTTGCTCTGCTAGCCCACATATTTCGTATTTCTCGGAAAAACCAAGGCCAGATACGAGGAAAGACGCAACCGGACGAGAAAAACTGAGACGTGCCAAAACGAGACGAGTAATACCAAGACAGCATGTATGTCATCAGAAAATAATTTTCAACGACATAAATATACAAATGGCCATTATATGAATTTAAGCTGGAAATAGGGAAGTTATGTTTGCTTCACAGGCCTGAGAAATGGCTGTATTCACTCATGTATTTTAGGAAATATAACAAAAATTATACATAGATTATATTAGTATATTCACCTATAGAATTAAAGATGACCGCCAGAGTGAAAGCAAAAGCGTTGACCATCCTCATTTTCGCCATGTAGAGGAAACACTGATCAATGCTTCAGTGAATAAGTCAGTTAACAAATGTAACTAGAGTGTATACTATTGCATCATCAGTGTACACGTATATACGCAAGTAGTCAATGTGATATAAAGAATAAACAGTAACATGATAAAACACGTCGCTTTATCTTGTACTCTCAAAATCTAATCAAATATTCTAACCAAAAAACAATAAAATGTTACAGGTTTGAAGGTTTTCACCATGAATTATCAAAAATTATAAGCATAATAAGTGTGAATAAAGACCAATAACCTACTTGAACACATAAGATTTAGAAGATACGTACCTTAGTTTACTTTCAAAATGAAACCACTTGTATGAGCTGGAATTGCTCTGCATTAGGTGGCTCAGCAACTTAGTTTGAATATTGTTTATTTTAGCACTAAAATCACTTTACTCTTCGATCTCTAAATCAGTTTTGAAAGAACGAAGCTTGATTCGAAAATGATCGAAGCTAGGGTGCTAAATAAAAGCTCGATGTATGGGGTAAAGCCGTATGGCAAAAAAGCCCCAGATTTATTGATGGAAAACAAACATAATAAATGCACGCAAAATAATTCAATAGAACGAGATTCGAAATCACCAGAAAGTTTTTTAAATTGAGAACAACCTCGCAGTCGCGGCGAACCAGCGTTGGCGGCACAGTCGCGGTCGCATCGTTCGTTCGTTTTGAGATGGAGATTTTTATTTTCTTAGAAACATCCTGATTCGTTTCGGTAGGAATTAGTGGAGATTTTTTTAGATACATCCTGATTCGCTTGGTTGGAATCAGTGGAGATTAGAACGATAATTGCCTCATAAGCGATCGGACGCGTCGAACCACCGCACGGACCGTGATATATGGATCGATGAGAAACGACGACTGACCCGCAAGTACAACGCCAATCGCACGCACACACACACACAATCTTATACTCTCTCGCTCTTCGCGCGTGCAGCTTCATACTTCAAGTTCATACATCAAGACTATTCTTTCGGTGGTCTCCCTTTGGGCATTCTGCCATTTCCTTTACCTTTATACACCTGTCTCGCCAGTCGTTCATCTTTTATTCTTGCAAGATGTCCGAACCATTTTAACTGATTTCTTTCCCATATGTCAACTAGTGACTCTCTTGTACCACATTCTTTGTGGATTATCTCCTTTCGGACTTTTTCCATCAGTGTTTTCCCGCATATTGTGCGCAGGAGTTTCATGCCAATCGCGTAAACTTTACTCTTGTCCTTTTCTTCACATGTTCATTTCTCGCTACCGTATATTACAGATATACTTGTTTGTCAACTTGCTCTAATCTCTCATCTTTTAGGACAATGTTGCACATTGTTTTCTTACTTTTTTCTCCAGGCACCATTACCTTTGTTGATAATGAAGTCACGAAATTGTAGAATTGTGTCGAAATAGTCTGCAATGATAGGTCAAAATGAATAAAAATTCATCGAAATATAATTTAAAATTTGTCGACAACGTTTTGGCTGCTATGTCAGCCCTCATCACACAGAACATTTATTCCCGAAGAAAAAATTAATAATAGATTTATTACTTTCACGATGATTCATTATGATGAAGATAAAGAGAAGATGAATAGTTATATAAAGTGAAAACTTACAATAACCTTTCTATTCCGGAAAGGGCGAGAAAGGTTCACTTGTCGATTTTTATCTCCGATACGTCGTAGAGCAGCGACGGAAGTCGACCGAATGTAAAATGAATATACTTTTACGATTGAATGAAAGTATCTCAATTATGATAGTGCAGGATGCACGATCACTGTTCACTAGTAGAGCGATACATGGTACTAAAAAGCTACCAAATCCACTCTTTGAGTTCATTTTACGAACGTATAACCAACGAAATTCATCCGGAACGTGATTCAGTTAGACTCGTCGACTGTATCTCCGATATGTTGTAGAGCAGCGACGGAAATCTACTGGTTTAAGGTATTAGGTTTATGAGTATATTCATATGATAATAGGTATATGTTATCTTGTATAGGTAGAATCCACTTCAAGTAACTTTCGCTTTCTATCTTGCCGTCCGCAGTACAGTTACCACAGTTAGGTTTCTACTCAGAGAAAACCGCTCATGCACCTGCTCATAGTTGATGGCAGCAGCTTGGCTTACGCGGAGTAAGGTCGCTTGCTCCTAGTTAGACGTTTCATTAAATTTTTCAAAATTGGGGATGTTACGGAAGAAAGGCTCGACAACATTAATATATGAGAAGGGAGGAAAAGGAAAAGTAAAAAGTTACACGGGGAAAAAATTTTTGAATACAGCTTCAAAAGTTCATGTAATGAGACATTAAAAAAGGAGGTGGAAGGTACGATGTTATTACCAGAAAGAAGCACAGGATACCGGGGAAGCGATAAGCAATATAATCAATATATATACATTATGAGAAAAAGGATTTTGATGTACAGGAATAAGATTTGGAAGTTGATCGCGAAATTTTCACAATAAGAAGTTTAGTTGAATGAGTAAGAGTAAGGCAACTAAGAAAGAGGGATAAGGGAACTAAGTAGAGTAAGAGGGTGGAGAGAAATATCAAAGGAGTTTTGGAGAGTCTGGCCCAGGTGTGGCACTGATCAGCCTTACATAACATACAAAATTCAGGAGAATTTTTTTTTTTCAATGAACTGTAATATTCGGTAGTCTAGTGGTAGCGTGCGTATTTTATAATCCTAAGCGATTAGGGTTCTATTCTTGGTGCTTGCGAAGATTTTGTGAATTAATTTTCCTAGCATTATATTCAATATATAAGTTAGGCTGTTTTAAGAGCAATAGATATATGGAATAATTATGATTTTCTTTTATTCACGTATTTTTGGTTATTTAAATTTTTTCGTGTAGTTTTGCCTACAATTTTCAACAATACCACTCTATTATTATACCATCGCGCTATTACCCTTTCGGGGTAGGCATGAATCATTCGGTTGGAAAATAGTAGTGTTGGTTAGGAGGTATGGATGTTTTAGAATGATCTAGAATTGTTGTGTTATTTATTTAAATGAAACATTCAGTCCGCAACACTGGTCCGAACCAGGCAGCTGTTCAATCTCTCTAGCGAACACTCAAAGTGAAGAACTTCACAAGGTTGTTATGTGAGGTTCCTCACTTGAGGAACTTTATTTTGGAGACTACAAGGTAATTGTCAACATGGCATTCAGAGCCCCTCATGACCGTTGTATCTTTTACTAGTTCTCTTAATATTTCATCCGCAATAATGGAGTCAATTATACTGTGGCTATATCCTTTCCGCCAGGTGTACATGTGGATCATTTTATGCATAATCCAAGTATTTGTAATAAATAGACCCTTTTTTAAGCCATCCGTTCATATCTTTAAGCAAAATGATTCTTTCACCATGATCGCAAGTACTTATTGTATCATTTGGAGTGTCCCAGAAGGCGTCTTTGACTTCTCTCGGATCACTATAAACAGGGGCGTAGCACGCTCTGATAAATAATCTTCTGATTCCAACCCTCATTCTAACCCACAGCAATCTGGGCGATACATATCCTTGATCTTTAAAATGCCGTCATGCTTTGTCATTCATAATCAAACCAATGTACCTATGTACTATTCATATATTATTTAGTATTCATTAATGTATACTACATACTTACTGTTTATTTAGTTACTATTCATTTATTTACGTCTAAATGAAGTGTAAATTTCACGAAAGTATTACACTGCTTATCTGTCCTAGACTAGACCATCTGATCTGAGCCAGATTAAAGTATAGAAAGTGTAGTGCGCGCCTGATCAGCGCCAGAAGATTTTTCCACAAGAACCGAAATTTTAAATTTTTTAAGGCATCCCTTGTTTTAGAATGCAGGCAACCAGAACATATCTCCGCAACAACAAAACTTTTCTTTAGATGATAACCATGGTATATTTTTCTTTGATTTAAAAAATTTCATTTTAGTAATAGAAACTTTTTTTTAAGCGCGCTGTTGTTGGCCAACTGAAATCTGTATTTTTCCTCATGATGATGCATGGATCACAAGCTCAAATGGGTTGACTAAATTTCTCCATCTTTTTATTGCACAAAAGATACCTTATTACCACGAGAATTGAATCAATATGAAAAATAAAACTTTTCACTTCAACAAAAATCAAGGTTTCGTGAGTGATAGATTTATTATGTGTAAACAACTCTGAGATAAAGAATCTTTGTCCCTCCGCTCTATTGTAAAAAGCTATAAAAGCAGCTACCTTCCACGAAATGCATCCTCTCCGAAATTAGTCCTAAATTCTCTATCGTTATCTACACTCGTATCTAGAAACAATGAACATATTTATTCTATTATTTGCCTGCATGGCTTGGCATTTTACAAGTAAGTGTACCTAGCATTATACTAATAATAAGAAACACTTCATATTTTTCAAATATAGTACAAAATTCATAACTAAACAGCTTGTATTTAAAGAAATTTTGTAATTAAAATTTTCATTTAATGCCACGTTGCGCGATTCAAATATTGTAACATATGGGAACAAAAAAGTGACGATTTCACATTTAATTATTCTTATTCATAAATTTTTCCTTCATACAATTACGTTTAACACAAAATTTATGATACAAATTTGCATTCCAAAATTTTTTTAACATAAATTTTCATATAGTTCTTCCTTGCCAGGTCAAATTTTAAAACACGTGGGAATGAAAAAATGACAATCACCCATGAAATTCATGCTAATCTTAGATTAGATTTCCAAACGTTTTTATTCTACTTAACATTTATAATTAAAAACTTGTATTTAACACATTTCTTAAATCAAAAATGTTATTCAGTGCCACGTTGCGAGATTCAAGTCTTGTAACATATAGCAACAAAATAATAACTATTACACATTGCATTATTCTTAATCTTAAATTTGAATTCTACAGAATTATTTTTAAAATGAAATCTATAATAAAAATTAGTATCAAATAATTTTCCAAATCAAACTTTGTATTTATCGCCACGTTGCGTGATGCAACTATTGTGACATCTGGAAAGAAAAAACTGACGATTGGAAATTTAATTATTCCTAATCTGAATCTTGACTTTTATACAATTATATTAAATATAAAATTTATATAAAAATTTGTATTTAAAATATTGTTTAAATGAAAATTTGAAATTACATTCACGTTGCAAAATTCAAGACTTGTCAAAATGGTACCGAAATTATGGGAACTAGGCATTGCATTCTATTATCATTCTTACATTTGACTTTTGTTCGCTTATGTTCAATACAAAATGTATGATAGTAACTTTTTAAAAAAAATCTTCGAAAAATAAATTTTTTATTTTTGTGTTATTGTATACTTAATCATCAATTTGACTTCTTCGCAATGATGTTCTACACAGCATTTATAATAAAAAGTTTGTTGATAGGCGCTTCCTCAAGCATAACTGATTAATTATTTGAATTGCGAAAACTGCTCATAATTACCATGTGACGTTGTAAAAGGGTGGGAGATTGTCCAGCAGTATCTCTGTGATCAGTAACAAGTTTGCATTCTCACCTCTCAAAAGACGTTAGAAAGTTGTGAAGGTTTGACCAACATTATTTCTATGACCATCCACGGTGTTGCTTTTACACCGCCCTCCCCCACGAGATGCTGGAAGGGGGTCGTTTGGTCAACATTATTTCTATGAAAAGTCACTGGGGTGCTTTCCATCTTAAGCTTTTTGCCAGTACCGATATTGTATACCATTAGTAAACAAAATGTAATTTTTTCAAGTTTTAACGTTGAAAACTATAGGCAATCTTATTTTGATGATCATGTTCGTAATCAACGCATCGAAATACATAAGTGTATGAGGTTTAAAAAAATATATTGTAGACATAACATTTTTCTTTGTAAAAGCGTGTGTTTCAAAAGTTTTGACCTTGAAAATTGAGTCTTCTTCTTTCAATTTTAATGGCCATATTTGTGTTCAGTGCATAAAGAGAACGTGCTTTTATATACTTCACACCCGAGAGGAAGATAGCATCCGGCAACGAACTATCTTGCCGGCGCCGGTACGGTCGGTTTATCTTAGCCTTAGATTTTGCTTGTATACATTTATGTTCAACCTAGAATTCATAATTAAGTATTTGTATATCAAACATTTCTAAATGAAAATTTTCACATTGTAACAGCTGGCCGGATTTAAATCTTGTAACATATTGGAATCAAAATATGGTGATTACCGAGATTTTCTAGTAAGAAAGGTTCAGTAATTAATTTGATCTATTTTCATATATTAAATCGAAATGACGATACCTATAAAGGAATATGCAAACAGGATTTCCTGTGCCAAAGTGCTTATCTACTTACCAACGGTTATTTTTCGAGTGTACACTTTCACAAATCTTTTTTTTACAGTTGTCTGTGCAGCGGATGGCCAATCAGAGTTCACAATGGTTGTTGCTAGAAAACAGGGAACTTACCATCCTCATGTTATCCCTCCTGAAGCCTGGGTTACTGTACAAAAGAAAATAGAAGGCGAGCTTGCACCTGACGATATCGTTAGAGGAGAATTATTGGAACGTGTTAGTCCTGGACGACCTTTTCCTGACCTACATAATTATTCATATGGCACAGCTATTGTTAGGATCGATGATGAAAATATTTTCTTTGTACGTCTGCGATATGGCGATAAATATGTGGACCGTGGGCATAATTGGGGTGATGCAACATACATCTGTATAATACAAAGCCCTACTCACGGTGTTTTGTCGGCGAAACTTCGGCGTTCATCTAAAGAAAATTATGTACATTCAAGACAACCTCACGTACAATTCGTGAATCATAAGGACGTTTTTTTTGCGGGAGAGATAGAATCTCGCGGTCGCGTTGAAAGAGTAGCATGAACCAAGCATGCATCGAGCTCAAGAGTCGTTGAAATTTCGATTATTTATTATTCTTGTAAGGCTTTTTTTAATAATATTTCACATTAAAATTTGTAGAACGAGAGAAAATAAAAGAGAAGTTGCAAAACAGTATTTTATTGTTTATTTTCTCAGTTTCAATCTACATGTAACTACATACGTATTTGCATAAATTTACTCTAATAATTTACAACAACAGAAATCATACGAATTGGTGCACACAAACTTTGCATTCAGAACAAGAAACTGGTGGTGAAACTCGAACATCAATCTTCGATTCGTATTCTATGGCTAATTGTGAAAAGAAATGTCATGGGTCAACTCAAAACACCTAATATTGACGATTCTTAACAAAATTGACAAAAAACTTATTTTCTTATGGGAAATAAGTGTCAAACGTCATGGGGCGTGCGGAAATAATATAATAACTAATATTTAGAAGGCCTACAATTTTTCGAAAACTGACATCATTTTCGTAAAGATACAAAGTAAAAAATCAATTCTGAATACAATTTTCGGCAAATAAATCCATCGTTATTCAAAGTTAGCCTCAGTCAACTTCAACTCCAACTTCTTACTCAACGCCAGTTCTTTGCAGGATTCAATTTTTTTATGTATTTCGAATATTTTAAGCGAATTATGAAAAAAATCGATCAAGCTCTTTTTTTGAAAATATAAATCTTGACTTTTTGAAATTTTGTCTCGCGATACAAAATTTTATTTATGTTTGCGCTGTAATATATAAAATATTTAGTAAAAAATTCCTATAAACTTTTGTGTCAAAAGAAAACTGGGTCTTCTATGCAGGTTTTTGTAGCGCAAATAGGGCAACAAAAGCCTCTATAGCAGAGCCAGTTTTTTATTGACACAAAAGTTCATAAAAACTTTTTTACTGCGTATTTTATGTATAAAAGCGTTATCGAAATCGAACTATGTCATCGCAAGAGAAACATCTCGAAATACCAAAATCTCAGTTTTTAAAAATGTGCTTAAACGATTTTTTTTATTTATCACTTAAAATATTCGCGCAACATCAAAGAATTATATCCTGCAAAGAATTTGCATTGAGTAAGAAGTTCAGGTTGAAGTTGGTTGATGCTCTCCGTCTATTATAAGAAGTCCACCCTATCTTAACAAACTGAATAAGAGAAAGGTTTAAGAATATATTTTCAATATTTCATGAAATTTCTGTCCAAATAAACGAATTTTCACCAAGAAAGATTAATTTTCGTTTAAAAAGATTTCTTTCGAACAAAAGACTTTAGTCTCTGACAAAATAGTTTAAATTTTCTACCAAACAGTTGAATTTTTATTAAAATAATTAAATTTTCAGACGATTAATTTCCGTAAAAAAAGAAGATTTTTCAACAAAATACATGAATTCTCAACCACATAGTTTAAATTTTGACAAAAAACGATCAATTTTCAGCCAAATACATGAATTTTGAACAAAAAAATATCAGTTTTTAACAAAAACTGGAATAGTTAAATTTTTAATCAAAATATTATTTTTTCACACAAAAAATTCAACCAAGTAATAAATTCTCAACCAAAATGATAAATCTTCAACTGGAATATATGAATTTAAGACCAAAAAGGTGAATTTTTAACAAAAAAGATTCAGTATTATTGAAGCAGTTTTATTTTCAACCAAAAAGGTTAATTTTCAACATGAAGATTAAAATTCAAACAAGCATATTGATTCATTACCAAACAGGATGATTTAAAAAAAATTACATGAATCTTCAGTTGGAATAATTGAATTTCATACAAAAAATATGAATTTGCAACTACATAAAATAATAAATGTTTCATTGGAATAGTGGAATTTTTAACCAAGAAGATGAGTTTCTACCGAAACGAAGATTTTTCGACAAAATACATTAATTTTTCAACTCAAAAACATAATTTATCAACCAAAAATTGTATGCTGAAATTTCCAATCAAAAAAATTATTTTCCAACCAAGGAGATCAATTTTCAACTAAAGTGATAGAATATACGATCAGAATAGTTAGTTATAATTTCAAATGGAAAAAAAACTTTTTAAAACTAATTTCCAAGCAAATAGTTACATTTTCGAATAATGTGATGAATTTTCAACTAAAATTATTAATTTTCAACGTAAGAAGTTAAATTTTCAGTAAAAAAAATTAATTTTCCATTGAAACACGAAGATTATTTCTGTACCAAAAAGACGATTTTTCCAACAAAATACATGAATTTTTAATAAAATAGATAAATTTTCAACTGAAAAAGAGAAGTTTTCAATTAAATAGTTGAATTTCTAACTAAAACTGATACATTCGCCACTAAAATAAAAAAATATTCGATTTGAATGGTTAGTTAAATTTTCAGCTTCAAAGAACAAAATATCACAGTATAAAAAATCTAATTTAAGAAAAAAATTGTTACATTTGCAAAAAAGTAATGAATTGTCAACTAAAATGATTAATCTCCAACTAAAAAAGTTAAATTTTTAGTTTAAAAAATTAATTTTGAAACCCAAGAATAAACGAATTTTCAACCAAAGATATGAATTTTTAACTAAAATGTTGAATATTTAACTTGAATACTTGATCTTATAACCAGAATGATTAATTTTCAAACAAAAAAATAATTTTCAAACAAAAAACAATTTCAGCCGAAAGTGTAATAGTTGAATGTTCAGTTTAAAAAATTAATTTTCAATTAAACTGATAAATTTTTAACTAAAATGATGAATCTTCAGTTTGAGTAATTGAATTGAATAAGAAAAGATGAATTTTCAGAAAGGAAAAGGTAGGCATGATAAACAAGACAAAAATGAAATAAATAGTGGTGGCCAAAAGATTCGTTTTTTTTTTTGTTTTTTTTTTGTCAAAATAAATTGTTCCAACTGAAAATTTACCGTTTCCATTTTTGGTTAAAAATTCATCTGTTGGAAAATTAAATACAATTATTTGGTTGAAACATTTACTTTTATGCCTGAATTCAACTGTTTTTGATTTCAAATAATAATGTTTTTTTCTGAAGTAACATTTTTTTTTTAATTATAAAAGCGTTCTTTTTTTGCAAAAAATAATTAACGCAAAAGTTACTTAATTAATTCAACAATTTAGTCCTCATGAAAAACAAAATGTGCATACTCAAATATTTTTAAAGATTTTATGAGCAATAAATCAAGCAGATATGAGAAAGTTCTGAGATCAAGAATCTGTGCCTCATCACCTAATTCTGAAAAATCTATAATACCAGACGCCCCTTACAAAGTTATTCATAAATTAATTTTGACTTTTCCATCGCTATCGCTATTCTTACGTAGAAATAATGAAGATCTTCTTCTTTTTTTGCCTGCGTGGCTTTGCTTAATTTTACAAGTAAGTATGCCTAACATAATATTAATAATAAGAAATATTACATGTCATCATTTAATTACTTAGTCCTACGTTGACAGAATAAAATCTTATAACATGAGGAAATACAAAATGACATAGAAATAAATATAATATACATTTGATATAATAGAGTAGAACTAGAGTAGCTTAGTTTGAATCGATTTTTCTCGAACTAACTGAGCGCGTCGAAAGTTGATTCGAATTTCCTTCAGATAGACTAATTCCAATCATTTTTTTCCGATTTGAACTGGGCAATATGAGAGTCATTTGAATAGACTTTGGACGCACCTGAGATAAGCCATCAGTTCGGTTCGAATCCCTTTGCACTGTGTTAGCACACTTAATCATCTCTTTTTTACATATTGGATTTAAGTATAATGCTGTCAGATTTTACGTACAAAAGCAAAGAATTGTTCAACTAACTTGTTTTTCGCTAATATCAGTTGAAACATGAAAGTCAAATAAGCTGCCATGGGAATAGTTAAAGGAAAATGCACCTAATTCTAAAGAATTTCAAGGTTTAATCATTTTTAAGGCCTTTAGTGGCTTTTTTCTATTAACAAATCTTTGATGGCACGAATCAGCGTAGCAAAATCAATTGGTGCTGATTCCATTGACTTCTTCAGGGTTGTCGCGGCTAAAATAAGTCAACTTAAATAATTGAAAAAATACGTTAAAATTTTAATAGAATATGTTATTTCTGCATAAGTGATGATATCTGGCAGTTTTCAAGTCAAACAGATGCTTCAAATGAAAAAAAATGTGCCCACAACCGGTTACATTCAAGTGCCCACAACCGGAATTCACGATCATTATCGGTTCATCAAGAAAATGTAAGATGTTTCATAACTTGCAGATAATTCGATGTGACATCTGAAATCACAACAAAAATACTCGTACTTCTGTAAAAATACAAGTACGCCAACAGTCACATCCGCAATATTTGTATTCTGTCATCTGTTGAGCAGAGGTGCCCACAACCGGAGAGGGCCCACAACTCGTAAGTCTCCCCTACTGGCGACAGCGAATGCGCATACTTGTGCATTACATAGGATTATATACTGGTTCTCTACCAAAGAAAAGTTTGTCTGCCGTGAAGAAATATTTTGGTTGCCTGCACTTGTTCTGTTCAAAGAAATGTTTTATTGTTTAATGCAAAGTTCGTCTACAATTTGAAGAATTGTTTGATTCATTTCCCCTAGATATTTGTTTGAATCAAAATTTTTATTTAAATTATTATACTATTCTTGATATCGGCTTTTTATGAGAGGAAATAAGCACGAAAAATATCCTAGTTTGTGTAATTCATATCATATACATATATATAATAAATTGTATGAATCATTCTGGTAAACAGAATATTCCGCATAGAGTAAACATTAAAATAAATAATAATGAGATAACACTGAGTCAACCATTATGAGAACAAATATAATTAAAACTGGAAAGCGATTTATTGTCAGCGATGGTAAGTTACTTTTTGAAATAATTTTGCTTTTGAATAATTTTAAAAATAATTTTGAAAACATTTTGAAGAATGTATATAATGTCTATACTGCTTCTACCATCCCGGAGTCCTGCTTGGCTTTTTGTGAATATCCCTTCACCTTCTATCTCCATCCTTCATCTCTCTTATTGCACCCATTTTTTGAGCCGTTATTGAAAGCGTTCTCCGTTTTGATAATATAATTTTTCCTTTATTTCTTCCTGTTTCCTTCCCTCTTTTTTCTTGCATAATTCCCTAGATTCAATTCTTCCATTTTTATATTGCAACCTATGCCTTCCCTTTTCTTCCTAATTTTTTTGATAAAACTCTACGCTTTCCCCTCAGTTTCAATACTATTAACTTCCACCTCTTTTTTTTTCTTTTACATAATTTCTTCCTGTCCTTAAATTCTTTTCTAACTTTCTGTTAGTTTTTCTTGAATTCACCATCCCACCAAATTTGTGTCCAATGTTTATCCCTTCCCTTATTCACTTTTATCTTTTTCATTGTCTTCGCTTTCTTTACTATTCCTTGTTGGCTGGGTAGAAATTGTATTTCGCTTTGTAACAATTTATGAGTCATCAGCTCAGATAGGTTGCTTAATTCTTTTGTATTGTGCAATAGATACTCAGTTTTCTCGAAAATGACTTCTTTATCGTTATCTCTATTCGTACATAGAAACATGAAGATCGTCATTCCATTCTTTGCCTGCGTGGCTTTGCATAATTTTACATGTAAGTATACCTAACATAATATTATTGATAAGAAATATTACTTTTTTTCAAATCACAATTCACAAGTGATAAATAATAATTTGTTCTGGAAGAAATTTTCGAATAAAAATGTTGATCAAGTGCCACGTTGCCGGATTAAAATCTTGTAACATATGGAAATAAGAAATGACGATTAACACAATGCTTCCCTTTATTTATAGATAGTTATATCACCATTTTTCAGCAACATTAATTCATACATTTTTTAGAGTGGCACTAAAAACAAAGCCTTCCATTTCATTTTTCAGTCGACAATGAGATAATGGGAACTTAAGATTGTTCAAAATGCTCTTTACGTCTAAAGTTGTATTTAAAAAATTTGTTAACTAAAAATTTTCTTATAGTGCCACGTTGCGAGATTCAAATCTTGTAACATATAAAAATACAATTGGATTCAATACGAAATATGTTCTAGTAAGATAGGTTTAGTGATTAATACTATATGGGTATGAGCATTATTTTGAATTATTTTTATTTCAATCGAATTATTGGAATTCTCCGATTACTCTGAACGTTCCGAAGTTCTGTGAATTCTTCGGAACCCTAGATGTGTCATGTCTAAGAATTTCCTAAAAGGGTTTCAATTTCTCTGAATTCAGTACATTTGTTGAACTAATAGAATTCAGAGAAATTGGAGAAACTTAGGGTTTGAAAGAAGCTGAAAAAATTAGAAAGGATTAAACTTATTTAACTGAATTCAAAATAATTCTGAATGGCGTACTTAACCAGAGTATTAATTAATTAACCTATGTAACGAATACCATTAATTTCATGAATTTCATGGATTCCGTGGATTCCTGCGAATACGATGAAATTCACGAATTCTACGAATTAAAGGAATTCCGCGAATTCAAGTTATTTCACGCATTGAGGGAATTCCACGAGTTCCACTAATTAGACAGAAATGAGTTAAGGTACATCTGGCAGGAATGGCGGAACATATAAGAAAGGGGAAGAGAGGAATGGTGTATAAGGAAATTTAAATTTTTCTTGCGTCACTTTAATTCCATTAACACATTCAAATGTTTCAACTATTCATCTATAGTTCTCTTCAATTGTCTTTCAGGGCAGTAAAAGTGGAAATGAAGTAAGAAATTTAAATAAATAATCGACCCCCTACCTAATTCGCGGTTGCTGTACCCGTAGTGGAACATGCAACCAAAAATTCCCCTGCCTGAATGCTTATCTACTTACAACAAGTTATTTCCCAGTGTACACAAATTTCATAAATCTTTTTTTTTTACAGTAGTTGGTGCATCGGAAAAACATGACCCTGCACACATACATGCTCTTAGAACTGAAAATTTCAATCCTTTTGATATTCCTCACGGAAGCACCATAGTTATACAAAAACTGATAGAAGGCAAGCCGGTATCTAACGATGTTGTTACAGGATCTTTGGAACGTATTACAGGAGATCTTCCTTCACTAGAGAATTCTTTATTTGGCACCGCTGTTGTGCTGGTCGGTAATGTCAATGTTTTCATCGGGCGTCTGGGAGCCGGCTTTAGATATGAAGACCATGAGATTAATTATGGTTCTGCAACATACCGCTGTTTGATACACAGACGACTGGACTTTGCATTGGGAGCATTACTTGTACGTCAAACTCAAGAAAGTCACTTGCGAGAAGGATCCTCACGCATTTTATTTGTGAATCATCGTAACATTCCTTTTGAGGGAGAGTTGAAATTAGCAGATTTTCATTTCCCGTAGAGAAGTTCGATTCTTTCAAAGAGGATGAATTTTACTGCTTTTGATTTACAATTAAAACATTTTTGGTTTAAATATTTCCAGTATTATATTTCTTCCTGAGAATTCATATGTGTTTGTTGAAAATTGAATTATTTTGTTGAAAATTTGACTACACTGCTAAAGATTAATTTCTTTTGGTTGGAGATATATTTGTATCCTTTGATGAAAATTTTTTTTTTAACAAATTTTTGTAATTTACAATTACAGTATTTGCTTGAAAATACACCTTTGTAGGTTGAAAATTCATTGTAGGAAAATATATAGAGGGTGTTTTTCTTAACTTGAGACATCGAAATAGCTCAAAAAATACGCATCCTATGAAAAAAATATTCGTTATAAAAACTTTTTATTTTCGAGGGGTAAAAGCGACTTCGAACAAATTTACCCCACCCCACCTCCCCAGGATGCGGGGGGTGGGGGGGGGTAACTTTGTACTTTCAAATAGGAACGCCAATTTTTTATCACAGACTAAGATTCTCCTGAAGCTGAAAGTCGATTTTCTTCCTCGAACATAAAAATTTTTTATTACGGATATTTTTTTGACAGGATGCGTATTTTTTGAGATATTTTGATGTCTCAAGTCTAAAAAAACACCCAGTATAATATGCCTAAAATGATTCTCCTACCATGCATTTCCTTTACTTTTTTCATTACATTAATTATAGGAATTATAGGAATAAAAATAATCGCTAAAAAATTATGAGAAATTCATTATCCAAACATCACTATATCATAGTAATAATAATAATAATAATAATTAATTCATCTCTTTGCTTGAACATTCAAACATTCTGTTCCACATTCATCTGTTTTGGTTGAAAATTAATTTCTTTCGTGGAACGAAATAATCTTCCTGAATTTCCAATTCAAACAGGTTTCTCAAATATTATACTTATCAGCTTCAACACTCCATTCTTCCTTTGGAAATTCGTCTCTTTTGGCAAAAAATCTTTTTTGCATTTAAAATTCAACTATTTTGTTGAAAATCTAATACGTTTCGACTCTTAATTAATAAAAATCAAAGCGTTGTTACATAACGCGCATGAATTCGCGGTAGAAACTACTTCCCTTTGATTGTGCACAACATAGATTAAAAAAATTACGGAGACTTCTTAGTGTGAACCAAATGTTTCCTAGCTTCCAGGCTATGAGAAACTGAAGGGTATACTACTCTACCGTTTACAGCAAGTGAATTTCGATGGTGAACCGAGGCTAGATGGTCGGGCTGACCCGTGAGCTCGCTCCGCTCAAATTCGAACAGGGGATGCGTCTATTCACGAGTGAACAAGGCAAGTGAGCAACGCGAAGAAGGCGGTGAACGATTCGTGAAATCGTTCCCGATGTCCTAATCCGAGAGCCAAGAACAGTTTCGTCCGCGGTACGGGACTGTACTAAAATTACGTAACAGCTCAGGGGGAACATATTTCATAACAATGTATTATACTATATTTTTCTTGGTTCTTCATTAGCCTTGTGATTCAACTACTTCGTAGAAAATTAATTTTCTGTTTCAAATTCATATTATGTTTACAAGTTGACTGCAATCTTTGTCGGTTTAAAATTGAAGTTTTTCTTTTCAAATGTGTATTTCCAATTTTACAATTCATCTACTTTCGAAGAAATTGCATTCTTCTCTGATAACAATGTAAGGTATTGGGTAAAAATGGTTGAAAATTCAACTGTTTGATGAAAAACTCCACTACCTCGTGGAAGATTTACTTGTTGTTGTCAAGTCATCTTGTCCTATTGAAAAGTCAGCTGAAATATTTTTTGGGAAAAATTGAAGTAGTTTCATTAAAAATTGTATTTTTTCGTTTGACTATTGCGACTGTTTCGTGGAAAATTAAACAGCTTTTTGAAAGACTCATGCTTTTTGGTTTGAAATTCAACTGTTTTGTTGAATATTCGACAATTTCCTGAGAAATTTATTTTTTAACTTACTATTTCCATGGTGAAAAGTAAACTAAACTCTTTGTAGGTTGTAAATTCAACTGTTTTTTTTAAAATAAACAATTTTGATAAAAATTCCTCCCTTTCGGTGTTAACAAAAAAAATGTATATTCTAACGTCAATGTAAATGTTAAATAAATAATAATAATGAAATAATAATATATAAATAAAATAAAAATAATAAATTGTTTATTTTACTGTATTCTTATTCATTTATGATGAGTGCTTTCAGGTTCACAGTACTGCGGTTGTATATTCTGCTTCCAGTAGTGTCACATATCTTACGGTTTTTGGTCAGCCATCTTCAATTCACTTTGTTCCATTTTTGTATAAGCATTGATTCATCTTAATTTACTATCATTACCTACTCAATTATATAACAATTTTAATTAATTATGATATTTTTAAGCGCTTTCTTCTGTATGAAGCACCCCGCCCGAAATGATTTTTCATGATTATTTCGGAAAGGGTGCATCGGACAAAAAGGAAATTTCGCAAACAACTTGTATATAAAATATACATAAAACACTATGGTATTCACTTTTTCTTTGTCGGCCATACTTTCCGAGATATCCACCCTGGGAGCACCAAGAGTTACTATATATGTGATTGAAACAAATTCACTTCCATCAGTTTATTTGAATCAATCAACATTTTTTGTCAACTGACCAGAAATAACTTAAAGAACCGTCAATTTTTGACCAGCGTTGGGTAGTAACTTGTTACAAAAAAAAATGTTAAAAACAAAACAAAAATGGTTACTTTACTGAAAAGTTACGTTATTTGTAACATTCAGGGTAACTTCGTTACTATTTTCAAAATAACTTGTAACGTAACTTAGTTACGATTTTTTAAGTAACTTGGAACTTTAATTTAAGTTACTTTAGAATCATGTTATGTTTTTTGTATATCTCTTATTAAGAGATATTTATAAAACAGTTATGGGTATAAATTAATCTCTTTTCGTTAAGGATTCAGCTATTTTTCTGAAAATTCGTCTTTTTTGGTTGAATTTAACTGAGACTGATTTTAGATTCATATATTTTTTGGTTAAAGTAATATCATCTATTTTGGTTAAAAATTTAACTATTACGTTGCAAATTCAGGAATTTTATTAAAAATTCGACTATTTGGTATAAAGTTCAACTATTTGGTTGAAAAGCCACTTTTTTGTTGAAAAATCATATTTTTTGTTTGAAAATGCAACTGCTTTGCAGAAAATTTGTCTGTTTGGCTTGAAAATTAAACAATTCAGTGGAAATTTGGTTAATTCTTTGTTCAAAATTTGGCTTTTTTGTTTCAAAATTTGTCTCTTTTGGTACAAAATCTCATTTTTTTGGTTGAAAGTTCAACTATTATGGTAGAAATTAATCTCTTCAGGTTGAGGATTTTTCTGAAAAAAATCGTCTTTATTGAATGAATTCAACTGTGATTTCAAATTAAAATCTTTTTTAGTTGAAATAATATTAACTATTATATTATTTGTTGAGAATTCATTTATTTTCGTTCAATAATGGTAAAAAATTTGACTATTTGGTTGAAAATTAACTTTTTTGTTGAAAATTCATATCTTTTGGTAAAAAAATTTCTTTAGAGGGTTCAGTTATTTTTTTGAAAATTCGTCTTTTTGGTTTGAAAATGACAAAAATTCAACTATTTGGTTAAAAATTAGCTTTTTTGTTGAAAATTAATATTTTCGATATAAATATAATGTATTTTGTTAAAAAAATTCAACCATTTTGGTAGAAAGTCCAACTATTGGGTTGAAAAGTAATTTTTTTGTTGAAATTCATTCTTTTAGTTGAAAAATATTTTTTTCGGTTGAAAATCTAACTATTTTGCAAAAAAATCTTCTTTTTTATTAGTTAAGAATTAATTTTCTTCATTGAAAATGTAAAATGTATTTGGTCGTAAATTAACTTTATTGTTGAAAAATTAGCTGTTTTATGGAAAATTCGTCATTTTGGTTTGAAAATTCAACGATTTGGTAGAAAATTAAACAATTTGGTTAAACATTTAACTATTTATTCAATAAACTACTTAGTAAACTACTTTGTTAGACAATTAAGCTATTTGGTTAAAAATTGACTATTAATTTGATAATTTAACTAATTTGTTGCAAATGCCTTTTTTTGGTTGAAAATTAGTTTTTCAATCTAAAAATGCAGCTATTCAATTTTTGGTTCACAATTTTTCCTTTATAAGTTTAAAATTCAACTAATAGGTAGAAAATCCATATAATTTTTTAATGATTATTATTTTTCTGTAAAAAATTAATCTTCTTGGTTAAGAAATAAGCGCTTTAGTTAAAAATTAAACTCTTTAGTTGAATCTTGGACACTGTTGAAAATTCATTTTTTCTTAAGTTTTGCATAATTTTAGTTAAAAATGTATCTCTTTGGTTGAAAATTTCAACTATTTTGTTGAAAATTCGTCTTTTTTTGTTAAATCCACTGTTTTTGATTAAAAATTAAAATCTTTTTGTTGTTGAAATATCATATATTACATGTTTTTTTAACAATTCATTGTTTTTTTTTGAAAATGAAATTAATTTGGTTAACAATTAAATTTTTTTGTTAATAATGTATTCTAGGTGCCAACTTCAAATTTTCAATTTAAAAAAACAAAATTAGAATTTTCAACAAATTAGTAGAATTTTCAACCAAAGGAGATAAATTCTAAACCAAAAATTCAATAGTAGACTTTTAAATTAAAAATAATTTACTTTCAAGCAAAAATAGGTGGATTTTCTTATTGCATTCTATTAATTCATTTCAAACGAGAAATATTTTTCAGTCAAGAAAGATAAATAATTAAAATATGAATTTGAAAAATAAAAGGAACAATTTTTAATATAAAATAAACTAGTTGAATTTTTAAATAAAAAAATTAATTTAACAAAATAAGCTAATTTGCAACCAAGTGTTTTCATTTTTTATAAAAGTACATGAATTTTTCCAACTCAGAAGACAAATTTGCAACTAAAATAAATTTTTCAGTCATAGAGAAACAAAAATTTCAAACAAATTGTGGAATTCTCAATCCAAGAAGGCACATTTATAATCAAATAGTTGAATTTTTTACCCGAAAATGTGAATTTTCGTTAAAAAAGTTAATTTTCAACAAAACATTTTAATTCCAAGTTTTTGAACTTTTAACTGAAAAAGATAACTTTTTGACGAAATAGTTGAATTTTCGATAAAACAGCTGAATTTTCACACCCGAAATATGAATTTACAACAGAAAAGTTAATTTGCAGCCAAATATTTAAATTTGCAACCAAAAGTTTCATTTTTAAGCCAAAAAGACGAATTTCCTACAAAATAGTTAAACTTTCAACCCTAAAATATGAATTTTCAACGAAAGGTTTAATTTTTAACCAAATTGTTAATTTTTTAACCCAAAACTGTTGAATTTTCTAGCGAAAAGGATGATTTGTTAAAAAACTTGTTGGATTTTCAAAAAAATAATTAAATTTTTAACAAAATAATTAACTTTTCAACCTAATAATAAAAATTTTTAACAAAAAAGATGAATATTCATCGAAATCTGTAAAAGCTGATAATTTAATTAAAAATATAGTTGAAATTTTACCTAAATTATTTAATTTTCAAGCAAAAAAGGCGAATTTTCATTAAAACAGTTGAATTATCAACCGGAGAATATAGTATAAGTTTTCAACAAAAAAGTAAATTTAAAACCAATCAGTTCAATTTTTTTCCCAAAATATTAAATTTTCAAGCAAAAGAAAAAGAATTTCCGTGAAAAAAAAAAATAATTTTCTACCTTAAAATATGAATTTTCAACAAAAAAGTTCATCTTCAATCAAATAGTTGAATTTTTTAACGAAATAGTTGAATTTTCAATCCAAAAGAAGAATTTTCAACCAAAATTTAACAGTTTAACAACAGCAAATGCATATTTTCGGGTTGAAAATTAAATAATTTGGTAGAAAATTAAACAATTTGGTTCAAAATTAACTTTTTCGTTGGAAATTAATATTTTCGTATTGAAAATTTAACTGTGTTGTAGAAAATTTTTATTTTGGGTTAAAAATTTTTAGTTGAAACTTGAACCACTTTATTGAAAATTCATTTTTTTTGGTTGAAGATTTATCTCTTTAGTGGAAAATTTTACTATCTTGTAAAAATTTATTTCATTTTGGTTGAAAATTTTTTTTTCAACTAAAAATTTAACTTATCGATTTTTGTCGGAACATATTTTTTACTTAAAAATTCAATTTTTCGGTCGAAAATTCATATTTTCGGGTTGAAAATTTATCTTTCTAGTAGAAAATGAATCTTTTGGCTCAAAAATTCAACAATTTAGTCGAACTATTACCTATTTGTTTCAAAATTAACTTTTTTGTAAAAAAATCTTCTTTTTGGCCTAACAATATTAAGCAATTTGTTGAAATTTATTTCATTCCTGACGAAAAAATCTTTCTTGGTTGAAAATTCAACCTTTTTCTAGAAAATCAGTATTTTGACTCAAAAATTCAACAATTGAGTAGAAATTTCAACTAATTGTTTGAAAAATAACTTTTTTGTATAAAATTCTTTTTTTTTTGCTTTACAATAATTGACAATTTGATTGAAACTTTTTTCATTCTTCACTAAAAAATCTTTATTGGTTGCAAATTTAACTTTTTTATTAAAATTTTGTTTTCAATTTAAAAATGCCACTACTTGTTTAAAACTTAAATCAGTCTGTTGAAAATGTATTTGTTTTGATCTTAGATTCATAATTTCTATTGATAATTCAACACGGGCTTAAAAATTTGCATATTTTTTTGAAAATTCAAATTTTTCATGGGAAAAATCGTCTTTTTGACGTGAAAATTTAAGAATCTATTTGATTTTTTTTTCTTTCATTACTGAAAAATCTCTCTAGGTTGAAAAATCGAGTCTTTAAGAAACAATCCTTTTTTGATTAAAAATTCCACTACTTACTTGAAACTTCAACAAGTTTTTTGAAAATTAATTTTTTCGTCTTAAATTCTTCATTTTAGTTGATAATTCAACATATGGTTGAAAATTGATGCTTTTGTTTGAAAATCATATTTTCGGGTTGAAAATTCAAATATCTTGTAGAAAATTCATATTTTTGGCTTGAAAATTCAACAATCTACTGAAATTTTATTTTCTTTACTGAAAAATCTTTCTATGTTGAAAATTCAACTTGGTTGAAAATTCATCTCTTTGGTGGAATATTTATCTACTTTGTTCCAAATTTGTTGTTTTTTGTTCAAAATAAATTTGTTAACTAAAAAATTTAACTATTCCATCTTTGGATGAAAATTGATATTTTTTAGTTGAAAATTCAACTCTTTTATTGAAAATTCGTCTTTTTAAGTTGAAGATTCAACTATTTGGTTGAAAAGTCATATTTTCGGTTAGAAAATTTAAACTTTTTGTAGAAAATTAATTTGTTGACTGCAATATTTAACAATTTAATTAAAATCTTTTTTCTTTCTCCACTAAAAAATCGTTTCGAGTGAAAAATTCAACACTTTTGTTAAAAAATCGTATTTTTTGGTTTGAAACTTAAACATCTTGGAAACTTGAACATTTTTTTTTGGTATAAACTGACAACAAACCCAAAAAATTGAATTTGATGATTATGAATAATAATCTGATGAACAACAATAATCTGAAAAAATTCTACAATTTTTTAAATCTAAAATACCAATTTTCCGCCAAAAACGCTAACATAACATATTATTTAAACAAGATTTAGAATCTTTAAACGATTTTTGATTACGCTAGTATTTTTCGTCAAAAATTTGTGTTTTTGATATAAACAAAAATTACAAAGAAGAGTCACTACTTTCTAACAGTTTTAGATAATGTTTACTTTTTATATCAGAAATAAACAATTTGAGAAAAAGTTATTAGATTTTCAAAAAAAATTTAATAATTAAGAAAAATTGTAAGTTCAGCTAACAGATTTCACTGAATATATCGATGAAGATCTTAAATAATTTTTACCATTTTCAAACAATTTAAGATTATTTTTGTTTGAAAATATCAATTTTTGATGCAAAACTCAAACGGGACCTAAAGCTGTTCCAAAATTACAAAGATTTTTCAAAATTGAATGAGTTTTGAATAAAAAATTTCAATTTCCGAAGAAAAATACCAGCCCAATCCAAAATTATACATAAATCATATATGAATATAATATGCATAAATCATGTATAATATTGTTTATAGTTAATTAGATTACTTCAGGTAATTAAAAGCCAGATATCAAACAAATAATTGATAAAAAAAGACGATTCCTCGATTAATTTCGAACGGAAAAAAATTACTCTTCATTATTAAATCCATATAATCGTTTGGAAGGATCAAAAGTTAATAATTGCTTTCTGAATTTGATCCGAGTGACCTGAGGCGAAGTAGCGAGATGAAAAGTTGAAATGAAATGCTGTTTAGTTCGGAAAACTCATTTTTAAGCTGAATTGCAATTTTCCCAGTTTATAGAAAGTTTTGAGAGTTCGCCTAAATTACAATATTAGTAATAAATTCAACCTCTATTTTTTTATGTTTTTTTTTTTTGTATTTTGTATTCAGAAGTTCGAAACAATGCATGGTAATTTAAAAAGGAAATTAAAAGTTTAAAAGCTTTTTTATAAGAGAATATTAACTGAAGGTAAATTGCAAAATTATTTTTGGGCATTCATACTCCTCTCCGAGAAACTGGGCTAGTTTATTGACTTGGGAATCCAAAACTAATTTTACCGTTGTCCTCATTATATGTATTTTATACCCACACTGTTATATTGTGTGACAAAAATAATATTAATATAGTTTTTTTACTATGTTAATTTTTAAATATTTGTCATATATAATAATATATAATATTTAATATTAAACTAGAACATATGCGCATTCTAATTACCCTTTCTTTAGAAAAAAACTCGGTTCATTTTCCAAAATTTCGTTATAGATTTTACAGAAAATCTAATGTGATTTGAAAACGTATATTAAAAAAAATATATATATATATATCAAAAATACATTTTCAAGGTATTTCTGGATTATATTGAATTTGATTCAAATTTTCGATAAGATTTAATTTACCACGTTTTCTGGGCATATTTGTCTCACAAATTTATTGAATTATTTTATTTTTATATCAAAATTTTATTTTTAAAGTTCAACAGTAAGAAAAATGTTAAATTTATGTGCATGATGAAACTGAGAAATATTCAAGATCTATAACGTAATATTTTATTTAATCAAGACAGACGCATATAACAGTATCATAATTTATATTTAACATAAGCACCAGTTAAAAAAATACATATATTTTCTACCAGATAGTGAAATTTCAAACAAAAGGATTAATTTTCTATCAAAAAAGACGATTAAAAAAAATACATGAATTTTCAAAGAAAAAGTTGAATTTTCAACTAAAACAGAACAATTTTAAACGAAAAATCGAATAGTTAAATGTTCAATTAAAAAATTCATTTTCAATAAAAAGGAAACAAATTTTCTAGAGGACTGTTGAATTTTCAAGACAAAGAAAGAAATTCTTTAAAAAACGATGGAATTTTCAACCTGGAAATACTAATTTTCAAGAAAAAATGTAATAGTTAATATATAAACCAAAAAGATTTTAACATTAATTAAAAAACAATACAGTTGCATTTTTAACAACAAAAAAGTGATTTTCTACTACAAAAGATGAATTGTCAACAAAATTCGTAAATTTTTAACCAAATAGTTGAATTTTCTACCACAAAACACGAATTTTCAACAAATAACAAAATTTTTCAACTAAATATTTTGAACAATGTATGTGGTGTTAGTTCAAATTTTATTTGATTAATTTTTATCTAATTAGTTGAATTTTTAAACTGAAAAAGATCAACTCTTAACCAAAAATGGTGTAATTAAATTTTTATTGAGGGACATTAATTTTCAATAAAATAATGAATTTTCTATAAAACAGTTTAATTTTGTACCAAACAGTTGAATTTTATACCAAATTGTTTAATTTTCGAGCCGAAAATATGAATTTTCTACAAAACAGTTGAATTTTCAACAAAATAATTAAATTTTCAGCGTGAACAAATAATTTGTAACCAAAAAAATGAATTTTCTATTAAAATTATGAATCTGATCAAAAAAATAGTCTTTTAAGAACAAATTTTGTTAGTCAAGAAAGAAACGAAATTATAGTCAAATTGTTTAATTATTTTTCAACGAAACAGTTAAATTTGAACCAAAAAGTATGAATTTTTAATAAAATTGTTTATTTTTTCAAGAAAATGATTCAATTTTGAACCAAATAATAAAATTTTTAAACAAAAAAGATGATTTCTTAACGAAAAATTTATTAATAGACTTTGCAATCGAGAATAATGAACTTTCAACGAAAAATAGTTGGACTTTCTTAATGGATTCTATTAATTCAGCATGCGATAAATAAATAGGAATTTTGAAAATTTATGGACTAAAGAATAACATTTTAAATAAACATTTAAATTTATTTTTAATACTTGAAAAATTTTATGACACTATTTTGAAACTAATATTTAAAATTTGTGACACTATTTACACAATTTTTGATCCCTAAAGTGAGTCCGAGGCTTGTAAGAGTAAAAATGGTATTTTTACAATAAATGAAAAATAACCGCTTTTCTATATTTTCATTGAATTATTTTTTTTACATTTAAATAATAATTTTGAAAATCAAAACTTACCAAAAACGGTTAATTTTTTATAGTTCCATTCAAAATTTGAGCTTCTCTTTATACCTTGATCTTGTAATATGACAAATTGCACTTCAAAAGTTAAAATTTTAAAGAAAAACCTTTTTTTTGTAGAAAATACATTTTTTTAAATTAAAAATTTAACTATTTCATGTTTGGTTCAACATTTATCTTCTCCAGTTAGAAATTCAGATATTTGGTTTTTGGATAAAAATTCATTTCTTTGAAAAAAAGTTTTTTTCTAATTAATTTTTTAAAGTGTCTATTTAACTATTCCATTTGTTGTTGAAATTGTTTTTTTATAGACATTTAATCTTCTTGGTTGAAAAATAATTTGTTTGGTAGGAAATTGATCTATTTTTTTTCTAAATCATCTATTTTTCTAAAAATATGTATTTTCTGGTAGAAAATTCATCTTTTGGGTTAAAGATTCATTTTTTTCAAAATTTAACTATTAGGATAGAATTCCTTTAACAATTTAAAAGTTGGTTAAAAATTCATGTATAGTGTATAGTGGAATTCTCAATTAAAATATATTAAATTTCAAAAAATAAAGACGAATTTTCAACCTTAATGTTCAATTTTAAACCAAAAGAAATTTTTCAGTCATGAAAGAAAAAAAAATTGCACTCCAATTATAATTTTAGGGAAAAATGCAAAACAAATTTCAAAGATTTCAGATATGTCGAAAAAGTATTATTTTTTTATTTTTTTGAATTTTTTATTTTCTTGAAACCTCTCAAACTTCTTAAAAAGCTTCGAAATTTTTTTTGAAAATCTTCAAAAATTTACATTTTGTAAAAAAATGTTGGAAATCTTTTCAAACTTATAATCATTTTTTGAACATTTTAAAAAGTTTTGAACCTTCTGAATATCCTTTTTAAATTCTTCGAAATCTTGCAAAATTTTTCTTAAAATTCTGAAAAATTGAAAAACTTGCCTTCAAATCTTCCAGATTCTATTTTGACAATTTTTTAATATTTTGAAATGTTAAAATTTTGTTTCAACATTATCTTAAAATTAATGCTTCAAAATAAAAAAGCAGTTTAAATTATCCCATTAACTATGCGAAATATTTTTTATTATCGTGAATGCTTTTGAAATTTTTTGTTTTCTTCTATAAAATTTTGCAATCTTGCTAATGGAAAGATTTTGCTTGAAAATCTTTCCCATTCCTTTTCGAAATTTTAGAAAATAATTCTAAAAATTTTGAAATGTTTGGCAATTTTCTCTTAAAATTTATTTTCAAAATAAAAATACAGTTTAAATTTTCCCAGGAATTTTAAGAAAGTTTTTTTATTTTCTTGAAGCCTTTTAAACTTCTTCAAAAGCTTCAAAATTTTTTTCAAAATCTTTAAAAATTCACATTTTATTTAAAATTTTTGAAAATATTTTCAAATTTCAAATTTTCTAAAAAATAATTTCCAAAACTTTTAAACATTCTCAAATTTTTTTTAATTATTCGAATTTTTCCAAAAATTTTCTGAAAATTCTGAAAAATTACAAAAATTTCCCTAAAGTCTTCCAGAATCTATTATGACGATTTTAGAAATCGTTTGTGATCTTTTAAAATCTGTTGTCACCTTTTAAAATGTTTTTAAATATTTTCTGAAAATTAATTTTTCAAAATAAAAAATCAGTTCAAATTTTCCCATGAACTCTGAAACAATTTTCTTATTATCGTGAATCTTTTCAAAATCCTTAAGAAGCTTAACAAATTTTCTCTCAAATGTTCAGAAATAATAATATAATAAATAGTACATTTTTTCAAACTTTTGAAATATTTTAAACTTTTAAAATAATTTTGAGTATTTAAAAAAAGTTTTTCAGTCAAGAAAGACAAAAATTTCACCCAAATTAAAATTTGAGGTGATAAATCATTTTTAATACAAAATAAAAATTTCGAATGAATATTTCCTTTTCAGGTTTATTTGTTCATTTGTTTTTAAGGTTATAGAAATATCATTTCCGTAAGAATCCTGAGGAAAGATCTCGCACAGGGAAGAGGAAAGAGTAGCCAATAAATAAGTTATAAATGAGATTCAACAATTTATTATAGAAAACGACAACTAAAACTTATTTTATGACGAGCCTAACACAAGAAGGGAGTCAGATGAATGAATTTAGAGTTATTAGAATTAGGACTTACCGGTTTATTGATTCGATTGAAGAATCAAATGAAATCTAGGTAGTGATTCGTCTCTGAGGTCTCCGAGTAGTGGTGTGGAAGAAGGGGTTGTGTACTTTGATGTGAATTCATAATTAGGTAGATCCTTACTTGGTTTTTTAAAGGGTTCCACTGATAATCAATGGTGGGTCCAATTCAGTATGGAATAGATAGATACCAAATTTAAAAGATACCATAAAAGATACCAAATTTCTAACTCCAGTAATGAAACTGGAATTATTCTGTTGTGGCGCCTGTTGGCGGTTTGCTATTCCTCGTTTGCCATTATTTCTTCGAGGTCTTCTACGTTGATTGTTCTTCTTCTTACCCCGTCTATTCTTATTACCTGCCATTGTACCAATGCCAATATATCAATACCAAGATGTAAAAGATAGATAAGAATTACAAATCCAAGGATTGAATATTCGACTGAATGATCTTCACTTAAATGATCGGGCCGCTTAAGAATTGCAAAATGAATGTCGTGTAGACAATGCAAAGGGGTAGAACAAGTCGATGACATGGAACTACTATAATACAAAGAGTTATGAAGTCGTGAATTCTATATACAAGAATTGGCGTCCATAAAGCACGCAACTTACATGAATGACACCGAAATGGTGAAAACCCATTGCAAGATGGCATCATAAAGTATGAAAAAATGACAGTCCCATGACTGAATCAGGCGAGTGCTTGCACAGATGATTGTGCAAGAAATATTGGACGTTGCCAATTGGTTTCTATAAGGTGGATGAGTGATTTTAACCACTATCTGAGGAAAGTTCCTTATTTATAAGTTTATATTTATATAAAGAACATATATAAGTATAGAGAATACAAAAATATATATACGTAATATTTAATATGTTTTCGAGATCAAGATTTACATGTTATATCTACAGTTTCTACCTGGACGGAAACAATGTGGATCTAAATGTCCTCTCTCATAACATTTTTCGCATGCATTCAACCATTTATAAAGTTTTATTTTACTTGTACCAACTTGTGCATCGGCAATTATGTGCGCATATACATTCTCGTGAATTTGTATTCTTAATTCGAACATGAAAATCGAGAAACCTGTAAAATCCCCGTAGCTTTACAACCTCTTTCAGCTTCATGATTGGTTGTAGTCGCAACATTCTCCGTTGTTTTTCTATACATTTCACAGAAAAAACTAAGTGTAATCTTTACCCGGATTTTGGGATAAAGATTACCTGCAACAAAAATTACACCATGTGGGTAAACTTTACCCGCACATCTCGGGTATTCTTCTGCGTTTACCTACGTTTGGTGAGTAATTTTCAACGTTTTCCTCAAAGGCCTTGTAAACTTTATATCGTCTTCTTGCAACCAGCAACACGTCGCATCTTTACATCCAAACAGCGTCACTCAAAGTAAAATTACCGAGTGATTTCTTTCATTGTTCGCTTACAAATGTATAATAGTTTGCTCGGACGAGCAATTTCACCACCAATTTTGCAAATACAGCTGTTTTCTCAAGAAAATTTCACAACTCTTAAACATTGCCACGGTCTTTAATTTATCTTTAAATGTTAGTCTATCGGATATGACAATTCAAAGTTTCCGATGGAAAATTTCCAACAGAAAATTCTAAGCAGGGATGGCCACTTATATTGATTTTACTGCGTATTTTACGTACAAGAATTTAAAATAGTACAGAGTGGAATTGAAATTCTCTCCCTCTCTATTTTCCTTACGTCCTTAACAAGGAACAAAGTCATCAATTTGTATCGTGATCACTGATATATGTATATATAATATACTACTACTTGATATAATAAATACTTGCTTGAAGGCGCCCGAGCCGCCATTTTTTATAGATATTTAGTTTCCGGACCATTCGGGACAGTTCGGGGTATGCGGGAGATTCAAATGTGGTATGGAAGAGAAATTAAAAATATTAATAAAAGTCAAGTAAAATTTAGTTTATTGTTAATGAGTGAATGGAATAAAACTGGAAACTTCATAAAATTTAATAAAAAGCAATTAGATTAATAAAAATAATCGAATAATACAGAAAAAAACAAAATATAATGGGATTTAAATTTGGTGGAATGCACATTTTGTAAACACGTGGTTTAGAATATATTTATTATGTCGAAAGGTACAATAAACCAATTTCATAAATCATGTGACAGAATATAAAAAATCACAAATATAAAATCCAATGTAATAAATCACAGGTAAAAAATCGATAATGCAATAAAAACCACAAATAAAAAATCAATAAACAAGACACAACATGTACATGTAAAATAAATCACATTTTAAAATCCTATTTAAAACAAAAACGGGACCCTCTCAGATTTTTTTCCGGATTCTTTTTTCCTGTCTTTGCTTTTTTCTCACAAAAATTTTGCCCAACACACGTCAGGGCCAAGTAAAAGACATTTTGCTGCCCTGAAAGAAAGTTAGCCTGGTGAAGGTGAATTAAAATTAACAATTGAGAATCAACCTGAAAAATAACTTAACATAGTCCTAGCCCGTAATCTCGGTGGAGTGGCGTGAGTACCTGAAAATCCCGACAACATAAAATAAATCTGAGATGTCATTAATTAAGTAATAACGCTAAATTCAACATCTAACAGCAAATAAAAGATAGATTTATTGAGATTTATGTGAGGAAATCCTCTCAAAAACAATGGTATAATAAAATCAGGCAAAAGTTTATAAAATCAAAACTAAAAAATCTCATGACTGAAATCGGGGAGAGAGTGAGGGTCAATAATTTACATACAAGAACAAAATACATAGCGAAAGAAATTCGGCCACGTCTGGCTAACACTTTAAAATAAATTTTATAAAAGATTTTAAGACTATACACCGAGCAGAGGAATGAAACTCAGAACGACACTTCCCCCCTGGAGCATCGAGCAAACAAATTTCTCTCCGCGTCTACTGACGCCATTGAGAGAATAAGAATAAGTTCAAACACTAAGAACAACAACGAAATAAGTTAGAAAATGCCGCCCACCTTTGTCAGACAATCCTGAGCAGCTCAGATCCGTACTTCTCAACGGTTTATAATCTAGAAAAAAAAAGATAATACAACCACTCTGTGGCGACAACTTCAAAACGCAAGTAGCGAAGCCAACAACACAAACTTCCTCACACGAGGCTCGAACGATAAAGACAAGGAGTCCGCTTCACTCGACGGGACGCGGACCGTCCAATTTCTCCCCTCCTGCGCGGGGAGACGGGATGTGTCTTCAGCGCTAGCGTAGTGTCATGGCGGATGGAGGTAGATTTGGTTGGGGACCTTTATTCCCAAAATTGGAATCGCCCCAGGTACAGGATTTGGAATGCGGGAGTCACATCCACATTCCACCCCGGATGTACAAACCTCGGTTGCGCCTGTGCCTGTGCGACTTCAACCCGCCTTGTGTCCTCGTAGTCCGTAACGCTGATCCTTGATGGTGGTTCATGCTCCAAGAGAACTCATTCCTTCTTCCATCCCTCTCTCGTCCTCAAAACTCGGTGAATGCCATAAACAAAAAGAAAACAAAAACCCAAACGAATTAGTAAGAGTGACTCATACTTTTTATCCCTATGAAAAGCCCATGAGAGTGTGTACGAAAAAAATGGAAATGGTAAAACATTTCAAAGCAGATAACATAAATAAATAAAATATAAAAAATCAAATCAATGGGCCCTTGATCGAGCCTCGTTTTCTCGCGGAGATGTCCTCCAAGAGAGGAAAAGCTGTTTACAAATTAATAAAAGTACAAATAGAACAAAGTAATTTGCAGGTGAAACCTGCAACATTACAAATCCATCAGCAGTATGGTTGTCATGCCTGAGAGCTTGTCTCGAGACGTTTGCTATGTTGAAAACAATCACACAGTCAGCAGTCAAGTTTTTCGGGTCTCAAGTTCATGCTTCCATCGGTAACCCACTATCCGGCTCGAAGGACCAAAATGTTTTGAATTAATGACGGACTGGCATGAGGTAGTGACGGAATCATGTTCTGTCATTTTCAAGTCGACGAAAATTAAATTTATTATTATTAAAATTATTATTATTTACTTTTTTTTATTTTCATTAAAAATTATTATTTACTTCTAAATACCTCTTATCGACTTATTTCGGGATACGAGTCCCTGAGCATATTCAATAAAGCACTCCTTCAGTGCCCCAAAAAAAAAGGTTTTGGTTGTTTAAGAATATTGGCACAATTGTAGCCTCCGAAAGCTACGACCACGATCGTTTACCGAACGATCGATTCTCATGCGACCGGAAGTAATACGTCATCCGACTCGTCACTTCCCGCAACAACAGAAGATGATCGAGTCGGGAATCACTGAACAAGTAATCGAAAATTAAAGAAACACTGTCTTTGTATTTAAATCACTCAAATGCCTGAATTGTCTAGAGGAAGCATAATTGATTTTAAATCATTATAACAACCGAAATGGCTACACTAGCCTACACCGTGATTGGAACAGGACTGAGCAGAAAAAGGGTTCGAGCCTGCTCAACAAAAGAAGCGTCACGGTACTACCTGAGTTCCCACTCCAACGAAAGGTTGCGCCCCAAACTCAAAAACAGAGGTAAAACTTTAAGGAGAATAAGCTTTGGGCGGAAACCATGTTATGATCAATGAGATGTGAAGGTCAATCAAAGGAGGAACAATAACATCAAATGAATTATTATCAAGTGGGGATTGATATTTTTACGGGATCATTAATTTTTGCATATTTGACGTAGGCTTTACTTCCAAAATGTTTTACAATGGCTTGACCTACAAAAATTCCTGCTCCTTCACTTTTTCCCGTATTTTCTGTTTTTACATAATAGTCAAAAATTGTTCGTGCCGGGATTGTGATAACGCCAGTTTGTTCAAAAGGATAAGTTGTATCATTAATTTCAATACATTTGTATGTGTAGATTATATTTACTTTATTATTATGAAAAAATTCAGGGCCTAACACTCGATCTTCATCTACTGGTACATCATCAGGAATTATATTTAGTATAGTTAAAAATTCAAGTATCACGACCTTCACTTGACCTAGAGTATAAACAGGTAGATCATTAATTCCTGTTAGTCTGTACATATTTCACAGCAATAATAAATATATAAAATGCAAAGAGTTTGTAACATTATCAAAATCTCTAATCGGGGATCGATTTTGTGTTCACTGATATTCACAATTTAATTATGCAGTTGGCTGATTCTAGTTGAAGATCTTAAATTTTCTAAAAATTATTCTAATTTTAAGTAATAGTAGTGTTGCATTTTCAACTTATCTCAATGATATTTATTTTCATTGAGAGATTCGTCCAGTAAATTGCAACCAACGATATGAATTGATTCCAATACTGATAGGACGTTAAAACTAGCCCTAAACATTTTAGAACCAAATTTGAGAATAAAACAAACGACAATTTTGTAAGATCAATTCTTACAATAAAAAGTCTCCTACTGAGTTTCAAATTATTATTTCAAAACGAAAACCACAGATTGTAGATTCACTCAAGGGAGAGATGATTGCGTACTTTAGTGAATTCAATTTTAAAGAATTTTGATAGATCTTTCATGTAAAATCTATTTGAGATCAATTCACATGATTTTATGATTATTTTTTGTGTTTCATCGCACAGCGAGGTCTTTGTAATTAAGCAAGGTGCAGCGTCTTTACGAATAGGCACAATTTGATCTTTATTCAAATTTATTGATTGAATTCTTTGAATCTCCTTCGTTGATTTTTTATTTCGAACCCCAAACTCCACTCGCACAATGAGGTCCTCATTGTTACATAAGGTGCAAGGTCGTTACGAGTAATGCTATTTTAATTTTTTTTTTTTAATTCTGCTCGCACAACAAGGTCTTTATTGCTAATAAGGTGCGGGGTCTCTTCGAGAGATTATCTTTTTTATTTTGATTTCTATTTAAAATAAAAGAAATTCCCAATGAACGGTTGATTTGAAATTCAGTATGCAAGCATGCACAACAAGTTCCTTATAATTAAATAAGGTGCAGATTCGTTACACGCATCACACACACATTTAAGGTTTTTTAAATCCCCACAAACTCACGTTTTTTATTTTAATTCAAAACCCATGAATTAAAATAATTTATAAATTACTTGAAGGAGAATCTCAGGTAGGAAGCTTTCCTTCCCGAAGCTTGGTATGAAGCGAATTAAAGTAGTCTGTCTTCATTGAATGTTTTTTTCTAAATGGAGCAAAGACCAAACACGTCTCTCCACCCTGAGCCTTTTCGAAGAAGTGAACGAGTCCTCCTCGATTAATGAAAATGCTATCTGGTGGCTACCTACATCGGACCCATGCCATCCCCACTTATTTCTGCGTTTGCGCACATAATTCATCGATTGTATAATTTGCAGAGTCATCGTTACGCTCCGTTTGATTTTCTAGATTACAAATTCTTCTTTGAGTCACGAGGTTCGAATTTCAGATGCCACCGCTGCCATCATTTTGTCTTTTGCGAACCAGCTTCTATGATGAATTAATTAATCTTTGTGTTTAAATTTGGGGATAACGTTGGTAGAGTACCACAAGACCTCGCTTGTAAGTCGGACGTACGACAGACCAAGCTAACAGAGTTAGTCTGTTTGTTTTATAATTGCAGTGGGTCCGTGAAATTCCTCCTAGAACATCCTCACTTATTAAACGTTAATGGTGGAATGGGGACGGAGTATCGATGTTAATGACTAATCTAATTGCACTTTCAATTATGAAGATTTATTTAAATATCAAGAATGATTCTAGTTTTCCCGTAATCGGGAAAAGAGCCAAAGTAACAGGCGAGGGAGAGCGTAAAAGAGAACAAATAATCCCTTCCCAAACGCAATTAATGTTAACAGACCTTGTTGGATGAATCCTTCCGGATTCCCTGGAACTTCCTCGCGTCTTCACACTCCACACGCATCACGCTCGCGTGCCTCCCGAACGTTTGACACTTTTCAACTAATAATTTAAATTAATTCCTTTTTGCATTTCGAGTGTTGTAGTATTGTTATTGGTTTCCCCCTGCCGAGGTGGTCTCAGTAGGGGAGATCAACAGACACCAAGTCTTCTGACTTTCTAGTCCTTAGTATTCACTTATTTTGCGAATTCACTAATCTCTGGGTGCACAAAGCAATCTTAATTTTCTCTCCATTATCGATTCGGTAAAAACCCAATGTATTGCGTACTTTGAAATTTTACTTTCGGACGGCAATCGCGAAATGACGCGCGGGTTAAAGATGAGACGGAGCATGGAACCTCGAGCGTGGGACCTGCGTCTCGGCCGGGTGCACTTCGCGTGACCGCTAATTGCTGATTTTTGAAAATTGTTTCAACTAGGACATTTGGAAGGCACACGCGCACTGTTGCTATGCATGCAGCTCACTTAAATTATTCATTTAATATTCAAAATCCTATACCTATTTGGATATAAATGTTTATTGTTGCAAATTATTGTTATAATGAGTTTTAATAAGAATGAAACCCATATTATTAAAATAATGATTTCGTTTCTTATTTCACCCTTGCGAATGAAAATTTAAATATTTTGATGCAATCCACTCTCACTCAGTCTATTGGCTTTGTGATCAATTAATGTTCAACTTATTCATTGATTATTTCTAATCAATTATAATAAATAGAGTAGAGTGGGGTCAAGTAGGTCAGTTTTTGTTGGCGAGCTCGTGCGATGGTGTTTTTGCACTGATTTTGACAAATAAGCACTCGTTGGAAAGGTTATACATCTGGCAACATTTTGACAATAATGATTTTATGTCTGGCAGCTGCTTGCTCAGCTCGTAAAGACTCCAGCATCACTGAATCAGTGAGAACTGCAGCTTTACGTCGCTTTCGACCTCGATTCGATGGTTTGCGCAGTGGAGCTTTGGGGAGTGGCAGAATGTCTTCAATTAAAATTGATTGGTTGAGACTTGATCGACCGGTCTCTTGATCAGCATTCAATGTAACAGCCGCTTGGTAGGCATTCGATGTACCAGCCTCTTGATGGGCATTTGATGGACCAGCCTCTTGATGGGCATTCGATGGACCAGACTCTTGATGGGCATTCGATGGACCAGCCTCTTGACCTGCTTCCTCTTCGTACGGACGATCAGTTACAAATGCCGGCATAAAATCATCTTCTGAGAAAATGTCGCGATTAAATGGCCAAATGACAGTTGATCTGAATCCAGCGACGATATTCATACTCGAAGCACCCTTCAACAGCGGCTCAGCAACCAGCTCAGCTATTAGGTCGATGGTAATAGGAACACCAGGATGGTTCAACATCCACGCCTTGCACGAATGGTCAAAATACGTTTTGAGAGGCCCAAATACTCCTCAATCGAGAGGCTGCATGCGATGGCTAGTGTGTAGAGGTAGAGTTAACACTTCAATATTCTTCTTACAAAAGTCTAATGGAGCAATCGTCATGTGGGATTCGTGGTTATCCATGATGATCAAAGTTCTTTCCGTGCTGGATCGGATCGCGTAATCTTTGAAGTGCTGCAGCCATTCCAAAAATGTGTGGTTGGTCTGCCATCCCGAGCCGTTTGCTACTCCTCTTGCATTCGCAGTGCCATGTAGTAAAAACTTGTCCTGGAATTTTGCCCTTGGATACATGAAAAAAGGCGGGATTCGATCGCCTGCAGCTGAAACTGCGAGTGCCATCGTCACATTCGTGCCGCGTTCACCAGAATTTATTGCGCCGACACATCTGGTACCTTTAGGTGCCACAACGAATTTGGTTTTGTGCACAGTGGACAGTCCCGTCTCATCCATATTCCATACATCGGCAGCATTATACTGATGTGATTGGCGCACTTTTTCGTAAGTGTCAAAAAAATCGTTTATGACTGGCTTATTGAAGGCTGCGGCACGACCAATTGAAGTTTGCACAGGGGGGCGCAAACTCAAATCAGGGTGGCGTTTCATAAATCCATGCAGCCAATCTCTACTTGCTGCTGGTTTTTCGTCAGAATTTTTCGCGATCCAGGAACCAGGCACTTTTTTTATGGCTCCAATTTCTTTCAATTTGCATGCGTATTGAAAAGCAAGTGAGCGTATTCGTTGATATGAAAGTCCGTAGAAAATATTTGCTGCTTTAACTAAGTAATCGCGCAACATCTTTTCTTGTTCGTCATTGAATACCAGTAGATTAAAGAAACGACTAGTTAAATAAGAATGAGATAGTTCCAGTCATTTAAGGTGTTATTTCCACAAAACCACTTCTCTATAAAATCACATATTACTGTATACGTACAATAATATTGTACTATTGACGCATCTAATTCCAAATGTTCAACCTTTTTTACAACAAAAACAAAAAGATATTCAACTCCAAAGTGAGCACCTCATACGTGGAAAGCATAGGGGGGAGGGGGGGAGCGAAATTGTGTCATGTTGTTTTCGATTATCTACTTCAATTCTATACATATTTTTCCAAAAAACTAGATCGTAACATTTAAATGCATAGTGAATCAGAATTTTTTTATTTTGTTGATCATAACAAAACTAAGTTTGAATAATTGCACAGAATCATTGCTGAAATGGGAAATAGTCATAAAATCAGCTATAATTTTTGCAAGATATGGCAACGTTGCATAGAGCAGACAATATTTTGACACTCACGTGACTCAAAACTCTGCATCTATTTTATTGATTTTTTTGAAAGACATGTCACTTAATATTTTTATTCATCAAAAAATGCATATTTTTGTACACAGAAAAAGTAATATTGTCAGTCTGAGAAAACGTCTGAATAATTCAAATTTACATTATAGTAGTGACCTATAGTGCCCCCAAACGGCTGACCTATCGTGCCCCCAAGCGTATGTTTCATGTTGATGTCTGTATTTTTTTTTTAACCAAAAATATCGAAAAACCAACACAAAACTCGTGTTCAGCAATAATTTTTACATAAGAAAAAAATCACTTGACAATTTTTTACATTGATTAAATGTACTAATACAGCTGATCGACGGTGACAGCCGAAATGACAGTCGTCAACAATGTTCTCTACCATGTATCTAATTCACGCAACACGAGCGACCTCTGCAATAACATAGCGAAGATAATGCCATATACCTATTGTACCCCCATACCTATTTGACCCCATTCTACTCTAAAGTCTTTGCCGTTATTGTTCGGTTATAATTTACTTTATTCATTACTCGGAACCATTTAGCTTCCTATTCTGAATACAATCTGGATTCGACCAATTCATCAAAATATCCTATATCGATTTTATTCTATGGTAAAGTCTGAAAATTGTTATTATAATTTAATAATAATTTTGAGCTTGTTTAGTTTTGTTGATGTCAGGTCAACAATTAGAACAATGTAGAAGGAGCATCTGGCATTAGTTCTCGGTGGTAAAATTATAATTCAAGAGTCGTTATTCAATCAAGTGGAATAAAATACCACCCTGAACCATAAGTTGATTTTTTGATATAATTATGTCCGAGCTAAACGTGGCGTATAAAATAAGCGAAAGGTCTACTAAAACGATGTTGCTTCGAAAACTTTTGATTGCGATATGTCGTCTGACAAACGCCGCTTTCTCTACATTGCCGCGTATTTCCGCTGTTACTCGATAGGAATAACCTGATTGGCGTAATAATACCTTAAAATTAGTGTATCATACCAAGTTTTCATGTTACCTAACCTCCACCTGTCAAATCTGAGATCAACGAAAACATGGTGACCGATTCCATCAAAAATGGCGGACCTCGAGCACCCTGTCTAGTTAACATCGTACCTGGCCGCCACCTTCCATTGGTCTTTCAAAGCCATGTCACCAAGACGTGACGTAATGATAAACTCACCATTAACGACTCTATGTCAACCAGGGTTGAGTCGCCACGTCTAAGGATTGCCAGGGTTTCTGACACGCTGGAATAGTTACTTTTGGTTAATGAATAACAACGACCAGTAACTTCCCTATCACCATGATGACCGGCGAAAATATGAGTGCGATGCAACAAATTTTCAATTTAATTTGTTAAAAAAAAATATAATTTGCAAACAAACTCCGAAAATGACCAGTTTTACTTGAAAATTCATAACTTTTTCAATTTTTCGAATTGGACGCTCAAATTTCAGCAGTATTTTGTTGAAACATATTGCTTTATGTAAAAAAATATATAATAGTGCCCGCTGAAAAAAAGGTATTTATTTCGAAGAATGAATATCAGAATTTCAATCATTTTTGAAAAGTGCATTTTTTCATTATAAACCTCATTTAATACTGAAAATTTACAAAAATAAATCAAGGAATGAAGAAAAATAGTCAAGTTATTCAAAAAACATACACTATTATGACTTATCCGATAAAAATATTATTGATTACATGCCAGAACACGTTTTACAACAGATCAAACGGTGATCATCGCAAATGGGGTGCTGACAACTTGCGCAATCCTCATTTGTTTTTCTATCTGTTTGTCGCGAGCAGTCCCCACATCTCATTCTTTTTGTCAATTTCACCCGTTTATATTCTTCTTCTTTGTGAACGTCGAGGCCCAGAATCCCGGCAATGCCGACTTTTAAGTCGCGGCGTAAAGTGACCGTGTCGTTGTACTTTTTCAGTAGATACGGTCTGATCAGGTACAATGAAAGTTTTTCAAGGCAACTGACCGCAGTACACTTATCTTTGGAATTATCAGCTTTGAGTTTGCACTTCAAGAGAACCCGAAAGTTCACCGCAGCCTGGTCAAGCATGCCGTAAAAAATTCTCATTGGCCAGCGATTCGTCCTTCTCGTCACCGAATACGAATGGCATAGCTGATCAAAAATGTCGGTTCCTCCTTTTGTTGCATCATAGTGGTGGCTAATTTTAGGCTTACGATCTTGAATCTCTGTTGTGTGCATGTACGAAGAAAGTAGCAGTACGATTTTTTTTGTTGTGTAAAGCTGACCAGCGTAAAATTATCTGCATGGCAGAACTTGGAGTCTGGCGGTGACTTGGAAGCAACTTTCATTTCACCTGGAATTTCTCTCTCATTCTTCCTCAGCGTCCCAGTAATTGTCACGTTGTATGGTGCAGGCAGCATACGCTGGAGTAGAGGTACAGACATGAACCAATTGTCACATGTTACTGTACGATGAGAGCCATGGATAGGAGCAGTAACGATACGGAAAAAATACTCGTGGATCTTTTCTTCTCGAACGATAGCAGACCCCTTGCCTAAATAGGGCACTCCATAGATCTGAAATAAATTAGGTGGATATTTAAAAAAATCCTATACGTATTTCACAAAACGAAGACGAAATATCAAAAAATATTTAACAAGTATGAGGTTTCTGCATCGTTTAGCGTAACGATTTTCAATCCGTATTTTACTGGCTTATCTTTCATATACATCCGAAACACACATCTGCCTCGATAACTAAATAACTGTTCGTCAACAGTGCATTTGTTGCTCGGCGTATAATACTGTTGACAGTTTTTCATAAAAATATCCCAGATTTGACAAATTGCAGAAAATCTATCATTCTCATCTATATATATATATATATATATATCCATATATGGAAAGTCTTAGATTAATGTGATTTAGTCATACATGAAACAAACCTCTGGCAACCAAGTGTTTAGCTTGTACTGGAATGCCACGATATAACTTTTTATTTTAAATAATATATTTTTTAATTATGGAAAATTAATAGATCTTAAAAACCTCTGTAAATGCACAAAAATGCAAAACAGGGGTCCATTTTTGCATAATTACATTCCCATAAATGTTTATTTATTTATTTATTTTCTAACTTTTATAACTTATTAAAAAAAATTCATTTTAACTAGAAGGAGGTAATTTTTCGTAAACTTCTGTAAATGCACAAAATTACACAACAGAAGTCTATTTATGAATAATTAAATCCCTATCAAAAAGAATTGTATTTTTGACGAATTCATTTTAACTAAAAGGAAGTAATTTTTCTCAAACTTTTGTAAATACACAAAATTGCACAACAAAAGCTTATTTCTGAAAAATTAATTCCCCAACAAAAATAATTTTTTGGAAAAATGGATCATAGTGCCAGATCGTAAAGTTTTTGGCTGACCAAAAATCGCACTTTTGAGAACGGCAAAAGAGCCGAACGCTAGAGAATGACTCAGGGTCTATGGCTTAATATCTCTGTTTAATATTTGAAAGTACATTTTTGGAAACCAACTCAAACCTTTAAAAACTCAAATTATGCAACAAAATTGCACAAGAATATTGAAATACAATTTTTCTTGAATTTGATTTCATGAGATATTTCAAACCGATTAACTGTCGAATAAATTCTCAAGATTTTTACATTTTCATTCATGAGAGTGTAATGTAATCGTCCAAATTTGCGATATTTGGTTTTTAACGGATCTTTACGTTTTGGCACTCACAGATTCCGAAAATCATAAAATTTTGTCAGTGTCTGTCTGTATGTATGTAATACTGTATGTATGGTTACCTGAATGTTGTAGCGACGCTAACTTTTGAAGGATTTGTCGAATCGAGTCAGCCTTTAATAAACTTTTTAAGGGTCCCAAAATGAAGGTTAAGTTCGTTAACCAGCTATTTCCAATCAAAATTAAAAATTTTAGAGCATTTTCAAAATTAAACAAACAAATTTTTTTAAGTTTCAGAAATTCTTGTCCAAGTTTCTTTTAAACGGGAGAGAGTCTTGAAAATTGTCCTAATAAAATTGTTTACTTTTTGATTGCATGATTTATTACAAATATACGGAAATATACGCTGAGGTTAAGGAATTTCTTTCTTCATTTTAAATCAGATACAAATTTAGTCATTTCTATTTGAAGAACATAGAACATAATATATGGTCGTTACGAAGCGCGACGACCAAATCGCGCTCCGTAAGCACGCTCAAACTTTTGGGTTTCTATTATACGATGACCAAAAACGAGCGTGGAGTGTGAGGTTTACATGATTTTTAAAACATATATCGAGCGCGAGTGTCTTGATGAGAATGTGTTCCTTAAGGCCGATAGAACCTTAAGTAAATTAGTTCTTCTTTTTATGTAAAACTGACACAAGTAAACCAAAAGCAGGTCATAACAGTAGCGAGCACACGAAGTGCGGAAACCTAGAGGAACCGAGCATAAAGCGTGAGGCAAATGTGTCCGAGCGCGTAGCGCGAGGTGAATACATTATCGAGCGCGAAGAGCGAGATGAATAAGTAATCGAGCGCGAAGCGCGAGATCCAACAGGTACGCGCCCTAGGCGCGCTCAAACTTGCGAGCGAAACGAGTCACGCGAGAAGCGCGCCATGAGCATGCCCGCGAGGCGGGCTGATTTTATTTTTAATGTTGTTCTCTACGAATAAAACAAAAACTACGCATCCTATCAAAAAGTGATTAATAACAAATTTGTAGATCTTTTTTGGGTGCACGATTTTTGTTTCCATATCTTTTTTTGTATCTTACACAGTTTTACCGCAACATTGAATTTTGGATTTTTCATTATTTTGTATGCGATCAAAATTTGAATTTTCGATTTTTCGAAAAAATTCAAAAATTTGGTGTAATAATCTTGTAGGGCTATCGAAGAGAAATGTCTTTCTCCTTTTGACTTTTTTCATATCGTGCGTTGTTGGGTTTGAAATGTTAATTTTCGTTTGTTTTTTTGGATTTTAAAAATTCTGTAACTCTGATGATTTTCTTTTTATAGAAAAATGTCATTAGGATAAATTGTTTGTCTTTTTGAGTACTACTAATAACCGTAAATAGAAATTTCAAATCTTGAAAAAAAAGTGGTCTCAAAATTTTGCAAAATGTGCTCACTTTTTGAATTTTAATCCAAAATAGCTGGTTGACGAATTCGTTCATTCTTCTCAGGCCTTCAAAAAGTATGCTAAAGCACAATCCAATCTGATCAATTTTTCTAAAGTTATCGTGCCTACACGATACTACAGACAGCCAGATACCTTCGTAAAAATCGTTTTTTCTGACTCAGGGGACCTCAAAACGTCGACATTTAATTGAATCCGCGAAAGTAATTTTTCACATACAACCAATTCCTTCTTATTAGGATGAGAATGTAAAAAATAAATTTCTACTAAAACAGATGAACATTCAAATCAAAAAATCTAACTTTCAAGAAGAGTTGGATTTTCAACACAGAAAGATTTTTCAGTCAATAAAAAAAAAAAATTCATCCAAAATGTAGAATTTTCAACTAACAGTGGAGTGCGCATAACGGGGGAACGGATTTTAATCATGTTTTTTTATCAAAGAGGGCTGAATATGAGATGAAAAAAGCTGAAACCGTTTGCTTGGATAGAAAGCGGTATACGAGAAAAAAGGGTGGAAAGAAATCCGGGCGGAACAATTACTGTGGTGCGATCGAGCAAGCCGCAATAGATTTCCCTAATTATTTTGTTTTAAATAATTTAACCGTAAATATGCATAAATATTATGAAGACAAAAATAAATATTTTTAAAAATATATTTTAAGAATAGAAAAATTATTATTTTTCACACCAAATTTTTTTTATCAATAAGTTGATGTTTGTTGTACATAATAAATTATTTTTGAGCAATGAATATGATTATTTTGCCATTTTTCTACCGCTTCCTTCTGCTTTTATATTTTTACGTAATTTTAATATATTGTTCATGTATATAGTTTATTTGAATTTAATTTTTGCTCATAAAAGTCTAGAAAAATTGCAAAATAATAATGCTTATGGCTTCAAAATAATTTATTACGTACTACAAAAATCACATTATTGATAAACAAAATATTATGTCAAAAATAATAATTTTACTATTCTTAAAATATATTTTTTAAATATTTATTCTTATTTTTATAATATTTATGCATATTGATGGCTAAATTGTTTGGAGAAAAAGGAATTAGGGGAAAAAATAAATCCGAGGCCGCGAACGCATGACGGTAGACTCTAGCCTAGAACCTAGAGTTTAGAGTGTTTAGACCATAACTCTATCGCGGCTTGCTCGATCGCGCCACAATTTGACCAATAGTCATTTCGCGCGGATTTCTTTCAACCCTTTTTTCTCGTAAACAGCTTTCTATCTAAGCAAACGGTTTGAGCTTTTTTCATCTCATATCAAGCCCTCTTTGCACACAACAGATGATTAAAATCCGTGTCCCCTGTTACGCACACTCCCCTTTAAGACGATTAATTTTCTTCTATTAAAAACTAATTCTCAACAAAATACATGAATTTTGAAACAAAAAGTTGAATTTTCTACCAAGAAAATTAATTTTTTACTAAAAAGAACAAACTTTCAACAAAATGCACACATTTTTAATCAAATAATTAATTTTTAAGCCAAGAAAATTAATTTTCTACCACAAAAAAAAGAAAAATTTCCAACCAAACAGTTAAACTTTTAGACTAAAAAAGATCAATTTTTAACTAAAAATGGAATAGTTCATATTTCAACTAAAAAATATTTTAATTTTAAACACGAAACAATTGAATTGAACCAAAAAGACGAATTTTCAACAACAAAAAAATACATTTTTAACAAAATAAATAAACTTAAAAACAAAGGAATTAATTTTCTAGCAAAAAAGGCGAATTTTTAATAAATTACATGAATTTTCAACCAAATAGTTTAATTTTCAAATAAAACAGATAACTTTTTTAACGAAAAAAATTAATATTGAAGAAAAATGATAAATCCTCGATTATAAAAATGAGTTTTTAATAAAGTACTTCAATTCGGGACCAAATAGTTGAATTTTCAGCGCAATTGTTGAATTTTCTGCCAATTGTTGAATTTTCGAGCGAAAAATACGATTTTTCTACAAAACAATTGAATTTTTGAGCTGAAAATGTGAATTTTCAACAAAAAAGTTGATTTATAACCGAAACATTATTTTTAACCAGTTGGTTTTTTAACCAAAAAAGATTAAATTCCTACAAAAAGAGATGAATTTTTATTAAAATTTTTTTTTTAAATTTATGTCAAAAATTGTTGAATTTTCAAACAAAAAGGATGACTTTTTAACAAAATTCTTGAATTTTCAACGAAAGAATCAAATTCATAACCAGAAATTTAATAACCGTCCTTTCAAGCGAAAATATTTTTAACAAAATGATTTTCTTATTAGGTTCTACTAATTTAGTTCGCATTTAAGTGAAAATTGAGAAAACGGGTTAATTTTCAATATTGCACTCTTATTTCGGAATACACAGCACTTTTAAATTCGGACTACACAAAGTGTTAAGGCCTACGCAACATTTGACGCCCTTAAGAAATTATAAAATTGTACGTTTGTAAAATTAAATACATATTGTTATTACCACATTTTAATGTGGTTAATCTGTAGTAATCTTTTAATCGAATAATGTCCACTTTGGTTTCAATATTTGAACAAATATACCCTGATAAAAGTAGATTGGAGGGCGACAGTGTAGTCATGTGGACTAATGTATGGATGAAAAATCCATGCGCACAGACTGTCGGGGGTTTGAGTCCCCGTAAACATGGTTATTGACCCTACTTTATATTTTTCTATCCCGATTGGTTGCATCGTTTGTGACCCATATACTCTGAGGTAACAATAACTTCATTTACCAACAAATATGGCACTGTGCGTGATTCAAATATAAATTTTTCATATTAATATTAATAATTTTAATGTATTGTATTTATTCAAAAATACTTATTTACAGGGTAATGAAAATCACAGAAGAAAATATGTGTGAAGTCCAATGTAGGTTTATGCAAGGAAGATCATGTGCGGATCAGGTATTTAGCTTGAGACAGATTACAGAGAAAAGTTTTGGGTGTGAACAAAAAAGTTTTCTGTACATTTGTTGACCTGGGAAAAGCGTTTAATAAGGTGGATAGAAGTAAGCTTTGGGAAGTCCTGAAAGAGTAAGGAGTCAATGGATGGCTCCTAAAAGCAATTAAAACAATATATGCAAGTAGCAAAGCTAGTGTGAGAGTTAATGGGCAACTGAATGACTGGTTCGATATTATGCAAGGTATTAGGCAAGGATGCGTTATGTCCTCATGGTTATTTATCACATTTATGGACAAGTGTCTAAGAATGTCCCTCTTCGACGAAGAATGTGTGGATCTCGAAACAGTAAAGGTACGTGGGTTAGCGTTCGCAGATGATAAAGTTTTTATAGCAGAATCAATCGAAGACTTGCAAGGAATGTTGAGCAGACTGAATACTAGCATGAAGAACATGAGCCTTAAAATTAACGTGGATGAAAAAAAAATTATGTTGTTTGAAGGAAAGGGTAAGAAAACAGTATGCAACATTTCCTTAGATAATGAGAGGATCAAATAAGTGCATAAGTACGTGTATATCGGTAGTCTATTTACTAATAACGAAGAGCTCAATGGGGAAATAGACAGGCGTATAAACGAGGGGAGGAAGGTTATCAATAGGGTAGAAGCCATTGCCAGAAGTAAAAATATAACAAATGAAGCTAAAATTGTGATAAATAATTCTATGCTTGCACCCACTGTGCTGTACGGTAGAGGGACATGAACCTACCAATAAAATAACATGAGTAAAATTACCTGTGTGGGCAGGCAATACCTGCGTAATGTGTGCCGTAAAATGCTAATGGACAAACTCAGTAATGAGAGGATTCTGAAAGAAGGTGGTGTAGAGAAAACAGTGACAAGAGTGAATTAAATTTGTTGAGATGGTTTGGGCACGTTGAGAGCATGAAAGGAGAGCGACTGACGAAACAAGTATATTTAGGGAAAGTAAATGGTGGAAATGTGTGAATGAGACTCTAAGGCGACAAGATATAAAAAGCCATAGAAGAACAAGAGCTTGCTGAGAAAATTTATGGACGTCAAGGAAGCATAAGTTGTATTCCAGGACAGGAAAGTGTGGAGAAAAATAGTTAATGGTAAATGTGTGATGAAGAATGTCATTGGAGTGAGAGGCGCCTGTAATCCCTCAGTATGTAATAAAAGCGGTCCAGGGTTCGATCCCTGAGGCAGTACCTCTGGAAACTTTTTTATATACTTTTACCGAGGTACTGGTGATTCGACTCCCACCTTAAGCTGTAGGTCCCTCTATCACGCACTTGACTGCAACCAAGTCCACGGACGCTGGAGTGAAAAATCCGGCTGTGCCCAATATATCAAATTAGGTATAATGCTCTTATCAGATCACTTGATTGCATTACAAAAATGTGTCCGTGACTGGTGATATATAACGGGACATCTACGTGCAGACTATTCGAAGAATACCAACTCTTAACAAAACTGCCTTCGCCATATTGGGCTGTAATCATCTTAATCCTGAGAGAAAAATGAGCTTCCTCATTTTTATATTAATAATATTTTACTTCTGAAAATCCATTTCCACCAGGCAGTTAATTAAGTTTCAAAGATTATCCAACTCTGGAAGCTAATAAAAGAACACTTGCTTCTATTTATAAAGGAATTTGATAAATCAGAGAGTAGGACGCGAAATAAAAATATTTTACACGAGTAGCTATGCTCGACAAACTTCGTAAGACAAAATGCCAATCGAGCTGCGACTCTGCGACAAGATAAAGACAGTTCTGCACGAGCGACGCATAGTCTTCCCCGGTCCCGGTGAGTTCTTGAAAGTGGTTGACAGCTTCCACATTCTCCAGATTTTTCCAGCTGCTCATTGAGTTGCGCTGGCTTCCTGGATAACACCACATACCAGTGAACATCTTCTTCCTACTATGTAGTTAATGGTGATCTCTGCTTTTTCACAGATTCGTTAACCTTACGCACAAACACCACTTTTTCCTCAAATCTCATGCAATGTTTTTTCAATTACATTACTCCTTCAGCTACATATTGACGAGACCAAACGCCAAGGTTTCATCTTGGATAGATCAAATGAAAAGGTTCTACAGAGATGAGGGCACTGTTATTTCCAAAACAATGCATATGTGATTTCGAAGCATTGAGAGTTAGACACGCGATTTAGAACATTTTCATTTGGTCTCTCTAAGATGGAACCTTGTCATTTGAACACGTTGATATGATTCCACAATTTTCAAGATTCTTCTACCTTAGGATTCATCATTGGAAAATCCCGAGTCTTCACCTCGTTCGCACATATGATGTTACGGCAGCCTAAGAATTCTCTCTCTCTCTCTCTCTCTCTCGCTGGAAAATGAATGGATCCTCTCTACTTGTTTCTCCAACAAACGGAGCATTGACAAGATCCGGTAGATCGTAAGTCGATCACAAAAGCGCCCAGGGCATCGAATTCCTAAACTTCCTCGGGGCTTTACGAATCCTTTCCCTGCTCTCATCTCGTTTTGTCTCGTTTCGATCAAACTTGACAACGATGGCTTCTAGGATACATTAACGATCTTTTACGACAGCGTGGATCACGAGCGTGATCTACGAGAAGTAATAGTACTGCCATGCAGGCTCGGGGAACGGTCAAAATGTTAAAGAGAGGGGCAGGGAAGGTTGAGAGAGAACATAGTATAAAAAGACTTTGTGAGAGAGGGATAGAGAAATTTGTGGAGAGTTAAGCGGGTGGAGGGTAGGATGGAAGAAGCAGGTGAATGAACGGCTCGATCGTACGTACTCGGCTGGCTGGCAAGATCACATATTGCACTGCCAGGCATTCCTGGTCTCTCCTACCTTGCTGATCGAGCCCATTGGAGATTCGTTCTTACACTGATGGGGAAATTCATTTTATTAGTCCCGTATTTTTCTCAATTTTTAGTAATTTTTTCCGATGTTCTAAATAGTTATACGAAATGATTTTTCCAACTAATCTTCCCTGCCGAAAGATACGGATAGGAATTGAAACCGGCCTATAGCGAGATTTTCTAGAATCTGTATCCGACTATCTGCCCTACTCTGAGCTAATCCGAATCAAGTTTTCAATGCGAATGAAGTTTTCAATTCGAATCAATCCGAGGCCCATGCCCAATCAATCCGAACTTTTAATCTGAATGAATCTGCGCCAATCCTGATCAATCCCGAGTAAAAAAGATGTTCTATTGAAATACCGGATAAAGCCCCGCTAAAGTGGGGCAAGTGAATCTAATCTGGATCAGGGTGCAAATTTGGATCACTATTTGTTTTACCCATGAAAATTACATTTTTTACAAATAAATTGTTTAATAGGTAACAAAAAAGAACAATTATTTAAAATTATATACTATTTAGTGTAAAATGACATAATATGTTAATAAAAATCTATCAAATATGAAAATATAAGATTTTTTATATTTTAATTTCAACACAAATATTTCTCTCTCATAAAAACTTGTATTTATTATTACTCAACTTTATTTTCGAGCATCCTATTTTTGATAATAAGCAACGTTTTAAACTTTTCTGAGACTGGTCAAAATCATATCTTAACAAAAATATTTCAAAAACTGATGTTTTTTTTTTAACTTGGCAATTTGTATTGTTCATACCAAAGGATAAACATAACACTTTCTATAAAAGAAATTAGGTTTTGATTATAGATGTATTTTTAAGCACATTGTTTCTTAAATCCGATTACGAAACGGGATTAAAATACCAACAAAGTTCAAAATATGCCCTGTTTTAGCAGTTATTTTTTCTGACAAACATACCCCAGAAGTCGCACTTAATGTTTATTTTTGGAAATTTAACAAGTCTTAGTTAGATTTCGGAATAAAAGTATTAGAAATATCCTATTTTATACATTTTTTTTAAATTTGGACAAGTGTTCATTGGATTTATGTACAAGAAGGTCCTCCTGAAATAGAACTAATGGACCAAAAAGAAATATTTTTAAATATCATGAAATTAAAGAAAAATTAATAGGGACTTTTCCAGTACTTTCCTTATTGGAATGCCTTTTTGAGAATAGAACATTTCTAGTACTTCTACCCAAAAACTTATTTAGGACTTGCAAAAATTTCAAAAAAGTCAAGTGGGACTATCCTGTACTTTTGTTTTTAAAAAGTCCTGCAGAAACCGGACGTATTTTTATCTTTTTTGGTACTACAGTTCCATTTCTGCAGAACTTTTTGGAATATAAATCTCACAAGCACTTGTAAAAATGAAATGTAACTTTTCTCATACTTTTGTCCGAATTAGGTCTAGAAACAATTAATAAACACGAATTAGGTGGTACTTTTCCGGTAACAATGGGATTTATGTTCAAAGAAGGTTCTCCTGAAATAGAGCTCAAGTACCAAAAACATATATATTGTTTTTGAAATATCCAAAAATTTAAAAAAAATAATTGAGTGGGACTTTTCTTGTCATTTCCTAATGAAAAAGTCCATTTTGGCAATGGAACTCTTCTAGCACATTTGCTAGAATAAAAATCTAAAAATTTAGTGGGATTTTACGGTATTTTTTTCATAAAATGTCCTTTTTATTATCTTTTCTGGTACTTTAGTTATATTTCAGCAGGACCTTTCTGGAACATAAATGCAATCAGCAAGTATAAAAAAATGTTTTCCGGTATTTTTGGCATAAAAAAGTAATGCTGAAACAGGATGTTTTTTTTAAAACTTTTTTGGTACTTTAGTTCTATTTTAGTAGGACCGTTTTGCGACATAAATCCTGGCATCACTTGTGAAAATTTGTAACAAAAAAATAAAACGTATCTTTATTAGTACTTTTGTCTCTATTTGGACGTTTTCAAATCAGACCTAATTCGGATTGATTCGGATTGAAAGTTCGGATTGACCAGATTCATTCGGATTGAAAACTGGTTTCGGTTTGGTTTGAATTAATTCGGATTGGTTCAGAATGAATTTAAATCCAAAACTTTCGGGTAAGTTAAGGTAGATCACTCCCGGTCCTGTATTTCTCCGGCTATTTAGAAAGGTCCGTTCAAGGTTTACATGGAGCGGGGATTCTGTACTCTGGATTGATCTCATCGCAGGATCCCGAGCCGCTGAATGAATGACCTGGCGAGCTCGCATTCCGCGAGAGTGGAATAATAAAAAAAAGGCCCAGTTCCCAGTTTGTCGGCCCCTCGCTGGATGGTAGCTTGAAGCTTCCATAACGATCCGAGCTGGTCTCTTCCGTGATGCAGCTCGGTCACCATCCACGGAAGGATTTACGATGAACAATAGATCAGCAGAGGCTCGGAGAAAGGGAGGAGCTATATTCACGCAGGTGAATGAATGACGCGATCGCACGCCTGCCTGAGCAGCTCCGCGGGAATCGGGATCTCACAGAGCACAAGCCACGGTGATACTCGTCTCGGTACGACACGATACGTCATTTTCGTGGGATGGTATCGTCTTGCATTCCAAGTCGGCGCACAAAAGGATGTACAGTTAATCTACCAAGCTTGCTAGCCAGTCGCACCGAGCATGAGGGGAGGTCATCCGGGTTCCAAGAAGAGTGAGAAAAAAAGAGCGTTCTTTGGCAAACTCGACTTTGCGATCTGATCACCGTTCTTTTCCAAAAGGTTGCGACTTCTTCGACAAGATGAAGTTTTCATCATCTGCTGATGTGGGGATAATTAAATGAAACGTCGGGATAAGAAAGGAAGTGTATACTGAGAGAAAGTAAAGATGATGATAAAGAAGATTCAATTTTGTATTCTCAGAATTAGATAAGAGAGCATAGGATTTATAAAGGAAGGACTAGGAATAGTTGCTATACCAGAAGAGGTATTATGAATGGAGGACAATGTACAGGATGAATATGAATTAAGCGAAACATATGAAAGGGGAAAGAAAAACGCGAGAACTACTGTACTCTTAACTTCAAATACCTCTAAAATTCTCACAAGGATGTTCCTTGCCATTATTGCTCTTTAAGCTAAATATGTAGATAACTTATTTAATTAAGTTAAGGAAGAAAATAATATAGGAGCAGAATAAAAAGGGAAAATGTTCAGGATTATATACATATATTCAGGATGATAGCACATCTTTAGGCATGAAGCGCTAGAAGGAAACTTTTCAGCAGAAGGGATTGTAAATGTAGCAACAGTCATAAAACATCAATAACAATATCTCATTTCTATCTTTATGTATCCCCCATAATTCCACACTGCTGCAACATTTGTAGTATGAAAATCTTCAATTTACTGCGTGTAGCTACGGAAGACGACTGGACAGTCTATATTCTATAACTCTATAGCATGGTAAGCGTTTCAATGTACTTTTTCCGTGTTATTCTTCTTCCATCACTTAGGTTTCTAACCATTTCCTCTAAGGCATCTATGTTAGATGTTAATATATTCATTTTCTAGGCAAGGACCTTCTTTCCTTGTGCTGTTCTTGAAAGGACATCTCGTTTGAAGCGATTATCACTTGTTATTTTACGAATCTAATCATTTGGATAAGCTCTACCTATATGTGCTTACTCCCATATTATCACAGAAAAAACTAAAGTTAAATTTTGTTAAATGTAAAATTTTCCGCTGGTAAAGTTTACATGCTATTTAGCGAAATTTTATTCTACGATGGAATAAAAGCTATCGTCTGCTGCGTTCTTAGCAGCAATGGGACAACGGTAAAGTATGAGTGAATTCGAGCTCTAAATTAGGACACCAGATCTGAAACAATTTTTCGCTTACTTAATTCTTATTTACGAAATGATAAGACTTATCCCGGACCATAGCTTGTTTTCGAAGGAAATGAAAAATAGGAATCCAATTAATTTTGAGGTTGAAACATTAACAAGATTTTTAAATAAAATAAATAAGTTGCATCTTTAATTTATTTCCGCATAAAATTAAGTTTGAATATTAATAATTGAAAATCAATCGTAATGAAAAAGTGTAATTCAAATTTTTCTTTAAAAAATGGTTTCATGAATAAAATGTCAAGGACGGAAGTTCCTACCTCACAACTTCTGAACTATGGTTGAGATCACAGCGATCATAGTGAATATATGGCGACGTTTCGACCGGGCGGTGTCAAGTGCTTTATTCTCAGTTACGGAAAATATATTTTTATTCATCCGCGAAAAGTGCAATTATTTTTAAAATGAAAATGTAATGAGTGCAATGTTTTTTAAAATCTGGTGTCCTGATTTCCAGACCGATTTCATTTATACTTTCATGTTATTCGAACTACTGTCAACAACATAGCAGAAGACGCTTTTTCACAGAAACATTATTCCGAGACAGTTTAAATATGCAAAATTGGAAAGTAGTAATGTGTGGATGGGTGTAGATATAGGTGTATATATATATAAAAAAACTAAAGGTTAACAACCACCGCAGGGTCCCACTGGGAGTAACTGTCATCTAAAAAAATGACATCTGCTACAAAATATGTTTCCGAGATAAATATATGCAAAAACGTATTTTAAGAATTAAAATAAATTAAATTTGTATTTTTCCCATGCATTTGCCGTTCCAAACAAAAAAGATGAAATTTCTACTAAAAGTGATGAATTTTTACATAAAAAGACGAATCTTCAACTCGAATTGAATTTTTAACCAAGTAAGATTTTTCAGATGATAAAAAAAATGTCATCCAAAATGCTTAATTTTCCATTAAACAAATGAATTTGCAGCTAAAATTACGAATCTTCAACCAAAAAAATAAATTTTCAAGAAAGTTTTTTAACTTTCAAACAAGGAGTTGAATTTTCAAGCTAAAAACATGAATTTTCAACAAAAAATGTAATAGTTGATATTACACCAAAAAAAATTTTATTTTTAATAAAAAACTGTTAAATTCAGCCAAAAGATGGGAATTTTCAACAAAATAGTTGAATTCTCAATCAAAACATATCAATTTGCAGCCAAACAGTTGCATTTGAACAAAAAATATAAAATTTGTACCAAAAAAGGTGAATTGAAAAAAAAGTGAATTTTAAATAAAATAGTTGAAATTTCATCTAAAAAAGATCAATTTGCAATCAAAAATGGAGCAGGGAAATTCGTAGTTAAAAAAATTAATTTTCAACTAAAATACGAATATTTAACAATATAGTCAAATTTTCAACCAAAGAACTGAATTTTCAGTTGAAGTGATGAATGTTCAACTAAAAAAATTAATTTTATACAAAATTTGTAGATTGTTGAACAAATAGTTCAATTTTCTATCAAACTGTTGAATTTTTGAGCCGCAAATGCGAATTCTCTATAAAGAAGTTAAATTATCAACGTAAAAATGTGAATTTTCAATAAAACAGTTATTTTTTAAGCGAATAAGATTAATTTGCTAGTTAGTTTGTAACCAGGCAGTGGCATTTTTTTACCCTAAAAAAATATAAAAGTGTCCTTTGATTATATTTATTTTTCATTTTCACTGATTGTATTTTGTTTAATGTTTTTTTAAATATTATATATTTTGAAAAATCCAAGTAGCAATTTATTTACTAAACCATTTTAGTGTCAAAACTGAACTGCAAATTAAAGCACTCAAAGTGGAACTCTTGAATTTTTAACTTTTAACATTATGGCTTCACAAATTTTTAATTAAAATTTGTTTATTTAAATACTTAATAATTAAAACCTTCAAAATGAAGGCTTTTAACATTTTTCAATTAAACAATTTAAAATTAAATGCCTTCCAAATGCAAAATTTTAAACTTTTATAAATTGAACAGTTCAAGGATTTCTGGTTAAAAATATAAATCCACGTTAGCTTCTAAATTTATATTATGTTAAACAATTTTAAGTTAGAAACATTAAAAATTATATGATCACAATATTTTTAAACTGAACATTTTTACATTAGAATTTGAATTATTTTTATTTTTATTCGTTTTAAATTAATAATTCAGCATACTTGCCAGATTCTTCTGTAACCCGATTTTTTCTATTTGAGCTCTTACAATATACTATAATTCCTAATCCTATGTTTAATAATATAGATTTAATTTGTAATGTGTGCAATTATAATTAGGATACAAATATACATTCAATGTCAGTCACGGTCACGACTCGGCGACCTTGAAATTACCGAACATCAACGTGTTTCTTATCGTATTGGTGGTCTGTGAAATATTCCACTCATCCACTTTCTTTTCAATTTTTTCAATTGTTCCATTCAGGAATTATTTTTGATTCTCCTAGAAAAAGTTCTATAGTATTTCTAAAAAAAGTAGGTCGGTAATTATTGCTGATTTTTTCTCATATCCGCCACTTTGGAACAAGTTCGGTAATTCCTCAGGTACCATTTTTTTCCGTGTGGGCGATCATCAGGCTACTAGAGTACAGTAAAGTCCCTAATTATATAATATTTCTGAAAATATGAGACCCCCATGAAGTGTACTGAATGTGGGATCATTTTTTTTTTCACGGACACAAAAAATAAAAGTTAATTACAGGGGTATATTAAAACATATTTGCCTCGTGCATAATAGTATCCTGAAATCTGGAAAAATTTGAAGAAAAAAAACCATAAGACACAAATAAAAATGTAAAAAAAAAATTGAAAATCAAAAAAACTTTCAAGCCCTGCAGATAATAATTTTTTAACATATTTTAATCGCGCGCGTTATCTAGATTTAAATCGATTGATTCCACATGGACCCAATGCACATGGATGACATGCACATGGCCTAAATGTACTACTTTAAGGCATGATGATTTTTTCTCATATCCGCCACTTTAGAACAAGTTCAGTAATTCCTCAGGTACAATTTTTTGCGATTTTTAAAACAATTTATTTTCGACCCACACCAATGGTCAACGGGTGTGGCTAGGCAACAGTCATGGGAAAAAGGCGTGGCCAAGAGGCACATGGGGCAATCTGGCATGCATGGTAATACGATACATGGGGCAATATGGCACATTGGTCAATATGGCACAGCGGCTCGATTCTTGAAACAATGACGAATCTTTTCATAACATAAAGAGACATAATATAACATAACATAAAGCCCTGAAAAAGCAGATTAGATTCAGAGTAGCAGATGCTCTGATCTAAAAAACTTTCCGCATGGGCCAAATTGGCCCAGTCTACCGTTTCTTAATGGACCACACGAGATTCAAAATTAGAAATGCAAAAACCAAAGTGAGCGGCAGACAATCTTCATGTTTCCACATATCGTCGAAACGTTTGCCGCCATTAGTGTCTCGTAGCATGCAATTACTCAATGTGCCATCTGAGTTCCGTCCCACGTTCACGGCCACGTTGGATGTTGGGTTCCTTTTGGCCCCAGTGTGGATCTATTATCGAGACTGCTTCTCTCGAGCGGACATGGCGGATGCCGCGTTACGATAATACAGCCTAATAACAGAGTACGCAGGCAAGGTTTCGAGGCCATGGAAGGCAGGATAAACCTGATTGGATGCCCCAGGCTTGGTAATTGCGGTCGAGCGATGATTATTGGTGCCGGTTGGCCGATCACGATCGAGAATCTCGACACGATCCTCAGCTCTGTCGATCATACGCAACATGCCTCACATCCTCGACTGTTCCTCTCTCTCTCTCTCTCTCTCTTTCCCTCTCTAACTTTTTCTCTCTCATTCTCTCTTTGCCAGCTAAGGCTAAACACACCCATTATACTGAAAATGCGACTTTGATGATTGGGTGCGAGCGAGGAATGGAACCTTCAGGGCCCTACACTGAAGGTCCCATCATTCTACTCACTACCATCCTGTTTACGAAGAACTTCTCCCAGACTCCTGTAGATTACAAGTATAATGGAGAAGACTCTTTGCATTCATTGGAAGTCTACTCGTGTGGAAAAATATCCTGGCGCTGTCCTGGCCCAGACCAGAAAGTCTGGTTTGCAGTCTTGACGCTGATCAGATAGACTAGCCTGGGCATGGCCAGAGGTATGAAGTTTTTTGGCTAGCCCCAGGCTAGATCGTAGGGCCAGCCGCTAGTTATTGGCTGGTTAGCAACTAGTCGAAAGACGGCCAGCCGCTGGCTGGATTCCCTTTTTTTTCATTATTCGGATAAAAATAATTTTTCACTATAAGTGTATTTAGCTGATCAGTGCCAGTCCTGGGCCAGACCAGACCATTCAGACTAGGCGGTCTAGATGAATTCAGACCAGGGGAAGACTAGCGCCAGACTTGGGCAAGATCAGATCTTCCAGCCTAGAAAGTCTAAATTCTCGATAAAGTCTAGATCTATCCAATCACTTGAAATATCATAAATTTCATATCACATGATGTAATGCAATTGAAAATAAGTTCGATTTCAACTTTTTTTTTAAATCTTAAGTTAATTTGTTAACTTTTTCAATTATGAAATCATTGAAGTCATTCAGCTCACAATGCGTGATTCTAAAATATTTTACTTTAGAAACTTTCTGTTTTAAGTCACAACTGTAAATATAAATGAATTCATGATTTTTAAAATTAGACTGTAGTCCGAATATTAAAAACTAAACAATCATTTATTTCACAAGAAAATTCTGAATCTGTTAAGAAATAAACAACTTCATGAATTTACCGTTGAAAATTAAACTTTTTGAATTCAGAAGCCTTTAGTAGTTAAACAAATATAGAACTTCCGATCAGACCTTTATAAAACTATTTTTCATTTTTAATTTCAAATTCTATTGAAATATTGTTTCAGTCTAAAATATTTCAATTTTAACAGATTCAATTTGAAAATTTTTAATTCAGAAAAAAAAACATTTGTTTAATATTTAGTAATATTTCACTTTTTATTTAAGATAAGCAATTATAAATCTAATATATGAAACTAAACAATTTTAAACTACATTGTTTAGAACAGAAAGCCTTGATTCGTTTAAGATTTGAACTTACAATTTTAATTGTTCTCTTGAAAATTTTGTCTAACTGTTTGGTAAAATTTTTGAATTTTCAAGTAGAAACAACAATTAAACAATTATTGATTCAGGAAAAATTCGAGTAAGTTTAAGAGATATTTAGAACATTTTAAAAGATTCAGACTAAATTTACAACTTGAAAAGATTTGAACATTTTTTTTAAATATAGATTTTTTAGACTTTGAAATAAAATTTCGAAGCTTTTTAATGATTTTCAAAGGTTTTATGATAATACGAAAAATTCTTAAGATTGGTGAAAAAGATTTAAATGACTTTTTCATTTTCAAAAATTGATTTCAAGAGAATATTAAAAAAGATTACAAAACAAACACAACTTTTGACGATTAAATAACAATTAAACAACTATTAATTAATTTTATCGAAAGTCATAGGAAAATTAAAGAAAATTTTTCATTTTGGCAGAATTAATTTTAAGAGAATATTTCAAAAGATTACCAAAATTGTCAGTTTTGTAGGATTTGGAAAGAATGTTAGGAAAAATTCAGATAATTTTTGAAGATATTTAGAAGTTGAAAAAAAGTTGAATAATATAACATTTGGAAAGATTCCAAAAAAATTTTAAAGAAAATTTATACTTTTGAAGATTCTGAAATGAAATTATGAAGTTTTTCAAGGATTTTGAAAAGTTTCAAGATATTAAAATACAATTTCTCAAGATTCCTGGAAAACTTTTTGATAATTTTTCATTTCAAAAACATAATTTTAAGACATTATTTGGAAAAATTAAAAAAAAAATTAACGTTGATAAATAAATATCAATTGAACAATTATTAATTTGAAAAGAATCCCAGTAGGTTTGAGAGACGTTTTTCTTTTGTTGACAGGTTCAATTATAATTAAAAACTTGAATAGATTTCAAAATATGTAAAACAAAATGTAGACTTTCGAATATTTCTAACAAGAAATGCAGAAGCTTTTTAAACATTTTGGAAGCTTTCAAACAAATAAAAAAATTTTATCAAAAGTCCCAGTGAAATAAATAATAAAATAATTTTGATAATAATAATAATTATTATTATTATAATAATTAATTTTAATAATAATTTCACTTCAGGAAATCAATGTTAAGAGAATATTTTAAAATATTTCAAAATATTCCTGAAATTGTCAACAAAGAATCAAAAAAGTATCTGGAAGATTTAAAGGCGGCTTTTTTAATTTGACAGAAAAAAAAAATTCAGGAAACATTAAAATAGTTTTAAAAGATATTTAGAAGTTTAAGACAATTTTTTTATTAATTCAAAATTGAAAGATTCTGAGATAAAATTTTGAAGCTCTTACAGATTTTGAAACGTTTTAAGGTAATGGGAAAATCTTTAATGATTTCTTCTTTTTTAAGCGTAATTTGAAAAGAATATTCAAACAAAATTAAATATAGGAACAAATTTTCATGTACAAAAAACAAGTGAACAATTATTAATGTGTAACGACTTAAAATGAGAATCATTTAACTTTTAATATAAAAAGTGTTCAATTTGAAAAAAAGTTCATTTGTTCCATTTTTAATTTTTATAATATAAAATTGCTTAAAATTGTATAATTTTTTAGCGCTTCATTCTGTTTTTTAGCCAAAAATTATTATTGTTGGTCTAATTGAATATCTATCAATATTTTTAAGTGATTTTCAATTATTTGAAAAAATTCCATTTGTTATATAAAAAGGCAACCTAGCTTATGATTCTGTTAGAAAAACGCCGGATTTTTTAGAGAAAAAAAACTATTTTTTCAAAATTTTGATAATCATTCAGCTTGACTAAAAATTGATATTTTTGGATTTAGGGATGCTCTTCCGGGCACCGTGGCAGTGTGTTAAGGGTGAAAATCCCATATGATTGATAGATAGAATTCTTCGTTGTAAAGTTCTCTGAAAGTACTATAACTTTCCCGTAACATTTTCCCAAACCCACAGAAGTTATTATAAGGAACCCAAAAAGTTATTTTTTCATATGTATTTCACGTGGAAAATTCCGAATGCCGTGGAAAATTTCGAGTGCCATGGGAAATTCCGACTGCCGTGAGAAATTTGTAAAAAACAAAATTTTTTCGGATTTCGAACTGAATTGGGTGGATTGTTGCTCTTTATAAAAAAAGTGATTTTATACCACCCTAATCCACAATCTAAGAAATTTATAGAATTGAATAAGCAAAGAAATTTTCAGAACAGAAACAAAATCTAGGGCTTGATTTTCCCGTTAATATTTGGAAATGTTTCTTAAAATAAGAAATTTAAGATCCTTCTACTCAGTTTCTTTTTTGCATGATTTAATTTTCCATCAAATTTCCGGTGGCCAAGTTAAACATCTAGATGAAACTCTTTTATTGCTCTTAAGCACATGTGCAGCTCTCAACCTGCAATTAATTTCAATTATAAAAATATCATTGTCCTTTATAACGCTGGCAGGTGTTTCGCGGTCAGGGGTTAGTTTTTGTCGTTGGGACGTTGTGCTTACGACCTCAGGGCATGCATAGTCCCCAGAAAGCTTAAAAACTTTCTGAGGAGATTTCACTTTAGCTTAGAGAGCAAACCATGTGAATATTAATTGTTTACACTAAATTTCTATAAAAATTCCATAGAAATTTGTATCTACAATATTTTCCAAGTATCAATCTCAAAGCATACAACAAACACGCGCGCTGCCCGTGCGATTATTTCAATGTTTTAATTACTGAGTTGTATTTCACTACAAAGAGATAAATTAGTTGAAAATACAGATTTTTGAATAATCAGACACTTAATCTATAAATTTTAATGCTTTAAATGTGGAAATATATTAGAAAATGGCTATTAACAGTTCACTGGCCACACACTCTATAAAAAAATACAAATAAATATTTTTTATCTTCAAAAATTTATGCCTTATATTACTGAATAAGCTTTTTTTGAAGGAATCTGTATTATCATTAGAAAATAACAGAAAATTTTTAACGTAATTTTCAAACTAGATGAAGTTATGAATTAAAAATCATTTTTAATTAATTTTTGTATGAAAAAAAGATCTTCTTTCACTTCGCTGGGATCAGAAGTTCTGTGGTTTGAATCCCAGCGGAGTGAAAGGAGAAGATCTTATTTCAGAAAAAAATTACTCAAAAATGATTTTTCATACATAACTCCATCTAGTCCGAAAAAGACGTTAAAAATTTTTTGTGAATCTTTAATGATAATACAGATTCCTTTCAATAAAGTTTTGAGTTGTACCATTTAGCATAATAATGCGTATATTTTCTGAAATTAATTTCTCTTCCCCCGATCTCTCTAGTAACTGAATGGGAAAAGCACCTGACCGGAAATAAGAAATTCTGTGGTTCGAATCCCAGCGGAGTGGAAGGAGATCTCTTTTTTAGAAAAAAATTATTTGGAAATGATTTTTAATTCATAACTCAATCCAGTCTGAAAAAGACGTTGAAAATTTTCTGTTATTTTCTAATAATAATACATATTCCTTTAAAAAAGACTTGATTTGTACCATCTAGCATAATAATGCGTACATTTTCTGAAATAAAGACTCTTCTCTCGATGTCTCTAGTAGCTTAATGGGAAAAGCACCTGACCGAAAATCAGAAGTTCTGTCTTTCGAATCCCAGCGGGGTGAAAGAAGATCTTTCTTTCAGAAAAAAATTAATTAAAAATGATTTTTAATTTACAACTCCATCTAGTCTGAAAACGACGTTAAAATTTTTCTGTTATTTTCTAAAGATAATACAGATTCCTTTCAAAAAAGTTTTTATTTGTACCATCTAGTATAATAATGCGTATATTTTCTAAAATGAAGTTTCTTCTCTCGATCTCTCTAGTCTATTAGCTTAATGGGAAAAGCACCTGACCGATAATCAGAATTTCTGAGGTTCGAATTCCAGCGGAGTGAAAGTAGAAGATCTTTTTTCAGACAAAAATTCATTCAAAATGATATTAAATAAGGGTTCGACCACGCTTAAAATCTTCTGAAACCGAGAGGCTGATTACTTTGATTTTTGGTGTACACGGGATTGTAAAAGATTGCCAAGTATTGCATCGTATTGCAAAAGATTCGATTGATTATAGGCAATTCATTATAGAAAACCCTTATATAGGAAAAAAATTATAGGACAATCAGCATTAAAATAAACAATATAAAAATATTGAAGGAATTAATTTAAAATGTAGAAAAACTATAAAGGAACAATTTAGTGTAGCCCATTCATAATCTCACATGAAACTAAACAAAAATAGCGATTCTGTACGAATAAAAAAATTCTCTTGATACCTTTGAAAATTTTTTTAGGTCAATCAATATCTTTGAAATCTGTTACAATCTGTTGAATTCCATTAAAATTTGTAAAATCTCCCAAAATCATTAAAATAATAGGAGGTCCTGTAAATCTTAATCTTCTCTCCTCATATTGTTGAAATCCAAAGAAATCCCTAAAAATGAAATTTAATTTAATTCGTAAAGTATAAATCATTTGAAATCACATGAATATAAATTGAATTAAACTCATTCATTAAAGTTCTCTTGAAAAATTGTTAGAATCCCCAAAAATCTTTGGAATCCCTTAAAATCCTTTGAGATTTAATGAAATCCTTCAGATCTTGTGAAGTTTATTCAAATGCCTTAAAATCCCTTGAAATCTTTGGAAATCCTACAAAATTCTTTGAAATATCTTGAAATTTTGTATATCCCATAAGATCCCTAGAAATCCACTAGAAATCCCTTGAAATCTTTGATAAACGTAAAAATCTATTTCGAAAATTATAAATCATTTCAAATCTTTTGAATATAATTTAATTCAAACTTATTAATCAGAGTTATATAGAAAAAACGTTAAAATCTCTAGAAGTCGCTTGAAATCCCTTGAAATTTGTTGAATAAAAAATAGTTCAAGTCTCTCTAAATCCCTATATGTCTTTTTAAATCCAATAACATTGTTTTAATTTTCTGAAATTGATCTAAATTCCTACAAATCCTTCGAAATTATTCGACGACTCTCAAAATCTGTTGAAATAACTGCAAATAATTAGAAATCCTGTGCAATATTTTAAAATATGTCTGAAACGTTGAAATTTATTAAAACTTTTCCAAACCCAAAGATATTTTCTAAAATCTTTTGAAAGTAGTTTTTCTATTTGAGGGGTTATATAATTTTGAATTTCAAACGAAAATTTCGAATGAATATTTGTTTTTTAGGTTTATTTTTTTCAAGATTATATAAATATAATTTTCCTAAGAATCCTGAGAAAATACAAAAAGTCTCTTGAAAGTTTCTGATATATCAAATAAAAGTTTTACCGAAATAATTCTTCTTCAAACAAATAGGTAAATTTGTAAACAAAATATATGAATACTCAACAAAAAATGTTTTATTTGATATTTCAACTCAGAAAGATTTTTATTTTAAATAAAAAACAGTTGAATTCGTAAAAAGACTTCTCAACAAAATAGATGAATCCTCAACCAAAAAATATTAATTTTTAATCAGTTGTATTTTGAACCAAGAAACATGAAATATTTTCCAAAAGAGAAGATTTTTTTAAGTTTAATTTTTTAACACGAAAATGGGATGTTACGTCAAAAAGTTAATTTTCAACCAAATTATTGAATTTTCAACAAAAAAGATTATTTTTTAACCAAGAAGATTGACTTTCTAAAAGACGATAATTTTTCAACTAAAATGGTTACATTTTCCACAAAATAGTTGAATTCTCAGCCAAGAAAGATTTTAAGTTTAAGCCAAATATTTGCAACTTTAATAAAAGAAAAAGGTTTTTTATTCCAGAATAAAAAAAAACCCCCGAGGTAAATTATATGTTGAAGGAAACAATTATTTTTGATGCAAAACAAATTTCGAATGACAATATAGTTTTTAATTTTCTTTGTTCATTTGCCTAGAGATGATATAAATATAATCTTTCTAGATTTCTTGAGAAACTTCAACAAGATTTTTGAAGTTATCAAATATGTCGAAAAAGTCTCTAGAAAATGTATAAGAATATTTTTGTATGTTACAGGATTTTACAAAACTTTTGGAAAAATTTGAGAAGTTTGAAAGGTATTAAGCACTTTTTGGGGCTTCGAAAAATTTAAGAACATTTTATGAACGTTCAAAATCATTCAAAGTTTTAAAATATTTTTAATCTCTTCAGAATTCTAAAAATTCCTAAGTATCTTCCAAATTGGCTCGAATTATTCCTAAAATTGTTTTTAAAATCTTTCAGCTTTACAATTTTTGAATTTTTTAAAAATGTTATATAATCTTTTCGAATATTCTTTTTGAATTAATTTTTGAAAATAAAGAATCACTCTAAATATTTCCAAGAATATTTCGAAAATAAAAATTTTCTCTCAAAATCTTTAAATAATTTTAAAATCTTCAAAAATCTACGTTTAAGTTTTTTGAAATTTTTTATTTTTTTGAAAATTTTCAAAACTTCTAAATATCTTTTTAGATGGTTCGAATTTTTCCTTAAATTTTGAAAAATTCTGCAAAATTGATAAGATTACATTTAAATCTTCCGGATTCTTTTTTGATAGTTTGGAAAATCTTTCGGAATGTTTTGAAATATTTTTAAACACTCTCTTAGAATAAATGTTGTGGAATGAAAAATCATTACAAAATTGTTAAGAAATCCTAAATCTTTTTAAAACGTTTCAAACGTTTTCTTTAAATTAATTTTAAAAAAATTGAAATTTTCTCTAGAATCTAGAGAAACACATTTAATTATCTTGAAAACTTTATAGACCCTGAAAAGCTTCAAAAATTTATTTCCACACCTTCAAAAATCTGCGTTTCGTTTGAAATTTGTCGGTACCGGTAATTTTTTAGTTACCGGTATCGACCATTTTTTTATCGTTACCTACAGTCAAAACATTTCGTAAATCAAGATATTCTAAGTTTTGTCCATAATTTATTTTTTCTCATCTCTTTGATTATGTGAAGAAGTTTACAAATTATTATCTAGTAGCAAAATGTTAAGAACAGAATTATTTCCCACTATTAAAAAATAATTAAAATTTCCTATTTTATCAACAATGTTTAGAAACATTCAAAAATGATTTTTTATCATCAAATATAATTACTTATTAGGAATTTTTTACTTCAAAAATTGATGGTGTAGGAAATTCGTAATCTTTATTGATATTTAAATACATATAACCTCACATAATATGGTCAAGGGGTAGGAATATAATCTTTTTAAAAATTTTCAAACATTTGGTTCAAAACTTTAAGAACAGTCAAACTTAAATCTTAAGTGTTCTCTTCCTCCTTCTTTTCCTCCTCCTTCTCCGCCTCCTTCTCCACCGCCTTCTCCTTCGCCGCCTTCTCCTCCTCCCCCTTCTCCTCATGGTGCCCCTTTTCCAGCGCTCCGAGCCCTCAGACATAATCATAAATGTTCTCCTCCTCCTCTTCCTCCTCCTGGTTCACCTTTCCCAGCTCTTCAAGCCCTCAGACATAATAATGAGTTTTCTCCTCTCCTGGTTCCCCTTTTGAAACTCTCAAGACCCTCAGACATAAGCATAAGTCTTCTCCTCCTTCTCTTCCTTCTCCGGGTGCCCCTTTTCCCGCTCTTCAAGCCCTCAGACATAATCATGAGTGTTCTTCTTTCCTGGTTCCTCTTTTCAAAATCTCCAAACCCTCAGACATAATCATAAGTGTTCTCCTCCTTTTCTTCCTCCACCTGGTGCTCCTTTACCAGCTTTTCAAGCCCTCAGACATAATCATGAGTGTTCTTCTCTCCTGGTTCCTGTTTTTAAAATCTCCAAACCCTCAGACATAATCAGAGGTGCGCTTCTCATCCTGGTGCCCCTTTTGCCAGCTCTCCAAACCCTCATATATAATCATAAGTGTTCTCCTCCTCTTGCTCCTTCTCCTCCTCCTGCTCCATCTCCTCCTTCTCTTCCTCCTCCCGATGCCCCTTTCCCAGCTCTTTAGGCCCGCAGACATAATCATGAGTGTTCTCCTCTCCTGGTTCCCCTTTTCAAAACCTCCAAACCATCAGACATAATCATAAGTATTCTCCTCCTTCTCTTCCTCCACCTGGTGCTCCTTTACCAGCTCTTCAAGCCCTCAGAGATAATCATGAGTGTTCTTCTCTCCTGGTTTCTCTGTTTAAAATCCTCAACCCCTCAGACATAATCAGAGGTACGCTTCTCATCCTGGTTCCCCTTTTGCCAGCTCTCCAAACCCTCATATATAATCATAAGTGTTCTCCTCCTCTTGCTCCTTCTCCTCCTCCTGCGGCTGTGGCTATTCGTGTGAAAATAAGTTCACAAATTATAAAAGTGTCGGTAAGGTAGGAAGCCGGTCACGTGACCCACTCGCCCCATGGCCTTAAACCTCTATAACTTTTCATTTAATAGAGATATTTGATTTTTATTTCCAGATTTTGTTTAAAAACATAAAAAGTCTATTTCCACTAAACCCCCATCATTTTTTGCCATTTTCAGGATTTCATCCTTTTCCTGGGAAAATGAGGGAAGGGGTAGTAGGGTAAGTCAGGAAAATAAGGGGAAGGGAAGTAGGGGAAATGAGGAAAGAGGAAGGAAAGGAAAATGAGCGGTGCGGTTAAACAGAGGAGAAAAAGTCATGACTAGGGCAGGAGAGTAGGGAAGTAGAGGATGAAGTAGGGGAAATAGAAAAGGAAAATTAATGAAGGGGAGGCTTGAACTACTTAATTGACGTCTTAATAGGCTACGAAACCGTTTTTTGTAGTCCATGGTAAGCGAGAGAAAATGAGGAGAGGGAAAGTAGGGCAAGTGAGAGGAGAAAGAAAGGAGAAGTGAGGGAAAGCGAAGTGATTAGAAATTAGATGAGTTAAATTATATGAAAAGAGGGAAAGGGGAAGCAGGAAAAATGAGGAATGGGGAAGTAGGGGACATGATTGGAAGTGAGGGAAGCTAGTAAAGGACGCTAGCATGGGAACTGAAGAAAGCACTAGTATGGGAGCGCGGGTGAGTAGGGGAGAAAAAGCGATGACTGGGGAAGTAGAGTGGGGAAAGAGACGTTAAAGTAGGGGAAATAGTGGGGGCTAATTGTGGGAGGGGTAGGTAGAAAGAAAGGGGCAGTGAGGGAGGAAAGAAAAAGATAGTGAGGGAAGAAAGAAAGGGGAAGTGAGGTGTGGGTATTGATGGAAAATGAGATGAGGGGAAGTAGGGAATCTAAGGGAAGAAGAAAATAGAGGAACTGAAGGAAATGATTGGAAGTAAGTGAGGCTAGTGAGGGAAGTGAAGGGAGGGTACTGTGAAGAGGAGAAGTAAAGAAAAATGAGCGGTGCGGTTAAGCAGGGAAGAGAAAGTGATGACTAGGGCAGGAGAGTAGGGAAGTAGAGGATAAAGTAGGGGAGATAGAAAAGGAAAATTATGGAAGGGGAGGCTTGAACTACTTAATTGACGTCTTAATAGGCTACGAAACCGTTTTTTGTAGTCGATGGTAAGCAAGAGGAAATGAGGAGAGGAAAAATAGGGGAAGTGAGAGGAGAAAGAAAGGAGAAGTGAGGGAAAGGGAAGTGATTAGAAATTAGATGAAGTGAAGTATATTCAAAGAGGGAAGGGGAAGCAGGGGAAACGAGGAATGGGGAAGTGAGAGACATGATTGGAAGTGAGGGAAGCTAGTAAAGGACGCTAGCATGAGAAGTGAAGGGAGGGCTAGTATGGTAGGTCGGATGAGTAGGGGAGGAAAAGTGATGACTAGGGAAGTAGAGTGGGGAAAGAGACGTTGAAGTAGGGGAAAAAGTGGAGGCTAATCATGGGAGGGGTAGGTAGAAAGAAACGGGCAGTGAGGGAAGAAAGAAAGGGGAAATGAGGTGTGGGAATTGATGGAAAATGAGATTAGGGGAAGTAGGGAAACTAAGGAAAGAAGAAAATAGAAGAACCGAAGGAAATGATTGGAAGTAAGTGAGGCTAGTGAGGGAAGTGAAGGGAGGATACTGTGGAGAGGAGAAGTAAAGAAAAATGAGCGGTGCGCTTAAGCAGGGAAGAGAAAGTGATGACTAGGGAAGGAGAGTAGGGAAGTAGAGGATAAAGTAGAGGGAATAGAGAACGAAAATTATGGAAAGGGAGGCTTGAACTATTTAATTGACATTAAAAGGCTACGGAAACTTTTTTTGTAGTCGATGGTAAGCGAGAGGAAATGAGGAGAGGGAAAGTAGCGGAAGTGAGAGAAGAGAGTAAGGAAAAGTGAGGGCAAGAAAAGTTATTGGAAACGAGATGAGGGGAAGTAGGAGAAAAGAGGGGTTATTAAGGGAGGCTAGTAAGGGAAGTGAAGGGAGGGCTAGTAAAGGAAATGAAGGGAGGGCTTGTACGGTAGTGTGGGTGAGTAGGGGAGGAAAAGTGATGACTAGGGAAGTAGATTGGGGGAAGAAACGTTAAAGTAGGGGAGGCTGATTATGGGTGGGGTAAGTATGAATGACTTAATTAACGTCTTAATACGCTACAAAACCCTTTTTGTTTGCAGTCGATGGGAAGCGAGAAGAAATGAGGGGAGGGAAAGCAGGGGAAGTGAGAGTAGAACGAACGGGTAACAGTTGGGGAAGTGATGGGAAATGAGGCTAGGGGAAGTAGGGAAACAAAGGGAACGAAAAAGTAAAGCAACTGAGGGGAAATGACGGGAGGGTTACTAGAGAAAGTGAGGGAAAATTAAGGAGAGGAAGCAGGAGAAGTGACGGAAAGTAAGGAAAATGATTGGAAGTGAAGGGAGGGCTACTGCGACCGTGTGGACGAGTAGAAAAGGAAAGTGATAACTAGGAAAGTAAAGAAGGGAAAGAGTTAAGACAGAAGAAGTGGGGGATCCTAATATTGGGAGAGGTAGGTTTGAATGACTTAATTAACTGCTTAACAGGCTACGAAATCCTTGTTGTTTCTAGTGGTTGGGAAGCGAGAGAAAATGAGGAGAGGGGAAGTTGTGGAAGTGATAGGACGAAAAAAGGGGAACTTAGAGGACATTAGAGAGGAATGATGAGGAATCTTATTTATTTTATTTTATTCTTATTTTTTTTAAAGATATCTTTAAAGATATCTACAAAAGATACATTAGAGAGGGGAAGTAGGAGAAGTGACGGAAGGTAAGAGAAATAATTGGAAGTGATGAAGGCTTGTTGTGGAAGTCAAGGGAAGGCTAGTGCAATAGTGCGGGTAAGTAGAGAAAGGAATGCGATGACTGGGGAAGTAGAGTTGGGAAGGAGACGTTGAAGAAGAGAAGGGAGGAGAGGTAAATTATGGGTGGGTGTGGAACTGAGGGGGGAATAGAGGATAAGGAAAGGAGAAGTAGTAAACATAAGGGGAAATGAGGAGAGGGGAATTGAGGAGAAATGTAAGTTGAGGAAAGTATGGGAAAGTATGGGAAGGGAATTAAGGGGAAATGAGTCTAGTGGGGATGTAGGGAAAATTAGGTGAGATGTAGTAGGGGAAGTTAGGGGACGAGAGGATGGTTTATCAAAATGGATCCGGTCTATAAATTGAGGAAAGTATGAGAAAGTATGGGAAGGGAAGTAAGAAGAAATGAGTATAGTGAGGATGTGAGGGAAATGAGTAGAGATGTAGTAGGGGAAGTTAGGGGACGAGAGGATGGTTTATCAAAATGGATCCGGTCTGTAAATTGTCATTTTTTTAGAATTTTTTTAGACAAAAATGTGTGTTACTTACTTTGCACGAATTTGTGGGTCCTGCAAAGTTGTGTTTTCGGCTGATAATAAGCGCTGCAGAGTGTTTCTAGCTTCAATCCAAGATGGTCTCCCGAGAGCCATAAAATCGTTGAGACTGTCCTGGCGGAAGACATTTTGCTTCTTTTCCAAAATTGGCCCAGTAAAGTAATTAGCAACTGCATACAAATCCAAAATTTGATCACCAATCGCTACTCCTATTCGTTTTTGAGGCTGAAATAATTAACATTTTAGATTTCAAAACATTTCAAAGATTTCGAAAAATTTCACAAAGATTTCAAATAATTCAATCATTTCAACGAATAAAAAAGATGTTACAAACAAAGATTTATGAAAGATTTCACAAATATTTCACAAATATTTCAAAGACTCTAGGGATTTCAAAGATTTCAAGGATTTCAAAAAGGCGGGTACATCAGATTTCGAAGATTTCACGAAGATATCACAAAGATTTTAAAGACTTCAAGGATTTCAAGGATTTCAAGGATTTCAAAAAAGGCGTGTACATCAGATTTCGAAGATTTCACAAAGATTTCACACAATCTTCAAAGACTTCAAGGATTTCCAAAAAGGCGTGTCATCAGATTTCGAAGATTTCAGAAAGATATCACAACGATTTCAAAGACTTCAAGGATTTCAAAGATTTCAAGGATTTCAAAAAAGGCGTGTACATCAGATTTCGAAGATTTCACAAAGATTTCACACAATCTTCACAGACTTCAAGGATTTCAAATAAGGCGTGTACATCAGATTTCGAAGATTTCACAAAGATATCACAGATTTTAAAGACTTCAAGGATTTCAAAAAAGGCGTGTACATCAGATTTCGAAGATTTCACAAAGATATCACAAAGATTTTAAAGACTTCAAGGATTTCAAGGATTTCAAATAAGGCGTGTACATCAGATTTCGAAGATTTCACAAAGATTTCACACGATCTTCAAAGACTTCAAGGATTTCCAAAAAGGCGTGTTCATCAGATTTCGAAGATTTCAGAAAGATATCACAAGAATTTCAAAGACTTCAAGGATTTCAAAGATTTCAAGGATTTCAAATAAGGCGTGTAAATCAGATTTCGAAGATTTCACAAAGATTTCGAAGACTTCAAGGATTTCATTGTTTTCAAGGTTTTCAAAAAATACGTGTACATCGGATTTCAAAGATTACACAACAATTTCAAAGACTTCAAGGATTTCAAAGATTTCAAGGATTTCAAAAAAGGCGTGTACATCAGATTTAAAAGATTTCACAAAGATTTCAAAGACTTCCAGGATTTCAAAGATTTCGCAAAAGGCGTATACATCAGATTTCGAAGATTTCATAAAGATTTCAAAGACTTCAAGGATTTCAAGGATTTCAAAGATTTCAAGGTTTTCAAAAAGGCATGTACACCAGATTTCGAAGATTTCACAAAGATTTCACAAAGATGTTAAAGACATCAGGGATTTCGATTATTTAAAGGATTTAAAAAAAGACGTGTACGTCAGATTTCGAAGATTTTACAAAGATTTCGAACATTTCACAAAAATTTTAAAACTTTCAAAAGATTTCAAGGATTATAAAGATTTTAAAAAGGGTAAATAGTTAATAAATAGTGAATCAAATTTCTAAGATTTCAAAATATTTCAAAGATTTTAAACAATTTAAAAAATTTTTTGAAGATATCAAAAGACTTCACGAAAGTTTCAAATATTTCAGAAAAAATGCAGAAAAATTTCGAAAGAATACGAGAATTTCAAAGATTTCAAAACATTTCAAAGATTTCAAACGATTTCAAATTTTTTTAGAAGATTTCATTAGATATCACAAAGATTTTAAATATTCCAGTGATTTCAAACGAATGTAAAAGATTTCTGAAAGACTTCACAAATATTTCAAATATTCCATTGACTTCAAACGAATACAACAGATTTCAAAAATCTTTCACAAATATTTCAAGGATTTCATAAGGATTTCAAAAGAGTACAAGAATTTCAAAGATTTTAAAAAGGGTACAGTACACCAGATTTCCAGGATTTCAAAACATTTTAACGATTTTAAACGATTAAAATTTTTTTGAGAAGTTTTCAAAAGATTTAACAAATATTTCAAAAAGAATTCATAAAGATTTTTAAAGATTTTAAGAATTAAAAACAATTCAACAAGGGTGCAGTACATCATATTTGAAAGATTTCAAAACATTTCAATGATTTTAGACCACATCAACATTTTCTAGTGAATTTCAAAAAACTTCACAAAGAGTTTTAACGATTACAAAATTTTCAGAAAGAGTTCACAAATATTACAAATAATATAGTGATTTGAAACAAATTTTCAGGAAGATTTCACAAATGTTTTGAAGAATTCATAAGGATTTCAAAACATTTCAAGAATTTTCAAATTTAAAAAAGGGTACAGTACACCAAATTTGAAAGATTCCAAAAAATTGCAATGATTTTAAACGACATCAACATTTTTTAGATGATTTCAAAAAATGTAACAAAGAGTTTTAACGATAACAAAAAATTTCAGAAAGAGTTCACAAATATTACAAATAATACAGTGATTTCAAACAAATAAAAAAAAATTCGCAGGAAGATTTTACAAATGTTACAAAGAATTCATAGGAATTTCAAAAGATTTCAAGAATTTGCACGATTTCAAAACGGGTACAGTACACAAAATTTCAAAGATTCCAAAAAATATCAATGATTTTAAACGACATCAAATTTTTTTTAAGGATTTCAAAAAATTAAAAAAAGAGTTTTAACGATTACAAACAATTTCAGAAAGAGTTCACAAATATTAAAAATAATACAGTGATTTCAAACAATTAAAAAAAAATTCAGGAAGATTTCACAAATGTTTAAAAAAAATCATAAGGATTTCAAAATATTTGAAGAATTTCAAAGATTGCAAAAAGGGTACAGTACACCAGATTAAAAAGATTCCAAAACATTTCAAAGATTGTCAAGTCTTTTCAAAAGGTTTCAACACATGTCAGCAAATTTCAAAGATTTCAATGATTTCAAAAAATTACACAAAGATTTCAAAAATTTTAAGGATTTTAAAGATTTTACAAAAGCTTTAAAAAATTCTTAAAGATTTCTTAAAGATTTCACAGAAATTTTAAGCTTTAACTAAGGTTTGTAATAATTAAAAAAATGCCAATGAATTCATAAAGATTTCAATGATTTCAAAGACTTTACAAAGATTTTCAAATATTTTCAAAGATATCACTAAGATTATTGGAAAAAATAAGAATTTGTTTATTTATGAAAAATTGTATCAAAGTAATTAAATTTTTTACAAAGAATATTAATTTTCTATAAAAAAAACAAATTTGTCGAAAAATACATGCATTTTAATTAAAAAAATTACTTTTCAATAAAATTTCTTAGATTTCAAAAAGTACATTAATTTTTAACCAAACGGTATAATTTTTATCGAGGAGATTAATTTTTTACAAAAAAAAAACACGAATTTTTAATAAGATACATGAAATTTCAACCAAAAAGTTCAATTTTCAAACAAAGAATCTTAATTTTCTACAAAAAAAAAAACGAAATTTCAACAAAATACACGAATTTACAATTAAAGAAGACAAATTATGAAAAAATGATATATTATTTAAATTTTCAGTTCAAAAAAGTAATTTTTAACCAAAGAAATGAATTTTCAGAAAATAGTGAAATCTTCAACTAAAGCATTTTTTAACTAAAATAAAGAATTTTCAACCAGAAAACTGAATTTTTAACAAAGTAGTTCAACTTTCGACCAAGTATAGTTGAATTTTTCACTAAAAAGATAAATTTTCACCAAAATAGTTAAGCTCTAACCAAAAAATGACTTTTTAACGAAATTTTTGAATTTTTTACAAAATAGATTAATTTTTCACCGAAAAGTACAAATTTTCAACAAAATACACGAATTATCATCTGAAAAAAACAAACAATTTTCAACTCAAAATAGAATAGTTAAATTTTCGGATCAGAAAATTAACTTAAAAAACAGCAACAAATTTTTAATAAAATAAATATAAATTAAAGATCAATTAATTATAATTATCAATATAAATTAGTAGTTTAATTTTCAACCAAAAATATTAATTATTATCAATATAAATTAGTAGCTTAATTTTCAACGAAAAATATTAATTTTCAAACAAATAGTTTAATTTTGAAGCAACAATATAAATTTTTAACAACAATATTTTTTTTAACCAAATAGATTAATTTTTTACCAAATTGCTGAAATTTCAAGCCAAAAGGAACAATTTTCTGCAAAAACATTTGAATTTTGGTCAAATAGTTTAATTTTCAACTAAAATTCTGAGTCTTAGCAAAAACAAAAAAAAATATAGCAAAAGTTGATTTTGGAATCAAATCGTTGATTTTTAAAGTGAAAAGGTTCAATTTTCAACCACAAATTGAGTGCTTAAATTTTTATTTTAAGAAATTAATTTTTAACCAAGAAGATTAATTTTTTACAAAAAAGACGTTAAAAAAAATATATATACATTTTCAAGCAAAAATGAAACGAGTTTTCAAAAAAAAAGTTTAATTTTCAATCAAAGAGATGAATCTTGAACCAAGAAAAAAATACATTTTCAACAAAGAATTTCATTTTTGAACCAAGTAGTTGAGTTTTGATCAAAGAAAGATGACTTTTTACCAAAATAGTTGAATTTTCAGCCAAAGCTAAATTTTTGACTAAAATAGATGATTTTTGTAACATAATAATTGCATTTTCAGCAAAATAACTAAATTTCCAACAAAAAAATGAATTTTCAACAAAGTATTTTAACTTTTAACCAAGTAATTGACTTTTTGACAAAAAATATTACTTTTTAAGACAATATTGGCATTTTCAATGAAAATTAATTATGTTTCTGAACAAATAGTCGAATTTTCAACTAAAAAAGATAAGTTTTCAATCAAAGAAATAAATTTTTACTAAAGTATTTCAACTCTCAACCAATTTATTGAATTTTCGATTAAAAAAGATGATTTTTCTAACATAAAATTTGCATCTTCAGCTGAATAAATGAATTTTTAAATTAATAGTAGAATTGTTATTACCAAAAGAGATAAATTCGAAACCAAAAATATAAAGGTAGATTTTTCAAGCATAGATATGAATCTTCAACCAAAAAAAAATTAATTTTTAACAAATTATTTCAAACAAGTAATTGACTTCTTGGCCAAAAAATATTACTTTTTAACTACATACTTGCATTTTCAGCAAAATAATTAAATTTGTTATCCAAAAGTATAATTTTTAACCGGAACACATAAATTCTGAATGAAAAATGTAATCTAAGTTATTTAATCTTTATATTATAGCATTGTTCTTGAATCAAAAAAAATTAAACTTTTAACCAAATAGTGCAATCTTCTACTAAGAAAGATAAGCTTTCAACCAAAGAGATGAATCTTAAACCAAAAAAATGATTTTTTAATTTAATTAATTTTAATTATATATATAATTTTAATTAATTTAATTTTTAGTTGCATTTTCAACGAGATAATCAAATTTTCCAACAAATAGTGATTTTTACTAAAAAGGTCAGTTTTCAACCAAAGAGATAAATTTTCACACAAAAAAAATGAATTTTTGACAAAATATTTGAACTTTTAACCTAGTAATTGAATTTTTGACAGAAAATATTACTTTTGAAGACAATAGTGGCATTTTCAATAAAAATTAATTATGTTTTTAACCTTATAGTGAAATTTTCAACTAACCAAGATAAGTTTTCAATCAAAAAATTAATTTTTAAAAAAGTATTTCAATTTTCAATCAAGTGATTGACTTCTTGACAGATAAAGATGACGTTTTAACAACATAGTTGCATTTTCAGCAAAATAATTAAATTTTTAACCAAGTAGTAGAATTCCTAACCAAAAAAGATTTTAACCAAGTACTTAAATTCGCAACCAAGAAAGATAAATTTTCAAACACATTGAAGCGGATTTTCAACAAAATAGATAAATTATAAACCAAAGAGATAAATCTTGAAAAAAAAAGAATTTTCAACAAAGTATTTAATTTTTGAACCAAGTAGATAAGTTTTTTATCAAAGAAAGATGACTTTTTAACAAAATAGTTAAATTTTCAAACAAAGAGATGAATATTGAAAGCAGAAAAAATTAATTTTTAAGAAAGTATTTTATTTTTGAACAAAGTAGATGGATTTTTGGTAAAAGAAATATTAATTTTTATCAAAATATTTGGATATTCAACTAAATCAAAACATTTTCAACCAAATAGTAGCATTTTCAACTTAAACAGATTTCAATCAAGCACTTAAATTTGCAACTAAAAAAGATGAATTTTCAACCTAATAGTTGAATTTTAAACTACAAAAGAGAACTTTTCAACCAAAATGAAACCAATTTTCAACAAAATAGTTGAATTTTCAACCAAACAGATGAATCTTGAACCAAAAACAAATGAATTTTTAAGAAATTATTTAATTTTGGAACCAAGTAGTTGATTTTTTCATAAAAGAAAGATGACTTCTTAACAAAATAGTTCAATTTTAAAGTAAATAATTACATTTTCAAACAAATAGTAGAATCTTGAAAAAAAATGTATCTTCAACGAAGAATTTAATTTTTGATCCAAGTAGTTGAATTTTTGATAAAAGAAAGATGACTTTTTAACAAAATAGTTAAATTTTATACTAAATAATTATATTTTCAAAGAAATAGTAGAATCTTGAAAAAAAAAAAAATGAATCTTCAACGAAGAATTTAATTTTTGATCCAAGTACATGAATTTTCGATAAAAGAATAATGACTTTTTAACAAAATAGTTAAATTTTCAACCAAAGAGATGAATCTTGAAAAAAATGAATCTTCAACGAAGAATTTAATATTTGATCCAATTAGTTGAATTTTTGATAAAAGAAAGATGGCTTTTTAACAAAATAGATGAATTTTCAAACAAACAGATGAATCCTGAACCAAAAAAAAAACAAAAAAAAACGAACCTTCAACTAAGAATTTAATTTTTGATCCAATTAGTTAAATTTTTGATAAAAGAAAGATGACTTTTTGTACAAAATAGTAGAATTTTCAACCAAATAGTAGAATCTTAAAAAAAAATGAATCTTCAACGAAGAATTTAATTTTTGATCCAAGTAGTTGAATTTTTGATAAATCAAAGATGACTTTTTGTACAAAATAGTAGAATTTTCAACCAAATAGTAGAATCTTGAAAAAAAATGAATCTTCAACGAAGAATTTAATTTTTGATCCAAGTAGTTGAATTATTGATAAAACAAAGATGACTTTTTAACAGAATAGTTGCATTTTCAACCAAACAGATGAATCTTGCACAACAAAAAAATGAATCTTTAACAAAGAATTTTTCAACCCAGTAGTTGAATTTTTGATAAAAGAAAACTGACTTTTCAACAGAATAGTTGAATTTTCAACTAAATAATTACAGTTTCAACCGAATAGTACAATTTTTAACTGAATCAGATTTCAGGAATGGAACATATTAATTTAATTTTTATTTTATCATTTATTTACTTCATTTTATTATTTATTATATTTATATTTTATTTATGTTTCAATTATTTCTTAATTTTTTATCTAATTTAATTTATAATTTATTTATTCTCATACTAGTATCGAATATTTAAAGTCATTCTATTTATTGGTCGATCGACGGCTATGTAAATTGCCATTTATATTTCCTATTGAAAATCCCGGGGGGGGGGGGGGGGGAAAAAACAGTTAAAAAAAAATTTTTTTGGGGGGGTTTTGATTTTTTTTTTTTTTTTTTTTTTTTGTGGGGGGGGGGGGGGGGGGGGGGGGGGGGGGCAAAATCAGTCTCACATGAAGTTTTGACGGGGAGATTTGTACTTCTTTTTTTGTTATTTTTTTTTCAACATGTACTTTTTAATATCGTCAAAGTAAAAATTTTAGTTTTTCTTAGGAAGGTAACAAACAACAATGTTATTATTATTGGTAAATTATTATTAAATTGTTAGAGAGAATGGTTTAATTTCTTTTCAGAGAATTATTTAAATGCTTTTTAGTAAATTTTAATAAAAGATTGTGTATAAAAAAATTATTACATCAGCTATAATTTGAAAATATTTCGTGCGGTCGACTTTTGAACTTTGTTGAATTTTGTAAGTCGGTAAGCATACCGTCCGCGGATACGCAAACTGCAATACCGATTCATGGTATCGAACGCACGCCTACAATACTCCACTCTAATCCGCATACGATAGGTGGAGCTGGGTGGATTTTCTTTGAAAAAAATATTCTCAAGGTCGCTCACTATTTTTACATAAGAGAACCAAAAAAATCCTAATTTCGGCATTTACTAGTACGAACTCCCCTTCTCTTTACTTTCAACAAATAAAAAATAAAGCTCTCCCAAAGGCCACAAAACACTTTTATCTCTTACTGCTAGATTTTTGTGTATATTTCGTCACTGATAAGAGGTATGCATAACCTGTCTCTTGAAACTCGAGTTAATACGAGAAAAATGTACTTAATTTATTATAAATTAATGTTGTTGTTGTTATTAACTAAAAACTTACGCAATCCTCAGTCGAAAAAACACCATAAGGAAGATTCTCAACAGGAAATTCACAATCGGGAGGATATTCAATAAAAGACTTCATGATTAGAAGTTAGAAGTCGAAGTGAAGATGACCGGTGCGTTAACTGTGGCTTATGTGGAGGCTCGTCCTCACTCACTCGTCGAGGCCGACAAGATAATTTATGCATGTGTTTACAGTTTTATATGAAAACGAGTCGGACGACTCAAAGAATGTTTTTGAATAAATTTTTTCTTGCAAAGTTCTTGGTCTTGTTCATACTTAAGTAGGGTTACCAGATGGCTTGATTGTAAAATCAGGACATTATCCCACTTCTCATCCCCCTAGATCACTAATTTCCGTCACCCTTAATGCAATTTAACGTAACACACGTTTTTTTAAAAAACAGGGATGCTACAAAATACAAATTTCGAAATTCTTAACTTTCACTGACTTTCCTGAACGATTTTTTCATTTTCCCTGACTTATAAACTTTTATTTCAGGTTTAATTTTTAACCAAAGAAATTAATGTTCAACCAACAAGATAAATTTTCTACCACATTGTCGAATTTTCAACCAACAAGATTAAGTTTCTACCAAAAAGACAAATTAAAAAAAAACATAAATTTTGAACAAAATGACTTCGAAACATGTTGGTCCCTTGTAGTATAAAAAGGACGGAGAAAGGAAAAAGTGAGAGGTTGGTTTTTGGGATTTCAAAGAAAATTTTAGTTTCTAAATTACTTTTTCTTAAAATTGCTTAAAATGATATAATTTTGAAAATTTATACATTTTTGGATTCATTCTTCAATTCATTGCATTGAAAGTGATAGTGTGGATTTTCATTTTTTTTTAATATTTTAACTGTACAAAATATAAATTCATAGAAAAACAAACCATTTTTAAAAATTAATTAAAAAATAATATTTAATAAGATTTCCCAAATTTTCAAAAAAGAATCGGGATGATTTTATTGTAATTTTTTTTTTACTATTGCAGGATTTAAAAAAAATTGTAGGAAACATTTGAGTTACAAGATAATAAAATTATTATTAGATTCCTCGAAATTTTTAAATGATTTTTTTTAAACGAATGTTTGAGACAATCTTTGAAAAGATTTCATAACAAATTTTAATGTATAAGTCAATTTTTCTAGCTTAAAATTGTATAAAATGATATAATTTTGAAAATTTATAAATTTTTGGATTCATTCTTCAATTCATTGCATTGAAAGTGATAGTGTGGATTTTCATTTTTGTTAAATATTTTAACTGTACAATGTATAAATTTCTAGAAAAACAAACAATAATTTTTTTCAATCAATTCAGAAAGAATATTTCATAACATTTCTAAAATTTTCAAAAAAGAATATGTATGATTTTGAGGTAATTTTTTTACTTTTGCAGTATTTAAAACAAAATTTAGAAAACATTCGAGTTCCAAGATTCGTGGCAGATGTTTAAAATGATTTTGTTTTTAAACAAATGTTTAAGAGAATCCTTAAAAAGATTGCATAACAAATTGTAATGTATACATTAATTTTTCTAGCTAAAAATTGCATGAAATTATATAATTTTGAAAATTTATAAATTTTTGGATCCATTCTTCAATCCATATCATTGAAAGTGATAGTGTAGATTTCCATTTTTTCAAATATTTCAACTATGCAATGTAAAAAAGATAAATTTTTGCAGCTTAACGGCTTTTAATTAACAAGTTTGCAATTGAAAAGTTTTAAAAGCTTTCATTTTATACGTGAAAATTATTAAGCGCTTGAATTAACATTTTTCTAAGCTTTAGTTCCAATCTTTTAATTTCAATGAATGTGATCAATTCTTTCTCAATTGTTCAATTTTTATTTGCGGTCCAAAAGTTTTTCTTTTTCGACCTAGGACGATCAATATTGAGAACATTGTAATGCCATAATTTTCAATGACATAACGATTATTCATTATTGTCTTTTAATATTCTACCATTCTTTTGAAGTTTAAACATAGAAGCTTTTCTGTAATAGTAATCATGTACACGTCCTAATTTAAAATTATATCATTGCAATATGCTAAATATTCGTCGCCCTAGTGTTATACTACGCCATATCCACTTTTTGACATTTTTGAACTATTACTATTTTTAGGGTCAGTAAGTGTTAAACTTTGGTTTTTAATACATTTTCCGGCGAAATAAATATCCTCAGTTGTTACAATTATTAATTAAAATAATGACTTTAATTAAAAGATAGAATTATATCACGCCATGGCCTTTTTTGCATTGCTATAAGTGTAAAAATGCCAACTACGTAGTACATATTTTATATGGATCAGCTAAGCTCAATTTGAGAGACAACGTTTTTCAAAAATATGTTCAGCCTTAAAAGTAAACATCGAAACATTACTCGAAAGTCAATAATTTGCGAATAACTCATTTAAGTCCAGGTATGATATACGATAGAATAATGTGAACTATCATTTTGATAAACTTTTTACTTAAGAATTCAATTACAAATAGTTTATTTCTAAATATTTTGTGGACATGACGTACCATAATTTTGAGAAAACATGAATTTTTTCAAGCTCATATTACGCCATGTCCGAAACCAATTTTCCACATCAGCCAACATACATTCATAATAGTAATATCATTTGCGCTAATATGTTCTTGATCATGTATTATTTTTCATCGATAAACTTATTTCAACATTTGAAAACGTTTTACTAGAGTATATTATGGTTAAACTTTAAAGTTTATTTTCTCAATTTCGCAGTTGAGAGACATGACGTACTATAACTTTAGGGCGACGATTTGTCATCCTAGGTCGGAAAAGAACCACTTTTTGCCTGCAAAACCTGTAAATTCCTGTAGATTCTTATAGTTGTAAATTCTTGTAGAAAATTAAACCTACAATAAAATACAACATAGTACAAAAAAATACAAAAAACGTACAAAATTCGTCTTAATGATAGAAAAAGGTTGTACTTTTCTGTAATTTTGGTTATAATTTGTAGATTCCTGTGAAAATAGTTTTCTTTTTCTGTACCTTTTTGTACAAATTTCTCCACCAGGGTACTTTGTTCAAAATTGAACTTCTTAATTAAAATCATTTTCTTAAGATTCAACTATTTTTTTAATAATTTTGACTATTGACGACTTATTTGACGAATGTCTGCTGAGAGGAGTCGAATTTATCCTGAGGAATAGAGTTACTTTCTGATTTGTTGCATTATCGACTCGTTACAGAAACGACAGCATCTGCCTGTTATTTATTTCAAAGAAAATATATGGCAGTCTCGTGCTCGCATGTCACGAGAGATCGTTTTACATCCTACATCTCCATGTACTGGCAAAAGAATCTGCCCACACAGGACATGGGACAAAATTCACATTCATAAATGTACTTTTTTACTTTATTTTATGCATTGCTCAAAAAGCCCCAATGGCCCATCTGCAGTAAAGTGTAAGACTTGTCTCAGGTCGTTAAAATCGTCTTTGACCAGAATTTATGTAACTCCTGTAATTAAACGAAAGCAGAGAAATTCTCTGCAAACCACATATGACGCTAAAAAGACACATGCGAGTTTCATTGAAAAATAATTGCACCACTTATCGCGCTTATTTAAAAAACATATTTTAATTAATTTTCGTATTATTCATCCCTCGGTGAGCTTTTAATTACAACTTCTCGTACCGAGTCTCCCCAACATTTTAACAACTCATCTAATAAAATAATAATCCTTTAAAAATAATATTTTCAAAAAACGAGTAGAATTTTTAACCAAAAAAGATTATTTTTCTCGTCAAAGAGATGAATTTTGAACAAATGAGTTTTCGTTTACAACCTGAAAAGTCGAACGTTTTAGAAAACAATTGACTTTTAAACCCGGAGAAGATAAATTTTCAACAAAAATTGATGTTCAACCAGGAAAAGAAATTTTCACCCAAAAATATTAATTTTCTACCAAAAACATTAACCTTCTACCAAAGAAGACGAATTTCCAAAAGACTAATTAAATCTTCAACTAAAAAATATAAGTTTTCAACTCAAAATGGAATAGTTAAATTTTCAGTTAAAAAGTGAATTGTTCAACAAAAATGATTAATGTTCTACTAAAAATTATGAATTTTCAACAAAAGAGTTTTAGTTTTCAACCTAAAAAGTCGAATGTTTAAGAATGCAATTTACTTCTAAACCCGAAAAAGATAAATTTTCAATAAAAATTAATATTCAATAAAGAAAGATGATTTTTTCAACAAACAGTGGAATTTTTAACAAAAACCAAATTAATTTTAAACAGTTGAACCTTTGAGCACAAGAGACGAGTTTTGAACAAAATAAATAAATTTTCAACACAATAGTTTAATTTTTGACCTAAAAAGATGAACTTATAACCAAATGGCCGAATTTTCAATAACAAAATTAGTTTTCAACCAAATATTTAAATTTTAAACTAAAAAAGATAATGTTTCAACTGAAAATGGAATAGTTATATTTTCAGTAAAAATTAATTTGCAAAAAAATAGAAGTTTCAACCAAAGATAGTTATTTTTAGGTAAAATTATTAATCTCTATCACAAAAAATTAATTTTTAATAAAACAGTTAATTCCTTAATCAAAATATATTATTTTTCAGCCAAAGAGTTGCATTTTTAACCACAAGAGATGAAATTTCAACCAGTAGGATTAATTTTAAACTAAAACAGATCAATTTTCAACCAAAAATGGAATGGTTACATTTTCAGATAAAAATACTAATTTTTAACCAAAAATATATTTATTTTAAATCAAAAAAGTTGAATTCAACCAAAAAACACAAATTTTCCATAACATTTTCAACCAAAAAAATGAATTTTAACAAAGTTGGTCAATTTTTACCCAAGTAGTTGAATTTTTTATTAAAAAAGCTCAATTTTTTATAAAAAATAGAATAGTTGCATTTTGATCCTAAGAAATAAATTTTGTAAAAAAAAGAGTTTTTAACAAAATTTTTAACCAGAGATGAATCTTAAACCAGAAAGATACTTTTTTAAGAAATTTGGTCAACTATTACCCAATTAGTGTAATTTTGCATAAAAAATATGAAATTTCAACAAAAAATTAATAGTTCCATTTTTAATTTAAATAAATAATTTAAAATCCTTAAAATAAACGAGTTTTCAATAAAAATGTTAAATTTTTAACCAAAGAGATCAATAGTCAACTGAAAAGATGTTTCTTTGAACAAAGTAATTACATTTTTAAGCAAACAGTTGAATTTTCAACTAAAAGAATAATAGTTAATTTTTCATTTAAAAAGACACTAATTTTCAACCCAAAAAAAACTAATTTTTATCAAAATAGTTCAATTTTCAAGTCACGAGATGAATTTTCATACAAAATTGTGAATCTTCAACTAAAAAATGAATTTTTAACAAAATAGTTTAATTTTGAACCAAGTAGTTGAATTTTCAATCTAAAAAGACTAATTTTCAATAAAAAAGGCGACTCTTTAAAAAGTAGTTCAATTTTCAACAAGCAATTAAATTTTTACCCAAATAGTAGAATTTTCAAACTAGAAAGATTCATTTTCCACCAAATGTTCGACTTTTCAAAGAAAGAAGAGAAAACTCAACCAAAAACAGTTTTGAACGTAAAAAAAGAATTTTTGAGAAGACATTCGAATTTCCAACCAAGAATACTAATTTTCAATAAAAAAAGACCTTTTCGAGAATTGTTGAATTTTTTTATATTAATTGAATTTTATTCCGAATAGTAGAATTTTAAACTAAAACGAACGAACTTTGACCAAAAATAGTTGGATTTTATTTTTCGATCCAATTTGAACCAAAAAAAAAAAAACAAAAAAAAAACAATTTTCAACCAAGCAGTTTCAACAAATATTCGACTTTTCAAAGAAGATTAAACTTAAAAAAAAAAAATTGCTTTCCAAATAAATAGTTGAATTTTCAAACCTGAAAGATGAATTTTTTTGAAGACATTCGAATTTTCAGCCAAAAAATACAAATTTTCAATAAAAAAGACCTTTTCAAAAATAGTTGAATTTTTTAAAATTAATTAAATTTTTGCCAAATAGTAGAATTTTAGAATAAAAAGAATGAACTTTGACCAAAAATAATTAGATTTTATTTTTTGATCCAGTTTGAACCAAACAAAAAAAAAACAAAAAAAATTTTGAAACAAGCAGTTTCAACAAATATTCGACTTTTCAAAGAATATTAAACTTCAACCAAGAACAATTTTCTTTTTAATTAAATAGTTAAATTTTCAAACCTGAAAGATGATTTTTTTTGAAGTCATTCGAATTTTCAACCAAAAAATACAAATTTTCAATAAGAAAGACCTTTTCAAAAATAGTTGATTTTTTAAAAATTAGTTAAATTTCAGGCAAATAGTAGAATTTCAAACTAAACAGAACGAACTTTGACCAAAAATAGTTGGATTTTATTTTCTAATCCAATTTGAAAAAAAAAAATCAACAAAGCAGTTCCAACAAATATTCAATTTTTCAAAGAAGATTAAACTTCAACCAAAAACAATTTTCTTTTTGACTAAAAAGTTAAATTTTCAAACCTGCAAGATGAATTTTTTTGAAGCCATTCGAATTTTCAACCAAAAAATACAAATTTTCAATAAAAAAGACCTTTTCAAGAATAGTTGAATTTTTAAAAATTAATGTAATTTTTGCCAAATAGTAGAATTTTAAACTAAAAAGAACGAACTTTGACCAAAAATAGTTGGATTTTATTTTTTGATCCAGTTTGAAAAAAAAAAATTAACCAAGCAGTTCCAACAAATATTCGACTTTTCAAAGAAGATTAAACTTCAATCAAGAACAATTTTCTTTTCAATTAAATAGTTAAATTTTCAAACCTGAAAGATGAATTTTTTTGAAGACATTCGAATTTTCAACCCGAAAAGTTCAATTTTCAATCAAGAAACTCAAAAAACAACAAAATAGTTGATATTTTAACCAAAGACAGAAGATAGTTGAATTTACAATAAAAAAGTTCATTTAAGGGCATGTGACGAGTGGGTCACGTGACCGGCTTCCTACCTTACCGACACTTTTTTATTTGTAAACTTATTTCCACACGAATAGCCACATCGAGTTGAAATTTTGGGATAATAAATAAGAAGCACTAAGAAACTCGGCTCTGGTCTTGAATTTGTATAATTATGAAAAAAAAAAAACGAAAATAAATTATCTAAAGAAAAACTTTTTTCATCATTATAAAAATTTAGGACCAGAGCCGCGTTTCTTAGTGCTTCTTGTTTGTTATCCCAAATTTTCAACTCGATGTGGCTATTCGTGTGAAAATAAGTTTACAAATCAAAAAAGTGTCGGTAAGGTAGGAAGCTGGTCACGTGACCCACTCGTCACATGGCCTTGAAAAAAATAATTTTAAACGAAAAATCAACGATCTTGCAACAAATTATTTAATTTTTTCACTAAAAAAATGAATTTATATTTATATATAAACTGATTCAAAAAAATAATTTAAAATTAAATTAAATTAATCATATTGATTAATTATTATATTTAATTTAATTTTAACAAATGAATAAATTCATTTATTAATTAAAATATCTTTCAACAAATTAGTAGTTGAATTTTCAACTAAAAAATATAAATTTTCAACCAAAAATGAAATTAAGTCTTCGGTTAATTAATTAAAAAAAAACAGATTTTTCAACACAATAGTTCAATTTTCAACCAAAGAGAAGATTATTAAAAAAAAGAGTTGTTAAGAAAGTAGTTTTAATTAAAAAAACAAAAAGAATTTTCGACAAAACAGTTAAATTTTCAACTAAAAAGAAGAATCTTCAATTGATAAAATGAATGTTTAACAATTTTTAAAAATTTTCAGCCAAGTAGTTTAATGTTTAACAAACAAACTTTTAAATGTTTAACAAAGAACAGTGGAATTTAAGTGAAGAATACGAATTTTGAAAAAATGGTTTAATTTTCATCAAAAAAGATTTTTCTATCAAGAAGAAAAAAAAATGTTAACCAAATTTTTGAATATTCAATATTAAAAGACGAATTTTCTACAAAAGTAGACAATAAAGTTAATTTGTAAAATTCAAAACTACGCAAGAAAAACTGACCAGTACTTAAAATATTATATTTTTTCTTCTGAAACTGAATAATTTACAGTTTTATTTTACTTCATATATAAACTATAAACTTTGATGATTAATTTGTATTAAAAAAAAGCAATATCTCATTTTTCCCATTTGAATTTTCGCGGCACTTCGACTGTTGAAGCTAGCGCTACCTAGCGACTGGTACATGCAACCGTTTTATAATATTGGCTACACTGCGAGACGAAGTTCCAACAAGTGACCAACTTCGTAGCGTTCGAATAGTGGCGAAGAATAACCGGTGATCACCATCAATTTTCCAAAGTTTGAAATTTGATTCTCATGTTGCAGGATCTCGCGATCGTGGATTATTTTACGCGCAAAAAGTGGTGAAAATTAATAAAAAATTTTAAAGTGAAAGATGGGAAAGGCAAAAAAAGGAAAGCGCACTGACAAGGAAGATGAAGTGTAAGTTTCTTTTCAGACAGATTGCTCAACGTTCTTACCACGTCTTGAAGGACACATATTTATTCTTCAATTTCCATCAATTTTTTTCTCATTTTCGAAGATCTTGTGAATATCATTACTAATATTTACAAGCAGATTCTAAAAAGTTCTCTTCGTTTGGTGATGCAACACTTCCCATCTGGCACGTATAGGTTATGTTCTCTTATAAATTCACGAACTTTTTATTTTGTTGTTCAGGCTCGAAAAGATTAGTGAATATTTTAGTTTCCAGTTTCGCTAAGATATTTCGTCTCCAAATTTTAATTTATGAGTCTTCGAGAAGAATGGTTTTTTAAGGATTTAAAGCTTTTTGAGCAAGTTTTGTTTTTGGAGTAAAAGATTTTGCAAAACATTCTTATAAATATTGAAAATTGAGTGTTTTTTTTTATTAAAATATTATTTTTTGGTAATTAAGTTTCTGTAGTTTCACGTGATCAAGATTATTTTGGCGAATTTTTGAGTAACGGGGTTTTTGTAGGTTATGTTCATAATTCGTTTTGTTGAGAAATAAATTTGAAACTCTGAAAGTCGAGATTGGAAATTGTTTGTCTGGATTTTGATGTATATTTAGATCTTCTCAAATATTGTTGCTTTTAAATGGAACTAAATTTAGAATTGAAATTCACTAGTAACAATAAGCGCGGGCTTTGCGGGTGACAATTTTTTTTTAGTTCTATCAGAGTCTACAGGTTTTAAAAATTTTAAACATCTTTTTAAAATAGGTCTATCTTGAAGATTTGCAATTTAAGATTTCTAAAGTGTATAATCTTAACACTTGCATAATTTTTTAATTGTAAATTTTCAAAATTAAAAACTTTAATTGTAAAGATTTGCAATTTGAAAGATTTACGATTGAAGATTCTTCAGTTTCATGGATGTATAAATAAAAAAATTGTAATTTGGATGATTTTGAAGATAAAAATTCAAAATTTTTGAAATCTAAATCTTTCAAATTCATGAAATTTCTAATTTAAATCATCAAAATTACACCATTTTTCATTGTGAAATTAAAAACTCTTCTATTTTAAAGATTTATAATTGAATATTCTACAATTTTGAAGACTTACAATAGAAAATTCTTTAATTTGAACGTTTCGCAGTTAAAAAAGGACAACATTTTAAATTTTAAATTATTAAAATTAATTAAATTTTAAATATTTACACCTTAAAGTTCGACAATTTTGAAGAGTCACAATTGCAAAATTTGTAATTTTAGAGATGTATAAATAAAAATTCTTAAATTTTGATGATTTTGGAAATCAAATGTCAAGTTTTTAATTCTATATGTTGCAAATTAAAGAAATTTCTAATGTAAATCATCGAAATTACTCGATTTTTAATTGTAAAACTTAAAATTTGCATAATTTATTTATTGTATATTTTAAAAATTAAAAACTTCAATTTTAAAGATTTACAATTAAAAGTTCTACAATTGGGAAGATTTACAAGTGAAGATTCTTTAATTTCAAGGATGTCTGAATAAACATTCTTAAATTGTGATGATTTTGACGATTTTGAAGCTCAAAAGTCAAGAGTTTTCTTTTCTAAATCTTCCAAATTTATCAAATTTCAAATTACAAAATTACAAGATTTTAAATTGTAAATAGTCTAAAGTAAAAACTCTTAAATTTAAAAGACACACAACTTAAAGCTCGACAATTTTGAAGAGTTACAAGTGAAAACTCTTTAATTTTAAAATTTTATAAATAAAAATTCTGAAATTTGGATGATTTCGAAGATAAAAAGTCAAGTATTCATTTCTCAATCCTGCATCTTTTTTCAATTATAAATTCTCAAAATTAAAAACTCTTCAATTTTAAAAATCTACCATTTGGAAGATTTACAATGAAAGATTCTTCGGTTTTAAGGACGTACAAATAAAAAGAATTGTAATTTGGATGAATTTGAACAACAAAATTCAAGAATTTTCAATTATGAATCTATCAAATTCATGAAATTTCCAATTTAAATCATCAAAATTACAGAATCTTTCATTGTAAAATTAAAAACTCTTGTATATTAAAGATTTATAATTGAATATTCTACTATTGTGAAGATTTATAATAGAAAATTCTTTTATTTAAACGATTTGTAGTTGGAAAATTACCAACTTTTTAATTGTTAATTGTCAAAATTAAAAAATCTTCAATTTTAAAGCATTACAACTTAAAGCTTGACAATCTTGAAGAGTTACAATTGAAAACTCATTAATTTTAAAATTGCATTAATAAAAATTCTTAAATTTTGATGATTTTGAAGATAAAAAGTCAAGTATTCAATTCTAAATCCTGCAAATTGAAGAAATTTCGAATATAAATCATCCAAAATACAATATTTTAAATTGTAAAACTTGAAACTTGCATAATTTTTCATTTGTAAATTCTCAAAATTAAAAACTCTTCAATTTTGAAGATTTACAATTGAAAGTTCTACAATTTGGAAGATTTAAAATTGAAGATTTTTCCATTTTAAGAATGTATAAATAAAAAATCTTAAGTTTTGATGGTTTTTATGATTTTTAATATTACAGAATTTTTCATTGTGAAACTTAAAACTTGCATAATTTATGGTTTTAAAATTTCAAAATTTAAAACTCTTCTATTGTAAAGACTTATAATTGAATATTCTACAATTTTGAAGATTTACAATTGAAAATTCTTCAATTTGGACGATTTGCAGTTTAAAAATTACAAAATTTTTAATTGTAAATTTTCAAAATAAAAAAGTCTTCAATTTTAAAGATTTACACCTTATAGCACGACAATTTTGAAGAATTACAATTGAAAACACTTGAATTTTAAAATTGTATGAATAAAAATTCTTAAATTTGGATGATTTCGAAGATAAAAAGGCAAGTTTTAAATTCTAAATCTTCCAAATTGATGAAATTTCAAATGTAATTCATCAAAATATCAGAATTTTTTATTGTAAAAATTCAAATTTGCATAATTTATATTTGTACATTTTAAAAATTAAAAACTCAATCTTCTACAATGTCAAAGATTTACAATTGACAATTGTTCAATTTTAACGATTTGCAGTTTAAAATTTTTCACTTTTAGAGATTTATAAATAAAAATTTCTTAATTGTGATGATTTTAAAGATTAAAAGTCCAGAGTTTTCCATTCTAAATCTTCCAAATTGAGAAATTTTGAATGTAAATCATCAAAGTTACAGAATTTTTAATTGTAAATAGTAAAAATCGAAAACCCTTTGATTTAAAAGATTTACAACTTAAAGCTTGACAGTTTTGAAGAGTTACAATTGAAAACTCTTCAATTTTCAAATTATATAAATAAAAATTCTTAAATTTGGATGATTTTGAAGATTCAAAGTCAAGTTTTAAATTCTAAATCTTCCAAGTTGAGAATTTTTAAATTTAAACCATCAAAATTACATAATTGTTAATTGGAAATTATCATAATTAAAAACTCTTCAATTTTAAAGATTTATAATTCAAAGTTCTGCAATGTTCAAAGTTACAATTGAAAACTCTTCAATTTTAAAATTGTAGCAATAAAAATTCTTAAATTTGGATGATTTTGAACATAAAAAGTCAAGTATTCAATTCAAAATCCTGCAAATTGAAGAAATTTCGAATATAAATCATCCAAAATACAAGATTTTTAATTTTAAAACTTAACACTTGCATAATTTTTCATTTATAAATTCTTAAAATTAAGAACTTTTCAATTTTAAAGATTTACAATTGAAAGTTCTACAATTTGGAAGATTTACAATTGAAGATTTTTCAATTTGAACGATTTACAGTTTAAAAATTACAACATTTTTAACTGTGAATTGTCAAAATTAAAAACTCTTCAATTTTAAAGAGTTATATTTTAAAGCTCTGCAATTTCGAAGAGTTACTATTGAAAATCTTCAATTTAAAAATTTTATCAATAAAAATTCTTAAATTTCGATGATTTTGAAGATGAGAAGTCAATTATTCAATCCTAAATCCTGCAAATTGAAGAAATTTCGAATATAAATCATCAAAAATACAAGATTTTTAATCGTAAAACTCAAAACTTGCATCATTTTTCATTTATAAATTCTCAAAATTAAAAACGCTTCAATTTTCAAGATATACAATTTAAAGTTCTACAATTTGGAAGATTTACAATAGAAGATTCTTCAGTTTTAGGAATGTATAAATAAAAAATTGTAATTTATATGATTTGGAAGATCCAAATTCAAGAATTTTCAATTCTCAATCTTTCAAATTGATGGAATGTCAAAATTAAATCATTAAAATTACAGCATTTTTTATTGTAAAAGTAAAGACTCTTCTATTTTAAATTAAAAATTTCAATTTTAAAGATTTAAAATTTAAAGTTCGACAATTTGGAAGTTTTACAATTGAAGGTTTTTCAATTTTAAGGATATATAAATAAAAATTCTTAAATTTTGATGATTTTGAATATCAAAATTTAAGAATGTTCAATTCTAAATCTTTCAAATAGATAAAATAGATCAAAATTCAAGAGTTTTCAATTTTAAATATTTCAAATTGATGAAATGTCAAATTTAAATAATCAAAATTACAGAATTTTTTATTATAAAACTTAAAACTTGCAAAATTTATAATTTTTAAATTGTAAAATTAAAAAGTCTGCTATACTAATGATTTATAATTGAATATTCTACATTTTTGAAGATTTACAATTGAAAATTCTTCAATTTGAACGATTTGCAGTTTTAAAATTACAAAAATTTTAATTGTGAATTGTCAAAATTAAAAACTCTTCAATTTTAAAGAATTATATTTTAAAGCTCGGCAATTTCGAAGAGTTACAATTGATCTACGATGCCTATGATTGGCCAGAGCGCTCCATGGTGGGAATTGCTCGAACTTGATTGGCCAATCATGTCTTTTTTTAAATTGAAAATTGATTGATTAAATTGAAAATTGATATTTTAAATTAAAATTGATCTTCTTCAGTTGAAAATTAAAGTATTTGGTTGAAAATTAAAATCTTTTGGTAGAGGATTTAACCATTTTGTTGCATTTTTTGCCATTTTGTTGCATTTTTTTTGTCGAAAATTATTCATTTCAGTTAAAAATTTAACTATTTTGTTGTAAATTAACGTTTTTGTTGAAAAGTCAACTGTTTTGTAAAAAAGTTGTCTTTTTGTCTTGAAACATCAACAATTTGGTATAAAGTTAAACTATTTGGTTGAAAATAAACTTTCTTGGTGAAAATTTGTATTTTTGGTAGAAAATTCAATTATTTTGATAGCAAATTCGACTATTTGGTTGAAAATCGAACTATTTATTATAAAATTTAACTATTTCGTAGAAAATGAACTTTTTTTTATGAAAAATCGTATTTTCGAGTAGAAGATTCAACTGTTTTGTAATAATTCGTCTTTGTGGCTTCATAATTAAACTATTTGATAAAAAATTAGATTTTTTGTCAAAAAGTCACACTTTTTCGTGAAAATTTATTTTTTATAAGTTTAAAATTAAACTATTTGGTAGAAAATTCATGTATTTTGTTTGAAAGTTAATTTTTATTAATAGAAAATTGATCTTTTTTTTTAAATGCACTTTTTTTTTGGTTGAGAATTCAACTATTTTGTTAAAAATTTGTCTCTTTTGATTTAATTGTACAGGCTGAATTTTCTAAAATTAATTTTTAGTCTGAAAACTTAACAATTTCATTTTTGCTTGAAAATTTATATTTTTTAGTGTGAAATTTAACTATTTGGCTGAAAATTTATCTTAATTAATGGAAAATTAACTTTCTTTTTAAAATTCATCTTTTTGGGTAGTAAATTAATATTGTTTGTTGAACATTCCTTTCTTGGTTGAAAAATTATCATTCGTAGTTGAAAATTCATGTATTTTGATGAAAATTCTTCTTTCGGTAGAAAATTAATCTTCTTCATTGAAAATTCATCAATTTTGATAAAAATTCAACTAGTATTTTGCTAAAAGTTTAATTATCTTGTTGAAAATTCAACTGTTTTTTTAAAGCCATTTTTTTGGTCGAAAAGTTCACTGTTTTAATTAAAATTAGTCCTTTAGGATGGAAAATTCATCTTTTATCGTAAAAAATTCATCTTCTTTGGTTGCATCTTTCTGGGTTGAAATTGAACTTTTTTGTTGAAAATTAACTTTTGTGTTGAAAATTAAACTTTTCGGGTTGAAAGTTCAATTATTTAATTATAAATACAATTGCTTCTGGTTAAATTTTATTTTATTTTTTGTTGAAAATTCGGTCGTTTGGTTGAACATGCATCTTTGTAAATTGAAAATTCAACTTTTTCGTTAAAACTTTGATTATTTTGTTGATAGTTCTACTATTTTGTTAAGTTCATCTTTTTTTGTCAAAAATTCAACTGTTTTGCTAGAAATCCATCCTTTTTACTTAACAATTAACTTTTTTGTGGAAAATTGAACTGTCTTTAAAAAAATGTGTCTTTTTGGATTGTAAATTTAACTATTTGTTTAAAAGTTAAACTATTTAGTTAAAAAGTTGTATTTTTTTCTTGAAAGTTCAATCATTTGGTTAATTGTTAATGAAACTCTTTGGTTAAAAACTAATTTTTTATCGGTGAAAATTCGTCTCCTAGGGTTGGAAATTCATCCTTTTTTTTGTAAAAAATCTTTTTCGTTTAAAAATTCAACTATTTTGTTGAAAATGTACTATATTTCAATTTGAAATTCTGAACGTTTCACATTGAACTCAATATGATACACATACAAAATTTTATTAAAAAGAATAGATTCCCCTATTTTCGTGAAAAATCACCTTATTCCCCCTGTTTTTAGAGTCAACATAAGGGGGGGGGGGGTAAAATAGCCCGAAATTGGTAACAAAGTTTATAGACGGCCCCTAAGTTATTTAATAAAAGATTGTTAATCAAGTGAAAATTATTATCTCAGATGTCTCAGCATCGCAGGGTACGGAAACAATATCAAGAAAAGTTTCCCTCCTGAGGGAGCAAATGCGATTGCATAACATATCTGCATATATCATCACCGACGGAGATGAACATCAGGTTTGTTCAAATAAAATTTTTTTCAATTAATTATTAGAATTCGAAAATATTAAGTTAAACTACCGAAAACTGGGGCTAAGTGGTGCATGTGGGGTAAAGCGGCACACCCTTGACTCTGCATTTTTGAATACGATATTGGCTTCTTTCAGGAAAAAAATGTAGAAGCTTGCAAACTAACTGTAAAACTTAAATTAAAAAAACTAGAAGAAACAATATCGGGGTTCAAATACAATATTAAGGGTGTGCCGCTTTCCCCCACAGATGTGCCGCTTAGCCATGGTTTATGGTAGTGAATTAAAATTAAATCGGAATGCTTTCCTCTATTGTTAGTTTCCTCTTGAAAATTGCTTTATACGTCGCAGTTACTCTTTCACCGAATAATAAATTTTAAACTGAGTTTGATATAATAATAAGTATTTTACGACCTACACAGACTGATTACATTGTTGCTGAACGTGATAGAAGGCGAGCATGGATTTCCGGTTTCTCCGGGTTACAAGGGGACGCCGTAGTAACCATGAACAAAACTGCTCTCTGGACTTTGAAATCCTTGTGGTTCCTGGCAAAACAGGAAATTCCTAGTGATTGGATCTTGATGGAATCATGCCCAGGCCTAGTACTAATTCTATAATCTATATTTGATTACAAATGGGATTGTTGCATATTTTCAAACATATTTTTTTCTTGGTGAAATTGAAAGAGCACATTGAATATAATTACTTGAGCAAAGTTTTTTAAAATAAGTTTGATTTTTTCAATTTTTCAAAAGTATACGTTTGAATTTTTTGCGGGAAGATGAGGCATTCTGATTGGGCCAGCGTCGGAAGTAAACATCAATCTGATTTGCGCGGTTGATGGGGGAGTTGGAGTAAACATAACCTATTTTTGTTTTTCAAAACGCTTTTAAAAATAATTAAGAAGAGCTCAAAAAGGGGTTAAAAATGCTAAAAATTTCACAAAAACCGGGATTTTTAATGTGTGGCAGTGCGAATGTGCCAAAAGTCGACATGTGGATGGTCACAAATTTTTTCGCCAGTTGTCAGCTGGATACGTCGTTAGTCAATGAAGCTACTGCATACCATTATTCTTATTGGTGCAGCGTCTTGCCGGGTGTGACGTGTCAAGGTCACAGAGTTCTTTGAATACGGGTTTCGATTCCTTTTTTTGAATAATTTTTTTCTCAGAAGTGAAGTATTAAAAAAAATGTTTGAATGTACTAAAATTTTTAGAATTTGATGCATTATTTAAAAAATCTATTATCTAAAATTCATGCATAAACCCCATTCACCTGAAAATTGATCCTTTTAATTGAAGATTCATGTATTTTGTTGATAATTCGTCTTTTTGGTAGAAAATTAATCTTCTTGAGCAAAAAGTCAAACTTTTTGTTTGAAAATTCAACTATTTGGTTGAATGTTTAACTCTTTTCTTAAAAATTAATTTTTTTCTTGAAGTTTCATAACTTTAAATGAAAATTCATCTCTGGCTGAAAATTTAACTACTGTATTCAAAATTCGTTTTTTTTTGTTGAAAATAAATTTTTATCACTTATATGTAACTATTTCATTTTTGGTTGAAAATTCATATTCAAAATTGAAAATTGATCTTTTCTCGTTCAAAATTCATAAAAATATAATTTTTATAATTTTTTGAAAAAATGAAGTAAGATTTTTAAAGACTTCAGATCTACATCGAAAAGAAATTTTTAAAAAAATTTAAATTTCAACAAAATAGTGGAATTTTCTAACAAAATAGAATAGTTTTCCACCACTTACATTTTTAATAAAAAAAAGATGAAATGTTTTTCAAACAAGAAAAAGCAAAAAATGAATTTTTTGCAAGACAGTTAAACTTTCATACCCGAAAATATAAATTTTTAACGACAAATTTAATTTTTAACCAGATGGTTGAATGTTTCAACAAAATAGTTTTGGTAAAAATGACGAGTTTTCATCGAAAAAGTTACATTTTCATCAAAAGATATGATATCTGAACTAAAATAATGAATCTTCAACAAGAACAAAACATTTGTTTTTTTAACCTGAAAGTATGAATTTTTAACAAACAGTTTAATTTTCAATCAAGTAGTTGAATTTTTAACCAAGTAGATGAATTTTTTACCAAGAAGATTATTATTTTTCATGCCAAAAGACGAATGTTCAACCAAAAAGATTCATTTTTTTAGTTGAAGATTCATTATTTTAAATTGAAATTCATCTCTTCGGATGAAAATTTAACTATTTTGCTAAAAATTTGTTTCTTCGTTTAAAGTTGAACTACTTTGTAGAGAACGAATTTTTTGTTTTTGAAGATTCATAATTTTAGTTGAAAATTCAACTATTTGGACCTAAATTAAATTTTTTGTTGAAAATTTATATTTTCGGATAGAAAATTCAACTGTTTTATAGAAAATTCATCTCTTGGACTTGAAAATTAAACTATTTGGTTGAAAATGTACTTTTTTGTTGAAAATTCAACTATTTGAACCTAAATTAAATTTTTTGTTGAAAATTTATATTTTCGGGTAGAACATTCAACTGTTTTATAGAAAATGCATCTTTTGGACTTGAAAATTCAATAATTTAGTAGAAAATTAAACTATTTATTTGAAAATGGACTTTTTTGTTGAAAATTCAACTATTTGGACCTAAATTACATTTTTTGTTAAAAATTTATATTTTCAGGTAGAAAATTCAACTGTTTTATAGAAAATTTATCTTTTGGGCTTGCAAATTCAATAATTTTGTCGAAAATTAAACTATTGGTTGAAAATGTACTTTTTTGTTGAAAATTCAACTTTTTTGGCAGAAAATAAAACTGCCTAATTCAATATTAAACCATTTTGTTTAAAATTCGATTTCTTTGGTTAAATTTTTTTTTATCTGAAAATTTAACTACTCCTTTTATGGTTTAACATGAATCCTTCATAAGTTGAATATTCAACTATTTGGTATAAAATCCATGTATTATGTTGAAAATTCATCATTTTGGTTGAGGATTCACTTATTTTGTTAAAAATTGGTCTTTTTTTCGTAGTCAAGTGGTTGATCATTCTTTTTTTTTGTTTTTAAAAAGTGATTTTTTAAACGGAAAATTTAACTTCTCTATTTTTGCTGGAATAAAATGATTAATCTTTTTTAGTTGAAAATTCAACTATTTGATGGAAAGTTCATGTATTTTGTTGAAAACGTATTTTGTCGCAGAAAAATAATCTTCTCATATAAAAATTCAGCTAGTTGGTAAAAAATTCAACTATTTTCTTGAAGGTTTAATTATTTTGTTGAAATTTCAAGTATTTTTTTAGAGTCATCTCTTTTGGACGAAAATTCAACTAATGATTTTTATTAGCTGCATTTTTTCCAATAACTATTTATTTTCCAAGTTTATTTGTTTATCTGTTACTGAGGTTATATAATTATAATTGTAACAAGAAATACCACAATTTTAACAAAAAAATGACTTTCTGATAAAAATAGTTGAATTTTCAACTAAAAAATTGTAATTCTCAACGTAAAATGTAATGCATAATTCTTCGAAGCAGCTGAATTTAAAAAAAAAGTTAATTTTCAACCAAACAGTAAAATTTTCAACCAAAAAAGATGAATATTCAACGAAAAATGTAATAGTTGATATTTCAACTAAAAAAGATTTTAATTGTAAATACAAAAATTGAATTCATCCAAGAAGACGAATTTTCACCAAAATAGTTGAATCCTCAACCAGAAAAAGATTAATTTCTAACCAAACAGATGAATTTTTAATTAAAATTTGCCCAAGAATCTAAAACTTTTTTTTGTATTTTCTTGAAACTTTTCAAAATTCTTCAAATGTTTTGAAATCTTTTTGTAATCTACAAAAAAAATTGCATTTTCTTTACATTTTTAAAAAACATTTTTTAATTTTTAATTATTTTTGAATCTTTTTAAAACTTCTAAACCTTCTAAATATCTTTTAAGATAATTCGAATTTTTCCTAAATTTTTTTTTAAATAGTGCGAAATTATAAAAAGTGTAAAATGTTTTAAAATCAAAATTCTTAAAATGCTTTGAAATTATTTTGTAATTTACAAAAAATATATTTTCTTTACATTTAAAAAAACTTTCCAAGATTTAAATTATTTTCGAATCTTTTCAAAGCATCTTGAACTTCGAAATATCTTTTGAAATAATTCGAAGTTTTCATAAAATTTTGTTTAATCCTGCAAAATAAAAAAAACTATCTTAAAATCTTCCAGATTCTGTTCGCAGAAATCTTATTGTTGGCACCGGTAATTTTTTGGTTATCGGTACCTAAATATAATTTACAATCCTCTTTTTATCAAAAATATTTAGAAACATTCAGAAATAAACGTTATCATAAAATAAAATTACTTATTTGAACATTTTTATTTACTAAATTGATGGTGCAGAAAATTCGTAATCTTTATTAATAATATAAATATTTTATTATTATTATTATTAATAATCTAATCAAGTTTTTGTCAACAATCTACACGAAATCTCGTGACTACAATTGTTTAAGAAAATGATATCAATATTGAGATTATTCTTTATTTTAAAGACTTCCAAATATTTGCCAATAGAGGCTTGGCTATTGAACGAACTTGAACCCGGAAGTAGGGTTGGTGCGGATCCAAACGTGGCCTACACACAATGGATCGATTGGGACCAAAAATTGCGTAAATATTATTTCAACAGATTAAAAATAAGAAAATCAAATTCCCTTTCATTGTCTCTAATTTTCTTATAATTTTAAACGCAGGATGGAAGAATATCTCACTTGTACCACTGGAGGAAAATTTAATCGATTTGATCTGGAAAGATCAACCCGGATTCCGAAAAGATCCGCTTTACGATTTACCACTCAAAATTACCGGTAGGTAAAAAAAAGTAAAAGAAACAGGCCTAAGATTGCAAAAAAAAGTGGGTAAAAATTTGATTTTCTCAACCATAGATACTGTATTGTTATTAATTATTATCACTATTATATTACAGGGTGTCTACAGGAGTGGTTCAATTTTTTTTCTCGAATTTTCATGTGTATGACTCCCAAATTTGTTCGCATTCACAAAAAAATAAATGTCTTCATTTATTTTTTTTTAATAATCTTTAGTGGTTTTAGAAGCCCCGTGAAGCTTAACACGTATTTCCCATAAGAAAAAAATATGTTTTTGTAAATGTTATTCATAATCGTCATTATTAGGGAAATCGAGTTAAAACACAACATTTCTCTTCGCAATTAGCCATAAAATACGAATAAAAAATTACATTTCAAATCGCATCCCCATAATTCTGTTTTATAGGGTCTCAAAAAACCCCATAAGTGAAAAATTTGGTTTCGCGAGTTTTTGGCGCTAATTATGATTTTTATGGACTTTTTAAAATACAAATTGTTTCTAATACATAAGATATTATTTTTTATTGTTAATTATCTCTAAATGAATTGTTTAAACAATTTATTATTGTTTTAAGCTATTTTATCTCAAGTTAAGAAAAAATAATAAATATTAATATTAATTTGAAGACAAAGGCTCACAATAACTACTTCAAGGAAAATTTACATTTGATATTATTCATATAAAAATTTAAAAAAAATTCAAACATCTGTTTTATTTCAAAATAATACATACATGAAGAAGAAAAATATTGTTTAAAAAATAAGTTTATTTATTATTTTAGTTTTTGTTATGTTTGTTAACTTACATTAATTATTACCTCGCTAAGTGCAAAGTGGACAAAAAGTTAGAAATTTAAGAAAAAACCGCAACTTTCTAATATTAATCAAAGGGAATATTAATAAAAATAATAATAAATTGTTTGAACAAATATTTTTATCAACTTGAATTAATCCTATTACCTGATTCTAAATTAAAACAAAATTCTACCAAAAAGATGAATTTTCAACCGAGAACATTAACTTTCTACAAAAAGTCGACTTTTTAACCAAATAAAGGTATTTTAAACAAAATGGTTAATTTTCGAGCAAAAAAAAATTAATTTTTACCAAATTCCAGTTAAATTCAACCAGAAAAGAATAATTTCTAACAACATAGTTGAATCCTTAACCAAAAACGATTAATTTTTAACCAAAAAATTGCATTTTTAACAAAAAAATATGTCATTTTTACAAAAAGAAGAATTTTCGAAAATCTTTTAAAACGACCTGAATTATTCCTAAGATTTCAAAATATGTTACAAAGTAATAAAATTGTCTTAAAATCTTCCAGACTTTTTCTACATTTTTGGAAATCTTTCGAAATTTTTTGAAATTTTCTTTTAAAATTGATTTTTTGAATTAAAAAATTATTTATAATTCTCCCAGGAATATAAAGAAATTTTTTTATCCTCTTGAAATGTTCGCAAATTTTTAAAATGCTTTTAAAATTTGTTTGAAAATCTTTAAAAATCCAGATTTTGTTTAAAATTTTGTTAAATCTTTCCAAATTTTAAATTATTGTTGAAAAAGACGAATTTTCAAAAAACCATACCCAAAAACAAAAAAGATTTTTTTCCAACTAGTTGTAGTTTTAACAAAAAAAGATTAAATTTTTACCAAAAGAGAAGAATTTTCGACAAAATAGTGTAATGTTTCTAACCCGAAAATATTAATCTTCTTAAAAAAGAATTAATTTTTAATAAAGCAGTTCAACCTCGGGTTCAACTTTTAACCTAGTGATTCAATTTTCAACCAAAAAAACATTAATTCTTAACGATAATTATAATAGTCTATATATAATGTAAAAAAATTTAATTTTAAATTTAAAATAATTGTGTTCATCCAAAAAATTGCGAATTAAAAAAAATAGTTGAATTTTTAACCAAACAGTTGAATTTTCAACAATAAAAATAATTTTTTATCGAGTGATTGAATTTTCCACCAAAGAAATGAATTTTTAACCAAAAATATTAACTGTTTACAGAAACAAAACGAATTTTTCAAAAAACACATGTATTTTTAACAGAAAAAATCCATTTACAGCCAAAAATGGAATAGTTAAATTATCAGTTAAAAATATTAAATTTTAACAAATTATAGTTAAATTCAACCAGAAAAAAATAATTTTCAACCAAAACCGATTAATTTTTAACCACACAATTGCATTTTTAACCAAAAAAGATGATGTTTTTACGAAAAGAAGAATTTTCAAACATTTCTTAAAATGATTCAAACTATTCCTAAAATTTTGAAAAATCTTTCAAAATAAAAAAATTGCTTTAAAACCGTTAAGACTTTTTTTCTGCATTTTTAGAAATATCTTGAAATTTACTTTCTACATTAATTTTTTCAAATAAAAAATCAAATTTCCAAGAAATAGTTGAATTTTCAAGCCCAACAGACGAATTTTTTAGAAAACAGTTAAATTTTTAATAAAAGAAGTTGATTTTCAACCAAGAAAGGTGAATTTTGTACCAAATAGTTGCATTTACATCCAAATAGTTGAGAACTTCAAAACAAAAGAGACGAAATTTAAAAAAATAATTGAAGTTTTACCAAATAATGTAACTTTCACCCTGTAAAGATGAATTTTTAAGCCAAAAAGACGATTTAAAAAAAAAAGAGTTAACTTATCAACCTCAAAAGATGAATTTTCAATGAAAAAGTTCATTTTAAACGAAGAAAAATTAATTCTCAACCAAATAGTTCATGTTAAACAAATTTATTTTCAACTAAGTAGTTGAACTTTTTATCAAAATAGATGAATTTTCAACAAAATAGATGACATTTCAAGCAAAATAACTATTTTTTTAGAAGACAGTTAAATTAAAAAAGTATATAATTTTCAAACAAGAAAGATGAGTTTTCATAAAAAAATGACTTTTCTACCATAAAAGACGAATTTTCTATCTAAAAGGATTAATTTTCTATTCAAAAAGTCTAATGTTCAACAAAACAGTTGAATTTTCGTTTAAAAAATATGTGTTTAGAAAAAAGCTGAATTGAAAAAAAAAATAATTAAATTTTCATCCAAACAGACAAATTTTTAACCAAAAAGAATTAACTTTTAAACAAAACTAGTTGGATTTTCTTGTTGCGTTCTATTAATATTATATTATTAATTTGCTTGCTATTTAAAAAAATTATATCTTCAGATACAGATTCACGCAATTAATTTTTACTTTTTCATGCACAAAAATTCAATGAAAAAATATTTAATTTTTAATGTCCTGAATTAAAAAAGTGCAATTTTTGCTAGTTTTGAATTTCAATTTTAAAAGTATCATTGTGATTAAAATTAAATCTTTGAATACGGATTCAATCTATTGATTAAAAAATTTATAAGTATAGAGCTTTTATGATAAATTATACAATTATTAATGTTTTCAATCAAAATAGTGCATGTTTTTTTAGTTTTAAATTTCAATTTTAAAAGTACCAAAATTAAATCTTTGAATTGGGATTCACGCTATTAAATTTCAATTTTCTAAGTATAAAGCTTTAATGGTAAATTATTCAATTTCTAATGATTTTAATTAAAATGGAGCAATTTTTTCTAGTTATAAATTTCAATTTTTAAAAATCTATAAAGAAATTTTTAACAAGAAACTTAAATTTTCAATCAAATAGTTGAATTTTCGAGAAAAAAAAAAAAAAATTTTAACTCAACAGTTTCATTCGCAACCAAATACTTGGATTATCGATTCGAAAAAGCATTTTTAACAAACCAGTTAAATTTTAGACCAAAAAAGAGGAATTTTGAACAAAATAATCAAATTTTCAACCAAATGATCGATTTAAAAAAAGGACTAAAAAGCAATCAAAAACATTTACATTTTTAACCAAATCGTTGAATTTAGAAGCCAAAAAGACGACTTTTTTAGAATACAGTTAAGTTTTCAAGAAATAAATCGTTTATAACTAAGAAAGATGAATTCCTAACCAAATAGTTGAATTTAAAAAAAAAATTAATTAATTTTAGACCAAACAGTTGCATTTACAAGCAAATAGTTAGAAGAGGCGAATTTTTAACAAAATAGATCCATTTTTAATCTAATACTTGAATTTTCATGCCAACAAGACCAATTTTTTAGAAGACACTTTCATTTTCATCAAAAAAAGTTCATTTTCGATCAACAAAGATTAATTTTCAACTAAATAGTTGAATTAAAAAAATATACTTTTCAGCCAAATATTTACATTTACAACCTGATTGTTGATTTTTCAATAAAAAGAGACGAATTTTAAAGAAAATTGCTGAATTTTTAACCAAAGATTAATTTTCGACCGAAAAATATGACTTTTTCACCATAGAAGATGAATTTTCTATCCAAAAAGACGAATTTTCAACAAAACAGTTGAATTTCTGACAAAAAAATAGGACTTTTTAACAAAATAATTAAATTTTCAAACAAATGGTCGAACTTTCAAATAAAAGAGATTAAACCTCAACCAAAAACAGTTGAATTTTCAACTAAATAGTTGAATTGAAAAAAAAATGTTATTCAACAGTTGCATTTTTGTTGAATGTTCAACAAAATAGATGCATGTTTAACCAAACACTTTAATTTTTATGCCAAAAATACCATTCTTTTAACGCAAAAGGATGAATTTTTTATTCAATAAAGGCGAGTGTTCAACAAAACAATAAAATTTTCGACCAAAAAACATAACTTTTAACGAAATAGTAGAATTTTCAACAAATTAATTAAAGTTTCAATCAAATAGTCGAATTTCTAACCAAAAATAATGAACTTGCAACCAAAAATAGTTGGATTTACTAATTGGGAGAAAAAGAATTCTTTTTTTTTTAAGTGGTAATAGGGGACAGAATGTGAACACAGTAATTGAATTTGAATTGAATCAATTAAAAATATTTTCGACTTAAAACTGTCCAACTGTTAAGCCTTGCAATTTGAAAAAAAACTTTGAACACGTATTCATGAATTCAGAAATTTTTTAATTGCAAATCCTATTAATTTAACATTTTCTAAGTATGAAGCTTTGATGGTAAATTATTCAATTTTTAATGTTTTTCATTAAAATAGTGCCAATTTTTCTAGTAATAAATTTCAATTTTAAAAGTTTCATTGTCATTAAAATTGAAATTAAGTAGAGCGAATTTCTGAGAAACACAGAAAAAAGTCGAATAGTCGCATTTTTCTTAAAAAGTCGCAAAAAGTTGCATCTTTTTCAAAAAATTTTAAAAAGCCGCACGATCCAAGTTTGATAGAATTTTTCCTATTCGCTCAAAAATTATGACGAATTTTTTTTGGTGGAAAATTAATTTTTTGTAATTCAAAATAGAACTATTTTATTTGTGGTTGAAAATTGATCGTTTTTTAGTTCAAAATTCAATTCTGTAGTTTAAAATTCATTTATTTGGTTTGAAATCGTCTTTTTTGGTAGAAAATTATTTTTTTTATTGGAATTTCAACTATTCTAGTTAAAGATTCATCAATTTAGTTGAAAATTCATCTCTTTTGTTTAAAATTCAACAGAAAATTTAACTGTTCCATTTTTGGTTAAAAATTAATTTTTTTAGATGACAGTTACTCCCAGTGGGACCCTGCGGTGGTTGTTAACCTTTAGTTTTTATATATATATATATTTTTTTTTTCAAAGAATAATAAATAAACTTAGTTTTCTACTTTCATAGAATATTATTTGTAAATATTTGACATTATAAAAAATAATTCTATTAGAAGGCATTATATAACAAATCAAACTATACCAGAGTCGAAATTTTGGTCCTACTTTAGCCCTACTTGATTCCAGTTAAGGCCTCATTTAATCCTGCTTAGCCCTCCACGTCCTCTTTTGATTCCCATTGGACTTCGAGGCCCTCTTTTGATTCACTTACGTCCTGACGACCTATGCGCTTTTCTCGTATTTATATAGTTTAATTGTTCTATTTAATTACATATTTATTTTAATTAGTTTATTTACTTAATTTGTTAATATACATATTAAAAACTGTTATGGTATATCAGGCAGAGCTATAAAGTTGGTTTCTCTGAAATTAGAAAAAAGTCAATACAAATTTGAAATTCGTTAATATCTTGTGTTCTGTTTTCTATGGGGAAACACTTATGGCACTCTATTTATTAGCCCAATTTTAAGTATTCGAACGATAAAGTGAAAATAGAAATTTGTAGTATTTTTCGGAAAATATACAAAGAAAGTAATTTTTAGCTGCAGATTTGAGTAATTTCACATTTTTGTTAGAAAAAATGATATATGTATATATACATATATTCTACTAGAAATTGGTTTTGAGATTGTTAATCATTGTGAATCACAGTAATATTCAATGATGTAGGTTCTGAAGAGTTTTTTATGGGAATAATAAAAAAGCCCTGCTTTAAAATTATCTGAAAATTCCAACCTAATTCATTTTTTATTTCATAAATAATGGCACCATTGACAAGCCAGCGTTAAAAAAGCACATAAACAAGTGTGCTTTAAAAAAAGTCTCATTCATTTTATATAGAATGTTGCAATATTCTTTACAACGGCAATTTTATGATAAGAATTTATTCATTCAAATTTCACTTGCGAGAATTTAAGTATACTTTTCACTCATATTGTACTTTGTGTAGATGTACACTTCCAATTTTTTGGTTTATAATAATATAATTTATAATGACAAAAACTGTTGCTTCGATTGCCCTTATGTTTCCTAGAACATAATAATCGAGAATAGTTTTTTAGGTACAGATCTCGAAATCTTTTAAGGTGAAAAGTAACGTCACACGAGAAGATGACCTTTTACTCCTGGACAAATAGGCGGACACCAAAAGTATAGGGCTAATTTTATAGTCTGATTTTATTTCCATGAGAAACAGAATTGCTCTTTTAACACAATTTTTAATTGACACCCATTAAAACCAATTGCAACAATTAGTGAACTGATAACAAGAATTTCGAAAGTGATCAATCTTATCTCTGACTAATAAAGTTTTTCTAAAAATGTTGGTAAAGAAACAATATTCTTTTTAATGAAAATATAATCAGATTATAAAATGTATCCGTATACTTTTGGTGTACATGTGTTTGTCCATGGGTAAATGGTCATGCGATGTCACTTTTCGTCTAGAGGATTTCGAGGGCTATAGCAGGGCCTAAACAGAGGACTTCGGAGGACCTATATAGGACTAAATTTTTATTAAATTAGGCCCTCTTTTAGCCCTGAAGGTGGGAAAAATGGACTTTTGTGCCACTTTGGAGGACTAAAAGAAGGCTTAATCTAATACAAATTAAGACCTCTACAAGCCCTCCTAAGTCCTATCAAGTCCTGCAATTTAGAGGTCTAAAAGAGGGCTAAAATTTCGACTCGGGTTATTATTCTGAATTTGAAGAAGGTTTTTTTTGTTGAAAAATTCCCTTTTCCTAAATTAGAATTGAAATTATTTTCCAAAATTTCCGTTTTATGTCAAAAATTCTCTGTTCCAACTAAAATAATAATTCTTTACGAATACTCCTTATCCCAAACTTTAAATTATAATTCTTTACGGTAATTTCATATGCCAAAGTGAAAATTATAATTCTTTACGAGAACACCTTGTTCGACAATCAAAGTTATAATTCTTTACATAAGTGTTCTGTCCCAGAATCTAAATTATAATTCTTTACGGAAAAGTCCCTGTCCCAAAGTCTAAATTATAATTCTTTACGGTAATTTCCTGCTCCAAGACACAATTACATTTAATTCATAAAATTCCATGTTCCAATTCAGAATTATACATATTTATTTTCAACATTTTCTATTATAATTAAGAAATATAGTAACCCCCTTGTTCTAAAATTTGAAAGAGAGAAGTTTCAAATCCTGGAAAATTTGTATTTCGACCAAAAAAAATGTTTATATAAAAACAAATTCTGATGTGGAACAAAAAGTTTTTAAAATCTGACGAATTTTGACTTGAAATAACAAATTTTTGTAAATGCCTATTTTATAATTCCGAATTATGATTATTTTTTGAAATTTTCCGTTACATGATAAAAATTACCTGTTCCAAAACAAAATTATAATTCTTTACGAAATGCCCTGTTCCAAGTCAGGCTATTTGTAATACTTGACGCCATTTTTTATATACCTTTTAATTACGTCCTGTTCTAACATAGAATTAAAGTACTAAAATATATGGAACCACTTTTAATTTGTATATTAGTACATTCGAGAGAAAATCCGCGGTTGCTGAATCACATTCCCGGTTTTTTCCCGATGAACAAAATTCTCAGTCAGGTATACACCCTCATCAGAGATTGACTCTGCGTTGAGTACATTCTTAAACTCCTTTTGTCATAAATGCAACATCAATATAATATAGTAACAGTGAATATTAATACCATTTATAGTCTTTCGGCACACGAATATAAATCTTCTGGAAAATGAAGGGCTGGCGAACGGGGGAGGGGGTGAGTTGTGTAAAGAGAAAAAGACGAGTATATCAGCGCGATAGTTATAGAGCCAGTCGCAAACACTCGTTTGCCTTAAGCTGCATCATAAAGTTTGCTCAACTTCCAAAGATTCTCGATCCTTCAAGGTTACGTGATCCCCTTTTGATTGCAGATCGGAAGAAGCTGCGTTCATACAGAAATCGCCTCTTACTCCTCACGCTCGCTGGCCGTTAAAACCGATGTTCTCCTGCTCTTTTTCTCATCCCATACCGAGAGCTTGGCACATGAGCCGGCTTTTCAATATGCTTCCTAGACGTCGGGACGTTTTTACTGAAATGAAGACTGATACGGTAACTTTCCACGTGCTGCCGTTCAGTTTATTATTTCATACAACCACCCGTGAATGCTTTGCTTTTATATGGCATTAAAGCTGCTATCGTCAATAACAAGGCGAGCACATGACACGTGACGCGCTGCCTCCCTAAGGCAAGAAAAATGGGATTATCCCCCGTATATGCTAGAACAACACTCGCTCATTTCGACCATCCTATGTATACGTAACATATAACTACAACACATAACCAACGTAATTCATACCACTCGCAAGTAAGATGGATTTCAGCTAATTTATCCAGAACCACAGTTTGATCCTCGTCATTAAAGCACAGAAATGATGCCAGGCATTGTGCAATGTGTCCATAATAACGCCTCTATGTAAATGGATAGTAATGTTACAACTTGCCGTGATTTAAGACTCAACTGCTTGCGCGATCGTGTTTTAATATAAAAGACTGTAAAATACTGGTGGTTACCCTCCCGCAGTCTTTTCACGACGACGTGCAAACCCTCTTTCTCTCGCGTTTGAAAATAGTGTCGCGATCCCCACACTATCCCAAAGTCTCAACGCAACCTTACAAGGTGCTGGGAAGATAGAACAAAAAGACCGCTTTCCGAACTTTTATCATTTAACCTATGAACAGAATCTAGGATGGTTGTACTTTCTAATTCCGAGCCGCAAGGCTTTCCTTTGCAAGTTTTTACCACCTGAGTTTGCCAAGTTCGTGGCCAGGTTTCTCTTAAAAATTCATGGGATTCGTAAATTTTCGCGGCTGTCATTGGCACCCACTCAATTTCAATATTTTCATTATTACTCCTAAGGCGAAAATTGTGTTAAAATAGTTCATGTTCGGTAACACGCAGAAAACGAATAACGCAAAAGGGAGCGATGTAGATAAGTCATGCTCGAGTACTTTCCAGTAGTCGAAGCCGATTTTGGTCAGCCTCAGTGGTAGAGTGAATTGTCAATATCGGCCATCATATCCATTGTCCTTTTTCACCATATATAGTTACAAAAAGCAAGAATTATATGTTGCAGATTGAACATAAAAAAACGAAACAAGAAACTAGCACTTTAAGAAAACACCCCAATTCAACCTCAAAAAATTAAAAAATTCATGAAACATGAACTAATTATAGACCTAAATTATTTTATTGTTAATAATCGGATTATTTGATGCCCCAAAAATGTTTCGTTCGATTAGATGTTAAAAAAGAGTTCGGTAAGGCCCTCAAGGAAGGGTCTCCTAAGCTACAGAATTCGAAAGTCATTCCAAACCATGAAAAACCCAAATTTCCACATTTTTATTTCTTTAACCATTGACAGAAAAGAAGAAGAATATAAACCAACCAATCTGATTATTTACCGCAATTATACATGCCAAGGGCGTCAGTTTCAGCTTTCTCCGAAAAAAATAGGACTGAAAAAAATCTACCAGAATAGGGGTCTGAAAAATCGAATTTCCTTATTTTTCTTATTTTTAACCACTGATATAAAAAGAAGAACAGAAGATCGCAAATGTTATTCTTTGTCGTAATTATACATTCCAAGAGCTTTAATTTGAGTTATCCTTGAGGAAAATCAGATCAAAAGAAAACCTCCCAACAGCATACGGATCCAAAATTTTAGCCAAATTTAGCCAAATAGTCAAATTTCTTTATTTTTCTTAGTTTTTAACCACTGTTAAAAAGAAAAGCACAATAAACTGGTAAAAATATTTTTCCTCAAATATACTACAGCTGGTGAACATCCATGCCATATTTTAACACTCTGGCGCAAATACTGTAGGAGATAGGAGCGATAAACGACAGACGGACGGACGGACAACCGACCGTCGTTACAAAGATTTTCAGCGTATCCTACGAAATCATAAAAATAAAAAATAAATTCTAAAAAATTTCCGAACTTCGAGACCTAAAATGTTATGGCTTAAAATGGTTCCATTTGATGTATACTTCCAAAATACACCCGTTTTCTACCCTTAATATACAAAGAAATCAAAAAAGTTTCCTAATTTCGAGACCTAAACTTGTATTGCCTAAAATGGCTCCATTTAATGTCCGAAGATTTCCAAAGACATTTTCACCCTTCTGGCACTTCCGGCACACGCCCTAATTCAACCCCTGAGAATTTTAAATCATTTTTGCAAATCACAAGGGTTGAGTTAGGGTTTGTTCCGGAAGAGCTAGATGGATTATACTTTTTTGAGAATCTTTGGACATTAAATGGAACCACTGTAGCCAGACAAATTTAAGTCTCGCAGTTAGGGTGATGTTTAGAATTTAAAAAAACATTATTCCTTAAGGGTAAAAAACTGGGGTGTTAGAGAGAAAAGTTAGAGAGATGTAACTTTTCGGGGATCTTTAGACATGAAATGATCCTATAATCAACAGTGAAATTTTGGGTCTGGAACTTGGAGCCCTTTTTATGATATTTTTTTTCAAATCTTAGGGGTAGAATTGGGGTGTGCTCCATGAGTGCTAGGGGGATGAAACTTATTTGAAAATCTTCGGACATTAAATGGAGCCATTTTAGGCAACAAAATTGTAGGTCTTGTGCCATTAAAAAAAAATGTTTCTTGTTTCGTTTTTTGTAAACAATAAAAAAAATGCAAATAATGAGTTAATGTCCATAAAAATAATTTTTTTTTCCCAACAAATAAGTCTGGATATTTGTAACTGTATATAATGAAAAAATGTGATGGCAGATATGGATGAGTACACTATTCACTCTTCCACTGAGGCTGGCCAAAACCGGCTTTCACTACTTGGAAGTACTTGGGCATGACTTATCTACATCGCTCCCATTCCCGTATATTCGTTTTCTACCTCCATTCTAAAACATATTTCAGAAAGAGAGGATCATTTCTATCGAAACTAGCAATCAAAGTTTACTACTATCATAATATTACACATAAAATAGTCTTCAATATATCCGAAACACATCAGTTTTAATAACACTCTTTCGAGAGAACAACTGTTTCGTACGACAATAAGCCAGCACTCATTAATTCTAGAGCAAGAGTTTTCATCGTCCTAATAAAGGAGCTTTGAATTATCCGATGATTGAAAATAAACAAAGTGGTTTGAAAAAAACATGGAACATGACATAACCTCTATCATGAAGGAAGGTAAGTCTAGGTAGACGCTACTATGTAGGCATCGTAAAATCGTAAGTACGACTAACACCCTCGTCGTATGAAACTTGTAAATTCTATATCCCAGGAGCACACACCTCCATAAGCCTTGTAAAACGACGGTTGCTTGGTATTACGGAGTGACTCTTGTCGACCTTTTTTCAACACTAAAGGGATACACCACGTTACGGCACGGCGTGGGTCATAAACGCAGAATTCAGTAATAGTATGAGAATGAATTTGAAATCTAAATAAGCTCTAGCTATAAGATACATTACCCAATTTTTTATAGTTTACGGCTATAAGGTAAAGTTTTCTTTATGTAGAAAATGCCCAGAAAGTTTAAAATTAAATCTTTGATATTTACCAATTTAGAGTTTATGAATTCATTATTCTTCTTTAAGATAAGGGTATACAGACTTTACACAGCCCAAAATACTCTTGAAAACATATTGAATTCAATATAAATCGTTTAGGAATTCAAGTAGAAATATATTGCTTTTTTAACAAAATAGTTGAATTTTCGTCAACAAAAAATTAATTTTCTACCAATAGAGGTGAATTTGCAAGGAAAGAGTTTTCAAGCTAGAAAGTAGAATGTTTTAGAAAACAGTTCACTATTAAACCGTAAAAGATGAATTTGTAACTAAGAAAGAAGCTTTTCCAACCAAATAGTTAAATTTTCAAAAACAAACAAATTAATTTTAGACCATACTGTAGCATTTACAACCAGATAGTTAAACTTCCAAGGAAAGGACATGCATTTTTAAACAAATGGTCGAATTTTAAAACATAAAACTTCAACCACAAACAGTTACATCTTCAAACATATAGTTGAATCTGCAAGCCAAAAAGACACGAATTTTTTAGAAGACAGTTGACAAATGTTCAATAAAAAAATTAAATTTTCGATAAAACATGACGCATTTTCGACAAAATAGTTGAATCCTTAACCAAAGCAGATTAATTTTTAACCAAACAGTTGCACTTTCAACCGAAAAATATAAAATTGTTACAAGAGATAACTTTTAACCAAGAAAGATTCTTCATTCAAGAGAGAAAAAAATGTCAACAAATTGTTGAATTTTCAATCGAAAATGGCGAATTCTCTACAAAACATAATGCTCTACCAGAAAAAGACGACTTTACAACAAAATACATAAATTTGCACCTAAATACTTGAATTTTCATCTAAAAACAATCATTTTTCAACCAAAAATGCAATATTTAAATTTTCAGTTAAAAAATTAATTTTGTCTAACACCCGCGATGGACAAAGTATAATGTGAACCTTGTGGGGACGGTGATTCTCCTACTCGATGCACAATATACTATTAAACCACAAAAAAGAAGTTTTTAACTTGATTAGTTAAATTTTTAGTTAAGAAAATTAATTTTCAACTAAAAATATTAACCTTCAACAAAATAGTTCAATCTTCAACCAAATAGTAGAATTTTTAACTAAAAGAGATAAATTCTTGAAAATAGGGGAAAAAAGAGGAATTCTTTTCTTTTTAAAGCGTAAAGAGGGGAATAGAGGAAAGCGTGTGAAGTATGTGTTTAGATGCTTTATTTGTAGAATAAAATCACTCATTTTTTTATCAAGGATTTCAAAAAGTTGTTATTCACATTTATAGCTTCTTTGTGCGATGTCACATTCTGCGTCAACACCACATCCCCTCCATATGTCACAAATAATCAAAAACCCGATTGCCCCCCTCCCCCCCTGACTGTATGTCGTAGTTTTTGAACGGCCCCAAATATGGAAAAGGTATTTTACTATTTATTATAAATCCAATAAAAGGTTAATATATTAATTCCTGATTGACTCATTTAAAAGAAAAACTATAAAAATTTATAAATCAAAATTCGAGGTTCTAAGCCTAAGGGAAACTATTTGAAAAATCTACTCTAGTGTTCTGAATTTTATGCACTTTATCGCGTTATCTATATTCGAATTTAATAGATGAAAAGCAAAAAAGCGAAAAAAATGTCTCAAGTAAAATGATCTTTCATTTATAGAAAATTCCATTGAAGTCAGCAGAAATATCTATTCTATCACTATTCTTTTTAAAGAAGAAAAAATTCTCTATGATTGGCAGCTTTTCTTTATCTCAGAAAGATTTTTAAAAATTGACAACTTCACCCGACCTTTCTTCATTTAAGTGCCCCTGAAGCTTTAAAAGTCAATCTAGAGAATAAAGATTGATGGTCATTTCAGTATCAACTCATCCTACGTTAACGCTAATCTAGTTATATCGTTTACGTGTTTTTGAACCACATACGTCTTTATATATTTTTAGCGAGATGAGAATATCCATTTGGTACATACGTAGGTACATTTTTTAGCATAGAGAAAAAAAGAGGGAGAGGATCAAGCGGGATGTTCGCCGTGTAATACTGTTTGTTTATGGTCGGCTCGCTACTCGATTTTTCGCCGTAATGGACGTACGTGTCCTGACAAACGACCCAACCTGATTTTTTTTGAGGACATGAACGTGCGCGCATCACGTTTATCATTCCACCATGCTCTGCAGTAACGAGAGTGCGTATACTTCTGATTTTTTTAAGAGTCCATTTGCCAAATAATTGTGTTTGTTTTTAACTTCACATTTGGTAGAAGTACCGCACATTCATTTAAAGAGGCTCAACTATATTGTTTATTGTTTGAACTTTTCAATTTTGCAATCTATGTCTTTTACTATTCCATATTTTGCCATTGTAAACTTTTTACAGTTATTAGATTTTTTAAATTAATTTCTGAGTGCTTTTTATCAGCGTTCTTCAGGCTCAGATTAAAAATTAAAAATCAAAAAATTTCTAACACAAACATTCAATATTGCACAAATTCCGAGCTTTCAAAATTATACAATCTAAAAATTAAAAAACACTTCGTATTGTACAATTCGAAAGTAGAAACCATTAAAATTCAATAATTTTTATTTCGAGGCCCTGAAACAGAAAAGCACAGAAAAAACTGAGGTTCACTAAAGTTGCGGCTTACTTAAAAGTTGACATCTTTTCGAACTTGATATCCAACAGAAACCTGTGGAGACTTTGAGGCACTTTCCTTTGGAGACACTTGAATAGAACAACACGAAGGCGCATTCACAAACCAACCGCTTGCAAAGTGAGGTTGGTAAGTTAGGATTTACAGAATGTGTCGACCGATGACTTAAGACGAAACGTTTCTTGCATATGAATACGCCTTTATGTTTACACGTTTGCTACATAACCTGATAATGATATTTATCAAGTATTTGTATCTTTTCCAATTGCGATAATATTTTGTACTTTAATTCTATTAATTACATTACGTCCGTCAGAGTTCTATTTCATGCGTGCTTAACGCAAAGCGAAAAATAGGTTCTTTGGAAAAAATATCTATTGAAATTGGGTTCCTTTGGAGGTCCAACTGGAGTTCCCTTTGGGAGAAGTTGATAATTTTGGGTTCCTTTTCAGGAAGAATAGTTATTTTTTGTTGCAGCTCCTCAGGAACCAAAAATTGCTTCTAATAGAAACCCCAGTTTTTTCTGTGAATAAAACTGAAAAATTTCAACCTAAGTTTATTCAAAATTCAAATCTTAAACATTGAAAAAATTAACATTGAGAATAATCAACATTTGACGGGCTAAACAAAGCACACTACACATTGTTCAACTATCAAGCATTAAATTTGGATAGTACAATGTTCGGTTCAAAATTGAAGCGGAAAAAGCTAAACGGTGCTAAGTCCAATCAACCTAATTTGAAAAGAGAAGCAAAAAATGTTTCTAGAGGAGCAATTTTAAACCGATTTAGTAAATTTTCTCATGTAAGTGAATGGATCAGTTTAATAACCATTGTATGAAAAAAAAAGATAACGCTACATGCGCATGTAATAATCTAACGGAAATGGCGACGGAGTTAGCGCCATGTAGCTTTCCCTGATATTATAAATAAAAATAGTAGACAAATCTTTAGGAAAATCATCTGAAATACATATTTGTATTTATTTCATAAAAAATAACACTATATGAAAGAAAAGAGAAATAATTCATTAAATCAGTTTGAATTCTTTGAAATTTTAGAATATCTGAATATATTTAAATGCTAAATTTTAGGGGGAAAAATTGCAAAACCTTAATTAGTTTACTGAAATACGGGTGATAAAGCGGAAAAGTATGAATTTTTGAAGAAAACTCCATTTCGTCAAGAAGCAGACTTTGAACCTGTACTGTAACTGTATAAAAAATGACATACTCTTTTATAATTGTCTTTTTTTTTTATTTCGTTACCAAATAGGCATATCGTAACATTGTTTGAAATCTTTACAAAACCTGTAAAGTAAAATTTATAATGTTCACCTGATTACTCGGTATTTAAATTTATATAAATATGGTGGCGGCTGGCATGCTTATTTCTTTTCTTTTATTAGAAGTGTCTGGCGAATTTGCAGTCGACCAGAGACGAAAAATTTAATTATATAATTTATAAAGAATGTTTAAAAAATACAAGATAGCATATCTAAGTGATAAAGCAATTAAAACTTAGACATAAACGAGGTATAAAGATAGCAGAAGTTGTTATCAAATGAAATTGAATTAGGCAATGTAGGTTGCCTACGAAAGGGAGCTTATGATTACATTATTATAATATATGTTATATAATACATATTATGTAGGGGAGAGTGGGACATGTTGCTGGTGTGAAACATGGTGTCAATTACAAAAAAAGCTCGCGTTTGTTGATTTTCATATTAGTTTTTTTTTGCATAAAATGACTTTCTTTGTTTGGAAAAATAGTGAGGTGATGAAATTTTTGTTTTAAAATACGTATCAGAGGAGTTATTATAATAAAACAGTTTTGGCGGAAACATATGGAAAAGTATTTAGTAGACAGTAAGTACTTACAGCATATTTTGAAATACTTGAAGCATGAAAATATTAGATCATAATAGCTGAAGTATTTCTTTAAACTTCTGGTATTATAAATTGTTTTTATAAACGTTATAAATATATTAAAATTAATAAAATCTTGCAACATGACATACGGGGCATGATGTCCGAAAAATGTTGTGGAGATTGTAACAGAGCTTGATAACAGGTCGGTAATTTTATCAATAATGTAGAAAAACTCAGAAAGTTAGTTTTCCTGTGAATCTCGTAATTTTAATATTGTTCTAAACGTTATGTTTGTTCTGTCCGTTCTGTCTGATAAAATTCGAGGTTGTTAATAATCAAGTTATACAGATAATGACAAAAATCTAAACGTGATTTGAAGTTGTATATGATAATATAATAATAATAGGGTAAGTACGAAGTTCACGTTTTATTCCTTTGAAAGAGACTATCATTTGAAATTCGTGATTATAACCTACAAATATAACAAATTGTCGTTATAAAGGCTATAAATGTATTTCTAATTCTAATTCTCTATTAAAATATACTTGAAAGGATTCTCTTTACTTAACCGCGCAATTTCATGTTTTATTCCTTTGAAAGAGACCAGCATGTAAACTTTGAGGTTTTAACCTGAAAATATTAACCCTCCGTTTACACACTTCTTTTTTCCACCTTCCGTTTACACATAGCGTCTTTTAAGTCCTATTCAGTTTTTGAGCTATTTTTTATTTTTAAAAAGTCGAGTAAAATTCAGGGTTATTTTTTTAAGTGTTTACTACACGATCCAATTGTTGTTAGTGTCAATCGTTAAAAACTTTTGAAAATAAAAATTGAAATTTGGTAAAAATATTTTTAAAAAATCGATACTTGTTAAAAAATGCATAATTTTGCAACAAATGAATTTAAAAAAAAAATTGTTGCAAGGTTTTAAAGCTTAGAATATGACCTTCGAAAAAAATATAGGTCCATTGGTGGCGGCTTCAAAAATTTGAATTATTTGAAGACCTAAATAATAAAGAATATTTTACAGTGATTCATGCAGATAATTCCATAGAAAAAGCAGGACAGTGAATGTTAATGCGTATTTATCGTACAGAAATAGTAGAATTTGCTAGAGAAAATTCAGTTTTCACAATATTTACAGAAATCTATAGGGTGTTCTTCGCACACTGCCTTACCGCAGGAGGCAAAACAGTAAAATGTCTTTTTGTCAGCTTTATATATAGCATGGAGTAATAGTAAGGAGAGAAAACTGTATGTGAAAAATTTTTCGCCATTTTCTCGGACATAGTTTAGGGGAGGACGTGCGCTATAATGTAAAGCAGCACGCCTCTTTTTGAATGGAATATCTGCTAGAGCTTTTTGGTTGGTGGGGTAGTCATGATCCAAATTTACCGCCAAGAAGCCACCAATCAGAAACTTCTTGCAGATATTCCACTCAAAACGAGGCGAGTTAGAAATGTAACTAATTGTTTGAAAATGAATCTTTTTGTTTTAAAATTTGTCTTTTTTTGTTAGAATTTAAATCACTCAAAATTCTTTTTCCTTCTTGATATTAATTTTTTTTTTAACTAAAAATTTGATGATTCCATTATTGGTTTAAAATATGTATTTTTTTTTAGTTGAAAATTCAAATATTTATTCGAATAATTATCTTTTTTTGTTAAATATTCTTATATTTGTTAATAGTTCAACAGCTTTTTTTTTAATTCAAGTTTTGGCTTTTTTCTACTGTTTTCGGTTAAAATTAATTACTTTGTTTGAAAATTTAGCTTTTTTAGTTACAAATTCAACTGACTGATTAAAAATTCATCTATTTGATTGAAAATTCAACTCTTTGGTTCAATTTTGAACTCTTTTTACAGAAACTCATTTTTTGTACAAAGATTTATTATTTAGTTAAAAGTAATTCTTGTTGCTTAAAATTTAGTATTTTTAATTAAAAATTTATCCTTCCTGATTTAAAATTCAACTATTTCTTTGAAAATTTACGTATTCTGTTGAAAATTTATCTTTTTGGTAGTAAATTATTCTTCTTGGTTAAAAAGTAATCTTGTTTGGTCGAAAAATCAACTGTTTTGTTAAAGATTCGTCCTTCTGGATTGCAAATTTATCTTTTATGGTGGAAAAATCTTTCTTGATTGAAAAATATTCTTTCTGGGTTGAAAATGATCTATTTTGTTGAAAAATCAACTGTTTTTGAAAAAAGTCGTCTTTATGTCTTGAAAACGTAACTATTTGGTTAAAAGTTTGACTATTTTGTGAAAAAATAACCTCTTTTGCAAGAAAAGTCACCCGTTTGGTTGTTAGTGCAACTGTTGGCTTAAAAAATAATTTTGGGCTACGTCATTTAAGGCTACGTCTTTAAGGGCTACGTCATTTAAGGCTACGTCATTTTAGGATAGGTCACTTTAGGCTTCGTCATTTCAGGCTACGTCGTTTGAGGCTACGTCATTTAAGGCTACGTTATTAAGGGCAACGTCATTTAAGACTACGCCATTTTAGAATACGTCATTTGAGAGTATTTCATTCAAGGCTACGTCATTTGAGGCTTCGCCATTTTAGACTTCGTTATTTTAAGCTTCTTCATTTAAGGCTGCGTCTTTTAAGTCTACGGAATTTGAGACTACGCCATTTTAGGCTACGTCATTTTATGCTTATTCATTCAAGGCTACGTCATTTAGGACTACGCGAATTTACACTACGTTATTTTAGGCTACCTCATTTGAGGCTGCGTCTTTTAAGGCTCCTTCATTTAAGGCTGCGTCTTTTAAGGCTACGTCATTTAAGGCTACGTCTTTTAAGGCTACGTCATTTAAGGCTATGTCATTTTCGGATAGGTCACTTTAGGCTTCTACATTTAAGGCTACGTCGTTTTAGGCTACGTCATTCAAGGCTGCGTCATTAAGGGCAACGTCATTTAAGGCTACGCCATTTTAGACTTCGTCATTTTAAGCTACTTCATTTAAGGCTGCGTCTTTCAAGGCTACGGAATTTAAGACTACGCCATTTTAGGCTACGTCATTTTATGCTTATTCATTTGAAACTACGCCATTTAAGACTACGCGATTTTAGACTACGTTATTTTAAGCTACTTCATTTAAGGCTGCGTCTTTTAAGGCTACGTCATTTAAGGCTACGCCATTTTAGGCTACGTCATTTTAGGCTAATTCATTTAGGGTTACGTCATTTAAGGCTATGCGATTTCAGACTACGTCATTTTAGGCTACTTTTTTTGAGGCTGCGTCTTTTAAGGTTACGCCATTTAGGATTACGCCATTTTAGGTTACGTGATTTTAGACTAATTCATTCAAGGCTAGGTCATTTAAGGCTACGCGATTTTATAATGCGTCATTTTAGGCTGCTTCATTTGAGGCTGCGTCTGTTAGGGCTACGCCATTTTAGGCTACGTCATTTTAGGCTACTTTTTTTAGGCTTCGTCTTTTAAGGTTACGCCATTTAGGGCTACGCCATTTAGGGCTACGCCATTTTAGGATACGTCATTTTAGACTAATTCATTCAAGGCTACGTCATTTAAGGCTACGCGATTTTAGACTGCGTCATTTTAGGCTAATTCAATTGAGGCTATGTCATTTAAGGCTACGTCATTTTAGGCTACGTCATTTTTGGCTAATTCATTTGAGGCTACGCAATTTCAGGCTAATTCATTTAAGGCTGCTTTATTTGAGGCTACGTCATTTTAGGCTACGTCATTCAAGAAAAGACTTTGAAAAACCATTAAAATGCTCTGAAACCCTTTGCAAATGGCTGGAAATTCCTGACCCCGATTATGACTGGGGTCCCAGACAACCCCAGGCTTAAGGCTAATCTTGGCTACCGGAATGTCCTTTCCACTCCCGTTATCGTGAGACACTTCACGCCCTGACGGCTTCGAGAGCGAGGACATTTCCACGCGGGAAAATCTGAACAGCCTTCGCGACGTGAGATATTAAATCAACTTTATCATTGCATTTTATACTGCAGGAATGAATATTCGAGAGTAGAAATACCTCGGAGAAGCTGATGTTGATTTTCAAGATCTCTTGTGACTTTGGAGGAGAGTTAAGAGGCAAATAAGAGGAAAAAGAAGAAGAGGAGCCACGTTTCAGTTGGCCCCGGGCTACAGACGATGATCACTATGGCTGACCCACACACGCGAGAATTCAACCTAGCTGACCTAGCTTCGCTTCATTTGTGTGGGTTAGTACCTGACACACCTGCCTTAGCAGTAAAATCTATAAACGAGTAGATTTCAGAGAAAACGAGTCGCTAGGTCTGTCTCCTGGAGAGACAAAATCTAGTTTCCGGTTCCTGTGGTTTTTCACTTTATTTTTTCAAAATCACGTACGAGATGTTGATCAGCTATTCTGATAAAGCTGGACATGTTCCTAGAAAAAGTTACTTCTTTTTATTTCAAATCGTGAGAAGATCCGAGAGGTATATATTAGGCAAGATGTTTAACTAGTTTTTTTTAATGTACACTCGAAATTTGATTTAGTCACAATTTAGACGATTACGTTTATTGATAATGTGGATCCAAAATCACATTTTGAATTTAGAATCTGATTGCTGATTTAGCATCAGAATTTGAGCCTATTCATCTTTTTTTTTGTAGCCTTATTGTCGAGCCAAGAATAAAATTTTGACATCAAACGCTAAATTTGGATCCAACATCGCATTTTGAAGTTAAACTTTGATTGTGGAGCCAACATCTTTGTAATACCTTTCATCCTTCCTTTGTAAAACCTTGCTGCGTATCGTAAAAGACAGTTCTGACATCAGCAACATCTGCCAACAGCAGATTTGTGAAGTCTTTTGTGTATCCAAAAATAAAATTTGTGACATCAAACTCTTAATTTGGATCTAACATCAAATTTTAAAGTTAGAATCTGATAGTGGAGCCACCATTAGATTTTGGAAGTCTATTGTGGAACAATTAACACAATTCTGACATGAAACTGTAGATTTGGACTTAACATCAATTTTTGAATCTAGAATCTGATTGCAGAGCCAATATCTCACTTTAAAGTGAGAATTTTATGTGGAGCCAACATCAGATTTTGAAAATCTTTTGTAAATCCAAAAATACAATTTTGACATCAAACTCTAAATTGGGATCTAACATCAAATTTTGCATCTAAAATCAAATATGGAGCCAACAAAAGATTTTTAAAGTGTTTTCAGTTTCAAAAATACAATTCTGACATCAAAATCAAAACTTGGACCTAACATCAAATTTTGAAACTAGAATCTGATTATGGATCCAACATCTCACATTGAAGTGAGAATCTGATGTGGAGCCAATACCAAATTCTTAAAGTCTTTTGTGATCCCAATAAAACAATTCTGATATCAAACTCCAAATTTGAATCTAACATCAAACTTTAATGTTAGAATCTGATTGCGGAGCCAAAATCTCACTTTAAAGTGAGAATCTGATGTGAAGGCAATATCAGATTTGTCACTCCTTTCATCTTTCTTTTATAAAACCTTGTTGTGAATCCAGAAAAAAATTCTCTCTTCAAACTCTGAATGTGGATCCAAAATTTAGATACAAAATTAGAGTTTGATCTGAATTTGGATCTCAAATCAAATTTTGAATTTAGAATCTGACTGTGTAGCCAATATTCCATTTTAATGTGAGAATCTGATGTGGAGCCAACATCAGATTTTTAAAGTATTTTGTGATCCCAACAATACCATTCTGACATCAAACTCTAAATTTGGATCCAACATCAAATTTTGAAGTTAGAATCTGATTGCGGAGCCAAAATCTCACTTTAAAGTGAGAATCTGATGTGTAGCCAACATCAGATTTTTACAGTCTTTTGTAACCTCAACAATAAAATTCTGACTTCAAACTCTAAATATGAATCTAACATCACTTTAAAGTGAGAATCTGATGTGGAGCCAACATCAGATTTTTAAAGTCTTTTGTTGATCCAACAACACAATTTCGACATCAAACTCTAAATTTGGATCTAACATCAAATTTTGAAGTAAGGATCTGATTGTGGAGCCACCATTAGATTTTAAAATGAGAATCTTATGTGGAGCCAAAATTAGATTTTTAAAGTGTTTTGTGGATCCAGAAATACAATTCTGAAATCAAAGTCTAAATTTGGATCTAATATCAAATTTGGAAGTAAGAATCTGATTGTGGAACCAACATTAGATTTTAAAGTGAGAATCTGATGTGGAGCCAACATCGGTTTTTTAAGGTCTTTTGTGATCCCAACAACACAATTCTGAAATCAAACTCTAAATTTGGATCTAATATCAAATTTGGAAGTAAGAATCTGATTGTGGAACCAACATCAGATTTTAAAGTGAGAATCTGATGTGGAGCCAACATCAGATTTTTAAAGTCTTTTGTGGATCCAGCAACACAATTCTGACATCAAACGCTAAATTTGGATCTAAAATCAAATTTTGAATTTTGAATCTAATTGTGGAGCTAACAGCTCACTTTAAAGTGAGAATCTGATGTGGAGCCCATACCAGCGTTTTTAAGTCTTTTGTTGATCCAAAAATATAATTTGCACATCAAACTCTAAATTTCGATCAAGCATAAAATTTTCAAGTTAGAATCTGATGTGGAGCCAACACAAGATTTTTAATGTCTTATGCGGATCCAGAAATACAATTTCGACATCAAGTGCTAAATTTGGATCTAAAATCAAATTTTGAATATAGAATCTGATTGTGGAGCCAACATCTCAATATAAAGTGAGAATCTGATGTGGAGCTAACATCAGTTTTGTAAAGTCTTTTATGATCCCAACGACACAATTCTGAAATCAAACTCTAAATTTGGATCTAACATCAAATTTTGAAGCAAGAATCTGATTGTGGCAACAACATTAGATTTTAAAGTGAGAATCTGATGTGGAACCAACATCAGATTTTTAAAGTCTTTTGTGAATCCAGCAATACAATTCTGACATCAAACTCTAAATTTGGATGTGAAACCAAATTTTTTATGTGGAATCTGATTGTGGAGCCAACATCTCACTTTAAGGTGAGAATCTGATATGGAGTCAATACCAGATTTTTAAAGTCTTTTGTCGATCCAACAATACAATTTTGACATCAAACTCTAAATTTGGATCCAACATCAAATTTTGAAGTATGAATCTGATTGTGGAGCCACCATTAGATTTTAAAATGAGAATCTGGTGTGGAGCCAACATGAGATTTTTAAAGTCTTTTGTGGATCCAACAGCACAATTCTGACATCAAACTCTAAATTTGGATCTGAAATCAAATTTTGAATTTAGAATTTGATTACTGAGCCAAAAATTCACCTAAAAGTGAGAATCAGATGTGGAGCCAACATCAGATTTGTAGATCCTTTCATCTTTCCTTTGTAAAATCTTGTTTTGAATCCAAAAACAAAATTCTGACTTCAAACTCTGAATTTTGATCCAAAAACATTGTTCTGAGTTCAAATCCTTTGACTGAAAATTCAGTAGTTTCTATTAACAGAGAAGAAGTTTTAATAGATGAACCAGTCAATACTGCTGACTGAATCAGTCACTTGAAATTACTAATTTTTAGTCAATACAATTGATTTATTTTTTATAATAAAATAGTGAAATTAATTATAAATTATCAATATTCATTATATTCCCATATTTTAATAAATGATTAGAATTAATCATAACTTACTGATTCAGACAATAAATTTTGCGAATTAGATCTATCAACTTAACTAATTTAATTAGTGAAAGGTAAAGTTTAGTTCATCACTGAATTTGAAATTTTTTAAAAATAATTTTTCAAATTGCAAATTTACCTATTGCATTTAGTGTCGCAAATAAATCTTTTTTAGTTGTAGATTCAACTATTTGCTTCAAAATTAATATATTTCTTTGAAATTAATTTATTAATTTATTCGCTTAAAGAATCTCTATGATTGACAATTTAAACATTTGGTTAAGAATTCGCCTTTTTGGTTAAATTAAACTATTTTGGTTTTAAAATGAATTTCCTTTTTGTCAAAACATAAAATGTTTCTTTATTTGAAATAGAAATCTTTTTTGTTGAAATATAAACTATTGAATTTTTTGTTGAACTACGTTGATCAAAATGCTTTTCTTTGGTTAAACATTCCTTTCTATTAAGAATATAAATATCTAGTTGGAAACTTTTTTTTGTTGATAATTAATTTTCTTAATTGCAAATTTAAATTTTCCTAAAAGAAGAAATTATTAATTTTTTAGCATTTCCAGAAGGTAAATGTTCATTTTTAAAAAGAAAAACAAGAAAAGTATAACTTTTTTATTCAAATATTGTCTGATTTTTGAACCTTTGAAATTTAATTTAATGTTAAAAATTGTTCCTGCCTCTTCCGAATTAGTCATACCTCGCGAACCTGTAAAGATTTTGAAATTTTTTGATTCAAATTAAAGACAAAATTTCGAAGATAACGCGCTTCAAATTTCAGATTCTTGCACATTTTTTCCTCAAAACTGACTTGAACGAAATACAAATATCTCAGAAGGTCAATTTTGACGCCTATATTCTGAGATAACGACTATAGGATATATTACATAATCTCTGATGAAGCAACAAAATATTCCTCTGTTATACACTTAGTCAAATTCTTCATTACTACAATAATCAGTTTTTTATCAACTTGGAAAAAATGTCAATCGTTTATAATCTGGTTTTCATCTTGGCAATCGTCCTTAATTCTATTGGTGAATATAATAGTATAATAATATCAATAACAATAACAAACATGCATATATATACTTTTAAAAATATTTTTGAGCCTTCCACAATTGTTACTTTTTCCGAGACTGTATTTGAATTTGTGAAATAACCAAACAAATTAATATTCCTTACATCAATATTTATTTCATAGACTTTTTTTTTATTCTAATCTTGAAAATTCATAGTTCAAACATACCTTCATTTCTTGATGCAGAATTAAGTAAACAGTTTGAATGTTTACCTAATGGCGAACCTATTCCTGGTGTTCCTCGTCGAGCACCTTCTCATGTTTTGGAAAGAAATTCATCAGAGAGGATTGTTCCTCCTGCCGAGCCTCTTCTTCGTGCCAGGACCAGGTCTCCTCCTGCCAGGTACACGTCTCCTCCTTCCAGGGTCATGTCTCCTCCTTCCAGGGTCATGTCTTCTTCTTCCAGGGTCATGTCTTCTCCTGCCAGGACCACGTCTTCTCCTGTCAGGCGGATGTTTCCTCTTGCCAGATACGCGTCTCCTGCTGCCAGGACCACGCATTCTCCTCCCTGGCCTATGTCTCCTCCTGCCAGGTCCATGGCTCCTCCTATAAGGCTTCCTTCTTCTGACGGAAATGGCTGTGGCCTTGAACACCTAAGGTTTATTCGGCTCATGCCCGTTACGAATCCGCAGCGGATATTCAAACTTGGAAGATACACTTTTCCTGCCAATCAATCAATTGAAGTAAACCTGGGATATAATGTTTATGGTCCTGTGCCAACCCAGGAACAAATTGTATTATTGTCGTCCGATGGTGACGTCTTCGCAATATTAAATACTTATGATGTTCTTGGTGGAATATATACTTATAGTAATAACAACAAAAGACGAGCAAAAATAAACATGGAAAGTGGAAGGATTTCCCCATTGAACCGAGTAGAAATCCGTGAAACACCAGTAGGTCCCCGCCGCCACATCAGTTTGAATTATAGAGTAGAGCATCTAAACAACAATCCTCAAAATTATTAATCAAAAATATGTTGAAAGAAAGTATAATATATTTTTTGTGATCCAAAGATGGATCAAAATGATAATTATTAACAATTACATTAAAGAGTCAGTGTTTTAATGGTTTTCGATGCTTTAATATTTCATCAATGCCCCAACCAGTATTTTTCAGAAGCATTGGGATAAAAATGTATTTTTTTGGATATTTTCATTTTCGAGTCTCTTAATATTTAACCGCTCATTTTTTAAGTAAAAAATTCAACAATGAGGATTTTGAAAGCATAAATAATTTTATATTAAAATAGTGTGAAGTTGAATGTTCAAATCGAAGCCTCATTAGTTAAGCAATTAATTTTCAAAGAAAAAAGATTTATCTGGTTGAAATTTTAATTATTTTGTGAAAAATTCTTTTTTTTTTTGTTGATAAATGATCCACGTTGGTAAAAATGCGACTCATGGAAAAGTACTATTTTTTTCTGAAAATTTTTTTGGTTGAGGAATTATAATCATTTTTTTGAAAATTCTTCTTGTACGGTAGAAAATTAATCTCTTATCCGAATTTTTTGAAAGTCGTCTGTGTAATTAAACATGTAACAATCTTTTTCTAAATTTTTTGGTGGAAAATTAGAATAGAAAAATTAAAATTGAAAATTAAAAAATTTTCTTTTCTTTGGTAAGAATTACACTTTTCTATTTAGTTTGTTTGGTTGAGAATTAATCGTTTTACATGAAAAATCATCTATTTATATAAAAATGCAAGTATTTTCTCGAAAATTCATCTGTTTAGTTGAATATTCAACTATTTTTGCAAAAATTCGTTTTTTTATGGACATTCCTGTTTTTCTTAGTTGAAAATTAGTTTCTTTTAGTGTAAAATTGAACATTTTGCTAGAAAATTATTGTATATTGTTGAAAATTTGGCTTTTTGGTAAAGCATTAATCTTGTTGATTAAAAAATAATCTTTTTTGGTTGAAAATTTCTATTTCTTTATTGAACATTTTTTTTAATAAAATAAAATTTTTTCTTGACAATTTTTGTATTTGGTTGAAAATAAACTTTTTTGATGGTGAAAATTGTTATCCTTTTTTTTAAATTTAACTTTTTGTTGAATTTTTTCGTATTTTATTGAAAATTCGGCTTCTTGGTAGAATTCATCTTCTTGGTGGAAAATTCATTCTTTTTGGCTGAAAATTCAACAACTTGGTTGAAAGATGAACTACTTTGTTGAAAACTCTTTTTTCTTATTTTTGTTGAAATTATTTTTCAGTATGAAATTTGAAAAAAAAATTTTTTGTTGTTGAAAATTATTTTGTTAAAAATACTATTTGGTTGAAAATTCACGAATTTTGTTGAAAATTTGGCTTTTTGGTAGAAAATTCAACACTTTCTTTTAGAAAAAAGTATTTTCTTGAAAATTAGTCTTTTTTGACAGAAAATTAATTTTATTCCTGGAAAATTCATTTTTTTTCTAATTTATCTGTTTGGATGAAAATTTCAGTATTTTGTTGAAAATTCGATTTTTTTGTTTTGTTGAAAATTAGTTTTCTTGGTATAAAATTGAATTTTTTTTTGCAAATTATTGTATTTTGTTGAATATTCAACTAATAGGTTGAAAATTAAATTGCTTTGTTGAAAATTCATATTTTTGGTTGAAAATTTGAATTAATGTTTTGAAAATTTGTCTTTTTCGGTGAAAAATTAATCTTCTTTACAACATTTTTGTTTAAAGTCATCTGTTTAGTTAAAAATTCAATTATTTGTTTGAATTTTTGTTTATAAAATAATTGATTTTAGTTTCAAATTGAATTTTTTAATTGAAAATTCTTGTCTTTTCTTGAAAATTCGTTTTTTCTTGGTAAAATTAATCTCCTTGGCTTAAAATTAATCTTTTGTCGGTAAAAATTCCACTTTTCCATTTAATTTTCTGGTTGAGGATTTATTAGTTTAGGTAAAAAATTCTTCTGTTTCGTTAAAAATTCGACTATTCTTTTTAAATTCGTTTTTTTTTTTTTTTTGTTGAAAATGAGTTTGCTTAGTATGAAATTCAACTGTTTGGTGGAAAGTCATTGTATTTTGTTGATAAAACTTCTTTTTTGGTTGAAAATTCCTTTTTTTTTATTTAAAATTAGTTTTTTTTTCAGTAAAAAATTAAACATTTTAGCTGGAAAATTATTGTATTCTCTTGAAAATTTGGCTTTTTGGGTATAAAATTCAACTTTTTTGGTTGAAAATTATTCTATTCTGTTGAAAATTTGGTTTTTTGGTAGAAAATTCAACATTTTTGTTTAAAAATCCTTCTTTTTTTTTATTGAAAAGTTTTTCTGTATAAAATTAAACTTTTTTGTTGAAAATTATTGTATTTTGTTGAAAAGACTTTTAGGTAAAAAATTAATTTTCCTTGACAAAAATTTATTTTCGTTTTGAACAATTAACTACTTGCTTGGAAGTTTAACTACTTTGCTAAAAATTCATATTCTCGTTGTTGAAAATTATTTTTTTTTTTTTGAAAATTCAATTTTCTCTTGAAAATTATTGTATTTTGTTGAAAATTTGGCTTTTAAATAAAAAAAATATTTTCTTAGTTTAGAATTGATATTTCTAAGTGAAAAATTTAGATTTTTGGTTAAAAATTCATGTATTTTGTTAGAAATTCGTCCTTTTTGGTTGGAAACTAATCTTCTTCACGGAAAATTCATTTTTGTTTTAAACATTCAAACACTTGGTAAAAAGTTGACGATTTATTATTTGAGTTGAAATGTCACTCTTAGTTTTCGAGAAAAGTATTTTCTTGAAAATTAGTCTTTTTTAATAAAAAATTAAATTTCTTTGTGAAAATTTGATTTTTTTTTTAAGTTTAACTACTTCGTTGAAAATTGTACTAATTTGTTAAAAACTCATTTTTTCGGTTGGGAATATATTATTTTAGTTGAAAAGTCACTCTTTCTTTTAGAAAATTTAAGTATTTTCTTGAAAATTAGTTGTTTTTTTTGACAGAAAATTAATTTTCTTCATGAAAAATTCTTTTTTTTTTAATTAATCAGTTTGGATGCAGTATTTTGTTGGAAAATCGATTTTTTTTTTGCTTAAAATTCGTTTTCTTCATATAAAATTGAACTTTTTGTTTGAAAATTATTGTATTTTCTTGAATATTTAACTACTAGGTTGAAAATTAAATTACTTTGTTGGAAATTCATATTTTTTATTAAAAATTTTAATTAATGTTTTGAAAATTCGTCTTTTTCGGTAGAAACTTAATCTTCTTTACTACATTTTTGTTTAAAGTCATCTGTTTGGTTAAAAATTTAACAATTCGTTTGAATTTTTGTTTAGAAAAAATTCTTATAAGTTCAAAATTACATTTTTTATTTGAAAATTCTTTTAGTTTCTTGAAAATTCGTTTTTTTTCGTGAAAAGTTAATCTTCTTGGCTTAAAATTAATCTCTTTGTCGGTAAAAATTTCACTTTCCCATTTAATTTTTTTGGTTGAGGATTTAGTATTTCAGGTGAAAAATTCTTCTGTTTCGTTAAAAATTTGATAATATTTTTAAGCATCCGTTTTTTTTTTTGGTGAAAATTACTTTTTTCAGTATGAAATTCAACATTATGGTGAAAAGTTATTGAATTTTGTTGAAAATTCTTCTTTTTTGGTGAAAAATTCCTTTTTTAAGTTAAAAATTAGTTTGTTTTCGTATAAAATCAAACTTTTTTGTTCGAAAGTTATTGTATTCTGTTGCAAATTTGGCTTTTTGGTGAAAAATTCATCTGTTTTGCTCAAAACATCTTTTTTTTTTGGTTGAAAAGCTTTTGTGTATAAAATTAAACTTTTTTGCTGAAAATTATTGTATTTTGGTGAAAATTTGACTTTTATGCAAAAAATTAATCTTTTTTGCAAACAATTTATTTTGGTTTCAAACACTCTTTTTTAAATTCAAGTTTTTGGTTGATAATTATTGTATTTTGTTGAAAATTTTGCTTTTCGGTAGAAAATTCATCTTCTTTGTTTAAAAACTCCTTTTGTTCGGTTGAAAACATTTTTGTTAATAAAATTTAACTTTTTGTTGAAAAATATTATATTTTGTTGAAAATTTGCCTTTTAGATAAAAAAATTAATTTTCTTGGTTGAAAATTCATCTTTTTGAGTCGAAAATTCAAATATTCAGTTGAAAATTCATGTATTTTTATAACATTTTGGTTGTTGGAAATTATTTTCTTTTTTTTTGTAAATTCAAGTTTTTGGATAAAAATTATTGTAGCTTGTTGAAAATTTGGCTATTTGGTAGAAAATCAATCTTCTTCACAAAAATTTTTTTTTTAATTCAACATTTTGATTGAAAATTTTTGTATTTTGTTGAAAATTCGTCATTTTTGGTAGAAAATAAATCTTCTTTACGAAAAATTCATGTTTTCTAAATTCATCTGTTTGGGTGAAAAATATGCCACGGCACTTGCGAGATGGATGCAGAAAGCTGTCATTCTTGGGTCGCTTCGTGTGCTCAAAACACACGAAATTTTCGCCGACCTGTCGTTGTCATTTCGTCGTTTTCTGTGACCACCCATCTCACGGTTGTGAGACGTGGCCATGAATAGGATTTACCGCGGTCCTACTGAGAGCCGATGTCATTTTTTAGATGACAGTTGCTGCCAGTGGGACCCTGTGGTGGTTGTTAACCTCTAGTTTTTAATTAATTATATATATATATATAAATAAATAATAATTACTTAAAATACTTGTACTTTCAACTATAAAAGATCAAATCCCAATTATAGTGACGAATTTTCAACTGAAATGATGAATTTTTAACTGTAATAGTTGAATTTTGAACCAAGAAGATCAATTTTCAACTAAAATGGTGAACCTTTAAGTGGAAGAGTTGAAGTTTCAATGAAAAAGATGAATTTTTAACCAAGAAGAGTATTTTTTTACAAAAAAGGAGGAATTTCACACTAAAAAAGATAAATTGTCAACGAAAAATTGATTAGGTCAATTTTCAGTTAAAAAAATTAATTTTCAACCGAAGAGATGCATTTTTAAATAAAATTATGAATTCTTTAAATTTGCAGTTACAAAAATTAATTTGCAACAACAAGAAAATACGAATGTGAAAAAGAGTTACATTTTCGAAGAAAATGATGAATTTTCAACTTAAATGAAGAATCTCTAACTGAAAAGTTGAATTTTAAATGAAAACGATAAAATTTCACCTGAAAATGTGAATCTATAATTAAAATAATTGATGGTTGAACGAAAAAGATTACTTTTGACCAAGAAGATTAATTATTCCCAAAAAAGACGAATTTTCAACTAAACAAGATATTTATTCAAACCAACAATTGAATAAATTAAATTGCAGTTAAAAAAATTTGTTTGCCACCTAAGACATTAATTTTTAACTAAAATTATGAAATGTTCAACTGGAATATTTGCAATAAAAAAATGAATTTTTAACAAACAAAAAAAATCAATTTTCAACAAACTGGTTACGCTTCAAACTGGAATAGTTAGATTTTCAGCGAAAAAAATTATTTGGCAACGAAGTAGCTCATTTTTAAACAAACCAGATGAATTTTCAATTAAAATGATGAACCTCCGAAGAAAAAATAATAATTTTCAACAAAAGAGTTAACTTTAAAGCAATTAATAAAATTTTCATTCCAAGAAAGATGAATTCTGATCGACAAAGGTAGTAAATGATATTTCAATCAAAACAGATTTTTATTTTCAATCAAAAACACTTGAATTCTAGAAAAAAATACGACTTTTCAACATGAATGGCACTTTTAACTAAGAAAGATTTTTGAGTCAAGAGAGAGAAAAAATTGCATTGAAATAGTACAATTTTGAAGCCAAAAGATAAATTTTATATTATATTTTTGTTAATTTTCACACTATGAAGACAATTATTTTTCTGATAATTTTTTTTTTTTTTTTGAAAAGAATCGCTTTTTTTGTGTCACGGGACATTTTGGGCAAAAGGGTATTCGCAAGATTCTCGTACTTTTTGGATGTTGGATGTTAAAGTAGAATACGAATTCTCATTTATTCTAAATTTATTTTATTGAAATGAAAAAGCTTTCCACTACAAAAAAATTATTTTTTTAATCCTTTTTTGTTAGAAAAAAAAACTTTCTTCATCTTGTGAAAGATTTTCTGCAATATTTTATTTCCAAGAATTTTGCGGTTTTTGAATGTCGGAGTTGAAGAATTTAAATTTTGATTAATTCTGGATAAAGTTTCTTGAACGAAAAAAGATGGGGTAACAACAATGGTGCATTCAAAAAAGATCTACAAAATTGGTTATTAATTACTTTTTGATAGGACGCGTCGTTCTAGTTTTGTTTGTAAAAAACAGCATCAAAAATGAAAACATTTTATTATTGCACAAACAACGCAAAGAAAAAAAAAAATATACAAAATATGTTCATCCAAAAAAGGGCTATCAATTTTTTAATAATTACTTTGCGATAGGACGCGTAGTTTTTGTTTTAATCGTGAAAAAACAAAATTTTGATTAGAACTACACAAAGTATGAAAACAATTAATGGAAAAGCGTTGCTCACCCAATAACGAATTACAAATTTGTCATGAATAATTTTTCTATAGGACGCGTAGTTTTTGTTTATTCACAAAAAAAAGGAATAAAAATAAAGAAATTAAATTCTTAGAAAAACGACACAAGAAACCAAAAAAAATGAATGGGCAAAGTTATTCAACCTAAAGAGATCTACGAATTTGTTATCAACTTTTGGCATGAAAATACATTTGAAATGAAAAATTAACGTTTTGAAAAAAGACATGAGCTACAATAACATTTCCTTCAACCAAATTTTTCGCCTAAATTATATCTACAAATTTTCTTAGAAACGCTTTACGCTAGCATGCGCACATCTGGTTCAAATCGTAAAAAATAACATTGAAAATAAATAAATTAGATTGATGGAAAAAATGACACAAGTTGCAATAAAATGTATAATAACAAAATTGTATTTTTTTACAGGATGGGCACTTTTTATGCACTTGTAAAAAGAAGACAATGAAAATATGTCTGTTTCAATACCATTTTATATTATGAATTGTAATAATAATATTTTATTGAAATTATACATTTTTCAAGGTAGCTAAGAGTAAAATTCAATGCAAAATGGGGAACAAATATGGAAGTAAATAAATCAATAATTTACAAAAGTTCGCATTTTGGACAAAATCAAGTGCGCAGCGTGAGGTAAATACAGTATTGAGCGCGAAGCGCGAGAACAAAAATTCGCGCACCCTAGGTGCGCTCGAATCTGCGAGCCGCGCGCCCACCGCGCGATGAGAATGTGCCTGCGTTGCGGGTAGATTTTCTGTTTTAGAAAACAGTTTTTTTTTGTGCCATGAGAGATCTTTGTACATCCATTGAGCTCGCACCTACACAATCAGATTTTGGGATTCTTTATAGTTCAGAATTTTGGGCCATCTTTGGGTACCAATTAAAATTTTTGGACTTCATTATTTTTCTCAAAAAATCAGTTCTTTCGTGGAAGTGCTAGCTTACATAAACCTAGCACCTCCAGTTCCTAAAATCACAAAATACTAAAAATTCACAGCCACCAAAATTGTTGGCTTTTTTGGGCTCTTGAAATCCGCAAAAAAGAATGTCCTCAAAACAACACTTAAGTTCTAAAATCAACCCCCTTAAAGAAATATGAATTTCTTACAAATTTAATCCCGGCGTATTTCTGGGCTCCTCGAAAATACCGACTCCGATTTTTGGACTTCAACCCTTCACGTTAAAAATCAACCCCTTTGTGCCACGTAGATGTCACTAAGTCAAAAATATTCTTTTTGAGAATTTTACAGTGTCAATAGAGTCTCTTATTTTTGAGCTCTTTGAAAATAAGCACTTGGATTTTTTGACTCCAGCCCTTAACGTTGAAAATCAACCCCTTTGTACCACACAGATATAACTTTGTCAAGAAATCATATTTTTGAGAATTTATTCTAATCCAAAAATCGAAGTGGGTATTTTCGAGAAGCTCAAAAATCAGAGACTGTATTGCCACTGTAAAATTCTCAAAGATATTATTTTTGAACAGTCACATCTACGTGGTACCAGTGGTTCATTTTTAACGTCAAAGGTTGTTGTGGAAAAATCGGAGTGGCTATTTCCCAACAGAACACAAATCATAGACTCTATTGACACTGTAAAATTCTCAAAAAGATTACTTTTTGAAAAAGTCATATTTACGTGGTACAAAGGGGTTGATTTTTAACGTTAAGAGTTGAAGTCCAAAAATCGGAGTTAGTATTTTCGAACAAAAAAGCCCAGAAATACGCCGGGATCAAATTTGTGAAAAATACAGATTTCTTGAAGGGAGTTGATTTTTGAATTTAAGGGTTGCTTTGGGAAACTGCTTTCTTTTGCGATTTCAAGACCCAAGAATCACTCAAAAATGTTAATTGGTATCCAAAAAAGCCTAAAATTCTGAGCTACTAAGAATCTTGAAAGTCAATTCTGGAGGTGCTAGCTTAATGGACCTGCATTTTTAGGAGAGCGAAAAAACATTCTGGAAAATTCGAATAACTATTCGAAGAACAAACATAATCCAATTTCGAGGAAATAGATATGGAAATTGACAATCTCAAAGCGACACTGACCACACTGAGAGTTAACATTGTCACATGCGGAGTAGCATTTTTGTATTTCCTACTAAGCTTCAAACAGTACTTATATTTTGACACCGTTAGAAATAACATTCAGAATTTTCAAAATTACAAAGTTACAATATTAATTATAAAAATTAATGAAACATTCTACATATATCCTGTTCATAAATGCATATATGACTTATATATACATTTTCAGGACTTCATTGCTTAAAATTCGATACTTGAAAATTGAATTTTTAACAATAATTCAATTGTAACTCTCTAAACGTGACGCTGCACGCTGCCTGCACGCTGTACTGCAGACAGATGCACGTCGTGCAGACCAAGTGCGCTCACTGTGCGGACTTACACACCACCCTCAGCTCATGCGGGCAAAGAGAAGGAAGCTTGCCGGCAATATGTGTTCGCACGTAATGCGACCAACGTGCGCCCGCAGACATTGCTATATGGGGTTGTTGTCTGCGGTTTCCACTGTATGGCGCTAGCACCCAGTCAAAATATGATTAATGTTACCGACGGATAATGCCTATTAACTGCTACTGAATGACGCTGCGTTTGAAGTCGCCTTCAGCCCACAATAATAAGAAGTTATAATATTTTTTTAAAGTTTTTAACGTTGGAAGAAAAACTATTCCAATTAATCCGTGACCCTCTAAAGGGAAATTGCACGTAGACTCCGAAATTCAACAAGTTAAATGTTCTTATTTCTTTCTCAATGAGTTTTTCTTGCATGATACGGAGACGATACAACGTGGATACTATAAGGATACGCTGTAGCGTATTCGTTCCGTTCATTCGGTCCGCTAGGGAATTTTCGACAATAAATTTGAATTTTCAAATTTGTAAAATTACTCAAAGCACATTGACGCGAGATATTTTCTCTTAAGTATCCTGAAGCGCGACGTCATTTTTGACATATTTTTTATTTTAACATCAAGCGTCACTTTTGATTGGGGACATTTTACTCTTTCCAGCGCTTTATTTTACTGAAGATGAGTTTCTCCAATAACCGTGGACATTTGCACATTGTTAAATTGTCGTTTCTATTTCTTCATAAAAAAAAGGAAACATTTTTTGTATTGTCAACTTTTCTCGAGCAAATTACTCTTTCGCGCCCTTTTTCAAACCTTCCCTTTATCTGTCGCGATTATGCGTTCTCAATGACGGTGGCTGCTCGGGCGCAGTTTTGAGAAGCGTCTTACTTGATCAACTACCTTCACACGTTCGAGCCATTTTGGCAATGGCGAACGCTTGAGAAACACTGCTGGGAAAACCTGCGCAGCCCGGTCCAGTGGAGACAGTCGACTCGGGCCTCGCAGGCTCAAAAAGTCTCCATGTGCGCTATCTAAATTCAGGACTCGTGTTTCTTATTGACACTGGCTCAGACGTGTCCCTCATTCCAGCAGATACTGCTACTATTAACAAAATCAAACCGAGCGAATTTTCTCTTTTCGACGCGATTGACACTAGGGTAAAACCCTATGATAATAAACGCTTACGCATAGATTTTAACCTCCGCAGAGACATTTCCTGGAATTTTATTGTTGTGGCAATACCTAACCCTATTATAGGGGCAGACTTGCTCGCACGTTTTAAACTAGTGCCATATTTGCACCAATCCAGACTTGTCGACTCAAGTACAGGTTTAAGCGTCCGTGGTTTTTACAGCGCGCCCCAGTATTCGGATTGAGTTTAATTGACAAATTCGAACGGTATTCCAAAATCTTAGCCGAATACCCCGAATTAACGTCAAGCTCTCAAATCAGTCCTACTCTTGTCGATAACCTTAAGCATCACATTATCACCCATGGACCACCCCTCGCACAGCGAATCCGGCGGTTGCCACCCGATAAGCTGGCTGCAGCAAAACAAACATTTCAAAAATTGATCAACGAAGGCGTATGTAGGCCATCAAGCAGTCCTTAGGCATCGCCAATTCATAAAAAAACAACGGTGAACGGAGAGTCTGTGGCGATTTTCGCTGACTAAATTCCGTCACCGTGCCCGACAAATATCCCGTACCGCATATCTTCGACTTCACAACCATCCTTCGCGGAAAAAGTATCTTTTCCAAATTATATTTGCAGCAGGCATACCATCAGATCCCTATCGCGCTAGAGTACATACCAAAGTCAGCGGTTATTACCCGTTTTGGCCTTTTTGAATATACGTCCATGTCTTTTGGTTTGCGAAACGCTGGCAAAACGTTTCAGCGTTACATTAGTTGCGCCCTTGGGGATCTTCCATTCACATTTGCGTATATCGATGATATTCTCATCGCATCTTCTAATACAGAAGAGCATGAGAGGCATCTTCGCGTCGTGCTTGTCCGCCTAAAACGTTTTTCTCTGCGAGTAAACCTGTCCAAATGATTATTCGGTAAACCCGAACTCGAATTCTCAAGCAACCTTATCAGTAGTGATGGTTGTGCACCAACGCACGAAAAAGTAAGCGCGATCATCGAATTTCCTAAGCCCAAGACCGTTGTAGAGCTACGCAGATTCTTGGACATGGTGAACTAGTGCCGTAGAGCCATTCCTCATGCTGCCGAGACGCACGCCTCACTTAACGAATATCTACGCGACTCTCGTAAAAACGACAAACGCGAAGTCCAATGGAACGCCGAGTCGGAAGCCGCGTTTGAGCAGGACAAAAAAGACCTGGCTTACGCGACTCTCCTAGCGTATCCATCTCACAACGCTTAAACTCCCTTAGTGACCGACGCATCCAACTACGGTATGGGCGCGCCATTAGAACAATTGCTTGATGGCAAATGGAAACCTCTGGCCTTTTTCTCACGCAAATGTTTGCCACCTCAACGCGTGTACAACGCCTATGACCGCAAATTAACTGCGATGTATGAGACAGTGCGGCACTTTCGATACTTCTTGTAAGTCAGCATCTCACCATGATAACTGACCATAAACCGCTGGTGCACATGTTCACACAGCGTTCTGAGAAGGCTAGTCGATCTTTCCTACAGACTTTAATATGCTCGAATTGGCGCAAGCTCACACTAATGACGAGGAATTAAAAAAACGTATAACCGACACAGATTGCTCTCTGAAATTCAGAAAGATTCAGTGGGGTCCCGATCACACCGCGCTGTATTGCGATCTCACGGGCGAAGCCTTGCGTCCGTACATTCCACAAACCCTCCGACGTCGTGTTTTCGACCTGTTCCACAACCCAGCTCATCCTGACGCCAAGGTGACAGTTCGGGTTGTTGGCAAGCGCTACGTGTGGCCCTCGATGCGTCGTGATCTTTCAACCTGGCGCAAGGCATGTTTGGCCTGCCAGCAGTCGAAAGTATTGCATGGACTTAATAGGTCCAATTACCGAAAGTGACGTAATCTGTATTTCGTAAAAGCGCACGCTTAGTACTTAGAAATATTTTATTTTACTCAAGCTATGGGACCGATTGTTGTATTTTAATATCGCAATTGACAACCGTCGAACACATAATTCTACCTGTAATATAATTGTAAGTGTAAATAATTTATTTTTAAGTCTATGTGTACCGAAGATTATTTTCGTTTATCATTATTTAACTTATAATTTAACTCGCTTATTTATTGCTTGGGCGTGATCGGTTACCTGTGATTACACACCAGGCCGAAAGTCGGAGATAATAATTTACCGGGCAGCGTACCAGCAGTGTATTCATCTCTAATAGCATAGTGCATTTATTTTCTCTTCTGTCAAAATTACTTGCACATTAGTCATTAGAGATATGCGATTTTCCGTCTGATCAGACAAATCGAATCTTACATGAAGAAATATTCTTGAAAATTAAATTTTTATAAGACTAATAGCCCAAAGACCCTGTAAGCGAATTTCGTGCAGCAGTTACGTGGTGCAGCAAGTCGTAGTATTGTGTGAAGGATGCTTCATACTACTATTACTCGGTAAAATGAAGTGAAATTGATGGTTAATCCTTGTACATTTTTCAGATCTGAAGCAAGTATCCAGGAATTGAATTTATTGTAATACCCGATCTACTTGACAAGTAATTATTTTCTGGAACCTTCCCCTTACTACGTATCACTCGTTCAATTATAAATTCTGTCTCATTAATATCAGTATGTTTCTTCACACCCGATAGTTCTCTCTCGCAAAAAACTCTTTCTATATGCTGACCGGAGAGATCTTGTAACTCGTAAACACATAGGGTTTATCTACGACCCATAATTACTAATGTTATCACCAAAATCTCTTTTGTCCATCCACCTTCATAATGTTTCGCAAATACGTCTTTCTCACCAGAGATCCATACGTAAATAGCGGCCTTATATTTAGGCTTTTTACCACGCAATACTTTTCTACCGTAATTTCTTTCAATATATAAACGGGCGCGTGTTGCATTTTCCAAAGTCGCATCTAATAGTCATCTTCCTGTAATGGAATGTCGCGCATTATTATAGGCCTGCCGGAGGAGCAAACTTTTGCTTCCCTCAGAACATAATTCAGGTACAGAGGGTTTCATTTTCGCATGCCAGGACGGTGTTAATTTCACCTCCGTATACCGTGACCGCCTTTTAGGTCAAGAAGTTTCCAGCGATAGGTGCAGAGCGAGTCCTGCACACGCTGAGTACCTAGAAGACCTGCTATACGGGTGTCCCACTCACGCGGGAACGATGTATCTCTACAGACATAATGCGACCCTAAGAGTACGGTGTTGGCCGCAACCCTGTCCTGCCGAACACTCTGAGGGAGATAAGAGTCAATTGTCCAAAGGGAGAATTGCCAAATTTTTTGGGACTACGATTTTCCGACAACAGTCTTCCCTGGTTCGCTCCGTGTCCTGAAGACACATGAGGGTTTCGCCAGCCTGTCGTTATGATTTCGTCGTGCCCTGCAGCCACCCATCTCACGGTCGTGAAAGGTGACCATAGGTGTGATTTACCGCTGTTGTACTGGGAGTTAACCTGTTTTTTTAACATACATATAATAAAAAATTTATTCAAATAAAAAATACATAAATGTTACCTTTACTTACCATGGAATATGTGACTGCATAAGGTGATCTCAGCCGCACCGTACGCGCACATACAACGTATAAGCTTATTTAGTTGGGTGTATTCCGCGCCTGTGTACAGTGGGACAGGAGCTCATCAAAATAGCCCAAAACTAAAAGAAAATATCCATGAGGCATGAAACTCATTTCCTAGTTGTTTTTGGGTCGCTGATTCCAAGTCCATTATTAAAACTTCAAAATTCAAAATGGCGGATCCAATATGGCATCGAAATTTTTAGAAAATTAATTGTTTTTCATAAAACTCACTTTCTAGTTGACTTTTTGATCGCTGATTGTAAATCAATCATCAGAACTTCGAAATTCAAAATGTCGGATCCAATATGGCGACGAAATATATTAATAATTATTTATTTGTCGTAAAACTCATTTCTTAGCTGATTTTTGGATCGCTGATTCCAAATCCATAATCAAAACTTCGAAATTTAAAATAACGGATGCAATATGGCGATCGAAATTTGTATAAATTATTATTTTAAAATAAAATTCGTTTTCGGGCTGCTTTTTGATTTGAGTCCCCTCGCCTCTCATAATTGAACTCTTATAAGGAAAGAAATAAAAAGAATTTGAATGGAACTGAACGAAACTGAACATTATTAAATCTGGGACTCATCTTATTGTAAAACATTGGCTTATAAAAGTTCGGCTTATTACGTGTATTGAGACTGCGTTTTGCGCGAAAGCCATTTTGAGTAAGTAGTTATGTACTTATCTTTAGGTTCATCTTCTGAAGATATTTCTTCTTCATCTAGAAAAGAATAAACTTCTGAGAGACCAGTTAAGTCTTCTTCAGATTCTTCTTGTCAGTGTCAACATCTGCATCTGTTTCATCACACGACATGGTGTAATCTTTGGGAACGGCAAGTAAATTGCGAACTTCTGGAGGTAATATTGTGTGCTTTCTTTTCTGAAGTCGTGCTTTGAAACTAAAAGAAGAAATTTTCCTATGGTCATGTCTGTAGTTCTTTTAATGCTTATTTCGCGCTTCAGAGGCTTCTTCTCCAAGTATTCCTACAGGCAATAAACTATTTTTGACAATGTCTGCGCCATGGATAAGAATCTTGTGAACCGATTGAGGCATGAGGTACCAAGAGTAGTTTTTTATGAATAGTTCAGCAGTAGATTTTCATTGTTTGTCAAAAAGGAGATGGTCTATGGGAAGTTAAATGGATAACGCCATTAAGATGTTCTTGAAGTTAAAAAGCATCTGATGATCTAGTCCCAAACATTCACTAAGCAATTCAGAATGCTTGAAAGCTCGGCGAGCTGTATTGCCATCATTAGTGGTTCCGCGTCCACCCGCTTTAGGTCTATCCACTGAGTCATAATTTTTCCCAAAGAATTCTTTGGATTTCACTCTTTATTTTTGCGAACATTGTCTTTTGAACCTTGCTTCTTATTTGACATACTTTCATATCTAATCTGTAAGAGATATGTAAGCAGGTTTCAAAAAAACGTATCCACGCATGCAGAGGACTCACTCCGTATAGAAGTGTCTTCGGATTTGGAAAGAAGATTTCAGTCTGTATATAGATATTTTATTAAAACGCTTAGGAGTAGCGTGACAGATAGGACAAGTTTGCCCAGACTTTGTGTCTGTTATCATATTTAACACCTTTCCATCTACGAGAGTCATAAATAAACAGAAGTGAATTATTATTTTTGCAGTGTTAATGCCTAAAGAATGTTCATAAGCTTCTAATTTTTCAATCTCACTGTCAATTCTTAAAATATCATCTGCTGATTCATGTACAAATTGCAGCTTAATTGGATGACAGGATTTTGCGGATTGCGGTGCTCGATTATGGCATAATATCACATTAGATGAAGTTGATAAACGTATGGAATGAGAGTTGTGGCACACAAGTTTTCATCACTTATAACCGAATCAAGCGTATTTTTGTATTGCTGCTTATACAAAGAATGACCTGAGCTTCCATCGAAACCCCAAGAGCACATTAATACTACTTCCAATTCTGTCAAACTTTCGGTCTGGATATATTGAAGAATTACTTCTGTTTGTAAATCGACAATTCGTTTAGCAGTATGGTTTACTAATCCTTGAAGTGAAACTGTAGCTCCATTATCAGTAATAGACACAAGTTCTTTCGGTGGTCTGCATTGTTCTTTGGCAGCCCTAACGCGTTGATACGCAGGGAAAATATCTGCACCCTGCTCTTTTACAAAACAACGCATACTTATGTAATCGGATTTAGAAAGAGATCGGTATAATATATATGATAAAGCCTTTGCAGGAGTTGATTTTTAAGCTGCTTTCGAATCTGGAATCACTTTCCTCATTTTTGCAGGAGGAGTCTCTTGAATTTCTTTGAAAACTGTAGCCAAATCTTTTTCCCCTGACTTTTTTGCTGCATAACGACAGGCACTTAAGAGTTTCATAGAATAATTTTCATTTTTATTTGAAATTGCTTCTGCCCTTCGACGTTTTGACCTCTCAGATGATAAATTAAATAAAAGAGTTGGACGACACAAGCTTTCAGGTGTACAATTAAGTTTTTGGATGATCAAATCAGGATTATCAAAGTTTGAATTCAACCAACCTTCATTTTTCGACTCAAGTTTATTTAATGCTCTTTTTACTTTCTGCCACTTTTGATTCCATTTGTATCTAAGATTTCTCAGACGAGTTTTCAATTCGTTTAATTGAGTGGCTTCAAGATCTTCGAGTTGCAACTTCTGTTTTTGTAAAATAAAAGCAACGGCCACGTCAATATCATCCTGCCCAGCTTCAGATTCAGGTGGAATAAAAAAGAATGTTCAGAATTTCGCGTTTCATAAAACTGGACAGTTTCACTTTGACACAAAACTCCAATTAACAAAATTAATGTCACTCTTGAGAAATGTCATTCTGAAAAAAGGCTGATCGGATAAAAACAAAAGAGATATGCAGTGAAATTCAGGGAGGAGGCGAGAATTTTTTAAACAATTTATCTATAGCGATATGCTATCACGTAAAAAACAAGAAATTGATATTGGCTTCGAAATATGTGCATAAATTCACTAAAAACCAAAAATGGCAGCCAGTGGCAGCACATTTGAAACTTTAATAACTAAGGAGCAGAATGATTCCTTGAAAACTTCAAAAAGAAGTGGTACTTCGTGGTACTTTTAAAATGAAAAATGTCCAGTATTGAAAACTTGAAAAATGTGCATGTAAACACTTCTTCCATTCGTAATTAATCAAGTATCAGTGGTTATTTAGTAGCTGCAGGTACGTTAAAAACGTTTTTAGTTAATTGTAAAACCTTTAAATATTGAAAATACGCACCAAATTGAAGAAATTAATAATTTTATCGCAAACTTTTGATGACGTTGTTTGTAAGCTATTTAGTCCAAGAGCTGGTGACGTTTTTCGTGAAGTGGGAGTATAAGTCCTAGTTTGTTGCGAATATATCTGGGAAATTTGCAGACAAAAAATCGTTTTAATACACAACGTCACCTTAAATTAAATGTAAATTAAATGAATTTTGAACAATTCTTACACTCAAAGGTATTTTGTTCAATTTGACGTTCCCTTCTAAAGGTTATGTTCCACATGCTTTTCGTGTCATAAACCTGTCACTTTTTATCCACTTTGAAGCAATTTTGTTAAAAGTTCCCTTGATCCCTTGATGAAAAAAAACTACAGATCATAAAAGATGTCGACTCTGAAAAATGAAAGGAGAAATCAAAAGAACCATTTTCATGTGTGAAGAATGCGATGTACCTTTATGCAAAGAAAAATTCATTGCTTATCATAATCAAACAAAAATTTAATAACTTTGGTACGAAATTATAACCTGAATAATTTAAGAAGGATAGTAAATTAAAAATGAGAAAATTATAAATTTTTTGTATGACTTTCTTCATTGCCTGTCACGAAAACATAACTTCTCCTTCCTGCTATTGCAGAATGCGAAATGACCTTTTAGGCGCAAAAATTGCATGAAATCATGCGAAAAATCGTTTTAATACACAAAGTAACCTCAAATTAAATGAATTTTGAACAATTCTTCCACTTAAAGTTATCTTCTTCACTTTGACGTTTCCTTCTTAATGCTATGTTCCACATGATGATTTCGTATTATAAATCTGTAATTTTTATCCAATTTGAAGCAACTTTGATGAATATTTTGAAACTTTAATACTGATACTTTATTTTTAATAATTTTTAATAATAATTTATTTATTATCAAGAAAATATTTTATTCAGGGGGCCCGTGCACTTTTTTAATGGATACGATCCCGAAACTCTTGCACTAACACTCATGTACTTTGTATCGGTGAGGTGGTCACGTGGTGTAGATTACAAAGTGGGGATACGCTAGTCAAGGCAGAGGGTTAATTATTGTACCCATATTGAGCAGAAACCCTTGGTACAGGGACCGTCTATCCGCAACCCGAGGACGCGTTCGGTGGCTTTGTCATAGGCCCTGCGGCTCGATTCCTGAGGAATAAAAATATAAAATAAAAAAAATAAAAAATATATATATATATCATATCTGATTCTGTTCGCTAGAGTTATGTATGTGAATTTGTATGAACGTAATATTCACATAAAGCTGTAATTTTCTGTATTTTGGTTGAGTCAAGTAAAAAAACTTCAATATAACAAATATCAAGCCTAACAACCTGCGGAGTTAAGGGTATAGTTTTCAAAATATAGCTATTGCGAAATTAAATGTTTAATTGATAATATTAAATCCACTATAATAATTTGAGCATTATTTTTCAATTTTACCAAGTTATTTATTAAACGTTTATATTGTATAAAGATAAGAAAAGACGGTCATTAAGATGTGCTGATTTCTCTTTAATTATTCTACAATACACCTTGTAGATGTTCTTCTCTCGTTTGATATGATCGTTGACAGAACAAACAGACTAAGTAAATGAAGCTATCAATGTTACATTATTTTAGTTGAATTGTGGAATAACTGTTTTCGCTTATTCATACACAATATAAATGTTCCATAAATAACGTGATAAACTACAAAAATAATTTTTATCATTATAATGGCCACGGTGGATTGCAAATGCTCAAATTATTCGAATCCTTTTCAGCTTGGGGGGAAAAATGTGAGTTTGCATACGAATAGAGCGAACAAAAATTTGAAGTCGAAAAATCTCTTCTGTTCGGTTTTTGGTTATAAAAAATGAAATAAAAGTTCTTTGGGGTAAACAATTATAGCAATCTTGTTTTTTTGATTATTTCATGTTTATTCTTTGGAAAACTCATTCGCGTATCTTGTCCAGGCTTAGAAAATCTCAACCCATTGACTGTGTAACATAACCTAATAATGAAGACTATCTTTATCTATGATCGAAATGATTAAAGCAGTCGATTGATAGCTTTGTAGTTTATTGACATTCGAACACAAATTTTCTTTCCTGCATAAATGGAAAAATTTATGATCTTTCTAAAAGAAAGGAATCAGCTCCTAATCTTCGCTTTAGACCAGTCTTATACTCTATATTCATTCCTTCACCTATCAATATTTCAATTGATTCCCGTTAACTGCGACAATCAATGCTCAGACGTTCATTGACCCTCTTCTTCAGTTTGAATGAAACCAATAAATTTCAATTATCCAAAGATTCAAATACCAAAGTTCGAGCAAAAAACATAATCGTCCCTTTGAAAAATTCCACCCGACTATAGATCATATAATTTTGTTCATCTTTACAACCCCAAACGACCTTGGTTGCTTACCGAATAATTAATAATTCTCACACATACAATTCCGCCTTAAACCCAATTTTCTGATAAAGAAAAATTAACACCGGGCATGCCCTCGAGTACCTCGTATCGCTAGATTGGCTTACATTTAAGAAATTTCTGTAGATTCTAGTCGCGATGGTTGTGAGGATCGGCGATGTAATTATTAGTAGATTGTCTTGAATTTCTAGAAGGATGATATCGTATCCTACGGAAGCTTTTTCTAATCAACAATGTCCAACTAATATCCTACTTATCTGATTTCGAAAAGCATTTTGATGCATAAGGTTCATAGTTTACCTGAAAGATAGTATATTTGCTATGGGAAAAATTATTCAAATAACACGTTTATCACCAAACAGAAAAGCAGTTACGAAACATTGAAACATTAAGTCACACAGTGTCATCTTGCAAAATTGTAAACAATTTCAAGAAGAGCCAAAAAAAAGCATTGAGTGTAAAAATTTGTATCAACTGTTCCTTCCTAGATGTTATCTACAGTTGATCTTTACGAACTTCTGAAGAAGTCACTTTTTTCTCCATACAAAGAAAATGAGGCCGATTTTCGGTGATCTTGTCTTCACCTTTATTATTTCATTTCGTGAAATTGGTAAGTTCAATGATAATATAATATATCACAAAACCTGCCGATCCCCCTTGTCCACGCCCTGGCAGTTAGACGCAGTTTTTGAACAGCCAATAATATTTTCGGGCGATCCGCGACCTGTTCTTATATCTGTTCCAGATATGAGGACACGTCGTAGACTGCCTATATATTAAAATAAGTTTTTGAAATTGGAAATTCGGAAAACATTTTTCTTTTCCTTTTTACAGAAACAGCAGATAGGTCCACCAAGAAGCTCATGGTTAAGCTGAATAAGCTCAAAGTCAGTGAAACTTCTGAGGGAGAAGAGAAAGAAGAACGCGATTTCTCAAACAAGCTAAAAAAACTCAAACTCGATAAACATTTTTTTCTGACAGCACAGGAAAATGCAGTCAGTATCTATGGCACTTGTAGAGCCACTAGACGTAAATCCGCGCCTACATCTAATCCCTAGCCTGTACCTGATTCTGAGCCTAAAAACAGGCGAAAACGTGATAGGGACAATAAGCTTCCTCCGTTTCAACAAAAAATAGATCCATCAAGGGGTGATGCTTTTGAATTGTTTATGGACCATCATAGTCGCCATTCTCAACTCCACCTGATTTCGGGCTTGATGCTCTTGCTTTGTATCAAAAGCCTACAAGCCACACATTTGGTAATCTATAAATGGATAACAAAGAAAGGTATCACAAAATGCCTCATCGTCCTCTACCATTACCAGGAAGTAACGGTCATAATCATTATTATAAACCTCATGATAGGATTCCTCCATGTGGACCTACTTCTCATTCACATTCAACACAGAATTACGATAATGATCTGTTGAATACAAAAATTTGAGAAAAAAATCGTCTCTTTGAAAAGTTGAACCCGACTATAGATCATATAATTTTTTTTATCTTTGCGACCACGAACGACATTGGTTGCTTATCGAATAATTAATCATTCTCACACATACCGTTCCACCCTGCAAACATTTTTCTGATAAATACAAATTGAGACCGGGCATGCCCTCCTAATACCTCGTATCGCTAGAGTATCTTACATTTAAGAAATTTCTGTAGATTCTAGTCGCGATGGTTGTGAGGATCGGCGATGTGATGATTAGTAGATCGTCTTGAATTTCTAGAAGAATATCGTATCCTGCGGAAGCTTTTCCCGATCAATAATGTCCAATTGACATCTTACTTATCTGATTTTGAAAAGCGTTTTGGTGCATAAAGATTGTAGTTTACCTAAAGGATAGTATATTTGCTATAGGAAAAATTATTCAAATGACACGTTTACGACCAAACAGAAAAGCAGTTACGAAACATTTAAACATTAAGACACACAGTGTCAACTTGCCAAATTGTAAACAATTTCAAGGAGAGCCAACAAAAAGGCATAAGTGTGAAAATTTGTATCGACTGTTCTTTCCTAGGTGTTATCTACATATTTACAATTTTACATCATACAGCTAGTATATTGCGAGCTAATTATTGAAACCCTTCAGTTGATCTTTACGAACTTCTGAAGGAGTCACTTTTTTTCCATACAAATAAAATGAGGCCGATTTTCGGTGCTCTTGTCTTCACCTATATCATTTTCTTTCATAAAATTGGTATGTGTAATAATAATTATTATTTTCTAATACTTGCAAAATTTACATGTCATCCGTCAATATCATAATCGTGATGATCATATATCAAGAATTTTTCGATCAGAAATGCAAGGTTAAATTACTTTAGCATTACTTTATAAAAAATAATTAGTCTTTCGATTGTATAATACGATTATGGGTTTGAAGTTGAAACATTTACAAAAATGAATCGAATTTTGGAAAGCTTATTGAATTGGTCGATTTCTATTAAAGTCAGTACGAGGGAGTTTTTTGAATCTCGAAAGAGAAAGTTGCATTTCCATTGAAGTCAAACGTAGGGGGTTTTCGAGTCACAGAACACAAATTTGGGGTGAAAATTTGAAAAATTAAAAAAGTTGAATCAAAATTGCAAAATTTTATTTAATTTGCAGATTTGTACGAAAGTCCGCACCAGGGGCTTTTCGATTCACGTAATACGAGTGTGAGGCAAAAATTACAAAATTCAATAAAGCGACTTGAAGTTTGTAAATTTATTTGAATTTGATTGGTAGATTCCACTGAAACTCATGATGGAGAAAAATATTTGTTTGGAAGTCGGCTCAAGATGTTTTTGCAAGTGACAGAACACAAATTTTCAAAAATGTCAAATGTTGGCCCCATTTTTTACTAATTTTTATGAAAGTTAGTTTGAGGGGATTTTTGAGTGTCAAAACACGAATTCAGGTTTTATATTTCAAATTCCAAAATGGACTCAAGATTTGAAAATATTATTGAATTTGTTGACCTTTATTCATTCAAGAAAGTCCACAGGGGTTCATGACCTTCTTTTCTCAACAAAAAATTGAATAGTCGATATTTCAACAAAAAGTATTTTCATTTTGAATTCAACCAGAAAATGCAAATTTTCAACAAAATAGTTGAATATTCAACCAAAAGAGGTTAATTTCTACCCAGCAGTTGCAATTTTGCTGAAAAAAAGATCGAATTTCTACCAAAAAAAGTGAATTTTGCAACCAAGAAAGAATTTTCATTTAAAAGAGAAACAAGATGTCAACTAAATTGTTAAATTTTTATGTCAAAAAAAGAAATTCTTTACAAAATAATTGAATTTTCTACCAGAAAATCATGAATCGACAACAAAAAAGTTTAGTTTTCAAACCAAAAAGATAATTTCTCTAGAAAAAAGTTAAATTTTTAAAGCGAAAATATAAATTTTCATCAAAGCACTTAATTTCCAACCAAAAAGTTAAAATTTAAAAATGAAAACTATCATGTTTTAACCAAAAATAGAATACTTGAATTTGCAGTTCAAAAATTGATTTTGAAAATAGAAAAGTAAATTTTCAATAAAATAGTTGAATTTTTAATGAATTTTTAATTAAGAACTTCAATTTGCACCCTAGTAGTGAAATTTTCCACTAAACCTGATCAGCTTCGAACCAGAAATGGATTACTCAAATTTTAATTCAAGTAAATTAATTTTCGAACAAAAAAAATTCATTTTGAACAAAATAGTAGAATTTTTAACCACGAGGGATGAGTTTTCTCAATAAAATAACTAGAATTAACATCCAACAAGAAATAGTTGCATTTTCTCATTGGTTATAATAATATAGTTCTTAATTAAGCGAAAAAACGGGGAAGTGGGAGTTTCTTGAAAACAGGAGGAAAAAGAGGAATTATTGAAAATAGGGGAAGAGAGTAGAATGGGGGAAGGAGTGTGAATTCTATTTTTTGATGCTTGACTTGTAAACTATTCAGATTTATATTTTACATTTGTGATGTCACATTTTGCGTTAAGAAGAGACCCTTAAGTCACAATACGTCACAACACCTGCCGATCCCCCTTGCCCCATGACCTGGCAGTTAGACGCAGTTTTTGAACAGCCAATTATATTTTGGGGCGATCCACGACTTGTCCTTATATCTGTTTCAGATATGAGGACACGTCATGGACTGCCCATATTTTGAAATAAGTTTTTGAAATTGAAAATTCGGAAAACACTCTCCTTTTCCTTTTTACAGAAACAGCAGATAGGTCCATCAAGAAGCTCATGGCTAAGCTGAATAAGCTCAAAGTCACTGAAACTTCTGAGAAAGAAGAGAAAGGAGAGAAAGAAGAACGCGATTTCTCACACGTGCTAAGAAAACTCAAACTCGATAAACACTCTTTTTTGACAGCACAGGACAATGCAGTCAGTACCTATGGCACTTGTAGAGCCACTAGACGTAAATCCGCGCCTACATCTAATCCCCAGCCTGTACCTGATTCTGAGCCTAAAAACAGGCGAAAACGTGATAGGGACAATAAGCTTCCTCCGTTTCAACATAAAATAGATCCATCAGGGAAAGATGCTCTTGAATTGTTTATGGAACATTATAGTCGCCATCCTCAACCTCCACCTGACGTTGGGCTTGATGCTCTTGCTTTGTATCAAAAGCCTACAAGCCACACATTTGGTGGTCCATACATGGATAACGAAGGAAGGTATCACGAAATGCCTCATCGCCCTCTGCCATTACCAGGAAGTTACGGTTATGATCATTATTACGAAACTCATGGTATGATTCCTCCATGTGGACCTTCTTCTTATTCACATTCAACACAGAATTACGATAATGATCTGTCGCGTCGTTGTTATGGTGTGAATCCGCCAAGTGGATCTTCTTTTATTCCACCATCAACACAGAATTACGGTCATGATCATTTGCATCAGTCTCATGGTTTGATTCTTCCAAGTGGGCCTCCTTTTGGTCCACCATCAACACAGGATTACGGTTATGATAATTTTTATCAGTCTCATGGTTTGATTCTTCCAAGTGGGCCTCCTTCTGAACATCAAGGTTTTCAGGATCACCAGGTACATTATTTTCATTCCACAGGGTCACAGTGGATTAATTCAAACGAGTATCAACAAAATCAGTCGCCGCCTCAATCTGGAGGATCCACTTTCAACCATGGCTCAAGACGTTAAATATTACAACTTAATTGACAGCCAATATAGGTAAAAATCAAATTTTTGACAATATCGTGTGGCTGGAATGTTATAGTCTTGTATATAGAGAAATAAATTACAGGGCTTTATCTAGTGTATTTACTCTAATAATATCCCAGCTTTCAATTAATTTTTCTCAAGGGGCCGCTCATACGCTACGCTACCAACTTGAGGGTGTAGGGGGTCACGCCAAGAACTACGGTTGGTAACAGGGTTAGGAGTCAGATGTTAGCGAAAGTAATCTTACAAAGTGAGATAACCTTTAGTACGTTTTCGGATAACAAATTTGGAAAAAGTTAGCGAATTTGCGAAAGTCATTTTTGACTTTGACGCGGTCATATTTGAATTCGCAAAATATTATTTTCGATCCTTATATGTGCTTCATTTTTATTTGATATTCCTTACGTTCAAACACAATTTAACGGGATAAAGGAAAGCAATGAGAAACCTTTTCGTCATTGTCATACATCACACTAATTACGCACCAACCATGAATCACGTTACTTTCATACGTCATGTATCGACGTTATCAGCCTCTTATAATCTTATGTCTAGATAAAACTCAAGATTTTTACAAACAAACCAATAAAATATATACAGAGTCAGAGTCAAAACTTTACATTTTTGCTACTCTCTATCTTTATTTCATTATCGGAATCAATTGAAGAGAGAAGCACCGTGACAATGTGGCAGACATTTTCAATCAGGTAGGGTGACAACCTCAGAACTACATGGAATATCGCCAACAATCCAATCTAAGTGGCTATACAATTAGCCTCATACAAAATCAGGCAGCGACTGACGAGATCAATAATTATTCCGTCGCCTGCGTCATCGAACTGATAGAGAATCGCGCTAATAGCTTTCTTGGATTCATGCATCGGCAAACAAAATGGACAATTCATTAAGGAATGCTGTAAGAAAACGCATTTCACAAACTTTGTTTTTGCTTGATTAAAATTGCTACCGTATGCTTTAGTTCAAATAAATTCACTTCTAGAACTGAGCAATTCTCGAAATTCGTCGAGAAATTTAGCATATTCAACCTGAACCCTTTGGTGGTATCCGCATATTCCTGAAAAGCTTTGTATCTTGAGGCGAGATCTAGGATCTGGGGTTTCTTGAATCGTCTTGATATAAAGGGGTTCCGAAGATACACCATTCATACTCAAAATAAATCCGAGAAAGAGAATGTCTTCTCGAGCAAACAATGTTTCATCCAATTCCAACGTTACTGCAGCTTTGCACAAGGGATCTAAAACTAGATTTTAATTTTGGACGTAATCTTCAAAGGAATTTGAGAAAATTACCATATCATCCATATAAGCTATCAGAAAACTCAAAAATTCATCAACGAAAAT
>JAABKJ010007545.1:263141370-263608767 GCA_011634705.1 Andricus grossulariae
TCTTCAAAGGAATTTGAGAAAATTACCATATCATCCATATAAGCTATCAGAAAACTCAAAAATTCATCAACGAAAATACAATTTTATGTTCTATTAAACTTACCGTCAGCCGTATTTACATCTAAAGACATCCGATGGAACTAGCTACATCGGCCCTTTACCAGAAACGCTGTGTATATTCGTGATTTCTGGGCGAGGAGCATATGGTGATAACCCTGAGTCAAATCTGAGCTCGTGAAAAACTTGGCACCTAAATATAGCCGAATGAGATGCTCGATAGCTCTAGGACCTCCAAGCTCTAGTTCTACATATTAATTTAGTTTAAGGGCATCGAGACAAAGTTTCACGGATCCATCTTTCTTTGTCGCAATTCTCATGAGATTGCAATACAGACTACATGCATGTTCAATAATCCCTAACCTTTATAATCTACTAACCTCTGCCACTATATGCTCAGGATGCGCGATGGGAATGATGTAGGACATTCGGATTGAAGGTTGACCATATGGTAATTTTAATGTGTGCTCGTAGCCATTAAAGCACCAAGAATTATCGCTAAATACATCGAAATATTCTATGGCTGCCTCTCTTACCATACGTTTCTGTTCTTCTGAAAACAAACTCGAATTTTGGATTGCCTCAACCGGAATCATCGGGCTCAACCCAGAATCAACCGGAATCACAAAAGACTCGACGCTAGCCTCTTCATCATACATCGCCGTTAAACCAGCCACTTCGTCCACATCCAACTTTGAAAGTATTGATTCAAAGGCAAAAATATTTACCCGTAACCCCCACCTAATTGTTCGAATCATCGGGGATCCCATAATTTTTTGCGCTTTCTGAACGATTTACCAGCCTTTTTCCTTTTTCCATCGCGAATCTCGGAATACTACAATAATACGAAACCTCGGGCTCACAAATTTCCTGTTCATCGATCGAAAACGATTTTCTTTTATAATCAGTGTTGTATTGCTTCCGGGCCATCCAGCCAGTGCCGATTTTGACCAGATGTCCGAGATCTGGAAAGACTAAAGAAAGTGTATGATATAATTTTCCTCTCAGAATTAATGGAACTTTAGCCTGAAATTTAGTTTGGGACGTGTTCTTTCCAAATGGCCCACATACCTTGACGTTCATCACCCGGAGATATTTGCAGCCTTTTTCCGACGTCATGATCTTGAACAACTTATTGGAAATACACTTCGTACTACTTCCGAAATCGATTGAACAAATGACTGGCTGAATCAGAATTTTTTCTATTATGCACGGACTTCCGGCTTTGTCAATTTATATAATACCTGAAAGATGCGTCCGCTAACGTCATATGCAACAGCAGCCGCAGTACAGCAATTAGAAGCAACCTCACAATCAGATACAGGATCGTTCATTTGAGTCTGCAAAGTCAAGAGAATATTACCTCCCACCTAAAGTTTATTAAAATTATTCTGATTTTGATTATTTGACGGAAGTTTGTTTACATTGTTCTGCTTTCGCCCAGCATTCAGTCATTCCGTAAAAAATGTCGCGATTCAACGTAAAAAGATATCAGAGCTCTGCGCGCCCCTAATCAGCCAGTCGATCAATGGAACTCTGTTTCTATTCATATCATCAAAGATGAACTTCATGAGAAATCTTCATTTAATCATTGTGGAACTCTGAAATCAGCTGAAACGATCAAGTTTCTCCAGATTTACAAAATACATGGATACAATTGAAAAAAATAATTTCCCCTTGTGAATGGAGTTCAATATGGTAAATGGATTACCATTTCCATTACTATCAAAACTCAAATTCACGTTTTCACTGACGCTGAAAAAATGGCTACAGAGACAGTATCTATAAACGCTGTACCAATGATGAAGGTAAACATTACGCTAAAACATGTGCGAAGTCGCGCATTGCCCCTTTGAAATTTGTCACCTTGCTGAAGTAAGAATTAAGCGCCGCAGTTTTGTTATTTGAATTATGTAAATCCACAATATAATCACTTCAAACACCTGTTGATAAGACATTTTTTATCGTATTCTAAGAATATTCTGAACTCGAATAAAATTGTGCTACATGCGTTGAAAATCGTTGTCGCGAATAGAGTACCTGAAATTAACACAACCTCACAGCCTTAGAAATGGCTACTTGTAACAACCAACGACAATGTAGTTGATTTAATCTCACGAGGTCAATATGAAAAGGATATTTTGCCATCAAAAGCGTGAAAGGACGGTTCAGCTTGGTTGACCCAAAACTGGAGTATGTAGCCTAAAACTGTAACAAATTATTTAAAAATTTAGAAGAAACAAACGAATAAAACGGGTCATCAGAAGGGTCCGTCATTCACTAATACATATCAGCTTGAAAGATTTTCGAGTCGAAGAACAATGAAAAAAGCAGTAACATATTGCGATGAACACTATTTCAAAAATCGTGCAAAATGAAAGTTTTCCAAAAGAAATGAGTGCACTTTCTCGCGGAGAACCCATAGATAAACAAGTCTATTTTGCTCGAATCCTTTTCTAGATCAGGAAGTCGTAACGGTAGGAGGCAGATTTCAAAATGCCAACATGCCATCTTCTCAAATTTAATATTCTTGCCGCGCAATCATCACGTAACCACCTCAATTATTCGCGATGAATACATGAAGCTAAAACACGCGGGCGCACAAGCAACTCTTCATGGTATGCAAAAACAGTACTGGTCAATCGGTAGTCGTGATTTCGCGCAACACATGCGTTACAAATTTGTTAAATTCTTTCAAGCAAAGCCTCGAAAAATTGATTACGTAATGAAAAATTCACTTAAAAAGCGCCTCCATCATTCTAAGCTCTTTCTTAACATCGGCACTGACTATAGCAGATTCTTTTTTCATGAAAGAAGAATGCCACAGAAACCGAAGAAGAGGAAAAGCCTATTTCTCGATTTTGATATGACTTTCAACAAAGGCAGTCCCTCTTGAACTGCTAAGCAATCTAACAACTGAAGCTTTCCTGGGCAGTCTAAAGAGGTCTTTTTTTCGCCGTGATAGGGCTAGCACAATTCACCCTGATAAGCGCAAAAATTTCCTAGCAGCCAACAGAGGATGAAAAGAACGAAACCAGTTCATTAAAATAACACACAACGACCTGGAAGTCAAAAACGTAATTAAAACTCAACAGGTGAGCAGGAAATTTATGACTTCCCACTTACCACTTTTCAGCGTCCTCTGGGAGGCCCGAATGTCTCCTGATCCAAACATTCTTCCTTTGTTGTTAAGCAAGGTGAACGCCAGGTGGGTACATCAAACTGAGGTGAACTTTTGGTTGTAAATCGCAGATATCTCTGGCAGACTACGCTAGAGGCAGCACGTTGCAGGCCTGTGATCACTATAAGTTTACCTCAGTTGGGAGTGGTCAACTTCTATTACCCTGCTCAACAATTACGTGTAATACTTCGGACCTGTGGTTCTCCCTTTGTGTGCACTTTCTCTTTGGTGCCTCGCTAACATGCTTCATACAGATGACCAATCGCAGTCTAGGAGCCAATAAGTTGTCACCATGGTGACATGCACAGCTGCTGTAAGATCATTTCTGGTCCAGGTACCAGTCCAGGTGAAGAGTACCTTAACCAAATCAACACACGCAACTAGGCAAAGAAAACTGTCCACAAAGACAACATCGAAATTAGAATACTCGTAGTGGAAAAAGATAACAATCTCCTTCACATGTTCTGGAAATTAGCACAAATCATAAAGGTTAATCCTGGTGGAGTGGAGTGGAGTGGAGTGGAGTGGAGTGGAGTGGAGTGGAGTGGAGTGGAGTGGAGTGGAGTGGAGTGGAGTAGAGTGGAGTGGAGTGGAGAGTAGTGGAGTGGAGTGGGCTATAGACAATAATAATTTGTTTAAGCAATTATTTGGGCTATATTAAATTAAATATTTACCTACTCTAAGTAAAAATTGAAACAAAAGTTGAAAATTTCAGAAAAAGCCCGCAATTGCTAGCACTATTCAAAGATAGTATTATTCACAATAATAATAAATTGTTTTAAAAATGATGTTTCATAACATCTCTAATTGAAAATTGGACAAAAAATGGAAAATGTTTGAAAAAACCACCGTTTGCTATCACCATTCTAAGCGAAATTCGCTAAAAACAATAATAAATTATTTAAAGAATTTATGTAAACATCTCATTATCAGTATACATTAGTGTTTTGTGTATTATATTTCATAATACATAAAAATATGAATTTTCAATCAATCGATCGAGTATTTGAGAAAAAAAAACACAATCAAAAACGGTTGCAGTTTTAATCAGATGATTGAGTTTCAACCAAGAGTTTTAAATTTTTGAGCAAGAAAAATTACTTTTATCCCTAAAAAAGATGAATTTGTTATCAAGAAGGACAAATTTTTTATCCATGGAGAGGAATGTTGAACAAAACAGTTGAATATATGTTGAAAATATTGGACTTTTCCACCAAATAGTGGAATTCTCAAACAAACATAATTAAAGGTGAAACAAAGATAGTTATATTTTTAACAAAATGGTTCAACTTTAATGTTGAAATGACGATCTTTAGAAAACTGTCATTATTAACGCCAAAAACTCGCGAAACCCATGTTTCACTCGTGGGTTTTTTTTTGTGTCCCTAAAAAACAAACTTACGAGGGAGATATTCAAAAAGTAATATTTTAATCGTATTCTATTGCTAATTGTGAAGAAAAATGTTGTTTCAACTAGATTCATCTAATATTGAGGATTCTGAATAAAATTTACAAAAACGTGTCTTTTTTATGATGGAAATACGTGTTAAACTTCAAGGGGCTTGCGATCGGAACAAATTTCCGGGCTTTATCCATAAAAATTCTAGAAAAAAAAAATTTTCATGTATTTTTGGACCACCCTAGTGTACAACTCTCCGTCGCGTTTGGTCCCTGTACGGCTCCAAATCTTGCGTATTCAAGGGGGTGGAGGAGGAGAAGGAGAAGTTGAAGGTGAAGGAGAAGGAGCAGGAGGAGGAGAAGAAGGAGAAGCAGGAGAAGGGTGAGGATAAGGAGGAAGAGAAGGAGAAGGAGAACGAGCAGGTGAAGGAGAAGGTGAAGGAGAAGTGCAGGAAAAAGAGCAGGAGTAGAAGCAGGAGCAGAAGAGGGATAGGCAGAGGGGGAAGGAGAAGGAAAAGGGGCAGGAGTAGGTGAAGGAGCAGAAGCAGGAGCAGGAGATGGCGAGGGAGAGAGAGAGAGGGAGAGGGAGAGGGAGAGGGAGAGGGAATACCTGGAACTATACATTCTCTTCATGAAAGAACTGAAATTAAAGCTGGTGTCTTAAGAGTCGAAATAAGGATAGTGTCATGGTTCTGTATTTTATGTGAAATCGTGGGAGAGGCCAGCAGGCTAGCCAACAGTCTGGCTTTTCTCTTTAAGGCCCGAAGGCTAGTCGTCTGTCATGGAAAGAAGGAAGTCACCCCGCACGTAGCCATCCCTATCTTTTCGTGTGCTTTTCACGGCCAGCTCATTCATCACGCTGGCTTTCATTAATATCCGGCAAAATAGCACAGGGACGCGACATCCTATAGAAGTCATGCTTGTCCGTCGGCATCAGGGAGCGTTTACAAAAGTATACCATCGCCCTGGTTCCTTTCCAATCTCCACATTCACATCCTCATTAGCTTTGGGGTATTATTTACTACTATGAAGAAACAATAGCACATATATTAAAATTGATTTCCGAGTACAAAAAAAACTTCTATATATAACAACTGCTGTATATAAGATTGAATGTATGTCTGTGTTTGTGTTCCGAATAGGGGCACACACCCTTGTACCTATTGGAACCAGATTTCGCAGAGTGTCATAAATTGTTTCTGCGAATTTTTTTGCTTGTTCAAGTTTTCTTTTATGTAAATTTTATTTTCAATAGGAAATCCATACAATCTCGAGACACGCAAGTGGTCAAATTTTGAAACGAAAAAGATTAGATTTTCAACTAAAATTATGAATCCTCAAGGATAAAAATTTATTTTGTATAAAGATGGTTAACTTTCAACCAAGCAGATGAAGTTTCAATAAAAAAAAAATGTTAACAAAAAAAAAAAACATTTTTATTCGAAATCAAAGATAGTTCACTTTAACCAAAACTGATTACATACAGCAACGGAAACTGTAATATTAGATATTACAACAAAAATATTTCAATTTAGAATTTAAAAAAAAAATCAGTTCTTATCCACCAAAAAGACGAATTTTTAACCAAACAGTTTAATTTTTACGCAAAAAGGATGAATTTTCTACAAAACAGTTGAATTTCCAACCCATGAATATGAAACAAGAAAGGTCCTTTTCAACCTTGATTCAACCAAACAGATGAATTTTCAAATAATGAAATGAATTTTTAAATAAATAATTCAACCATCAACCAAGCAGATGAATATTTCATCAAGACTATTAGTTTTCCACTAAAAAATATGAATTTTCAACAAAGTAGTAGAATTTACTAATCAAAACGATCCATTATGAATCCCAAAAAACAAAAAATGAATTTTGAACAAAGAAGTCTAACATTCAACGAAGTAATTGTAATTCTTCTCTGAGTAATTGAATTGAATAATAAATTATTAATTCTCAACTAACAACATAATGGTTTATTTTAATAACAAAAGAAGATTTTTATTTGAAATAAAAAATAGTTCACTTTAACAAAAATTAATTGAATCTCACAACAAAAAATGTGATAGTTGGAATTTTAACAAAAAAAGAGATTTTAATTTAGAATAAAAAACAGTAGAAGTCCACGAAAGGACAATTATTCAACAAAGTAGTTGAACTCTCTCCCAAAAGATCTTAATTTTTAATCAAACAGTTCAATTTTTGACCAAAAAAGAAACTTTTTTAACAAAACGGTTGAGTTTTCAACCAAACAGATCATTCAAGAAAGATGATTCTTCAACTAATGAAATAAATTTTGAACAAGCGTGTTCAGCTTCCAACCAAGCAGTTGAATATGTCATCTAAAAGGTTACTTTTCTACTAAAAAGACGAATTTTCGAAATAATACATCCATTTTCAATTGAGTAGTAGAATTTTTAAATTAAAAGGAACGATTTTTAGTCAAAAATGCAAGAGTTGAAGTTTTAGTTTAAAAACTTAGTTTTCAAACAAACAAAAAAATGAATTTAGATAAAAAAATAAAATTTGATATGTCTTAGTTTTCTTTTTTTTTATCAGTGGTTTAAGACCTGAACAAAAAAATTAGAAAAATGTGACTCCTTAGACCCCTAGGTTGGAAGAGTTTTTTTAGTCCGACTTTCTTTCGAGAATCCCTGCTGGAAGTGGAAAGATTGAGAAAAATAGAATTTGGGGGATAGGTTACCATAAAAGTACTTTTATAATTTTCTACACCTTGAAATTCGGTAAATTCTATACCTTGAATAATCGGTAGGCAGCGTCCAAGCGACGGCGCCTAAACGTTCCGCATCTAACCACCCCGCGCATAATCGGCAGGCAGGGTTCAAGCAGCCGGGCCTAAACATCCCGCATTTAAACGCCCTGTGCCTAATCGGTAGACAGCGTCCAAGCCACCGCGCCTAATCGGCAGACAGCATTCAAGCGGATGCGCCAAAACAGCGGCGCCCAAACGTACCGCGCCTAAACGTTCCGCATATAAACGCTTCGTGCACAATCGGTAGGCAGCGTCCAAGCGACCGCGCCTACACGGCGGTGCCTTAGCGTCCCGGGCCTAAACGTCCCGCGCCCAAACGTCTCGCATCTAAACGCCCCGCCCTACTCGGCACGCAGCGTTAAAGAGGCCGCGCCTAAACGTCCCAAGTCTAAGCGCCCCGCGCCTAATCGGCAGGCAGCGTTCAAGCGGCCGCGCCTATACGGCAGCGCCTAAGCGTCCCGGGCCTAAACGTCCCGCGCCTAAACGTCCCGCATTTAAACGCCCCGCTATAATCGGCACGCAGCGTTAAAGAGGCCGCGCCTAAACGGCGACGCCTGAACGTCCCAGGCCTAAACGCCCCGCGCCTAATCGGCAGGCAGCGTTCAAGCGGATGCGCCTATACGGCGGCGCCTAAGCGTCCCGGGCCTAAACGTCCCGCGCCTAAACATCCTGCATCTAAACGCCCCGCCCTAATCGGCACGCAGCGTTAAAGAGGCCGCGCCTAGACGGCGGCGCCTAAGCTTCCTAGGCCTAAACGTCCCCAGCCTAAGCGTTCCGCACCTAAACGTCCCGTATCTAAAGGCCCCGCGCCTAAGCGGCAGACAGCGTTCAAGCGGCCGCGCTTAAACGGCGGTGCCTAAACGTCCCGCGCCTAAACGTCACGCGTCTAAACGTCCCGCGCCTAAACTTCCTGCTCCCTTATCAAGTGTAATTTTTAGCGCGAGCCCCTCTCCCTCTAATTGGTAACATAGTTGATGGACGGCCCCTAAAGAAATCCACAAGTTACGATTACGATTTTTAGTGATTTCGAATAAATTTGTAAATGATCTTAATGGTATTTTTCGATTGAACACAATTTAAGAAGTTCTAGGATTTCTTAGCTTTGCAAATTCTACTGAATCCAAGTTTTTCGCGTATTTTCTATTGTGAACTTATTTTTAATTTTGTCTGCATTGTCTTACCTTAAAATTAAAGAAAAAAATTCAGTCCTTTTGAATGACATGTAAAATTGTTGCCTCGTTTTTTCCTCGAGCAGGAAAATATTGACTTCAGTTAAATAAATTATACTTTTTTCAAAAATTGATCACGGAAGTGTAGTTGAAATCCCGATTTGCCCATTATAATTCGTTCTAGCATTTTGAAAAACAAAACATGTGTTTCAAATAAAGAAGTCTTTTAGATATAAGTAAGTTTCCGCTGAACCGCTTATCTCAACTGATGCTGTGATCAGAATTCACTCTTCGTGCAAGTCTTTCTAACATAAGTTTAAAAACAGCAAGTTTCCGTCGTTAAAGAGGATCGTTCCATAAGTCCGAGGGGGAAACGACTCCTAAAAATACGGCCTAGCGATATATTTTCAAAACTTTTGAAACCCCAACCAAAGAGAATACTTTTTAAGACATTCGTTCAATTTTTAACAAAAACATGAATTTATATTTAAATAAAAATTGTTAGTCAAAAAAACTAACTTTGTACCGAATAAGACAATTTTTAACAAATTACGTGAATTTTCAACCGAATAGTTAAATTTTTAGCAAAAAAAATCTTCAACCAAAAATAGAATAGTTACATTTTCTACTAAAAAAATTAATTTTTTCTTCAAAAAAAAAAAGACTTTTCAACAAAATAAGTTAAATTTTTTACCAAAGCGAAGAATTTTCTACTAAAATAATAAATCTTCAACTGAAAAAGTAAAATTCTCAGTTTAAAAATAGATTTTACACCACAAGACAACGATTGTACGAGAAAATGGTTAAGTTTGAATTTTCGACGAAAGAGTTTAATACTCAACCAGAAAGATGAATTTTCAACAAAATAACTAAATTTTCAACCAAGTAGTTGAATTTTAAATCAAAATTACGAATCTTCAAATGAAATAGTTCAATTTCCAGTAAAAAAAAGCATTTTCCACCAAAACTCAAAGATAATATAAGAAAATGGTTAAATTTTCGAACAAAAATAAATTTTCAATTTAAATGATGCATCTTCAACCAAAAAATAAATTTGATCAAAGCATTTTAACTTTCAACCATGTAGTTGAATTTTCAGCAAAAGAGTTGAATGCTTAACCAAAAAGACGAATTTTTAAAAATCTTCAACTGGAATAGTTAAATTTTCGGTTAAAATACAAATTTTTAACCAAACAACAAAGATTTTTAAAAAATGGTTAAATTCGCAACCAAAGAGAAGATTTTCATCTACAAACAAAAAACAGATTTTCAACAAAACAGTGAAACTGTCAACCAAGTAGTTAAATTTGCAATCAACAAAATAAATAGTCTACCGAAAAATACAACTTTTAACTAAATAGTGAAATTTTCCGCTAAAAAATATAAATTTACAATCTCGAAGGGAATAGTTAAATTTTTAGTTCAATGAATTAATGTTCAACCAGAAAAAAGAATTTATAACAAAATATTTAAATTAATAACAAACAAATATTAATTTTCTACGAAAAAAGATGAAATTTCAACAAAATACATGAATTTTCAACTAAGAAAGACCAATTTTCATCAAAAAATGAACTAGGTAAATTTTCCGTTAAGAAATAATGTTCAACTATGCCAAAAACAAATTTTCAAAAAAATCGTTATATTTTCAACCAAGCAGATGAATTGAACTATCTTCTAAAAAATTCAATAATTTGATTGAAAATATAACTTTTTAGTTGAAAATGTAATTATTTTGTTGAAACTAGCTATTTTCTTGAAAGTCACATTTTTTCATCGAAAATGGAAGAGCTTTGTTGAAAATACGTCCTTTTGGAGTGAAACATTTAATTAGATAAATTAAATTAATTTTTTTTATTTAAATCTAAAATGGTATTGTTTCATTCCGTTTCCAAAACAGTCTGCGTTACAAATGTTACAAAATTAAAACGCTGGCCTTTGAATCTTAATGGTCAGGGTAAATGAAAAATTGGAATTGAAGTTTTCAAAATTAAGTTTTTCGACCACGCTGTTTACTTCACAGAATTTTAATATTAAACACTATTTTAACAAAAATTAAATGAGTGAGAATAGAAATTCAAAATCTGATTGCAGCGCTACCGCGAAACAATTTCCGAAACAAAAAAGTAACACTATGAACATACATTTCAGAAATACGAAATCTCTCTTCATACAACTTTCTCTGAGCCGATGTTCCATTTATGGCTCTATTCATAAAGCTCTTGACTCCTCGATAAAAAATGAGGTTATTACTCCCTTTTGCCTTAATTTTTATCACAATAATAGAAACACGATCTCAAGATTTCAAGTTAACAACACAAGTGGAAGAAAGCAATATAGATGGTGAAGACGTGGGTCATGTGGTAACAACAGAGCAAGTTATAGATCCCAAAATCAAACTTGTCAATTCAGCAGATATCGAAGAGAATGAAGAAGAGGCGGATCCGAGTTGGGATAAGAATTTAGCAGTACGCGACGTGGCCTACTTTCTGCGTGCTCACAAGTTTGAGGACTATGATAGAAGATACTTTGCTGAGATTAGTGAGTCTCTAAGACGGCACTTCCAAGAGTTTCCGAAGCCGCAACTTAAGGTGCTGCACTGGGAAGTTCACAAGGAGTGCGAAGCCGGCTTTGTACAGTGCCTTAAGTACCTTCAAAGGATCGCGAACCTCACGGCTCTGAGGCGAGAAGGTGATACCGTCACGGTTATGTGGGAGAACAATTGGAGTCTGACTAACAATACGCAACAGATATTCAGAGCCCAAAAGGAGTGTCAGATTGCACAGAAGAGAGATGAGATCACCAATGTGCCGTTCCGAGGACCACTTGGTAAAGAAACAATTTATCTTTATTTTTTTAGCTAAAATTCTTATTCTAGTAATTTTCTTACACGAATCTATGAGTTGAAATTATGAGGAAATCAATGTAATTACATAAACCAAAATTATCTTAATACAATACACTTACACCATTTCTCAGATATTAGTTTTGCCAATAGAAATTAAAACAAGTTAAGAGAAGGCAAGAGTTCGGGACTGTCGCTGCCTTTGAAGCTCCGAAGTCTTTCCTACTTTTATCCATAGAAAAAACAACGATACTCGGTCCTCTCCTCACCTAACCTCTCCATGTTCCCGAATATACTAAGATAGAAGGAGAGGAAAAGTGACTTGAGCGAGAGTGAGGGCAGTCACTCCCGGTCTTCGGACCAATTAAATCACCCGCTGTATCTAGTGCAAAATGAAGAGCCAAACTATTCCGGGTGCTTTTACACATATGCCCCCCCCCCTTATAGCTTCCGGATAGATAACGTGGCTCTTCACTACCTTTTCCTACCACCGACTGCTGGGTTTATATCGTGGACGGCTTTCCTCACCCCTTCTAGCTGCTGGATTAACACTGCGGCTCTCCAATACCTTTCCGACCATCCGCTGATCGATTTATGTCTCAGGCGGCTTTCCGCCACTCCCTCTAGCTGCTGGATTATTACAGCGGGTCTCCACTACCTTTCTGATCACCGGCTGCTGGTTTCATACCGCGGACGGCTTTCCCCTACCTCCTCTAGCTGCTGCATTAATACCGCGGCTTGCAACCACCCGCTGCTGAATTTATATCTCGGACGCCTTTCTGCCACTCCCTCTAGCTGCTGAAATAATACCGCGGTTCGCCCCTACCTTTCCAACCACCCGCTACTGGATTTATATCTCGGACGGCTTTCCGCCACTCACACTAGCTGCTGGATTAACATCGCGGCTCTCCACTGCCTTTCCGATCAACGTTTATTGGATTAATACAGCGGATGACTCCCTCTCCCTCTAGCTGCTGGATAAATACCGTGGCTCTCCACTACCTTTCCAATCACCGGCTGCTGGTTTCATACCGCGGACAGCTTTCCCCTACCTCCTCTAGCTGCTGGATTAATACCATGGCTTGCCACTACCTTTCCGACTACCGGCTGCTGAATTCATACCGCGGGCGGCTTTCCCCAAATCCATGTAGCTGCTGGATTAATACCGCGGCTTGCCATTACTTTTCCAACCACCCGCTGCTAGATTTATATCTCGAACGGCTTTCCGCCACTCCCTCTAGCTGCTTGATGAATACCGCGGCTCTTCACTACGTTTCCGACCACCGGCTGCTGGATTCATACGGTGGACGGCTTTCCCCCACTCCCTCTAGCTGCTGGATTAATAGCGCGCCTCTCTACTGCCTTTCCGACCGACGTTTATTGGATTAATACAACGGATGGCTTCCCTCTCCCTCTAGCTGCTGGATAAATACCGTGGCTCTTCACTACTTTTCCAATCACCAGATGCTAGATTTATACCACGGGTGGCTTTCTCCCACCCCCTTTAGCTGCTGGATTTGATGGATTCTATGAAACTCTCTGGATTCTATGAAAGTCTTTTGATTCTATAACATTCTTTGAATTCTATGTAATTCTTTGAATCCTATGGAATATTGCGGATTCTATAAAATTCTTTGAATTCTATGTAATTCTTTGGATGCTATGGAATACTGCGGATTCTATAAAATTCTTTGGATTCCATGAAATTCTTTGGTTTCTATAAAATTTTGTGTCTTCCATGGAATTCTTTTGATACTTTAATATCTCTGGAAATCTTTGAATTTTATCAATTTCTTTGTATTTTATGGAATTCTGTGAATTAAATTGAATTTTATGGAATTCTGTGAATTCTATTGAATTCTTTTAATTCTATACAATTCTTTGAATGATATTGAATTCTTTGAATTCTATTAAATTCATTGAATTATATGGAATCCAAGGAATTATATGGAGTCCAGACAATTCTGTGGAATCCTTCCAGTTCTATAAAATTCTTCGAATTCTATGGAATTCTTAAAATACTAGAGAATTCTTTGGATTCTATAAAATTCTGTTGATTCAATAGAATTCTTCAAATTCCATTAACTTCTTTAATATTGGATGGAATTCTGTATGATCTTAAATTTATCTTTAATTGTTTTGAATTTCTTGAATTCTCTTGGATTGAATATGAATATTGTTCTCGAATTGTCTTAAATTCACCTTGAATTTACCTCGAACACACTTGAATTAATCTTAAATTCTTGGGATAATTCAGAATTCTTTGAGTTGTTTGTCATTCTATGAAATTCTTCAAATTCTTTAAATTTTATAAAATTCTTTGAATTACGTGGCATCCAAAGAATTCTGTGGACTTCTTTGAATTCTATGGAATTCTTTGGTTTCTATATAATCATTTAGATTCTATGGAATTCTATGGATTAAAGAGAATTCTTTGGATTCTGTGGAATCCTTTGAATTCTTGAAATTTTATGGAATGCCTTGAATTATATGAAATCCAAAGAAATCTGTGGAATTCTTTGGATTCTATAGAATTCTTTAGATTCTATGGAATTCTTTACATTCTATGGGATTCTTTGGATACTATGGAATTTTTGGGATTCTATCAGATTCTCTTGATTCAATAGAATTCTGCAAATTCAATTGACTTCTTTAATAGTCAATTTAATACCTTAATACTCTGTTGAATTCTTCGAACTATATGGAATTCTTTGAAATTTTCGAAATTATTTGGAAATATTTTAATTCTTTGAAATTCCTTATAATTATTTCGATTCTTCTCAATGATCGTAAATTAATGATCTTGAATTTTCTTGAATTGACCATGAATTCTTTTCGAATTTTCTTAAATTCATCTTGAATTCACCTCGAATACTCTTGAATTTATCTTCAATTCTTTGAATGATTTAGAATTCTTTCAGTTGTTTGTCATTCTATGAAATTCTTAAAATTCTATGGAATTCTTTAAATTCTATCAAATTCTTTGAATTACATGTTATCCAAATAATTCTGTGGACTTCTTTGAATTCCACGGAATTCTTTGGATTCTATATAATTTTTTTAATTCTGTGGAGTTCTTTGGAATCAATAGAATTCTTAGAATTCTCCGGAATCATTCGGATTCTATAAAATTCTTTTGATTCAATAGAATTCTGTAAATTCCATTGACTTTTTTAATTTTTTATGGAATTCTCTATTATTCTGTTAAATTCTTCGAATTATATGGAATCCTACGAAATTTTCGAAATTATTTGTAATTACTTCGATTCTTCGGAATTACTTTAAATTATTTCGACTCTTCTGAATGGTCTTGAATTCACCTCGAATACTCTTGAATTAATCTTTAATTCTTTGACTTCTTGGAATTTTATAGAATTATAGAATTCCATTGACTTTTTAAATATTCCATGAATTTGTTCTACTATTCTATAGAATAGTAATTATTCGAATTTCGAATTGGGCAAAAAATGATTTTTAAACAATTAAATTGTTATAAACAATTCGGAATTCAATATAAACAAATGTATAAGTCCGAAAATAGTTTGAAGCACATTAGTAAGTATTTCAATAAAATAACCCCAGGAGATTTTTTATTCGCCACAAAAAAATATGTATTTGAACAAATACAATGTTCATTACAATATTCAACGTTTTTGATCCTTTAAGGTACGTAATTTATGATTTTCAGAAGTAATAAGATATGTGACTTGAAACTAATGGAAATTTTTTGTATTTAAGACAATACATGCTTTGCAGGGTGAAAACTTCATTTTCGAAATTCCCTGATTTTTCCTTGACCAATATTTCATTTTTCCTGACCATTAACAATAAAATACCAGCACTCTAATCTTGTAATATCTTTAACATAGTATCTTTTATAGCCGGAACAAAACAATATTTCAGAGACAAATTTTAAATTTATTTATTTTAAACAAAACAATTTTCATCTAAAATTATGAATCTTGCACAAAAAAAAATGATTTCATAACGAAGTGGTTCAACCAAAATTTAAACAAAATACTTGAATTCTCAAGCGAAGAAGATTAATTTTCAACCAATCAGTTGTATTTTGATCCAAGAAAGAAGAAATTTGTACTAAAACAGATGAAGGTTTAATTACAAAAGACAAATTTAAAAAAAAAGTTGAATTATCATCCAAAAAAGATTTTATTACGACTTTTCAATATCAAAATAAGAATTTTAAACAAGAAGTAAATTTTCTACTAAAATAATTGCATTTTCAACCCGAAAAGGCGAAATTTCAACAAAATAGTTTAATTTTTAACCAAAAAGGATGACTTCAACAAAGTTGTTAAATTTTCAACCATACAGTTGCATTTTGATTCAAGAAGATGCTATTTCTACTAGGGTATATAAATTTTTCAATTAGAAAAAAATAGTCGAATTTTCATTTAAAAATGAGTTCAGTTGACTTCTTAACACCAAAATATGAGTTTCAAAGGAAAAGTAAATTTTTTATGACTTGTTGGAATTTTGTGAATTCCTTGAATTCTTGCAATGCCTTGAATTCTTTTAATTCCTTAAATTCTTTATAATTCTTTTAATTCCTTGAATTACACAGTTGCACAAAAAAATTGAGAAAAGTACCCCTAGAGTCTGACTATGTCTATCGTATGATTTCGGGGTCGCTGAGTCTAAATTCAGGGTCCGTTTGGCTCCATCACGTCCAGCCCTATCCGACCGCGTGCAAAAGTGCTGGCTAAAGTTTGATGTCAGACGTGAACTAATCCGCTGGCGGCGCTGCTGCGCTTCTTGCTGACAGGTACATTAGGCTATATGACAAATTCAAATAAAAAATGAAGTATTAATGAAAAAAGTAAGTTTAAGTGACTTACAGTGCTCGTAAAAGAAATTAATTATTTTAAAGAAGGCTTTTGTGCATTAATATGGGCGGATATAGAGGTAATAGATGCGTAGTTCCGAAATGCAATTCGGGCTACGAATCCTCTTTGGAGAAATCTCACCTTTTCCCCATTTATTTTTCCGTCGCTAGTGAATAGGCTACCCAGATATATGTATTTGTCAACTTGCTCCAATCTCTCACCTATTCAGGACAATGTTGCACATTGTTTTCTCACTTTTCCCCTCAAACACCATTAACTTTGTTTTATTCACGTTAATTTTAAGGCTAATACTGTCTACACCAGCAGCTTTACTATTTCTTAAGTTCTGAGTTATATCTATCTCTAACTTCATTGACGCAGACTTTCTCAATTGGGTTTTCTGATTCATTATGTTCTATGTCGCAGTTCTGTTGCCCTATGCTTTCTTTATTGAAAATTCTTCTTTTTGTTAGAAAATTAATGGCGGGTTTAAAATTCAACTGTTTTGGAGAAAATTAGTCTTTTTGGTTAAAAGATGACCTACTTCATTAAAAATTCATTTTCTTGGTTGCAGAATTGCAAATTCATTATTTTCATTGAAAATGCATCTCTGGTTGGAAATTCAACTGTTTGATTGCAATTTGTGTTTTACTAAAAATGTATATTTTTTAATTGAAAATTTAACAATTTATTTGAAAATTTATGGAATTTGTTGAAAATTTGCCTTTTTTGGTAGAAAATTAACGTTTTGGTTAAAATTCGTCGTTTTGGGGAAGAATTCATCTTCGCACACTTCCTGACGCGTAACATAGCTGGCATACTGGGGACTTTTTGACCCCAGGCGAAAAAGGCTTCCCGCAAAGAGTCAATTCATCATTTTGAGTAGCTGACATTTTCGCACACACTTGGATAGTTACTCATAAGAATTCGGTGGGTTATTTGGGTCAACATTTATTTTAAATATGAAAAAAAAAGATTGTAGAAGTTAAAAAATAGCGAAAAATGACATTTTTTCATTTTCCATGAGTACCATTTTCAAATTTTGAAGGGACTTAAATAAGGTTGAACATGCCTGGGGTATTTTTCACTTCAGTGGACCATCGAAGGGTTTTCAACTACTAGGATAAAAATTCAACTATTTTATTGGAAATTCAATTATTTTTTTGAAAATTCAACTCTTTGGTTGAAAATTCAACTATTTTTGGTTGAAGTTTAATATTTTGTTGTCAAAGTTGAAAAAATGAGAAACTTTGAAATATTTTCGGTTATAGCCTCGTGATTTTTCAATGTGAGAAAATAAAAAATCACCTGGAAAAATGTATTTTTTGTTTTCCTGGAAAACCTGGAAAAATCCTGGACTTTTTAAGACACGCTAGACACTCTGATATAACACTACCGTAAGTTAAAAAGTTGTTCTTTGTAACAAAACACAGCGATTGACAATTTAGTCATGGGCTCTTTGATTTTCTGAAATTAAGATTTTCGGTGAGACAGAAACATAATTATACCATTAAGCCTTTCGGGATAAGAGTGACTCACTTGGAGAGAAAGGGAGTAATGTGGGGGATAGGATATAGATTTTTTAGATTGTTGATCTAGAATTCCCGTGTCGTTATGCTTGAAAAATATTGAAAGTATCGACTTTTTTTCTTTTGTTAAGAAAAAACCTCCCTCTAGGAGGAAGCAAATTCATATGATACCTCTGAGGAAGCAAAACGCTCATACAATGATCAAAAATAAATGCACCCATAGTGAATACGTCTATTGTACCTTGCAGCGGTATTTTATTTATAATTATTTAAATTTAAAAAATATGCTCTCTTAAATCTTTAAATTTGATTCAATTTAAACTTTCTTTGCAGACCAATAAAAGCTCACGTGTAATGTATTTCCGCATTGTTGTCTTAGGAATGACCAGTTGATGCCAATTTCTCGTTGTGATTGTATATAAAGGCTAAAAGGACTAATTTGATACGCACGAGTGTTTTTGTATTACGTGGACATTTTACGGATACGGGTGTCCCGAATCATGTATATCTATCTATGTACATACATTGTAATGTTGTATTTTTTGTATCTATGAACGAATACGCATGCATGTACATACATCATGTGCGGGTCGCAGTACTGTACGTATTCCTTTGAGCCTGAACATATGCATTTATCATTCGTCGAACGTGTGTTACGACTTTTTATGTATGTATGTATGTACATATACCAATGAGTTTGGTGGGGACAAAGTGAAAGTGAGTCGAGCATTGTTTAGGAAGCCTCAGCGCACCAGTGGTTCTCAATGATGTCTCTCAAAGAGCAGGACGTGACGACAATCCTTTAGTTTAGGAATTTCATATCTTTACATCTCTCGTACTAACCGCAATCACTTTTTATTATAAAAAACAGTTTTTCACACGTTACCAGTAAAGAGTAACGCGTTTACGTTACCGTTACTTCCTAAAAAATTGTATCGAGTTACCGTTACCGTTACCGTTACTGAAACAAAGTAACGCTTGATATTACCGGATTCAACTATTTTGTGTGAAGTTCGTTTTTTTTGGTTGAAAATTAATGTTTTTAACTGAAAATTTAAATATTCTATATTTGGTTTGAAATTTATCTTTTTTAGTTGAAAATTCAAAATTTTTTGCTTGCAAAAACATGTGTTTTGTTGAAAAATTCGTCCTTTTTGGTAGACAATAAATAATCCTAATTTTTTTGGTTGGCTATTAATTAGAAATTCCTTCTTTTGGAAAATTCAACTACTTGGTTGAAAATGTAGAAAATTAATGTTATTAAATTGAAAATTAATGTTTTTAACTGATAATTTAACTAATCCATTTTCGGGTTGAAAGATTTTTTTTTGTTGAAAATTCAACTATTTTCTTAAAAATTAATCTTTTTGAGAATTAATTTTTTTTTTCAAATTCAACAGTTTGGCTGCATTTTTTTTTCTTCATTCGCTCGAAAGTATTTCTTAGTTGAAAATTGAACGCTCTTAGAAATTCGTCTTTATATATATATATATATATATATATCACTCGTCCTATATCCTCAATCACTTTTTATTATAAATACTAGGGTGTCCAAAGTAACGCGTTAACCTAACTGTTACTTCCTTAAACATTTTATCGCGTTACCGTTATCATTACGGCAAAATAGTAACGTTTAATATTATACTGGATTTAACTATTTTTGAGAAGTTCGTTTTTTTTTTGCAAATTAATTTTTAGATCTGAAAATATTCTATTTTTGGTTTGAAATGTTTCTTTTTTAGTTAAAAATGCAACTGTTTGGTTGAAAATTCGTGTGTTTTGTTAAAACTTCGTCCTTTTTGGTAGAAAATTATTAATCTCCATTGTTGAAAATTTCTCTTTTTTTGTTAAATTCGACTGTTTTTTATTCAAACTTAAAATCTTTTTTTAGTTGAAATATCAACTAGACTTGGTTGAAAGTTAAACTTATTTGTTGATTCAATTTTTTGGTTGAATAGTGATTTGAAATTCATCTTTTTCGTTAAAATTCATCTATTTGGTTAAAAATTGGTATGTTTCAGTTAAAAATTCATTTTTTTTGTTGAAAATTACACTACTCCAGATGAAGATGCACAATTTTAGTTGAAAATTCATCATTTTGGTTGAAAATTTAACAATTTTGTTGAATAAGAATTTTTTGAACTAAAAATTTAGCTATTCTTGCTTAATACTTAACAAAAAAGTTGAATTTAAATCCAAAAGGAAGAATTTTCTGTCGGAAGAGACAAATGGTCAAAAACGCAGTTGAATTTTCAACCAAAAAGGATTAATTTTCAACAAAATACATGCATTTTAAACTTCAACATGAAAGAGTTGAATTTTCAACAAAAGATGAATTCTCAACAGCAAAATTAAATAGCTGATATTTCAACAAAACAAACAAAAATTTGTTCTACAAAATAGTAATTTTTCAACCAAAGTTTAATTTTTAACCAAATTGTTGAATTTTCAACCTACAAAGAAGAATTCTTAACCAAAACGACGAACTTTCAACCAAGAAGATTAATTTTGTACCAAAAAAGACAAATTTTCAACCAAATACATACATTTTCAAATAAATAGTTGAATTTTGAACTAAAAAAGATAAATTTTGAATAAAGAAAAATTAAACAAAAAAGTTGAATTTTCAACTAAAATAGTGAACCTGCAATCATTAAAGTGATTATTCAACAAAGTAGCTCAACCTTAACCAAAAAAGACCAATTTTCAACCCAGAAGACGAATTTTCAACAAAATAATTTAAGTTTCAAATGAAGAGTTGAATTTTCCGTTAAAATGATGAATTTTCCACCAAAAAGATGAGAATTTTTAATAAAATAATTCAACTTTCAACACAGAAGTAAACTTTTCTAATAACAAAGACGAGTTTTCAACAAATAAAGATTTTTCAGTCAAGGAAGAAAAAAAATTCATCCAAATTGTTGAATTTTCAAGCCAAAAGACGAATTTTTTTGTAAAACAGTTGCAATTTTAACCCGACAATATGAATTTATAACAAAAAAGTTAATCTTCAACCAAAAAATTGCACTTTTAGCCAAAAAGAGAAAATTTCAACCAAAAATGTTAGTTTTCTACCAATAAAGATGAGTTTTTACCGAAAAAAGATCAAATTTCCACTAAAAATGGATGCGTTACATTTTCATGTAAAAAATTAATTTCCAATTAAAATAAAACAACAAATTTTCAACAAAATAGTCCAATTTTCAACACAAGAGATGAATCTTCAAACAAACAGACAACATTTTTTTAACAAAGTGGTTCAACCAAACAAAAAGGATATAATCGTCAGGAGGAAGCAACTGCAAAAAAGAAATAAAAATACAAGGCAAATGAATTACTAACAAGAAAGATATCAGGGTAGCCTCAAAATTTATTTTTAAAATTCTCGAACTTTACTCTGTCCAATTTTTTATTTTTCCTGACCATTAATATTCAAATACAAGAATCGTAATCATGTAACATTTTTAACATAGAATCTTTTATACATCAAATAAAATAATTTCTAATTAAAATGTATTATCCTTTACAATTATTTAAAGTGCCTCTCATAGAAATTCCCTGACATTTGCAAGATTCTTTTTTGCAAAATCCCAACTGTTTTTGTTTGATGCTAAATCATTTTTGTTTTAAAATTCGATAAGTCAGTCAAATTTCAACCAAGTCTCAACAATAAAAGCTCATGCGGAATCGAACTTAATTTCAATATTTTGACATGAATCATGTGAAAGTTGAAAAAATTGGGAATAAATGAGAAACTTTAAAATATTTTCTACTCTAGCTTCGTGATTTTCACCACGATGAAATGAACAATCTATTGTTAACCCTAAAGTGCTAGAACGGGTCCCACAGACCCGGACTTTTTTTTTCATCAAAATGTTTTTTTTTCTCAAAAAGTTGTCTCATTTTTTGCTGAATATTTATCATACGCTATTAATTTTCATATCTATTTTTACAATATTCATTTTTGCGAGACTCTGGGCGGAAGTCTATGTGGAACTGAAAATTTCGAGCTTCTAGCACTTGAGAGTTAAAAACGTAGTCTTTTTTCGTTCAGCATACACGGAGAAAAATGGAAAGTCAGTCTGGCCATCTAGATATGCATACTGACCACATTTGAGGGCCACCTATAGGACAGCCTTCTAGATAGCTGAAGTGACTATCCCTAGAAGGTTAAAACATGAGATTCAAGTCAATTATTTCAGAAAGTCGACTTGATTATCTCGGAGGTCAATTTGACCATCACAGAGAGCCGAACTGATCATCACAGAGGGCATAACTGATCAGAGAGGACCGAACTGATTATCATAGATTGTCAGTTTGTTCTTCTCGGACAGCCGACTTGGCTATCCCATATCTTCTATATATGTTGTCCTTTTTCTACCTACGTTATACACATATATGTGATATTCGATTCTTTCTCTTATAAGAAACTGGAAATTATAAAATTAAGTGGAACCTACAAAACCTGAAAATTTATGTGAAATCCATAAAAACTAAACGAGAGTCTTTGTGACTACGTCGAAAAACATATAGAAGGACATTTGGACCATCTAGAAGAACGGACTGAATCTCTCTAAATTAATATTCATGAGAATGAAAATTCCAGGACTATGAGCAAAATTCAAGGAAATTTCCAGGTTTTCAAGGATTTCCAGGAGGCTAGACACCCTGATAAAATAGCATTTATATTTCGTATTCAAAAATATAAGAGGGGCCAGGTTCAGTATCACATGGCATTTTGAGGGGTTGAAGGGGGTTGACCGAAATGTCACAAATTATCACAAGAGGGAGGGGTGAGTCAAAAAATCATTAAAAATAGCGTCACGTAATATGTGGACGCTCCCTCATTGATAACATTCTTGAATAAAATAAGGATTTGAGAAGGATTAGTCATTGTTGATTAAAAGCAGGATAAGAATGGCACTTGAATTCAGTAGAAACACCTGGTTTGAATGTGCGTCAACAATTTCCCAGGACTCGACGAAAGATATGGCATTTCGATCTTTTTGCTCAGTCAGTACGACCGTAAAAGTACAGACTTACATTATACTATATTGCTATTACAGCCTCAGTTTACATAATGCATAGATCGTCAGATTCACGACTAGAATTGCTTTTGGCGAGACAACTTTCCTACCGGCCTCGTCACTTCATTCAATATGCGTTTCCTCGCTAATCGATTCAAATGTAGATACATTTTCTCCCAGGTACTTATCATTCTTGATGGCCGTGCATAAATTACATAAGGTCTTTTTGGACTAAAATTATGCCAAAACAGAGGAAATAGGGTGATTTTCCACGAAAATAGTGATATAATAGGGGAATAAATTATTTTAAATAAAATCAATGTAGATATATCGAATTCAAGATAAAGCGCTTTATATTTCTAAGATTTAAAGTCGAAATACACTCAACTCCCGATATAAGAACGTTTTCGGGCATGACTTACATTGGCCGTAATCCTGGATGACGCTACCTGATGTAAGTAACGCCCTGAAAGTTCGGCCCTCGAGCTGTTTGTCAGGCTTGACTGAACACATCCTCTCTTTCGGCCCCGCGGATCCTCTCATCAGGAAACAGCGGAGGCAATCAGTTCTAGGAATATCGTAACCCGGGGTTTCTTATATCGGGAGTTCAGTTTTTATTGTATTCTCAATAAAGTAGTTGAATTTTTAAAGAAAAAGATTTTTCACCAAAAGAGATTAAAGTTCAACCCAAAAAGACGAATTGACAAGAACAAAAATTAATCTTTGTACAAACAGTTACGTTATTAACTAAACAGTTAAACTTTTAACTGAATATTTGAAATATCAAGTAAAAAAGACGAAGTTTTTTGGACGATAGCTTAATGTTTAACAAAAAAGTTAATTTTCAACTAAGAAAGATGACTTTTCTGTCATAAAAAAGGAATTTTTATTCCAAGAGGACGAATTTTTAACAAAGCAGTTGAACTATCGAACTAAAAAGATGGCTTTAACGAAATGGCTGAATCTTCAACAAAATAATTGAACTTTCAAAAAAAAAAAAATTGAAAGTTTAACCTACAAAGACGAGTCCTTAACCAAAAAGATGAATTTTCAACAGACAAGTTTAATATTCTATCAAATAGTTAAATTTTCAAGAAAAATATGAATTTTCCACAAAGAAGATTAATTTACTACCAAAAAAGATGAATGGTAAAAAAAAATACATGAATTTTCAACCAAATTGTTAAAAAACTTTAAGCCAAAAAGACGAATTATCTAAAAAACAGTTGAATTCTCAACCACAAAATATGATTTTTTAAACAAAATAGTCAATTTACTACCAAATTGTTAAATTGTTAACTATAATTATAAATTTTCAACCAACGAAAAAAAATGTTGTTAAAGAGTAATTCAACTTTACACCAAGTAGCTGATTTTTAACTAAATATTTTCAACAAAATAATTAAATCCTCAAGCAAACCAGAATAATTTTCAACCCAAAAATATGATCTTTTAACAAAAAAGTTAATTTACAACCAAATAGTTAAATTTTCAACTAAAATGATGAATCTTCAACCAAAAAAAATAATTGTTTACAAAGTAATTCAACTTTACACGATGTAGTTGATTTTTTAACCAAATATTTTCAACAAAATATTTTAATCCTCAACCAAAACAGAATAATGTTCAACCAATCAGTTGCATTTTTGACCAAATAGGATGAATTTTCAACCAAGAAGATTGCTTTTCTATCAAAAAGACGATTTTTCAACAAAATATATGAACGTTAACCAAGAAGTTGAATTTAATTTAATTTTTTTTCAAACAAAAATGGAATTAGTACATATTCAAATAAAAAAATTAATTCTCAAAAAAAAAAACGAATTATCAACCAAATTATTAAATTTTCAACCAAAGAGATAAACTTTTAACTAAAATGAATCTTCAGCAAAAAGCATTTATTTTTCACAAGAGAGTTCATAATTCAACCAAACAGTTTAATTTTCAACCAAAAAGAAGGTTTTTTAACCAAGAAGATTCATTTTCTACCAAAAAAGATGAATTTTCAACAGACCAATTTTGTAGAATATTCCTATATTCAGCTCGAAACTTCAACATCTTTTTGGGTTAAAAATGCAACTGTCTGATTAAAAATTAACTTCTTTTTGGAAAATTTACATCTTTGGGGTGAAAATTCAACAGTTTTGTAGAAAATGTATATTTTCGGCTTTTTTAAAAATTCCTTTTTTTAGTTGAAGGTTCATCATTTTAGTTGAAAAGTATTTTCTTTGTTTGTGAATGAATGTTTTAAATGAAAAACGTATTCCATTTTTGCTTCAAAATGTATCTTTTTTTGTTGAAAATTAACTTTTTTATTGAAAATGTCGATTTTTGGTAAAAAGTTTATCTTCTTCATTGAAAATTCAACTGTTTGCTTAAAAATTTATGCATTTTATTGAAAATTCATCTTCTTTTGGTAGAAAATTTATATTGGTTGAAATACCACTATCTGGTTGAAAAATTTCATTTTTTTGTAGAAAATTAATTTTTTATTTAAAAATTTATTTTTTTAAATGAAAATTTAACTATTCCATGTTTGGTTCAAAATAAATTGATCTTCTCTAGTGCAAAAATTGAACTATTTGGTTAAAAATTTATGTAATTTGTGGAAAATTCGTCTTATTCGTAAAAAATTAATCTTCTTGGTTGAAAATGCATCATATATGTTGGAAATTCAACTAATTGGCTGAAAATTCACCTTTCTTTTAGAAATTTAATCTTTTTTGGTTAAATAAGTAACTTTCCTTTGTTAAAAATTAATTTATTTAATTGAAGATTCATAATTTTAGATAAAAATTAATTTCTTTGGTTGTAAACGAATTTTTGTAACTGAAAATTTCACTATTCCATTTTTCGTTGAAAATTAACCTGTTTGTTGAAAATTTTTATTCTCGGGTGGAAAATTAAACTGATTTGTAGAAAATTTGTCTTTTTTGGAAAAAAATAATCTTGGTTAAAAATTCTACTATTTGGTTCAATATTTATGTTTTTTGTTGATATTTTCGTTTTTTTTTAAATAGAAAAATTATCTTCCTGGTTGAAAATTAAACTATTTGGTTAAAAATGTATGTAATTGGTGGAAAATGCGTGTTCTTTTGTAGAAAATTTCTCCCGAATTGTCTTACGTTATGCTTTATATCTCCTAAATAAATTCACCAAAAAAATGTAGTCGGCCAAAATTACATAAGACAGAGGGGGGGGGGAGGTCAATACTTATGGACCCCCACAAAAGGTGGTACTTGATGTAAAATTTCAGAAAAAAAACTTTGCATAATTTATGCTTGGCCCCTTATGATACAAGACGATACTACACTGATACTGAATTTATTGTTTTTATCTTATGCAGTTTATATAAATCTGTGCCTTTAAAAAGTACTTGGTGTGTCTTGAATCGTTTTATGTTCTTTTTTATCTGCCCGAGTCCATAAAAGTTGTCGCGAAATTGACATTATCCGTTTTTATTAAGGGTTATTTTCATAATATTTTTAAAAATAGATAACAAGTAAGCAGGAATTCAGAAAAGGGACAATAATAGGGTCAGTTACCCTATTTACGGCCGGGATGATTCTTTTCTCGGCGCGTCAGTCTACCGAGTAACGGATTCTCGAAAAAAAGACCACCAGCAATAATTTAGGAGCCTGTTGGAAAATAACGGCTTTTCAACTACTATACATACATGAACCCAAGCACGTATAGAATTTCTCCTCGTGCCTTTATTCGATCCCGGTGTAGGAAATATGGTGATTATTGTACAAAAGCTTTTGTCTGAAAATTGTAAAAAAAACTTTCATCAAAAAGTTGCTCTTGAAATTTGAAATTAACTGTTTCGTTACTTTTTTAGAAAACATCATGTTTATCCATTGTGGTGAAAATGAATTGGATTTTTAAATTGTGAGAGGAAATTTTATTTAAAGCATTTGTTTAAGTATGCGTGATACGGAAAGTGAAATAGCGCCATTCGATTCTAGAAAAAAAAATTAGATACAATTTATATATTGGAAAATTCTTACTCCACCCAGTTTGCTGTATATAGTATGAATATAAATGATATACCATGTAATTAATTATTTATACTACTTCAACAATGAAGTCCATAAAAAATAGTGAAACTCATAAGAATTTATGTCATTTTCTCACCTAAATCGAATGGCGCTATTAGTTTTTTTGTATCTCGCATTCTCATACAAATTATTTAAACAGTTTAAAAATCATTATATTTCCTTGAAAAAACAACCTTAATTTGTTTTTCGATCAAATAAAATACATGAATTTTCAACTAAATAGTTGAGTATTCAACTCAGAAAGATAAATTTTGAACAACAAATTGAAGAATTAAATTTTCATTTAAAACAATTAATTTTCAAAAAAAAAAGTAATTTTGAACAAAATAGTTAAATTGTCAACCAAAGTGCAGGGTGTCTAGCTCATGGTCCTGGAATTTTCATTTCCTTAAAGAAAAAATAGGTTTGACTGAGTTATGCCATACTATTTGTATAGTGTGGCCGTCGGTCAGGAAAAAAATCAGGGAAAAGTCAGGGAATTTTACTTAAATAGGAAAGACACGGATTTTGAAAAAAAAATCTTGCAAATGTCAGGGAATTTCAATAAGAGGTAATTTATCTGTGAAGGATAATAAATTTGAAACTTTTTATTTTGAATTTGAAATTGTTTTATTTCATTTATAAAAGATTTTATGTTTAAAATGTAACAAAATTAAGATTGTGGTATTTGAATATTAATGGTCAGGGAAAAGGAAAAATTGGTCAGAATAAACATAGAGAATTTTGAAAATGATGTTTGAGGCTACCCTGATATAATGTTCTTGAATTCATCTTTTTTGGTGGAAAATTCTATTATTTGGGTGAAGGTTGAACCAATTTATTAAAAAATCATTTTTCTGTTGTTGAAAATTCATCATTTTCGTTAAAAATTCATCTTTTTGGCTGAAAATTCATTTTTTTAATTGAAAATTGAACTGTTCCAGTTGAAGATTACATAGTTTTGTTAAAAATTTATTTCGTTGGTTGGAACTTTAACTACTTAATTACAAACTTTTTTTTGTAGAAAAATTAATTTCTTAAGTTTAGAATGTAACTATTCCATTTTTGGTTGAAAATTAATTTCTTTAAATTGAAAATTCAACTATGTACTCTGGTTAAAGTTAAACCACTTTGTTAAAAATTAATTTTTTTGTTTGAAAATTCATCTCTTGGGTTCAAAATGGAACTATTTTATGGAAAATTAATTTCATTAATTAAAAATTTAACTATTCCAGTTTAACTACTTCGTTCAAACAAATTTTGTTGTTGAAAAATTCATTTTGTTTTTAAATGTAACTTCTCCATTTTTTGCTGAAAATCTATTTTCTAAATCGAAAATTTAATTAAAATGCGTAAAAGTTAAATTCGTTATTTTTTTATTTAGAATCAATATTTTACCTGAAAATTGTAACTTCCCTTTTTTGTTAAAAATTGATCTTTTTATTAAAAAGTTCGTCTTTATTAGAAGAAAACTAATCTTTTTGGTTGAAATTCATATTTTCGGGTTGAAAATGCAACTTTGTTTACAAAAAATTCGTCTTTGGCTTGAAAATTTAACAATTTGGGTGAAATTTGTTTTCTGTCTTGTCTGAAAAAGCTTTATTCATTGACAATTCGTCTTTTTCATTAAAAAATTTGAATGTTGGGTTGAAAGTTGAACTACTTTGCTAAAAAAATTTTTTTTTAAGTTTCATCATTTTAATTGAGAAGTTATCTCCCTGCTTGAAAAATTGTCTTGTTCGGTTGAAAATTCAACTATTTGGTTGAAAATTTAACTGTTTTGTTGAACATTTGTCTATTTGGACAAAAAATTCGTCGTTTTATATTTAAAATTCACATTTTTTGTTAAGAATTAAGCTGTCTTCTAAAAATTGAATTATTTTGTTGAAAATGCAACTGTTTTTGGTTGAAATTAATCTTTTTTGTTTGAAATATGATCGTTTGGTCGAAAATTCATCTTTTTAAGTTGAAAATTCAATAATTTGGTTAAAAATTTAAATATTTTATTAGAAATTAAATTTAAATTACCTTAAAAATAAATAACCCACATCAGTCAAATTTCAACCAATTATAATTTTAACAAATTTGTTTTTGAAGCTTAAAAAATGAGAAAGGTCAAAATATTTTCGATTGTAGCGTCGAGAATTTTCACCGTCATAAAAGAACAATTACCAAGAAACGGGTTTTTGACCCTAAAAGCAGATATTTGAGGCATGTTTCGTGAAAAATTGATCTTTTTAACTTAAAAATTCAACTATCTAGTTCAAAATTTTTAAAAACGAAAAAAATAGAGACTAAAAAATAACCAAATAAAATCTGGACTAAAATCACATCCATTGTTCAAAATATTTAGTTGAAAATTTATGTAATTAGTTGAAAAATTGTATTTTTTGGTTGAAAATTAAATTATCTGATAAAAAATGTATGTATTTTGTTGAAAATTCGTATTTTTAGGTAGAAAATCAATTTTTTTTTGTTAAAAATGCAATCTATGGTTAAAAATAAAAATTAATGTATTTTAGTCAAAGCTTCAAGTATTTTATTAGAAATTCGTCTTTTTTATTATATCCAACTTTTTTTATTTAACATTAAAATCTGCTGTGGTTTAAATATCATCTATTAAATTTTTTGGTGAAAATTCATCTTTATAAATTAAAAATTCAACTCCCTGGTTGAAAGTTGAACTACTTCCTTGAAAATTCTTTTTTTTTTTTTGATTGATGATTTATAATTTTATTTAAGAAACTTCGTTTTTTTTTGGCTTAAAAATGATTTTTTTTTTAACTGAAAATTTAACTATTTTGTTGAAAATTCAACCGACTGGTTGTAAAATAACTTTTTTGTTGGAAATTCATATTTTCGGGATAAAACTTCAATAGTTTTTATAGAAAAATCGTCTTCTGGACATGAAAATTTCACAATTTGGTATAGAATTAAACAGTTTTGTAGAAAAATCGTTTTTTCTTGTATGGAAAATTAATTCCCCTTAATAAAAATTAAACCATATCATTTTTAGTTGAAAATTGATCTTTTTAACTTAAAAATTCAACTATCTAGTTCAAAATTTTTAAAAACGAAAAAAATAGAGACTAAAAATTAAACAAATAAAATTTGGACTAACATCACATACATTGTTCAAAATATTTAGTTCGAAATTGAAATATTTTGTTACAAATTACCTTTTTCGAATTGAAAATTCAACTGTTTTGGTAGAAAATTCAACTTTTTTGTTGTTAAAAATTTAACTGTTTGATTGAAAATTAATTTGTGTTGCTTAAGGATTGAATTATTTTGTTCAAACTTCTTTTTTGGTTTAAAATTCATCTCTTTGTTAGAAAACTGAACGATTTTGTTGAAAATTCGTTTTGTTATCTGAAACTTTAATTATTTCATTTTTAATTAAAAATGAAATTTTTTGTTCAAAATTCATGTTTTTAGGTTAACAATTCTACTCTTTTATAAAAAAAATTCATTTTTTTTTGGCTTGAAAATTCAACTGTTTGATTAAGGATAAGGAATTAAAAAAAATAATAATAATTTTCAACCAAACAGTTGCATTAACAACCAAATAGGTGAACTTTCCAATAAAAGAGACAAGCTTTCCAAAAAATAGTTAAAGATTTAACCAAATAGTAAAATTTTCAAACCAAAAAGACCAATTTTTACAAAGACGGTTCAATTTTCAATAAAAAAGTTACTTTTCTAGCATAAAAGTTACTTTTCTATCATAAAAGTTATTTTTCTATCGTAAAAGATGAATTTTCAATCCAAAAAATTGAATTTTCAACAAAATAGTTGAATCTTCGACCAAAAATGATGACATTAAAAAAATAGTTGAATTTTCAACAAATAATTAGATTTCTAATAAAATAGTTAAATTTCTAATAAACTAGTTGAATTTTCAGCATAAAAAGATGCATTTTCAATTAAATGGTCAAATTTTCAAACAGAAAAGATTAAAATTCAATCAAATATTTAAATTTTTGAGACAAGAAGGCCAATTTTTCAGAAGACAGTTGAACTTCAGATAAAAATTCTAATAAAAAAAACTTTAAACAAAAAAAAAACGAATTTTCAATAAAATTGTTAAATTTTTAACCAAAAACTAACATTTTAAAGTGAAATATTGAATTTTCAACCAAATAGATTAATTTTTTAATAAAGTAGTTCAACTTTCAATCAAAATTAAATAGTTCAATTTTCAATCAAAATTGAAATATTTCAATTTTCAACTAACAACAATAATTTTCAATTAAAAAAAAACGGATTTTCAACAAACTAGTTAAGTTTTCAACTAATCAGGTGAATTTTCAATTAAAAAAATTAATTTTCAACCAAAAATGAAATTATTACAATTATTTTTTTGAAAATTCGTTTTTTACATGAAAATTTAATTATTCCATTTTTGGTTAAAAATTAACTTTTTTGTTCAAAATTCATATTTTTAGATTAAAAATTTAACTTTTTAGTGGAAAAATCGTCTTTTTGGGTTGAAAGTTAAACTTGTGTTTGTGGTGGAAAATTAATTTTCTTGGTAAAAAATTAAAATTTTAATTTAATCTGGCTTAGTTGAGGATTTAATTATTTGTTGAAAATTTAACTATTTTAATGAAGCTTCCTTTTTTAATTTGAAAATTTAATTATTTTGTAAAAAATTCAACGATTTAGTTAAAAATTCATCTCTGATTGAAAATTCAACTATTTTGTTCAAAATTCTTTTTTTTTTAGTTCAAAATTCTACTATTTTGTTAGAAAATTCAACTATATTTTGTTAAAAATTTCTATATATTTTCGGGTTGAAAATTCAACTATTTTGTTAAAAATTATTTTATTTTTAGTTTAAAATTCTTCTATTTCGTTAGAAAATTCAACTATATTTTGTTAAGAATTTATATATATTTTCGGGTTGAAAATTCAAATATTTTGTTAAAAATTCTTTTTTTTTTTAGTTTAAAATTCTTATATTTTGGTAGAAAATTCAACTATATTTTGTTAAAAATTTCTATATATTTTCGGATTGAAAATTCAAATATTTTGTTAAGAATTCGTCTTTTTGGTTGATTTTAACTGTTTTTTAGTAAAAATTCAAAGTTGTTTCTATTAATTAAATTTGCATTTAAATGGAAAGAAAAAAAGAGGAAAACATAGAAATAAGGGAAAGACTGTGAAGCCTGTGATAAATAAATAAAATTTTTGATAATTCATAGACTAAAGAATAATTGTTTAAACAAACATTAAAGTTCACTTCATATACTTTTTAAATATTAGCTTAATAATATTCGCTTAGCAATATTGCAACAAAATTAAAAAAAAAGTTGAGGTTGCAAATTTCAAAATAATTAGCTTTCACATTTTCCGACATTTTTCTCGATAATTTGACGTAGGATTATTTCAGCTGACGTCTGAATAATAGTGAATGACAAGAAGTGTCTAATTATTGGTTAATTGATAAATAGTTAATAAAGCGACGGAAGCGCGACTTCAATTTTACCTCGGTGAATATAAAATAATAAATTATTTATCAATACTCAAACCAGTTTTAAATTGGTTAATTGTTGTTAATGGATTATTTTAATTATTCTTATTTTAGTAAAATATATACAAAAATAATTTTATTTAAAACTAAATGTAGATTTTTATAGATTTCGAAAAAAAAAATTAGAAGCTTTTTAAGAATTTTAAAAGGTTTCAAAGGGAATAAATCAATTTCTTAAGATTTCTCGGAAAATTTTTAAATTTAAATGATTTTTCATTTTATAAATTTTTAATTAGAGAATATTAAAAAAATTTCAAAACATTCCACAAGATTTCGAAATAAAATTTTGAAATTTTTTAAATATTTGTAAAGGTTTCAGGATAATAAAAAAATGTTCTTGAGATTCCTGGGGATATTTAAAGTGATTATTTATTTTAACAAATTAATTTTGAGAGAATACTCAAAAAGATTTTAAAAACTGTTAAATTATTTCCTGAAGACCCAAATTTTCGTAAAAGAATGTAGATTTCAACATAAAATTTTGTAATTTTGTCCGATTACAACATTTGAAAAAAAATTCGAATAATTTTAAAAGATTTAGAAATTTTTAAGCGATACACAAATAATTTTATTTAAAAGAAAATTTATATTTTTGAAGATTTCAAACAAAAAATTTAAAAGCCTTTTAAGAATTTTAAAAGGTTTCAAATGGAATAATTATATTTCTTAAGATTTCTCGGAAAAATTTTAAATTTAAATGATTTTTTATTTTATTTTTAGACAATATTACAAAATTTTCAAAACATTCCACAAGATTTCGAAATGAAATTTTGAAATTTTTTCAAATATTTGTAAAGGTTTCAGGATAATAAAGAAATGTTATTAAAATTCTTGAGATTATTTAAAGTGATTAATTATTCCAACAAATTAATTTTGAGAGAATACTCAAAAAGATTTTAAATAATGTTGAATGATTTCCTGAAGACCCAAATTTTCGTAAAAGAATGTAGATTTCAAAGCAAAATTTTGTAATTTTGTCCGATTACAACTTTTGAAAAAAAAAAATCGAATAAGTTTAAACGATTTAGAAATTTTTAAACGATACAAAAATAATTTTATTCAAAAGAAAATGTATATTTTTGAAGATTTCAAACAAAAAATTTAAAAGCTTTTTAAGAATTTTAAAAGGTTTCAAATGGAATAATTATATTTCTTAAGATTTCTCGGAAAAATTTTAAATTTTAATGATTTTTTATTTTATTTTTAGACAATATTAAAAAATTTTCAAAACATTCCACAAGATTTCGAAATGAAATTTTGAAATTTGTCAAATATTTGTAAAGGTTTCAGGATAATAAAAAAATGTTTCAAAAGAATAAAAAAACTTTCTTAAGATTTCTCGGAAAATTTTAATCGATTTTTTCTTTTACAAAATTTACTTAGGGAGAATATTAAACAAGATTTCAAAACATTCCAAAAGATTTCCAAAATTACGAAAAAACAATGTAGAAGATTTGAAGGCAATTTTTGAGACTTCGCAGAATTTTTTCAAAATTTTTGGAAAACCTTGAATCGTTTTAAAAGATATTTAGAAGTTTTTAAACAATTTAAAAAATAATAAAAACATTCAAAAAACTTGAAACGAAATGTAGATTTTTGAAGATTTAGAAATAAACTTTTGAAATGTTTCAGGATAGAAAAAAAAAATTATCACGATTCCTGGGAATATTTAAATTGATTCTTTATTTAAAAATTTTTGATTTTAAGAGAATATTTAAAAAGCTTTTTAAAAGATTTTAAATGATTTCCTAAAATTTCGTAAAAAAATGTAAAAAATTTCAAAGCAAAATTTTTCAATTTTACAAGATTACAAAATTGTAGAAAAAATTAGAATAATTTTAAGAGATGTTTAAAAGTTTTGAAAAGATACAAAAATACTTTTATTTAAAACAAAATGATTTTTGAAGATTTCAAACAAAAATTTCAGAAGCTTTTTAAAAATTTTGAAAGTTTTCAACAGAATAAAAAAAATGTCTTAAGATTTTTCGGAAATTTTTTAATGAGTTTTTGTTTTACAACATTCATTTTAAGAGAATAATAAAAAAGATTCCAAAACATTCCAAAAGATTTCTAAAATTATCAAAAAAGAATTTGGAAGATTTGAAGGAAATTTATTTAATTTTGCAGAAATTTTTCAAACTTTTAGAAAAAATTCGATTTATTTTAAAATATATTTAGAAGTTTTTACAAACTTTCAAAAAACTTAAAATAAAATGTAGATTTTTTAAGATTTCGAAAGGTTTGAAGAGAATAAAAAAATTCTCTTAAGGTTTCTCGGAAAGTTTAAAATAATTTTTTATTTCACAAAATTTATTTTGAAAGAATATTAAAAAAGATTTCCAAAATTATCAAAAAAGAATTTTGAAGATTTGAAGGAAATTTTTTCAACTTTGCAGACATTTTTCAACATTTTAGGAAAAATTAGAATTATTTAAAAATATATTTGGAAGTTTTTACAAAATTTCAAAAAACTTGAAGTAAAATGTAGATTTTTGAAGATTTCGAAAGGTTTAAAAAAAATAAAAAAATTTTCTTAAGATTCGTCGGAAAATTTCAAATGATTTTTTATTTTACAAAATTTATTTTGAAAGAATATTAAAAAAGATTTCCAAAATTATCAAAAATGTATCTGGAAGAAATGAAGGCAACTTTTTTAATTTTGCAAAATTTTTTCAATATTTTAGGGAAAATTTTAATCGTTTTAAAAGATATTTAGAAGTTTTTAAACAATTTCAAAAATAATAAAAAATATGAAAAGCCTCAAATATGTCGATTTTGGAAAATTCCGAAATAAAATTATGAAATTTTTTGAATATTTTGAAATGTTTCAAGATAATAAAAAAATGGTCTTAAGATTCCTCAGAATATTTAAAGTGATCCTTTATTTGAAAAATTTATTTAAAAAAATATTTGAAAATATTTAAAATGATTTCCTAAAATTTCGTAAAAGAATGTAGAAAATTTCAAAGCAAAATTTTTCAATTTTCCAAAATTGTAGAAAGGATATAAAAATAATTTCATTTCAAACAAACTGTAGATTTTTGAAGAATTTGAAAAAAATTTATAAGTTTTTTAAAAATTTTGAAAGGTTTCAAGAGAAAAAAAATTCTTAAGATTTCTCACACAAAATATTTCCAAAATTATCAAAAAAGAATGTGGAAGATTAGAAGGCAAATTTTTTTAATTTTGCAGAAGTTTTTCAAAATTTTACGATTTTGGAAGATTTTGAAATAAAATTTTGAAGTTTTTTAAGAATTTTGAAATGTTTCAAGATAATAAAAAAATGGTCTTTGAAACAATTTTAGGATTAATTCAAGCCAGTTAAAAAGATATTTAATAATTTTTGGAATTTCGAGCAGATTAAACATATTTTAAAATTTTGAAATATTTCCAAACATTTATAAAATTTTGTAAAATGTTGTAAAATAAAAAAAATCTTAGAATTCTTGTAGACACTTTTTCGACATATTCCTGAAATCTTCAAAAATCTTTTTGAATTTTCTCCAGAAACCTAGGAAAATTGTATTTATATAACCTTCAAGCAAATAAACAAAGAAATAAAAAAGTAAATAGTTACAATTTTTTTTAATTAAAAATTATTTTTCCCTTCAAATTATAATTTACCTACATTTTTCTTTATTCTGGACTGAAATATCTCTTTTGGTTGCAAATTCAAAAATTTTGTTGAAAATTCTTCTTTTTGGTTTGAAAATTAAATCTTTTTGATTGAGGATTCAACTATATTGTTGATTTTTTTTTTTTATGAATTCAAAAATTTTTTAATTCAATTTAAAATCATTCCTTTTGATATAAAGCTCATTTATTTGGTTAGAATATTTAATTATTTAGTTAAAAATGAACTTTTTGTGAAAAATTCATATTTTTGGGTTAAAAAAAAACTTTTTGTGAAAAATTCGTCTCATTTGGATATTAATAAATGTTTTTTGTTTAAAAATACAACTGGTTGGAAATCAATCTTTTTTCGTTGAGGATTCAACTATTTTGTGAAAAATTTGCTTTTTTGGATGATTTGAACTATTTTTTTTTAAGTCAAAAATTTTTCAAAAAATTGGATTGTTATACCTACTATTACATTTTTTAATTGAGAATTCATCTTCTTTGTTTGAAAATTCAACTATTTGGTTGAAGATTAACTTTTTTGTTGAAATTTTGATTTGACATCTGAAATTTTCAAAAATCTTTTTGTAATTTTTTCAAAAGAAATATGATTGAACTGAAAAAAGTAAATCTCTTGGAATCGATGAACGTGACCAATCTAAAAATGATTATCATTGTTGTGAACAAAAAAATTAAAAAATGGCACCATGACCAGGAAACGTGTTCGGTTATCGTTTCCAAGCGTCTACTCGTGGGCAACAGAGCGAAAATCCTGCTGGCAATTTCCGTCCTTTCTTTGGATTCTCAGACCTTAGACTCAAATTAAAAAAATCAACTCAAAATTATTTCATTTTGAAATTTATTCTGATTTATTTATTTTTTTCAACCCAGATTTCGATCCAAAATCTGTTAGTTACTTTTTGATTTATTTATTCATAATTTTTTTAATTAACGGGCAAAAATTCATTTTTAATATAAAATAAAAATTTCGATCAAGTGTTTATTTGTTCAAAGTTTTTGAATACTTAAATAAAAAAAAAGAGGAAATAAGTTTCATCAGTTTGTTTATAAAGTTATGTATATATCATTTTTTTAAGATTCTTGAGAAAATTCCAAAAAATTTTTGAATATTTCAGATAAAATACCAAATTTCTACAAAAAACGTAATTTTAAACTAAATAGAGGAATTTTTAACAAAAAAAAGGGGAATTCTTGACGAAAAATGTAATGCATAATTAATATTGGAACCAAACAAAATTTTTTATTTAAATCAAAGAGAGTTGAATTCATCCAAAAAGATGAATTTTCAACAAAATGGTTGAATTCTCAACCAAAAAAGATTAATTTTTAACAAAAAATATTAAATTGTTACCAAAAGGGACGAATTTTCTATAAAATTATTTAATTTTTCTATCAATTCAAAAGATTAATTTTCAACTAAAATAATGAATTTTCAAACAAAAAATTAAGAAATATGTAATAATTGACATTTTAACCAGAAAAGGTTTTAATTAAAAATAAAGACCGGATGAATTAATCCAAAAAACGTATTTTCGAAACGAAGACTAATTTTAAACCCAATAGTTTAATTTTATACAAAAAAACTTATTTTCAACAAAATAGTTCAATTTCCCACCAAAATGATTAATTTTCAACTAAAATGATGAATTAAAAAAAAAAAAGGCATTACAAAAAATGTAATAGTAAATTTTTGAAACAAAGAAGACTTTAATATTAAAAATTAAAAGCAGTTGATTTCATCCAAAAAGACGAATTTTCAACAAAATGGTTGAATCCTCAACCAAAAATATTAAATTTTCACCAAAAGAGACTAATTTCCATCTAGTTTCACTTTCAACCAAAAATATTAAATTTTTACCTAAAGAGACGAATTTTCCACAAAACAGTTAAATCTTCAAACAAAACCGATTAATTTTCAACCAAAAAAGGGAATTTTCAACAACAACAAAAATTTCATTTTAAATAAAAAAACTTGAATTCATCCAGAAAGACGAATTTTCAAGAAAATAGTTGAATCCTCAACCAAAAAAGATTAATTTTCAACAAAAAATATTAAATTGTTACCAAAAGGGACGAATTTTTACAAAATAATTAAATTTTTTAAGCCGAAAATATGATTTTTCAACGAAAATGTAATTCTAAATAAAAAAATTGAATTTTCAACCAAACAGGTGAATTTCCCACTAATACCAAAAAAGACTAATTTTCAAAATAATAGTTACATTTTCTACCAAAGAGATGAATTTTTAACTAAAATGATGAATCTTCAAAAAAAAAACATAATAAACAACGAAAAATGTAATAGTTGACATTTCATCCTAAAAAGATTTAAATTGAAAACAAAAAACAATTGAGTTAATCCAGAATGACGAATTTTCAACAAAATAGTTGAATCCTCAACCAAAACACATTAATTTTCAACCAAAAATATTAAATTTTCACCAAAAGAAACTAATTTTCTAAAAAATAATAATAAAAAAATGTTAAGTCGAAAATATGAATTTTCAACGAAAATGTAATTTTAAATCAAATAGTTGAATTTCCATCTAACCAGATGAATTTTCAACCAAGAAGATTAATTTTCTGCCAAAAAAGACTAATTTCCATCTAGTTTCACTTTCAACCAAAAATATTAAATTTTTACATAAAGAGACGAATTTTCTACAAAACAGTTAAATCCTCAACCAAAACCGATTAATTTTCAACCAAGAAAGTAAATTTTCAACAACAAAAATTTCATTTCAAATAAAAACAGTTTATGTCATCCAAAAAGATGAATCTTCAACAAAATAGTTGAATCCTCAAACAAAAAAGATCAATTTTCAACTAGTTTCATTTTTAACAAAAAATATATAATTATAATCCTCAAAAACAAATGGTAATTTTCAACCAAAAAAGATTTTAATTTTAAATAAAAACAGTTTAACTAATCCAAAAATACGAATTTTCAAGAAAATAGTTGAATCCTCAACCAAAAAAGATTAATTTTCAACCAGTTTAATTTTTAACGATATAATATTACATTTTTATTGAAAGAGACGAATTTTTCATAAAATATTTTTATTATTTAACCCGAATATATGAATTTTCAACGAAAAATACGCAACTTTTACACACAAAAAAATTAATTTTCACCAAAATAGTTACATTTTCTACCAAAGAGCTGAATTTTCAACTAAAATGATGAATTAAAAAAAATGAATTACGAAAAATGTAGTTGACATTCCAACAAGAAAATCTTTTGATTAAAAAAAAAAAACGCTCGAATTCATCCAGAAAGTCGAATTTTCAACAAAATAGTTGAATCCTCAACCAACAATGATTAATTTTCAACTAGTTTCATTTTTAACCAAAAATATGTAATTATAATCCTCAAAAAAGATTGTAATTTTCAACCAAAAAAGATTTTAATTTTAAATAAAAACAATTTAACTAATCCAAAAATACGAATTTTCAAGAAAATAGTTGAATCCTCAATCAAAAAAATTAATTTTCAACCAGTTTTATTTTATCCAAGAAAAAAATTAAATTTTTACCCGAAGATACGAATTTCTACAAAATATTATATATTTCCAACCGGAATATATGAATTTTCAACAAAAAAGTTAAGTTTCAACCGAAACAGATCAATTTTTAACCAAACAAATGAATCTTGAAAAAAAAAATTTTAATTTTCTACTAAAAAATTAATGAAAAAAGAATTTTATTATTAAATAAAAAACAGTTTAAGTCATTCAAAAACACGAATTATCAACAAAATAGTTGAATCTTCATCCAAAAAAGATTAATTTTCTACCAGTTTCATTTTTATGCAAAAAATATTAAATTTTCAACGAAAGAGACGAATTTTCTAGAAAATATTTCAATTTTCACCCCTAATATATGAATTTTTAACAAAAAAGGAAATTTCAATCCAAATAGTTGAATTTTCAACCAACCAGATGAATTTTCAACCAATAAGATTAATTTTTTACCAAAAAAAGGCTAATTTTCAACAAAATAGTTCCATTTTTTACCAAAGAGCTGAATTTTCAACAAAAATGATGAATCTTCAAAAAACAAAGAATTTCGAAAAATGTTATAGCTGAAAATTCAATACAAAAAGATTTTAATATCAAATAAAACCCGTCTAAATAATCCAAAAATACGAATTTTCCAGAAAATAGTTGAATCCTCAACCAAAAAAGATTAATTTTCTACCAGTTTCATTTTTATGCAAAAAATATTAAATTTCTAACGAAAGAGACGAGTTTTCTATTAAATAATTCAATTTTCACCCCCAATATATGAATTTTTAACAAAAAAGGAAATTTCAATCCAAATAGTTGAATTTTCAACCAAACAGATAAATCTTCTCCAAACAAAAATTTTAATTTAAATCAAAGAGAGTTAGATTCATCCAAAAAGACGAATTTTTAACAAAATAGTTGAATCCTCAACCAAAAAAGATTAATTTTCAACCAAAAATTTCAAATTTTCACCAAAAGAGACGAATTTTCTACAAAATAATTAAATTTTTTAAGCCAAAAAAGACTAATTTTCAACTAGTTTCATTTTCAACCAAAAATATTAAATTTTCACCTACAAAGACGAATTTTCTACAAAAAAGTTAAATCCTCAACAAAAACTGATTAATTTTTAACCAAAAAAGTGAATTTTCAACCCAACAAAATTTTCATTTTAAATAAAAAACAGTTTAACTCATCCAAAAAGATGAATTTTCAACAAAATAGTTGAGTCCTTAACCAAAACAGATTAATTTTCAACCAAACAAGATTTTAATTTTAAATAAAAACAGTTTAAATAATCCAAAAATACGAATTTTCAACAAAATAGTTGAATCCTCAACCAAAAAAGATTAATTATCAACCAGCCAGTTACATGTTTATCCAAAAAAGATAACATTTCTAAAAGACAGATGAATTTTTAACCCAAAACGACGAATTTTTAAAGCAAGAAGATTAGTTTTCGACAAAAATGGAAAAGTTATTTTTCAGTTTAAAAAATTAATTATAAACCAAAAAAAAAACGAATTTTCAACAAAATTGCTCAATTTTAATTGAAGAGATGAACCTTCAACTGAAATAAGAATTTTTTTACCGAAATAGTGATATCTTCAATTTAAAAAATTAATTTTCAACTAAAATCTTCTAAAAGCTCTTCCAAAAACTTATGTCTGAAGGAATAACTACAAATTACTCAAAAATTTGAATCAGAATCTTAAAAAAGTGATTTTTTAATATTTAAAAAAAAAGGCATGAAAAGTTTAATAATTATTAAAGATATTCTGTAGAATATTTAACAAAAATTCAACAAATTAATTTTCAATCAAAAAGGTACATTTTTAACTAAAGAGTTTAATTTTCATCAACAAAAATTAATTATAAAATTGATTTTCAACAAATTAGTTTAATTTTTCACGAAAGAGATGAATCTTCAACCAACCAAATGAATTTTCAACAAAGTAGTTTAATTTTCTACCAAAAAAGATGGATTTTCAACAAGAAATATAATGGTTGATATTTCAACCAAATAAGATTTTATTTAAAACAAAAAACAGTTTAATTCATCCAAAAAGACAAATTTTCAACAAAATAATTGAATCCTTAACCAAAGAAAATAAATTTTGCCAAAAAAGGATGATTTTACAACCAAATAGAACTGTCCAGCAAAAGAGACGAATTAAAAAAAAAAGTCGAATTTTTAATCAAGCAGTTGAATTTTAATAAGCAAAATACGAACAACAATAATAATAACAATCAAAATTCTTGGAGATCCTCAAACCAGGGGGGCTATGGCCAAAGAAACAATAACTCATCCAACAACGGGCAACAACAACAACAAACTAATCCCAGAGTCAACAAAACTGGTGGATATCAGGGGCCTAGACAGGGCCAGGCCACAGCTGGACAACGCGGTCAATGTAACGGAAATTCGTGGAGACAGCCTCAAGCATCTACCCCGTATAAAGTGCAAAACATGGAGGTGGAATTCAATGCTGAGCAAGAATCCAGAGTTGAATTTATGGATGAACCACAACTCGATACGGGAAGCGGTATCGAGTTACGTCAATAAAGGCAAATAAAAAAATTATTGACGTGGCTCCACAGACCACCTACGTCACGCAAATGCTGACAAGTACGCGTGACGATTTATTGGAAGAACCCCCCCCCCCCCCGGCAGGTATTCAACGACGATCAAAATATTATGCTGCCAACATTCAGGTTGGGGGCATATTAACAAAAGGCTTAGTAGATACAGGTGCTGAGGTCACCTGTATCTCGGAAGAGTTTCTAAATATGAACAAGGAGCGATTTGAGCGGTATCCGAGCCTTCCTTTGGCAGGTGTCGCAGTGGCTGGACCCCTGGGGGGCAAGGCGACTCGGTTAAGCAATCAAATCTACGCCGACGTGCAGCTGCCTGACCAACTCATTCAAGTGCCGTTCCTAGTCGTACCAAGACTCTCACGCACATGCATAATAGGCATCGATGTGTCAGATGAGCACAGGGAGAAAATTGATCTTGACTCTAGGACGTTGACCTTTCCTTACATAAGTGGAGAGCCAACTATAAGGATTATACAGGACGAGAATCTGAAGGAAAAAGGGGAGGAGCACAGAATAAACGTCGTAGAGTGTCTACCTGAAGATACAACGGATAAAACTCATCCACAAAGAGCTGATAAGTCCGAAGATACCGAGATTCTTCCAATAAAAATTACCTGGCAAGAAGTAAAGGATAAAGTCTCAGAAAGTCCCAATCTGAGTGAAGAGGTGGACAATAAACTGAGTGAGATCTTATGGAAATATCGATAAGTATTTCGGAGACAACCTGGATTATTAACTTCGTACCAACACGCTCTCCGAGTTAAAGAAGGTCAGCCATTCGTTGGACGAAGTTATCCGATTCCCGTGGCCCACCGCGAAAAGGTGGAAATTGAAATACAACGGATGATGGACATGGGCGTAATACAGAGGTCGAGAAGCCCTTATATAAATCCCATCGTTCCAGTCATTAAAAAAGACGGAACAGTCAGGTTGTGTCTCGATGCTCGGAAATTAAACGAGATTCTGATTGAGGACTGAGAATGCCCAGAGCCCGCTGAAGTGCTCTTTCAGAAATGCAAAGGGGTAAACATAATGTGAAACCTCGATATGACGAGTAGTTTTTGGCAAGTTCCTTTGTATCAGAGTTCGAGAAAGTACACCGCTTTCCAGTACCGAGGCCGGAGTTACGAATTTAAAGTCGTTCCGTTCGGACTAAAAACGAGTACAGCGGCACTCGTGAGAGGATTAGATCAAGCCCTACAAAATATAGGTGATCATATAATAACTTTCGTTGGTGATACGCTTATCACTTCGGAGAGTCACGAACAACATCTTGAACATCTAAAAGAAATTTTGGAAAAACTAGCCGACAACAACTTAACTTTGAATCTGGCAAAATCACACTTTTTTAGAGAGGAGACGAAGTTCTTAGGATTTATTAATGAAAACAATGGAGAGGAGATCATCACTCTTGCTATTCGCACTTTGAAGGGACCGGAAATCACGTATTTTACTACGCAGAAAGAGCTGCTTGCCATCGTGTGGGCTCTACAAAAGTTCCGCACATACCTGCATGGAGCGAAAATTATCAACCGAACGGACCATCTAGCCCTTACGTTTTTAAAAACATGTAAGTTCGTCAATGCACGATTGACACGCTGGATCCTCGCAATACAGGATTACCAGGTAGAGATCAAGCATTTTCCTGGTAAAGACAACGCAATGGCAGATGTACTCAGCAGATTACACGACGACTAAACATATAAAAAAAATCGTGGAGAGATTCGGGTGATAATCAATGCCCTCAGCCATGCATGGAAGCCGGAAGTAAGAGAGATGATGAGTGAGTTGCCACGTTTGCAAGAAGAGGAAAAGAAGATCAAAGAACTAAAAAGATTTGCGATGAAAAACGAAGAGAACACCCGGTAGATATTAAAAATCGAAAAATTCGAAATCCTAACAACTGAGAATCAGTAAGAGAGATATTGTGTCACAACTCTCAGTGTTAGGATTCCAAAGGGGGGCTAATGTAACCCTCGCGTTACATGTAAAGCCTGCTTGTAGGCAATTTCTCAAACACTAGAGAAAATACTCGAGGAATTGCCGACAAGCAGGAGAATTTAGATCGCGCAAACGCGAAAGTCCCCCACTAAAAAGATCTTCGAGTAGTGGGAGGATGAACTGGGGTAGAACCGAGTAGGTCCCAGTCGCGTAGGATCCTCTTGAGAGCAGAGCGGAGTCAACTCCGTAGCTTGGTCTCTTATAAATCCGAATCGCGTGGATATCCTAAAACTTATACTCAGAGAAATCTGAAGATAAGTTTTAGATCTTCCAGAAAGAAATAGAATATTTTGAAGGCGGAACGAAGACAACTTCGTAAACCGACTTACAAAAATATTATATTTAAAGAGCGACCATTGTGTTTTTTGCCTCGAAGCGACTAACGCCCTTTTTGTATTTCGGTGCGAATATTTCACGGATATTTTCATATATGTTATGATTCCTCGTTCCCTGGTCTGCAAAATAATCAATATAGAATCTAGCGCTGTTTATAATTAAATTTATTCACAGCAGACTCAAGTCCACTTGATAATCTGGCTGAGAGAATAAAGATACTATAACCACGTTCGTGCTTTCTTACGAATTTTCCCGTTTATTCTCCGAAAGCTTATGAAAGCTTATATCAATTTTGACAATTTATGTTGTGCCTGTACTGTATTTCTTGTGTGAATAGGGAGACTCTATAAGTAAGGTATATTTTTGAGCAGAACGAGGTCCACCTCGCATACTGGTCTGCAAAATAACCTCAAAAGAGTACAACACGGACTATAAATCCTCTATTCATAGGCAGACTCAAGTCAACTTGACACTCTGGCTAAGAGAATGAGAATTTTATAATCACGTTCTGTTTTTACGAACAATTTACTAATTTTCAATTAAAAAGGCTTCGATTAGCTACTATTGTGCTCAGACCAAGAAGAGATTATCTCCCTTTTTCTACATTTCAATTGTGAGGTCTGAATAGTCTTGTTACAGTAATACAGCCTGACTAATTTATATTATGAGTGTATGTCTCACAGACAATAAGTCATAAATCACTAAGAGAAGAGCGGTGTCTACTGCTCACTCTTGTCCAGGTAGTGATTCCTGGCTTCAGAGAAAAGGGCCCACTGGAGGCAAACTTGTGCGGTATTCCTAGATTTCAGGTTTATAAAGTAGACTGTTGAGCTATTATTGCGTATCAACGCCAAATAAATCGCGTATGTTCTATTTTTCGTATCAAAGATTTATAAAAATCTTGATCTTTTCTAGGAGATTAATTATCTTAGGTTGCGTTTTGCCCATGAGCAATTTATAGAATATTATTATTCGAGCATAGATTTATTTCGATAAAAATTCAATATTAAAAATTTACAAGTTTTATATAGTAGACTTTAAACTCGTATTATTTCGAGTTCCTCTCAATAAATTAGTCTCGTGTGAATTTTAGTTAGAATTTAAGTGGCATTATTATCATTGTATAGGATTTATTTGAATTTTACTTGAAAAGATTTCATCATATTATGGAAAGCTATAAAATTAAAATTGTATAAGGATTGATTTGAAAACCAGCGGTCTCAGCTTGAGCGGAATGTTCTTACGTGCTTAGGAAATTACCAAAATAGAAAGGTGATAATGTTTTTATAACGTTAATTAGGGATCTAGGGAAATCTATTGTATTCCGAGCTAGATAGGCAATTTTGAATAAATATTTTTATGTTTGAGACAAATCCAGCTTCACTCTCATTTCTCGTGCGATCCCCTTCCTTTAAAGATTATATAAATTTATATTCACTGAGTCGATGACGTCATATCACCCGATATAGCTAATCTTACTAAAGTTGAGGTTTACAATATATATTTTTTTTTTGTGCTTACTACTGACTAGTCTGACTTAAAAGACATTCAATAGCATACTTATCAAATTCAGAATTTTTTCAAGGGAATGTTCATGAGCTTCCAAAAAATAAATTTTCAACAAACAAGTTTGATTTTGGACTGGACAGAATAATTTTCTAACAAAATTTATGAATTTTGAATTCAAATGATAAATCCCTAACTGGAATAGTTGAAATTTTATTACAAAGATTATTTTCGAACAGAAAAAAAATTAATATACAGCTCTAGAATTAATTATCGTCCTTTCCAAAAGTACAATAATAAAAAATTAAAACATACTGCCTCGATATAGAGTTTCTGAATAAGGGTAGAATAGTTTCAATCTAAAAAAGTAAACCAATTCCAATTCGTGCAAGAATTTTGAGGTTGCAATTTGACAAGTTTTAAAAATCGGTTTTAGGTAACTATTGAAAATCTAAATTTCAATTTTTTACAAAAATTGAAACTTGGTACCGAGATATAGTAAAACTAAATAAGAATGACAGATGTTAAATGCCAAAAAATTATTCCATTCTGAGAAAATCAATATTTAATGTGATGACGTCAAAATATGACGCCAAAACTTAAACTAAAATTTAAATTATATTTTTTTAATACTGTATTAAAGAATCAAAATTCAAACAAATAATTTTATCACATTGTGCGTTTGATTTTTCAAGAATTTAGAATGCCATAAACCCATTTTTTGAATTTTTCAGTTATTAAGTTCTGTACTGCCACCCTTCAACTACCGCGAAACTAAAACTTTGTCGCGACAAACCAACTTCCTTAAAAAAAATATTCTAAAACGAAAAGAGCCTCATCCACGAAGCTAGTGTGAGAAACATTTTACGTCTACATGAATGCAACAATTTTTTTTATTTCTGGAACTAATAGAAAACCTTTTGAAAGATGTCTACAACATTTTTCGAAAGTAAAAAAAAATTGTGATTTAGATTTAAATGTTCATCAAATCACTATTAGTAAGACTCGCCTTATCAGTCCCGAAATAGTCTCGGTTCCGGTGATCAAAGTTCTCTCTTTGGACTAATTTACGAAATATAAATATTATTATCGCATAATCATAAGCTTCGCGTCTATACTCCGTTAGATAAGCAAGAAACAATATGTAGCAACTTGAATGTTTTTTAATTTTAGCATAAAATCCTATAAATCTAAAAATTATATTGACACAAAGAAATTTATTATAATTCCAATTATATTTAAAAATTGAGTAAAAAAGTTCAATGTTGCGTTGCAAAAAAGGATGTTTCAGGAAAACGTACTCAATTATTCTTTTAAGAATAACAATATTATTGTTCATGGTATTATTAAAAACAAAAACAGATTATTTTCTATAAAAAATCTTCAAAGCGTGCAAATTTTATTCATGGAAGATGGTTTTTCGGAAACAAAAGTCTCTACTCTTTTGCTACATCCAGTTCATAGGAAAATCAATCAATCAATGTTAAACATCACTATTTCTCTAATATTTTTTCTATTTGAAATTATTTGTTCATGATTTCAGGCTTGAAGAATATAATTTTCAAAAATTGGTCGCGGCAAGGTTGTAGAGAATATTTTTCGCAAGAAAATATACTTCTGCTATAGAGATCTCATCATTCTAACGATAAGAATATAGCAATAAGAAGAAAGCGATAAGATTTAAAAATTCATTCGAGGATTTAAGTTTTTCAATAATTACATTTTCGTATTTTCTGAATTCAAATTTTCCTCTTGTCAAAAAAAAAACATCCAAAACGATAACTACCCTAAAACTGAAACTAAGTGAAAAGTGGCGAAGCTCAATTCCTCGAAACTCAATGTTGATTCATCCCCGGGGAATCAGGAATGTGTGTATTATAAGAAGTAAAATTCGATAAATATTCCCTATTAATGTGGAATTAGTCCGGATTTCTCAACTAGAATGTACATTGATTTAAAGTGGAAGCTAAAGTTTTTCCGCCTTAGTCAAAGCAAGCTTACATAAAAAGAAAACTGAAAGATGTTTAGACTTAGTTTTTGTGAGCACTATGAGTCCAGTCAACCCACGTGAGATACACTGGTGAATAGGGAAGAGCATCATCCCACACAAGTAATAGATGGCAATTGTCTTACTAATGATGCGCTTTGAAGTTTAAGATGCATACAATTGCTTTTATTTAAAAAACGAAGACTACACGGGTATTCGAAGTATTAACTCTTCTCTCGGAATTACGTTAAATTTGCACGAAAAAGCGCATTACAATAAATAAATGAGTAACCTTGATCTGGAAGTTTGAATAAGAAATGAAGACGACATCCTCTTCAGATATTTCAAACATTTAAAAAATCCGAAAATCATAAAATACCAATTCACTACGCCTCATCGAATATACTCGATTAATTTATCTTATCATATATTATCACACTCTTATACGGTCACAAGCAATAAATCACGAAATATATCAGAAGAAAAAGTTTGACCAAAGTTCACTAAATTCTTTATTAAAGAATCAATCGGGTTTTTATCTGATTTTAAAATTGAGGATCGTTTATACTTCTGTTTTTAACTTGTTGGTCATTCCTTGTTCTATTGGCAAGTGCAATGAAATAATATATCTATAATTTCAAAAACGTTTGTAAGCTTCCTGCAAACAAACATTTATTTAACTTAATCGGTATTCTATGCCAAACTTTATATGAGCTTTCCAAAATGAATACGAATTAATTGCTAATTCATTTGTCGGAATTCAGAATGTGTATTTTGAAAAATTGAGTTGGAGAAACATTCCCTAGTAATACGCAATTTGTCCAGATTTCTGAACCATAATGTACTCTCAAGAACTTTAATGTACTCTTTACTTCTTTATTAAAGTACACAAAGTGGAAGCCAAAATTATTGCGCCTCAGTTTGAATCATGCTGCATGCATGCTAATGCATTAGAATATTTATCAAAGCACTATTAAAAAAAAACGTTTTATTATTCCCAAAATTGTCTCGGTTGAGGTCACTAAACTTTTTCCTTCGGACTGACTTATGAAATATAAATATTATGATCTCATAATGATAAGCTTGGCACCTATGCTGCATTAGATAATTGGTGTAGTATATATTACGTAATCTAATTAATCACTGGAATAATCACTAGTTACACTTTTGATCAAATTCTTCATTAACAAAATGATTTGTTTTTCTTGTAATGAAAAAAATTAGTATCGTTTATACTCTGGTCTTTGCCTTGATCGTCATCCTTAACGCTATTGGCGAATACAATACTATAATATATCTATAATTTTAAGAACGTTTTTAAGCTTTTCGAAAATTACCATATCTCCGGCCTAATCTGCATTCTGTTCCATTTGCTATTCCTTTCGAAAATATAGATGAGTATAGGAATAGGAAATAGTACAGAAATTCAAAAAAACCTTACAAAAAAATAATAAATCCAGGGTACCTAAGTGAATATATCTGCATGGAAAGAAACGTAGAAATCGACAAAGAACTTTGGGTGATAAAAGGAAACTTTTTTTTAATTTTCTTTTTTAAGGCTAGAAAGAAATCTTATGATTTTCCTTTAAAAAACCTTGAGATTTATTTGTAATTTATTTGAGGCAATTAGAGTTGAAAATTCGGGAAACAAATGTAATCTCAATATAATTGAGCCCTATAAGTTGCGAATATTTCAAAAATTATAGGAAAGGGAACATTATGAGCAACCTTGATTTGAAGGTTTGAATAAGAAATAATCCAAGGTCAAATTGCTAGAGCTTTATCAGATAATAATGCGCCCTATCTCATATATACGATCATATTATTATATCATATATTACTATATTTATATATTTTCACAAGTAATAAACTACAGAGCAGCTCAGAAGGAACAGTTTGACACCCATCCCATACATATACTGAAAAGAGAAACCAGAATACTCCTTAAAAATACTCTTGACGAAACTCTTTATGACGCATTATTCTGGTTTTTCACTGTTTGCAAAAAATGTAAACTACGAAGTACGTTACAATTCGTTTTACTGTTTTATTAAAGCACGCCAAAGTGGAAGCAGAAATTTTTGCGCTTCAGGCTGAATCATGCATACATATTTTCCATGATCTTATCACTTTGTTCTCTCTTGCTAAGATCACCATGAGGAAATAAGGTGAAATTCTCATTTATTTTATTTAATATAAAATTTTATTGTTACCACCGTCCCAAAAGTTCAATTCTTTTTTATCTCCATTTGGCAAGTTACTAGATATAAAGCAAATTCACACCTTTTTTACTGAACCATATTACACATTTTAATCAAATAAAGTTAAAATTTTTGTTTTACCTCTTCTAAGATTTTTGTTTCGATTCATACTCTTCCCATGAATGGGATTTTCAAAAAAAAGGCCTATACTCAGTTTTTAAAAACAGTATGTGTACAGTAGAAACCACTTCAGATACAATCGTGAATGAGGATGAGCACCATGCCAGTTTAGTAATCGATGTCAACTGCGTTATAAATTATGCGCTTTGTTAATTTAAGATAGACGAAATTGCTTTGATTTATAAAATAAGCCTATAAGCATCTACACTTAACTATAGATAACATTGATCAGAATGAAATGTACTTTTTTAATTACCAAGCTTTAAATCTTTTGGTTTGTCAGGTCTGGATCTCCTGCCAGGTTTGTTCCTCTTGCCGAGCCTCATCTCTGTGCCACACAAGTCGCCTGACCTTGACCGGTTCATGGTGCCACCTGACAGGCTTCCTTCATCTGATGGCGTTGGATATGGACTTGAACATCTTACATTTATTTGGCTCATTCCCATTATTATCCCAAACCGGTTATTCGAACTGCGAAGGTATACTTTTCCTGCAGGGCAAAAAATTAAGTAATTATAAACTAAAAATAAAAATAAGAATAAATATAAAAATGACCTCAGATGAAGTCGGGGAATGTCTAGTAGGATCCTCACGCAAACTCTTATTTCATTATAAATTGAAGCATGTAAACCAGAATCCTGGACACAACCTATTATATTACAAAGAAATGTAAAATTAAAATATAAAATAGTTTGTGATTTGAACTCGACTCAAAGGTTTACAAGTAACATGTAGTTACAAAACCTAATAAAAAGTCCACGTAAGTCAACGCCTTCCAGTCTTTTTCGGAAACTAATAAAGAGAGTTCCGTTTTCTTCCCTTATGAAAATATTTTTTCAGAAAAGTTTTCATAGGTTTATAATGATTCACCTACAATAAATTTTCTACGAGCGATACCATCCTAATGTAGATAGAAAAAATTACACGGCTCAAGAAAAAAAATTCATTTCATTAGTTAATTAGCTGTATTGAATATTTTTACCATACGCCGTGCAAAGTACGACTCATATATTGTTGCCGGTGTTACATCAGAAAATAAGGAAATTATGGCATAAGTAAGCTTACTATCAAAATCAGTTTATTCACTAAACAGAAGATAATCTATTATCATTAAAAGAAGAAGAAAAAAAGATCAAATTTTCGTTCCAAATCAATCTATTCATGATAGAATAATGGTGCCGAAAATTCAATAACAATCATAATTCCTTACTCAAGTCACGGCGGAATATGTCGGGCATAAAGTGCGCAATAGGAATAATTTTCAAGAATATATAGTTCTAGCATATTTGACAGTTATAATTTTTAAATATTAATTTTATTCCTTCAGAGTGTCAGGCGGAAAGGTATCATGGATAATACTAAAAGAGTGACATAGATGGTGATGAAGTAATCTTAATGTCGCTCGGGGTATGGATGATACGGTTTGCTAATATCATCGGAAATGTGTTCGCTCAGGAAGTTGGGACAGTATGCTTAAGCGGAAATGATGTCAACTTGGCACGCAAAAATAAAACCCTTCACCCTTGACCCCACGACTTTAATCTGGGTAATTTATGTCAGAAAAGCAAACATTAGCTCATGCGACATCGACTGATCCTTCACAATTCCCTGGAAGCTGATGTGCATCCTCTTCTCAAGGAGCTGTTGGTGAAAGCTTCTCTCCTATTTTTTCTTCAGCCGGCACTTCAGGAGTGAGTACTCGTGATGAATAATGTCTGATGCACTCTCCTTACTGCTCATATTGAACCTAAGGCCAAGTATTTCAACAGGATTCCCTGTGGCTTTATATAGAAACGCTCCAGCACACACTTCTCATAATTTATGAACATTTCTAGACGAGATTCTTGTCCATTCACGACCATGTGTCCTATACTCAGAGACGTTGCTGGTCCATCGTATTGTCTCAACCTTGATTGGCTTCCCTAACACCAGCGTAGTTGGCATTGTTGTTGGACTGTTTATCGGGACCCCTGCGCGTTCGATTGTTTTGCACCTCATTTACAAATAGTTTAAGTGCCATCATAGTTTTTCCCGCGAGCAGCTAAGGAAAGGTTTTTTTCGTCCTCGCAGAGCTTTCTGGTACCAACAGCCATCAGCACGGTTGCTCACGCCTTGTCTTGGGGGTTTTTCCTTCGGAATCATTCCTGGAATATTGTCCACAGCCGTTTATTTAGTGTGTTGCCACATTCACCTGTATTCCTCGGTTCAGAAACATTCACTGTAAAAACAAAGTATTATTTCCGCACCACTTGTAGGAAACCAGATTCATTTGTTTTACATTGAAGAAAACAGGATGAAGTTAGCATATTCAAAAATAGGAGACAAAAAAATGATATGATAAAAGAAGAGATCTCTACACTGTGAAAAAGTCCTGTTGGAAACTTCCAATAAATGTATTGGAATTTCATTTCCGAAACGTAAGGTAAAGCTACAATACAGGATGTATTGGAATTTAACAGTATCTCGTAGAGTAAGCGCTAGGATGATTCCACCAATCGTAACACTTACAGTACATGTATTGTAGTTGATTCTACCTTACGCTTGCATTGTAGGAGTGTTGTAGAATTCCAAACATTTTTAACAGTGTAGTTTTTACAGTGCTCTTTGCGCAGGCTGGGCAGGCGAACGATAGCCCAGTGAAAGGCTTTTTGTTCCGGCTCAATAAGAGACCGAACCACTTTGATTCGAACCAATTTCAAGTTGACCGCAGCAAGAAATTTGAATTTGGTGTGAAAGATGCATATTTTTAAGCCAAAAAAGCTCAGGTTTTTCCCTTCAGGAACTTTAAAACCTAAAAATTTTAATATTTATCATTTGGTCATGAAAATAAGCGATGATTGATTTTTGATCATACAACATTTGTTTTAGCGATTCGTAACTCTTTTAATAGCAATAAAAAAATGTTGACTACTACAATTATAATAGAATTCACACTTGTTTCGCCAGTTAACTACAAATTTGCCAAAATAATGAATTTCCTAATGAACACTTTGGCGGGAAAAAAAGAAAAAGTGGGTGAAGCAGATAAATGTTTTCGTGTCGAAAAGCAGGTTTCGAGAATAGTATATTTAATTAAACTTTCAAAAATAGCAATATGATTGTAGATGGTATCATTGAAAACGAGAACAGACTGTTTTCGAAGAAAGACTATGAAACAAACAAACCTTATTAATGGAAAAACTTTTATCATTGACATAACATTTTCTTCGGTTCTTATCTTATTTGTTCAAATGATTAGATCTCATTGAATGATAGATTGCTAAAATTCTTCGACTGAAAAGAGATCGTTTGCCAAGCCTTATTATCATTTATTCAAGAAAATTAAAACGGAGTAGCTGCGAAACGAAATGAAAGTATGAGTAACCTTAATCTGGAAGTTTAAATAAGAAATAAAGACGACATCCTTTCCAGATGTTTTAAACATTTGAAGAATCAAAACATCATAAAGTACCAATTTACTACGCCTTATCCAAAATATCCGATTATATTATCATAGTATGTATTATCACACTTTTATTTACAAGCAATAAATTAAAAATTATATCAGAAGAAAAAGTTTGACTAAAGTTAACAAAATTCTTCATTACGCATTAATCGGGCTTTCCTCTCATGTCAAAAATGAGGATGGTTTATACTCTTGTCTTTAGATTCATGTTCATTCTTTGTTTTATTGGTAAGTATAAAAGCATACTATATCTATAATTTTAAAAACGTTTTTACCCTTTCCGCAAACAAACATTTTTTTGTCCTACCCCCCTTGAAAACGCGCCATTGCATGCACGTGAAGCAGGCGTAATGTGGCCGCTCCCAGCCCAGTGACGCTCGCACATACGCACTCCGCCGCCGGGCCAACATAAAACTTTACGCCCGCTACATGCGACTTTACGCCCGCTACGTGAAGCTTCACGCTCGCTATACACAGACTGCACCCCGCAAGTGAGAACATGGAGGAATTGATATTTTTATTTGAAAAAATTGTATTGCTATACACGACAGTTTCTCTTCTGCAAAGTACGCTATTTCTTCATTTCACCTGTAATCTAAAATTGTCAAGTACATCAAACATCCTCTATCTGCTCACCGAAGAAGACGAATTTTCAACTAAATCCATGAATCTCCAACTAAAAAAAAAAAACATTTTCAGTTGAAACAAAAAATAATAATTTTCAACCAGAAATTTTTTTTTTAAATAGTTACGTTTTCAAACAAAGTGATGAATTTTCAACTAAAAGTAATGAATCTTCAACTATATTAGTTGAATTTTAAGCCAAAAAGATGAATTTTAAACTCAAATTATGAATCTTTAACTAGAATAATTGAATTTTCAATCAAAAAGATGAATTTTCAACCAAGAATATTAATTTGTACCCAAAAAGACGAATTTTCAACAAAAAATATAATTTTCAACCAAAAACTCAACAGTTAAGTTTTCAGTAATAAAAATTATGTCCGAAGGAACAGATTAATATTTAACCAAAACGATAAAATATTTAACTGGAATAGTTACATTTTCAGTTACTAAAAAAGTTAATTATGAAAAAAAAATCCAACAGAAAAGTTGAAGTTTCAACTGGAATAGTTAAATTTTCAGTAAAAAAAAAAGTAATTTTTAGCTAAAGAAAAAACAATTCAATTTTCATTCCAAAAAAGATGCATTCTGAACGAAAAATAAAGTACTCGATATTTCAACCAAAAAAGATTGTAATTTTCAATCAAAAACAGTTGAATTCCACCAAAAAATACGACTTTTTAACTAGAGTTGAATTTTTAAGTAAAAGAAGATTTTTCAGTCAAGTGAGAGAGAAAAATTACAAACTGTTCAACTAAAAGCAAAAATATGAATCTTCATCCAAGAAGATTGATTTTGTACGAAAAATAACGAATATTCAACAAAATACAGGAATTTTTAACGAAATAGTTTGATTTTCAACTAGAAGCGATAAGTTTTCAACAAAAACAAGAATAGTTAAATTTTCAGTTTAAGAATTTAATTTAAAAAATATGAATTTTCAACAAAATAGTTAAATAGAGTAATTAGCTATTTTCACTTTAATCACCAGCTAACTTCACTTCGTTGAGTGCTGTGGGAAAAATAATCAACCAAATGCATGCTACTAAACGTCATTTTTGTAATATCTTCGTGTAGAATAATAATAATTATCATTTTTTTATTTCATTAAATGGTTCTAAAAAAATAAAAACTATTTTCCAACTACACTTATATAGAAAAAGTTATTTTTCACGAAGATATTAGTAAAATAGGGAAAAATAGACCGAATCCCATACATTTAGTCCATTTTTTCCCCATCTACTCCCACTACTCAGCTCTCCCTCGTGTAGCTGTGGGATCGCCAGACAACTGCGGCCGGATATTATCAAAAAATTCCAATTTTCTCTTAGATTGTTTAGTATCAACTTCATTTGTTCTCAAACTCAATTTTTTTATATTGGAATTCTTGTTAGTATCTTATAATATTTGAATAAAGATCGTATAAATTTACAATCAAAGAAGGAAGTAGTTCAAAAATATTTCTCAAGAAAAAGTGAAGAAATAGCAGCATTAGCACACAGTGACGAGAAAATACTGGCATTAGTGGCATTTTTAACAGGCAGTGCTTACTTGAGCACGGTCTACCTCCTTGCCCTACTCCCACTACTCAACTCTCCCTCACGTACCTGTGGGATCGCCAGACAACTGCGGCCGGATATTATCAAAAAATTTCAATTTTTTCTTAGATTGTTTATTATCAACTTCATTTGTTTTCAAACTCAAATCTTTTATGTTTGAATTTTTCTCAATATCCCATAATAATTAAATAAAGATCGTATAAATTTACCATTAAACAAGGAAGTAGTTCAAAAATATTTTTCGAAAAAAGTGAAGAAATAGCGGCATTAGCAGATAATGACGAGAAAATATAATATTTGAAGTTTTAATAATATCTTATAATAATAATTGCATAAAGAACATATTAATTTGAAACCAAGCGAAAAAAAACAACCCAGAACTAGGGGATTTTTTAACAGGAAACTAAAACAAGCATCAAAAGTTCTTCTGAGAAACAACCAATCTAAGTGTTTCATGCATAAGGATAAAATATCCCTCAAATCCTTGCCAGCAGTAAATAATCAAAATATTTCACGGAGCCTACTATTACTTATATCGGAAAAATATAATATAGGGTGCACTATACATTCTGAAAGGCATTCTGACGCCTGTCTGGGGCTGCAAGTTTATTACCTATCACTTCCTCACAGTTTTCGATCAACAGATGTCCTTTTCTGTTGAGTAAAACGAGAAATCGGGAAAATTGGAAATTCGCAATATGGAACGTTTATTATTCTCAGCACATCCCTTCATGTACCAACTACGCAATTTTCGAATACCTCTCCTGTAAAGTTGTCTAATACTTAGATGAAATCCTCTGGTTGAAATAGCACGGTTGCGTTGCATTTTCTAAATTCAAAATTGTTTAATGCTAATCGATTCAACGTACAAAACATCTTTTTTCGTAATAAAATCACCTTAATTTCACCAGGTTCTTACTTTTCAATTTGCAATTGCAATCCAATTTTTTTTCAACTAGGAATTTGTGAACTACACTCAGAAAAGGTTGTCTTCTAATCAAATCCTTTCTTTGAAATAGAATTAAATAAATGTTGGATTAATTCAAACAAACATTTATTTAATCTCAAACAAACATTTGTTAAATTTCAAACGAAATGTATTTCAATTAAATACATCATTGCTTGAATCGAACAAATTTTATTCGAATATAAAAAATTCTATCCTTGATAGAGGAACAAAAAAAAACATTTTTCTGAGTTTACAGATAGTTTTAACAAATTTTGACAAATAATTCTGACACAAACTATTTTTTTTAAGAAATTTTTTACTGTCTCTTTCAAAAATGCGTTGAAATTAATTCTGGTTGAATTGGAACGTGTTCAATTTACGGGTTCAAGATTTCAAGGGATTTTGATGTTTTCAAGAAATTGCACAAGATCAAAGGATTCTAAAGAGTTATGGGGATTGAAATGTTGTTCTCAGAGAAATTTAATGAATGAGTTTAGTTTGAATTTCAGCGAATAATTTTCTACTAAAAAACATGAATGTTTGACAAAATACATGAATTTTCAACCAAATAGTTAAATTTTATACTAACGAAGATAAATTTTCTACCAAAAAAGTGAAAGTTAAAATTTTAGTTGAAACCATTAACTTTTAAACTAGCAAAAAAGATGATTTCTCAACGAAAAATGTAATATTTAATATTTCAATTAAAAAATATTAATATTCAACAAAATAGTTCACTTTTTACCAAAAAAAGATGACTATCTTGTTGAAAATTCGTTATTCTTTTTGTTAGAAATTATTTTTTTTTAATTCTTGTTTCAATTTTCTTAACTGAAAGGTTAACCAATCCATTTTTGGTTAAGAATTGATCTTGGTTAGTTGAAATTTCATTTTTTTGTAGAAAATTAACATTGTTGCTTGAAAATGGAAGTATTAGTGAAAATTTGAATACCTTATAGAACACTCTCCTTTTTTGTTAAAAATTATTTTTTCAATTGTAAATTTAATTATTCCATTTTTGGTGAAAATTGGTCTTTCTAATTTGAAAATTCACGTATTTGGTTGAAATTTCATTTTTTTGTGGAAAATTAAGATTCTTGCTTCAGAATTCGTCTTTTTGGTAGAAAACTGAACTAATTTGTTGAAAATTCAACCATTTGGTTTAAATTCATGTATTTAAAAAAAAAGTCGTATCGTTTGGTAGAAACTTAATCATCTTGCTTAAAAATCATCTATTTGAATAAAAATTGAATCATATTAGTGAAGGTTCAACTATATTATTGAAAATTCTTTTTTTTTTTGCTGAAACTTAATTTTTCAACTGTAAATTTAATTATTCCATTTTTGGTTTGAAAATTTACCTTTTTGGTTGAAAATTAACATATTTTAATAAAAAACTGATCTTTGTTAGTGAAAAATTCGACAAGTTGTTGAAAATTTAACTATTTTGTTGAAAATTCGTTTTTTTTTCATTAAAAATTTAACTATTCCATATGTGGTCAAAAATTTATCTATTAAACTTGAAAATGAAATTATTTGTTTAAAAATTTACCTTCTTTAGTTGAACATTTAGTTTCAACAATTTTATTAAAAAGTTATACTTTTTAGTTGAAAAATATGAATTATCAACTAAAATGATAAATTTTCGACCAAAAAGTTGAATTTTCAACCAAAAAAGATGAATTCTCAACTGAAAAATGTAATATTTAATATTTTAATCGAAAAAGACTAATATTAAAAAAAATATTTGAATTTTATAATAAAAAAAAAATAAATTGTCACCAAAAAAGGAAAAGTTAAAATTTCGGTTGAAACTATTAACTTTAAAACTAACAAAAAGATGAATTTTCAACAAAAATTATAATTTTTTTTTAAATTGATTTTCCAACGCAAAATTTATCTGTTTTAGTTTAAAATACATTAATTTTAAACAAAGTAGTTGAATTTTTAACTAAATATATAAAATTTTAACCAAATAGTTGAATTATCAATTTAAAAAAAAATAAGTTATCACCAAAAGTTAAATAGTTAAATTTTCAGTTTAAAATTTAATTATTAACCAATCAAAAAAGAATTTTCAACAAAATAGTTACATTTTTTATCAAAGAGATCAATTTTCTAGTAAAATGCTGACGCTGCGAATGGAATAGTTGCATTTTCAGTAGAAAAAATGTTTAATCAACAAACAATGATTTGTTAACGAAATATATCAATTTTCTACCAACTAGATTAATTTTTTATAGGAAGAGAAGATTTTCAAACCGAAAAGAAATTTTTTTAACAAATGAGATTAATTTTTTAACAAATAGTTGAATTTTTAACCAGATAAATGGATTTTCAACTACAATGAAGAATCTTCAACCAAAAAAATGACTTTTTAACAAAATTGTTGAATTTTCTACAAGTTAGATTAATTTTCGATATTGCAACCAATACAGACTTCAATTAGAAATAGAAAGCATCCAAAGTCAACCAAAAAAGTCGAATTTAAAAAAAAATTGAATCCTTAACCAAATAGTTGAATTTTCAACTAAAAAATTTGAATTTACAATGAGAAATAGAAGAGTTGAATTTTTCAACCAAAAGAAAGAAATTTCCAGCCAAAAAATAACAACTTTCAAAAAAATAGTTGAATTTTCAACTAAGAATGATAAATTATCACCAAAAATTGAATAGTTAAATTTTCATTCGAGAAATTAATTTTCAACAAAAAAAGGGCAGTCTCAACAAATTAGTTGAATTTTTCAATGAAAGAAATGAATTTGCACCTAAAATGATTTCATTTTCAACCAAAAGAGAACAATGTTCATATAAGAAAGACAAATTTTTAACAAAGTCGATTTGTTTTCAAACACAGTTGAATTTTCAACCAAAGAATCAAATTTCCAACTAAAAGAAGGATCATTAACCAAAAACATTACTTTTCAACAAAATTATTAAATTTTCTACAATGCAGATTAATTGTTAACCAAGAGAGATGAATTCTCAACAGAAAAATATGAATTTAGAATACAAATGTAACAGTTAAATTTTCAACAAAAAAGGCGTTTTCAACCAAGAAAATAAATTTTATTATTCACCACGGAATACTGGGATTACACCGGATTAGAAGTGGATTACTCGTCAACAAACGAATTAATAAAAATTAAGCTACTTATTTGTTTCAGTAAAAATTTTTAATACTAATTTAATACGCATTTTTGACGAAAACTGCAGTCAAATGAGAAACTTAATCAAATAACAAATGCGATTCTGTGCTATTAAAACAATTAATTACTGCAAGACCACAAGTGTATAATACAACTTAATAATCGCCCTCATACCCACGATTTTTCTCACGGGAAAATGTTATTTTCACATTCTAAATTTAAATGAAAACTACATTTTTCATACAGAAATTATAAGCTTGCTCAAAGGGATTGAAGCAGATTATTGTTGCATGTTGCTCCCGCTTTGGCCCAGTTTAAATATTCTAATTGGAAGATTAACTTTTCCTTTTCAAAAATCTCTTCGCCTTGATTCCCTGAAGCTATTTACAGAAGGTCTATTACCATCAATGTTTAGTTAATTATCGTTGCATATTCAAAAAGATGCATTATTCACGTATATCTTCTTCAATAAGGAATTTTCTTTTAATTTTCTATGATTTTTCTTCAAATTGCTTTTTTAGGGGCTGGTCGTGAAGTAAACAATGAAAAAAACATGTTTTTAAATTAAACGTACAGTATTGAACATTCATCAATATTAATTCAAGTAGGAATCGTTAATAAGTAGTCACAGGTAGTTTCGGTCAGCCATATTCAACTGTTGGTTTATCAATTTAAATCGTGAGCGATTTCATAATAACAATCTGGAGTTATTTCTATTTTACGATACATAATTTTGAAAACCATATTTAAATTAAACGTTTAATATTGAACATTTGTCATCATTAAGGTTCAGAATTAAAGCAAGCCTCAAGAAATGAACATAAACTTTTGTAAGGATTAAAAGAATTGAAAAAGAAAGAAAAATGGTGCAAATCATGAATATCAGGAAATATTTCAATTGGAACACTACAAATTTCATTATTTTAAATATAAATGGTTAATCAGTAGTCAGGAATAGTTTGGGTCAGACAGTTTCAATAAATTTGAATTTATGACAATTAGGGCAAGCCTTTAAAAATGAATAACAACTTTTGCAACGGATCCGAAATGAATTTTTTTTTAATTTTACGCACTTTTTAAAGCAAATATTGCAACGTGTTGAATGGAGTGTAAATGAAAATGAAAAATTGCAAATCTGAAGGATAAAGCCAAATTTAAACATACAGAGCAATAGTGAAGAGCATGAATGACAGGAATTTTGCCAATTGAAACGCTACAAATTTTGTTATTTCAAGTATGAATCGTTAATCAGTAGTCCAGTACAGTTTTGGCCAGCCATATTCAACTTCGTATTTATCAATTTAAATCATGAGCGATTTCATAACAACAATCTAGAATTATTCCTATTTCACGAAACATAGTTTTAAAACCCCATTTTAAAACAAAACAATTGTCAAAATCATGAATATCAGGAAATATTTGAATTGGAACACTAAAAATTTCTTTATTTTAAGTATGAATTGTTGATCAGTAGTGAGGGACAGCTTCGGTCAAACATGTTCAATAAATTTGAATTTATGAGAATTGAGGTAAGCCTTTAAAAATGAATAATAACTTTCGCAACGGATTCCAAATGAAAATTTTGCGCACTTTTTTTAATCAATTATTACAACACGTTAAATGGAGTGCAAACGAAAATGAAAAATTGCAAATATGACCGATTAGGCAAAATTTAAACATACAGAGCACTTGTGTAAATCATGAATGTCAGGAAAATTTCCAATTGAAATGCTACAAATTTGGTTTATTTCAAGTATGAATCGTTAATCAGTAGTTACAGGAAGTTTTGGTCACTCATATTTAACTTTGCCTTTATCAATTTGAATCATGACCGACTTTATAACAATCTGGAATTAGGCCTATTTCACGTTACATAAGTTCAAAAACCATTTTTGAATTAAACGTTTAATATTGAAAATTTATCATCATTAAGGTTTAGAATTAAAGCAAGCCTTTAAAAATAAACATAACTTTTGTAAGGCGTTCCAAATTAGGAAATTTGAAATTTTACGCATTTTTTTGAACCAAATATTACACCACGTTAAATAAAGTATAAATAAAAGAGAAAAATTGCAAATATGAGGAGTTAAAAAAATTGAAAAAAACAAAACAAATGTTAAAATCATGAATATCAGGAAATATTTGAATCGGAATACTACAAATTTCTTTATTTTAAGTATGAATTGTTAATCAGCATTCATGGTCAGTTTTGGTCAGACGTGCTCAATAAATTTGAATTTATCACAATTAAGGCAAGCCTTTGAAAATGAATAATAACTCTTGCAACGGATTCGAAATAATTTTTTTTTTAGTTTTATGCACTTTTTTAAGTCAAACATTATAACACGTTGAATGGAGTATAAATGAAAATGAAAAATTGCAAATCTGAACGATTAAACAAAATTTAAACATACAGAGAAATTGTGAAAATCATGAATGTCAGGAAATCCAATTGAAATGATACAAATTTTGTCATTTAAAGTCAGAATCGTTAATCAGTAGTCGCGCAGTTTTGGTCAGCCACGTTCATTAAATTTGAATTTAACAATATAAATCATAAATGCTTTCATAACTGCAATCTGGAATTATTATTATTATAAACTTTTTTACTTATTTTTAAGAAAAATAATAGTTTTTTACTTTTTTAAACATTTTTTAGGGGATTTGAAAACTTTTAAAGTATTTCAAAATACTCCAAGGACTTTTTAATTGATTTCAGAAAATTTGAAATATTTTAGAGTACTTAAAAAAATTCTTGGCATTTTCAAAAGCTTTACAACATTTCAAGGAATTTACAAAAATTGTAAGGGTTTGAAAACTTTTAGAGTATTTTAAAAAATTCTAATGAATTTTCAGTTGGTTTCAGTAATTTCACTGATATCAGATGATTTAAAAAGATTTTCAGTCATTTCCGAAAGTTTTTATAAGTCTCAAGTGATTCAAAAGGATTTCAACTGAACATATATTCGAGGAAAATATTTTAGAGAATTTTAGAAGATTCCAGGGAATTTTTTTTTATTTCAATAATTTGAAGAAATTTTAAAGGATTGGGCATATTGTAGTATATTTTGAAAGAATCCAAGGCACTTTGAAGATATGTCAATAATTTCAAAGGATTTTAAAGGGTTAAAATATTTCAGGGAATTTGGAAGGATTTCAATGAATTTTGTATTTATTTCAATAATTTGAGAGAATTTTCAAAGGTTAGGAATATTTTAGGGTATTTCAAAAGAAGCCAAGGTATTTTCAAGAAGGGATTTCAACAATTTGAAGGAATTTCAAAAAAAAATTAGAGAATTTTAAAACTTTTGAAGTTGTCTTCAAGATTCCAAAGATTTTTCATTTGATTTCCGTAATTTAATTGATTTCAAAGAATTTCAAATATTCTCGAATAAAATAAAAATATTCCGAGGCATTTTCGAAAGCTTTAAAATGTTTTAAGTGATTTTCAAAGTTTTAAAAGGTCTTGAAACATTTTGGGGAATTTCTAATGACTTCAATGAATTTTTTTATTTGAATAATTTGAAGGAATTTCAAAGGATTTGAAATATTTAAGACTGTTTTTAAAATTTTCATTTGATTTAAAAGAGATTGAATTTCGAAAAAAAATTCAAGATTTAGGCAATTTGAACAATAATTTGAGGATTTGAAAATTTTTAGATTATTCTAAGAGATTTCAAGGAGTTTTTAACTGATTTCAGTAAATTAATTGATTTCGGAGGATTTGAGATATTCTTGAGTATTTTAGAAGATTCCAAGGCATTTTCGAGAGCTTCAAAAAGTTTCAACTTTCAAGTAATTTAAAAATATTTCAAATTAATATTTAAGGAATTTGAAAAGACTCCAAGGCATTTCCAACAGATTTCAATAATTTAAAGGAAATTCAAAAAATTTTAAAGGATTTGAGAACTTTTAGAGTATTTTAAAAGATGCAAAAACATTTTCAAAAGTTTAAAAAAGCTTCAAGCGATTTTTAAAGAATCGAAGGATTTTTTTATTTTAATAATTTGACAGAATTTCAAAGGATTGGAATTATCTAAGGATATTTTAAAAAAATTCAAGGGATTTTCAAGAACTTTACAAAGTTTCAAGTGATTTCCAGAGCTTTCAAAGAATTGGAAATATTTTAGGGAATTTAAAAATATTAAAAAGTAATTTATGAATAAAATTTTGAATTATTACGTAATTTTTCGTATTAATTTTTTATTTCATGATAGTTGGAAAGATTACAAAGGATTTTATAAAATTTTCGATTTTTGAAGGATTTTAAAAACTCTCAAGGTTTTTTAATAAATGTCAAGGATTTTAAGAAGTATCCACTAATTTTTTTTTCACGTGATTTTTCCAAAATTAAGTTAATTCTACTCAATTAAATGTATTTTTTTTATTTCTCTTTAGTGTTAGTTCAATTCATCTTGAAGTCAAAAATTACAACTCTTCAGATAGAGTGTAAACGAAAATAAAAAAATTGCACATATAAAATATTAAAAAAAAAATTAAAACATACAGAACAATTGTTACAATCATGAATGTCAGGAAATTTGTCAATTGAAGCACTACAAATGTTATTATTTTAAGTAGGAATCATTAATCAGTAGTCAGAGCCGGTTTTGGTCAGCCATGTTCAACAAATTTGTATTTATCCATTTAAATCATAAACGCTTTCATAACTGCAATCTGGAATTATCCCTTTTTTACATTACCATCATGTTAAATAATCTAATAAAATATTTTAACTCATTTTGAAAAAAAAAATTTTTTTTTTACTTGTTTGACATTTTTTGTCAATAGGTCACTTTTTTAAATTTATTCTTTGTATTTTGTAATAAACAAGCCTTTCATTAAAATTTTTACTTTCTTTTTTACCATTTTTTTTGTTTGTTCTTTTTTCTCGAAATTAAATAATTTGGTAGAAAATTAAACTATTTGGTCGATGCTTAAACTAATTTGCTACAAATAATTTTTTTATGTGAAGGTTATAAAATTTTAGTAAGAAATTCATTTCTTCGGTTGATGAATTAACTATTTTCTTGAAAATTCGTTGTTCACCTTTGATTGGAAATTTAACTATTCCATTTTTTTGCTGAAAATTGATCTTTTTTATTTAAAAATTCAACTATTTGCTTGCAAGTTCCTTAAGAAGCTCTTGTGAAAACAATTTTTTCTTTTTGGGTTGAAAATTAATTTTTCAAAAAGAAAATTAATTTTTTTCAATTGAAAATTTAATTATTCCATTTCCTGTTGTATATTTTTCTTTTTTAGTAGTAGTAGTAGTAGTAGTTTTGTTCAAATATCAACAATTACATTTTGCGTTAAAAATTGAACTGATTTATTGAAATTTTTTTTTCAATTAAATTTTCTCACCTGAAAATTTAACTATTGGGTTAAAAATCCAACGACTTGATTAAATATTCAACTGTTTGCTTCAAAATTAACTTTTTTGTATACATTTTTATTTTCTGGATGAAAAATTGCATGCTTTGTAGAAAAACCATTTTTTTGTATTAAAAATTATTTTTTTTCAATGAAAATTAATTTTTTGGTTTTAAAGAAAAAAATGTACTTTAATAAAAGTTGCAGTTTAATATCATAAGTTATTGAAGCTATTAAAATCTTATATAAGATTCATCTTTTATAAGGATATGAAGTTTGTAATTTAATCATAAAATCGCCTCTCTCTTCCTCTCTCCCTCTCTCTTCAAACTTCGATGGATTTAATTATGGGTGACTTATGCAAAGTTCGGAACATGACCATAAACCTTAGGACATATTTACAGTTAAAAAAATTAATTTTCAACAAAAAAAGAAGAATTTTCAGCAAAATGGATAAATTTTCAACAAGAAAGATGATTCAGTTAAGGGAGGAAAAAATTCGACCAAATTGTTAAATTTGCAACCAAAAATATATATGCAGTCTTTACCAAAAAAAATAATAATTTTCTACCAAAAATATTTGTAATTTCAACCAATGAGATGAAATTTCTACCAAAAGAGATAAATTTTCAACTAAAATGATGAATCTTCAAGTGGAATAGTTACATTTTAACTTAAAAAATCAATTATTTATAAAAAAATGAGTTTTCAACGAACGAGTTAATTTTTCCACCAAACAGATCTAATTCACTAGCAAAAAACAAGATTTTTTAACAAAATACATGAATTTTGAACCAAGTACTTGCATTTTTAACTTACAAACATAAATTTATAATCATAAACTTAATAGTTTCATTTTTAGTAGAAAAATTAATTTTTATTTGAAAAATTGTGAACAAAAAAGTTATTTTTGTGTCGAATTAATTCAATTTTTAACCAAGTAGATGATTGCTCGAACGAAAAGATTATTTTTCTACCGTAAAATGCGAATTTTCAAAAAAATGCATGAATTTTCTATCAAATACTTGAATTTTTAACAAAATGGTTAAGTTTCCAACCAAGGAAATTAATTTTCTACCATATTAGTTGAATTTTTAATCTAAAAAGCTGAATTTTTTACCAAAAAAAATGGAATATTCAACCAAGAAGATGAATTTTCAAGCTAGAAGCTTATTTCTCTAGAAAAAATAATTTATTAACAAAATACATGAATTTTCAACCGAATACTTAAATTTTTGAACAAAATAATCAATCTTCAACCAAAAAAATTATTTTCAATGAAAGAGTTTAATTTTTAACAAATTAGGTGATTTTTTAACCAAAAAGATTAATTTTGAATCAAGAAGATTAATTTTTTACCAAAACATACGAATTTTCAAAAACAGAAAACGTGAATTTTGAAGCAAACAGTTGAATTTTCAACCAAAAAGAAATTGAACATTCAATGAAGAATATGAATTTTCAAGCTAGAAGCTTATTTCTCTAGAAAAAAGAATTTATTAACAAAATACATGAATTTTCAACCGAATACTTAAATTTTTCAACAAAATAATCAATCTTCAACCAAAAAAATTAATTTTCAATGAAAGAGTTTAATTTTTAACAAATTAGGTGATTTTTTAACCAAAAAGATTAATTTTGAATCAAGAAGAATTGACAAGTGACAGTTGTGAATATGAAACATTAACTAACCTCAAAATCAAATACATCACAAAACACGTGTCTACCTTATATGATAGAAAAATAGGTTTGGAATCCATCGTTTCAATTTCGATCGCACCTAGTCGTCTATCTCACATAGTAGAAAGAGAGGTACGTTCGACTTAAGGCATCGGAGTCCCACCCCTGAGCCGGTGATGGCCTTTTGCAGCGTCTTCGAACGTCAAACATGAACGTAAACAGTACCACTTACTTCTGTACTCAGAATTTCATTGGGCAATCCCCCGATCCCACTCGAAAATTGATATCGGCAACGTCACATTATAAATGGTACACCATTTTCTTTTAGAGCGGTCAAGAACCAATCTCAAGAATACCGAAATCGCTCAAAAAATTTTAGTGCACCAAACAACCGCTCTAAAATTTTAGCATGCTAAAAATATTAGAGTAGTCTCAAGAATGGTACCCCTGAAATATGTTACTCACTGTTCTCAGGAGTATCTTTCATACAATTTAACAGAAAAAACAAGTAGACTGTTCCAAAGCGTAATTTCCTAACTAGAGACGTTGAGTTGATTGGAAAATGGAAGTTAAGACTTACATACATGGAAATTTAGCTCGTTCAGCGAACGAGGAGGCCGGGGTGTTAATAATTCATTTTTGTTGTTTGTTTTTCACTAGAGTCGGATTCCACTCTAGCTTGAGTTTGGGCTTTCTCTTTTCACTGGAGTGGAGAGACAGGTAGTAGCGCGGTGTCTCGAACGAATGTCGGGCGCGTTTCCCCGTTTTTGCCTGTTTCGGTCTCAACCTTGGTAAGGAGATCTATTTATCGCGATAATATTACATTTGATAACAAATTATTTTCTATTGTACAATCCATTCGATGATTTTCCCGACTCGCTCGTCTTCTGGTGTTTTGGAAAGTGACGAGTCGGATGACATATACCTCGAGTTGAGTCGCGATCGACTGTTCTGGAAGAAAAATCGTGGTCATCACTTTTGGAGCATATATCTGGACTAATTTCACAACCAGCCCATAAATATTTTTCTGATGCAATAAAGGTGAATTGTAAATTTGATCCGGGGACTCAAGTTTGGACTAGAAACTGATAAGGCCTGCTGAAAAAAACAGTCAACCACGAAAACTCTAAATCTAGCTGGCACATTCCATCGCGTTCAGGGTCCCAGCCCGGCAGCCTCGGAGGGAGGATGCAACCCTGGGCCCAGCAGACGGACAGTCATCATTTCTTCCACAGAAACCTGTGCAACCTTTCCCTTCCAGTGTGCATCGATACTACCATCTAAAAATAACTCCGGCTCAAAGCAGAATAGCGGCAAATCACACCTATGGCCACGTCTCACAACCATGAAATGGGTGGTCACAGGGCACGATGAAATCACAACCGCAGGCCGGTGATAGTTTTGCACCTCCGAGAGCACCGATCACTAGGTCAATTACTTTAACCGAATATTTTGGGTACAGCCTTTGCAGCTCCCTTTTAAGGTCTTGATACCTCTGCTAATTATGCTTCTCCTTGGAAATGACCTTGTAGTCGGCCGGAGCCGAGAATTGGATCACGAATATAGTTCGTTTCTCAAAGACTTGGAGAACGATGTCAGGCCTCGAGTGAGCAACGGAGACAGCCGTCCGAAAATCGTAGTTTCAGAAAATTTAACACTTCTCGTCTGTAGAGATACGACGTTCCCGCGTGAGTGAGACACCCGGATAGTATGAGTTCTAGGTACTCAGCATGTGCATGATACGCTCTGCACCTATCACTGGGAACTTCTTGACATAAAATGAGGTCACAGTATACTAACGTGGAAATGACACCGACCTCGCATGCGAAAATGAAACCGTCCGTACCTAAATTAAGCCCTGATGATCGGAGGAAAGCAAAAGTTTGCTCCTTCGACAAGAAATGTTTCTCTACATTTGTGTGAAAGTTTCAGTGCATTTTCTTATCAAGTAGGTGTTGCCGGAATTTTTCAACTTCTGCTTTCTTTACTTCGGCTTTTAGAAGTAAAGAATCTAAATAGAGTAATGCCTTTTCCTCACTTATGATGTTAAAATTCTGGTCATTTCCTGACTATTTTTAGGAGAGGATCTCTGCCATTTGCAGCGATGGATGCTGTACTTAGAACAATTCGGTTGTAAACACATTGGAAATTCAGAAGTCTGCGTACGCCTTGACGGCGTGAGATGTATAATCGCGCAACGGAGGAATTGATTTGCAACCTCTTAAGCATATTCATGATCTTATGTGTGGCGACATGAAGAGCCGTAATCTCATTCTTCGTCCATTGAACCAACCCAAACGAGTTGAGTAGAACCGGGACGACAAGCATACTAGTCGCAGATACCTCGTTCAACGCCGACAGATTTTAAAACAAAATCTGGCGAAGAAGATGCTTCTATCTGCTTCGGAGAGACTCCTTTACTGATGTTATGTCCTGAATGCAGCTTTGAGGCAGGCCCAGGTATGTGTAGGTCTCTCCTGTGTTAAGATGTCTAATAACACTTATATCAACACGCTTAGGGTCCTCGGGAACGACAAAGATTTTCCTTTCTTCAAATAAATTTTAACACACTTGTCCAATCCAAACTCCATACCCATCTCACACGATCATTTCCAGATAAGATAGTGAATCTAGTTTTCCAAAGGGGCATCAATCTCTCTATGCATCTCATTATGTATGGATGAACCTTCAAGCTTTCCAACAGACAGATCATAAGTCTATGAGAGGTTGAATCAAACTTTTCGGGTAGTCAATCCAGGCCATTGACAGGACGCGCTGATAGGGTGCTGCGGCTTTGCAGACGCACCTGTCAATTAGCAGGTTCTCTCAGCAGCCTGCTACACCTTTTTTTCTAGCAATGTCCTTCGTACATCTCTGTCCATACAGGCTCAATTCTTCGAACAATCCTACAGTGTGTTCAAACAAGTTACTGGCCTGTAATTCTCTGGGTTGGCCAAGTTTCTTTTTTTCGGTAGGAGTATAGTACACCTTAACACCAGTCACTGCGGAATGCGCCTTTCCAACTTTAAATATGAAGTGCATATGCGGGCCAGTTCATGTGTAGAAGTAAACTTCTTCTACCAAAAGTTCTTGATACCATCTGGTCCTGCAGCGGAAAAGTTCTTCCTACCCTCAAGTGCTTTTTTCCCCTCCTCTACAGTGATTGATGAGCATTCCTCCTCAGATGTTACGAGGTTGTCCCCAAACTCCTTGAAGCGGATGATCTTATCAGTATTTTCTTTCAACTCCAGTGTTTTCGGGATCTTGTATACCTCTCTCTAAGAAATCTCTACCTCATTGAGCTTGGGTGGATTTGGACAGAAACAAAGTGATCCCTGAAGAGGCGCGATAAGGGTGCATACATTGAGAGGTCACCCAGTGTACCAGGGTCACCGTTTAGGACACCTCACCCAGGTGCCATTCAGCTTTCGGCACGGTTGTTTCGCCTCCACTGACGTGTCTTACACGGTGACTCTGGGACACCAGGCGACCTCTCACAGTATGCACCCTTATCCTTGCATTTGGGGCCCTACAAGGAAGGACGAACCCTTTCCCTAGCTGCTCGTGCGAACAACAATGATACCACCAAACCAACGAAAAGTTGTAGATGCGGTTCAAAACGATCGAACGCGCAGAGCAACCGACAATCGGTCGGCAAACAGTGCCGATCATCCTAAATTTCGGGGTGCTGAAAATAATTTAGATGGAAACATGACGACAAACCGGCTTTATGGCGCGTATGCACACTCTGTGGTGCCAGAAACACCCAGAACTTCAGCACGTTTCGTATCAGTCATTGCGAAATCAACGTGCCTACATCTTGAAAAATGGATATGTACGCGGAGCGCTTCCCCAACCGCTGCTTGAACAAGCTGCAGACGAAGATGAGGAAATTACATTAAGACCAACCGAGGAAAGCAGGCACCTTTTGAGAGATGATCGCGACTTCAGTACCAGGAGGAACATTGACATGCAGATTCCTCCTAAGCCTCAAGATCTGGCTGAAATAGATGCCTTCCTCCGTGAGGATATCTCGGAGGCGTTCAACCTCTGGACCATCAACTGTTCAGTTTATGGTGCTGCGAAAGCTTTAGCTGATTCAAATCGAAGGCTAAAACCGACGATGGATCACAAGATAAAAAGGCTCTTGCATCAACTGAACAAGATTGTATGGGGAGCACAGAATGCGTCCCGTGCTCAGTGTGCGATTGACTATATAACATCTGGTAGACCGTTCACGGAAAGGGTTCGCAAGTTCGCCCAAGAACTGAGGATCTGCAATCATACACTGAACAATTGAAAGCTGCTGCCAATCAAGCAGCATATTTGACAAAATGCGAATGTTATCTGCCGCAAGGACGAGAATACAGAAGAGGGAGAAATAGATCAGGGAGAATCAACAGTTGCTCACTGATCCATCGCGCCTCTTCAGCGGTCTCCCTGTTTCTGTCCAAAATCCACCACAGCACAACGAGGTAGAGACTTTTTGGAGGGAGGTGTACAAGATCCCGAAAACACTGAAGTTGAAAGAAGATACTGATATCATCAGCTACAAGGAGTTTTGCGACAGACCCGTAACATCTAAGGAGGAATTTTTACCAATCACTGCAGAAGATGTGAAAAAAGCACTTAGGGATACGAACAACTTTTCCGCTGCAGGACCAGATGGTATCAAGAACTTCTGATGGAAGAAGCTTACTTTTACACACCAACAACTGGCCGCATATTCACCTCATATTTAAAGTCGGAAAGGCCCATTCAGCAGTGGCTGGTGTTATGACGCACTACACTCCTACCGAAAAAAGGCAACTTGTCCAACCCAGAGAATTACAGGCCAACAACATGTTTTGAACACACTGTATAAGATCTTTAAAGCTGGCCTAAACAACAGGATTGTTCGAAGAATTGAGTCTGTGTGAAGAGAGATCTGCGAACAATGTGGCTCGAAAAAAGGTGTAGCAGGCTGCCGAGTGAAGCTTCTAATCGACAGATACGTCTGCAAAGACGCAGCAGACGATCAGCGCGTCCTGTCCATGACAGGAATGTGATACCGTAAAGCTTTCGATTCAAACTCTCATAGAACTATGATCTGTCTCTTGGAAAGCTTGAAGGTTCATCCACACATAGTGAGATTCATAGAGATTGATGCCCCTTCTGAAAACTAAATTTACTATCTCATCTGGAAATTATCGTGTGACAACAAACAACGTCACCTTCTAGAGGGACGTTTTTCAGGGCGATACCATGAGCCCTTTGCTTTTTTGCATCACAGTTCTGCCTCTATGTCTCGCACTACGCAATTCTCCAAGATACCTCTGCGGCGACACTAATCATCGCGAGCATAAGGTCACCTATGTATTTTGTATGGATGACCTGAAGATCGATGCTTCTGGTAAAAGTACACCTGAGATTGCTTTAAATATCGTCAAGGAGTACACAGGAGAGTATGGTATGGACTTTGGATTGGACAAATGTGCCAAGATTCATCTGAAGAAAGGAAAGATTACTGGCGTTTCCGAGGACCCTGAACTTGTGGATACAATTGTTATTAGACATCTTGACACTGGAGAGACCTGTACATACCTGCGCGTTCCTCAAAACCGCATTCAGGACGTAAAATCAGTGAAGGAGTCTCTCCGAAGCAGATACAAGCTTCTTCTTCGACAGATTTAGTCTTCAAATATGTCAGCGTTGAACAAGGTATCTGCGTCTAACATCTTGCCGTCCCGGTTCTACTCTACTCTTTTGGGGTGGTTCAATGGACGAAGAACGAGCTTATCGCCCTTGATATCACTGCACGTAATATCATGCCTATGCTTAAGAGCTTGCATATCAATTCGTCCATTCCACGATTATACATTTTACGCCGTCAAGGAAGACGCGGACTTCTGAATCTCCAATGTCTTCATAACCGAATTCCTCTAAGTACAGCTTATATCGTTGCAACTGGCAGAGATCCTCTCCTAAAAATGGTCAGGAAACACGAGATGATTGGCAAAGGAACGCTCTCCTTTCAGGTCGAGGCCCTTGGCATGAATTTTAACATCATAAGTGAGGAAAGTTCATTACTCCATCTAGATGCTTCATTTCTAAAAGCCGAAGTAAAGAAAGCAGAGGTTGAAAAATTCCGCCAACAGCTACTGGAGATGCAATCGGGCGGGACGAGACAAGAAAACATCGATTTTGGAAACCATCCCTACTGAGGATAGCGAGAAGTTGTCCCGTATCTCGTAATTTTGGTCGAGAATCTCGGAAATCGAGCAAGATCGGGTAAGATTCCCGATAAGGTTTACAATTTGACATCTCGCGTCTATATAAACAATAATGCACAAGAATTTGAAAAATATGAAAGTGGAATCACATAAAAACAAACAAGAAGGCCAAAACGACAAAATAATAATTTAATATTAACTGATGTAAAATAATTTTATAAAAACTAACCACTTCATTTATAACACCATTAGGTTAGAAAATTTTAAACAAAATTAAGATTCTTAGGGCAAAAAATCTAAAAGAATGTATTCGAATATAACTCAAATTTATATTGAAATTTTCACAGAAACGTAGATAAACAGTCCTTGTCGAAGGAGCAAACTTTTGCTTTCCTCAAATCATCCGGGCTTGAATAAAGTACAGTGGCTATCATTTTCGCATGTCAAGACGGTGTCATTTCCACCTTAGTATACCGTGACCGCATTCTGCGTCAAGAAATTCCCAGCGATAGGTGCAGAGCGGTACTGTCACCTATTTTTACTTTTGCATCACGAACCCTATTGTTTTTTTATTGGTGCAATTGTTGAAAATTTCATAAAAACTGCAACTTTCTAACATTATCAAAAGAGAATATTATCAAAAATAACAATAACTTGCTTAAACACTTACGTTTGTTAACTTAAATGAATTATTATCTCACTATAATTTAAAGCTGGATCAAATCTGGAAAATTTTAGAAAAAATGGCAACTTTCTAGAATTATTGCAAGCGAATATTATTATAAATGATAATAAATTGTTTAAAACATTATTTCTGTTAAATTTAATTGATTATTGCCTCGATCTACGTGAAATTTGAAATTATGATTTTAAAGAACAATATAAATGTATGTACAGGGTTTTTCCAGACTCAAGTGTCCGGATTTATATAGCTGTATGAAAATAAAAAAAGTAAGTCTAAAATTCCTTTTCCGAAAATCAGTTAGAGTCATAGTTCTTGAGTTACAAAATATTTACGCTGGACCAATCACGAGCGCGGTATTAACAGTCGTGCGTGCGTGAGCGGGAGTCCAACGCAATGTAGTTCCGCTGTTCTCCCGTCGCTAACCCCACATTGTCACTCGCTTCAATAGCACTGCGTTGGACTCCCGCTTACACGCGCGCGTCTGTTTATATTGCTCTCCTGATTCTTCCAGCCTAAATATTTTATAACTGAGAAACTAAAACTTCAACTGCTTTTTGGAAAAATAATTTTCGATTTATTGCTTCCTCATAGAGGGAGGTTTGTAATGACAACAATACCATATCCAGCGTATTTGTTCTCGTCATTGAGACGCATCGGTCGACCTACTGTTGAAACTTTTATGACATAAAACCAGGAGCCTCGATACAAAGTACGGCAACAAAAATAGCAAAACAAGAATTTGATTCAAATTTTGATAATTACCTTGAATTGTCCAGGTGAAGCTGGTTGGCGCCAGGCACCTCTAGGTGGCACTCGATCAACTCAATAATCTCAATAATATATTAGTAATATTAGTTTATTAAAAGTTTGATAAGTTTACGCATTTTTCTATTTACAGGGAATAAGTGGACCAGAAGGTCACAGTTTACGAATTACAAAGGGTTAAACCTGAACCCTGATGCATATGTCAACTTTTACCGCAGGTATATATAAAGTTTTCCCCGCAAAATTACATACACTAAAAGAAAAGCTTAATCCTATCGTACATCATTACGCTAACGAAGATTACCTAAATCAACATGGCTTCGGCCTGAAATCTTAGCCACATGTTACTCGCGAATTCATGCTACTCAAATTTTAGATGTAATTTTAAGTTCTCATCACCCATACTCTAATAAGTTGATGACGCCTACCTGAAACCCTAGAAACTCAAAGTCCTTCCTTCAGTAACGACAATCTGGTCGAAAAAGTGGACTCGTCCAAGACAATTTTGGTAGCAACGTCTCTCTTACTGCTATCTACTGCGTCTTTACTGTGCCGATGGCCGACACGAAACTGAGTCTTTCCTGCGTCTTCTTCCCTTGCCTGCTGCTTTCCGCTCCCGCCACTATCTCGGCCCGGCAGGTGCTGCCCTCCCAAGTTCGATTTTGGGGACTCAGGTGGATGGAATTTGGACCGTTTTGATATGTGGAATGCCTGGTCTGGTACTTGACGACTAATAATCCTCCTAGTTTGAAATATTTCGGAGCCGAGTATTCAGTATCCGGGTGGTCCCCGTGATCGACGATAGTGTAACGTGGCAGTGGGTGCATGTGGTCAGTTTGGCCAAGTGTAGTGGCGTGGGTGGCGTAGTGCGTGGTGGTGGTGTTTTTCCTGCAGGATTTTCCAGATTGAAGGGACTCTGGGATTCTCAAGATTGGTGTAGGACGTCAGGGCTTCTTTACCTTATAACTCCAGGTACCTAATCTAACCTAATTAGTAGTGACAGGTGAATTGTTAATTGTAACAAAATCATAGATAAACTCTTTCTCAGTTCGATCTCTTAAAACAAACTAAAGATACTAAATTCACACTCATTCATCACACATTAAAATAAATAAACTCCACTCCTTAACTAATTTCAAATTTGAGCTCGTGCTGGCCGTGGGTATAATCGAGGTCTGATATTTATATTTGACCATTTGTACAAGCGGGGGGGGGGCCGTAGCGGGTGGCTGGCCACCACGTTGCAATGTTTAAAAAAAAATTGCTTTGCAACACCCACTTCAGAAGTTGACGTTTCCATGCTTCTAAAGTGTGCCTAAAGGACCTTACTTGAGCAGACTGTGTGCGAATAATTTTCACACATGCGCAGTTTGAAGGTGGCTTACTTTAGACACTGGTGAAAAAGCTGCGCATGCGCACTTTCAAGATGAGGTACTTTAGACTCTGACATACGTAACTTTAAACACTAGTGTTGATATCTTCACGCTTTCGTAAGCTTGCATATTGAATGCTGTTTATTAGCCTTTATACTGTATACTGGCGAAATCTGAAGGGCAGTGTGAATACCACTTAGTTAATTGGGAGCAGTTTAGTGTAACAGCTGTGACAGTGGGACAGTGGGTAACTGGTGACAGTCTGACAGCTAGTGCTCCGAAATCTGTTTTATTTAAGGTTCTTGAATTGTTGCTCTCTTTTGTTGGTGAATAATGATGAATTCTAAAAGTTCTGAGTTGGACTCTCTAAATAGTGAGAATCTGTGTACTCCACCAGATATTATGCAATTAGCCAAGAATGCGTCAGAAAATCTGCTGCCTGAGAAATCAAAAAAGGCCTACAATGCAGCGTACGATCGACTTATGAAGTGGATCAACTCAAAGAAGACAAAATCGCTTTCAGAAAATGTATTAAAAACTGATTTACAAATTTTTTTAGGTTATGTAGAACTATATTTATTACATTAATTTTAGGCTGCTTTGATAATTGGAATATCTGGAGCGTGCAGGCGAGAGGAGCTTTATAATATGTGTGTGAACGACGTCAAAGATTGTGATTCAATGTTTTTGATCACAATTCCGAAAACGATAAATTATGTTGTTCGATCTTTCACCATTATTGGAGAATTTTATACAATTTTTAGAAAGTACTTCGAGCTGAGACCAAAAGATGTTGATTCCAATCATGTTTTTTTGAATTTCCAGAAGGGAAAGTGTACTAAGCAGGTAATGATGGTATTTTTCATTTGAAAAATGGATTTAAAAAAAAATAAAATCACAACACTTCTCTGGTTCCCTGGTAAAAATTTCTGATAGAAACTTCTTTCCGAGGCTATCCAAAGGTTTACATTTCTTTCCAAACCTGTCCAAGATCTGCATCCGATTCTTCCCGACAATTTCTGATAGAAAATCAATATAATGTTCTACGCAAAAATGTTGTTAATTTAATTCATAATTGATTCACAAGCTATTTTCACAAACTTAAACGTTTAGGTGAAAATTTGTCAAAATTTCTTATAGAAACTGGAAGATTCGAATGCAGATCTCGGAAAGACTCTGAATGAAAATCGTACACAAACCTATCCGAAATTTACTTTTAAAAATATTGATCAGGGTTATATTTAAAGTCCAAACGTTCTAATTTAGTTTTTGATTTTATGAAAAGTAAATTAAAAAAAAAATACTAGTTGTGTACAGGTGATTGGAATCAATAAGTTTGGTGCTATGCCAAAGCAGGTAGCGTCATATTTAAATTTTCCAAATGCTGATGACTATACTGGTCATTGTTTCCGACGAAGTTCGGCTACTATACTTGTTGATTCTGGAGCTGACATTACTACGCTAAAACGCCATGGCGGTTGGAAATCTGCCACAGTTGCTGAAGGCTATATTGGTAATTCCATAAATAATAAAAAAATGGTCGATAACTTGATCACGGAGTCTATTAAGTTGAATGCAGCTACGTCTGAGACAAATTCGCACGATGAATCAGAATCATCAAATTCAAAGAGAATGAAGACTGCTCCTTCCACTTCAACAGCAGAATATAGCAAAGAATTGTCGCAGAATTCTAACAAACAAAATCTTGTCCTGAATATCAGCAACTGTGCAAATAAATTTTGATCGAAGTTATTAATTCTCAGTAACTACTTTCGTTTGTTTACAATAATCTACTTTATTATTTAAAATTGAAATATTTAAGAATGTTAATTTTCTTCTTGAAATAAATTTATATAGATTTAACTTGAACAAATCTTTTTATGATTGAAATTTTGTTTTTTCGTTTTGGGGCAACAGACGGTGGTGGGGGGAAGGGGGGGTGTCTTAACTCCGCCTCTATGAAATATAAAATTAGTATTTTTCGTAAACACCTCCTAACACAACTTTTTCGGACAGGCGTTGCAAAAAATAGCGTGTGATACACGTGCGCATAGGTGATTGCTAACTCGTGTGATTGCATCATTCGCCTGCCGCTCGAAGCACTCGTCCAAGTTTTCACACACGCTTGACTCGTACATTAACCACCGACTCATGCTTCAAGCCTTCGGCTTATGCTTCAAAATTCACACTTGCACAGAATCACCTTTTTTTATATTAGGAATACTGCAATACTGTATCTGACATGTTTGAACGCGCCTTCGAAACACGTCGAATGACCTATTGACAATCCTTCTATCACCTCGTATGATCTAGCAAAACTGATTTATAAATTTGATATACATCTTCAATATATAAAACGGGAGAGCTGTGAATTCCGCATCATGAGAACTATTGATTGTAATTCTCACAAGTATTAGTTCGCTGATCTGAATTGCCAACTCTCACCTCGATGAGTCTCGCTTTGTCCCAGTCACATTTATTTTAGGGCCAACATCCAAATTTCCGCCCCAGACTTGCCTTTCAGCACCAAATTTAAACATTTAGAATTTTCTCGTAGGATGCTCATAAACTGATCACTTATCAGTATCTTAGAGGAAAAGTTTTATAATTAAATTAAACAAGGCAGGTCTGGATATGGCAAGTTTGGATGGAACGTTTTCAACTTTTAGAATTATTAGAAAAACAAAAACAATTCCATATGCATAGAATTGCGATTTTACGATTGGTTCGCGCGCCCCGCGCAACAGGTGCGGCGCACCAATCACAAACGTGGAATTTTGCAATTGAGCCGCTCGCTCCAAATACCAAAAATTTAGGTTCGAAAAAATTAGTTTTTCTTAATGAATATTTTATATATATTACATAATTGAAGTTTACGAATTGTTATTCACGTTTTCAGAATATACTTTATTATGCTAAGAATCTTATTGAAGTCATGAACGTATTAATTTTTCAATTGGCTCGCGCGCCCCGCGCCAAGGGTACAGCGCACCAATTCCGACCAAGCCATTTCTCTGATTGGTTCGCACGCCCCGCGACGCGGGTACTGCGCACCAATCACGAGCCAGGAATTTTTCCATTGGGTCGCACGTCACAAACAACGAATTCAAATTTAATATTTGGTATTTTTATTTGAAGGCACATTAATAAAAAATATTAATGTTAATAATATTGACGATATTATAATATTGTAAACCGGTATTATATATAGAATATATAGATCATATGTGTTAAAGATACATATCAACTATATATACAATATATGAATAACTTCGGTATTATAGTAAAGTTAATAATTAAATAATGATACTAATATTAATGAATTTAATATTGGGTAACTGAAATTAAATCAACCTGAATAAGCCATATTAATGTTAACAATATTGATTATATTATAATATTATTAATGACTTGTTAAATAATTATATTTATGGAATATCGAGATTATATTGATTAATACTAGTAATACAAGTTGATTATAGAACTATGTAACCGTAGAGTCCGTATTGGTTCGCGCACCCCAACCCATAGATGCCGCGCGCCAATCCCGTCCAGGCGATTTCGCTGATTGGTTCGCGCACCCCGCGTCACGGGTACCGCGCACCAATCTGAATTCCTTTTTCCTTAGTGAAAGCCTTTTCTGTCAAAATATTAGAAAAAAATTCAAAACACAGATAGTGAATTCCTTTTAATATATAGTGAATTCCTTTTTCCTTAGTGAAAGCCTTTTCTGTCAAAATATTAGAAAAAAATTCAAAACACAGATAGTGAATTCCTTTTAATATATAGTGAATTCCTTTTTCCTTAGTGAAAGCCTTTTCTGTCAAAATATTAGAAAAAAATTCAAAACACAGATAGTGAATTCCTTTTAATATATAGTGAATTCCTTTTTCCTTAGTGAAAGCCTTTTCTGTCAAAATATTAGAAAAAAATTCAAAACACAGATAGTGAATTCCGAATAGAAATGCCCAGTATAGAAATATGAGAGCAAAGTCTGACTAATGACCAATTAAACTACTTAGGCGAATTGAAAACTGTTAGGAATCGTCTAACGTTTCTCACTGTTTTGTTTATTTCTTGATAGTATTCTTTACTAGCAAATGGTGATAAATGATATTTAAAAACCAGGATATATTTAGTGTCGAATACCCACGTTATGCCTGACTAAATTTTTCTGGCACTACTGCAACCAGCAATATTTACGTGTTTCTAATCTGCTACTCAGTCACACTGATAACCTTTATTGTTAAAATCTGACAAGACTTTCAAACATATATAAACAATCTGTGGTGTAAACAATATATTTTGAACTATTGGTGGTGTCTGACTAATTTCCATATTTTCTACGTAAATTTAAATTCCTCTCTTCGGTTATCTAGATTATTTTTTGCCACCGAGCATGCTGGGAAAATCAAAGTCAGGGAAGTTAAAGGCGATACATAGCAGCGACGAGGATTCTCCTAGATCTGTATTTAAGGTAGCAGTGCAAAGTGAGAAGTCGTGACTGAGCGTAAAAAGGGGCACCTGATTTGTTGGCAGCAGTCGTTGTGTGTGTGAGTGTAGCTGCCGTGGCCAACTTTGGTGGCTCAAGCTTCTGTGGAACTGCATGAGCCGGTATAGGTCCCGAATTTGTCATCGTCGTCATCGTCGTCGGCATCATCAAGGTCGACATGGTCAGCATTTTCGTGGCGACCCTCGCCCCTTTTCGGCGAACAGTTTACAACAGCCGAGACTTTGTCACGTGTCCGTCGTCTTGGCGGCTTTAAATTATTACACACTCGACTTTAAACACACTGGCACTCTCAAGCTTTTGAAAAAGTTTAGCTTATCAAGATTCACTACAACTCGAAACTTTCCTACTTCCAAAAAGCAGTTTATTTCCCACAAACTTAATACCACCTCAATTTACAAATATAGATGAGATTACACTAGAAGTGAATATCAGAGCAAATCCTTGAGGATCGTTGAATCTAATGATGGAATCTAATCATCCAATTATATCTATACATCACGTGTATTGGAAGTTGAACTTCGATCAATAATTCAGTCGTGAATCGCGATCGAAAATTCCTTCTTAATAGCACAAGTTTTCTTCTCGATGAAAACAGAATCTAAAAGAAGCCGGGAAAACTTTGGAATCTCGCAGCTTGTCACGCGGTCTGCTATCCGGTATCACCGCATGTAATTTTCGTTAATTTTTATCCACTTTGGTGTAGTTTCCTTGTCTTCATTTCTTGTAGTTAATCTTGCTTCATCTCATTTTGGAGAATTAAAAATTTTTAATAGCGATTTTTCGAGTTTAAATTTCTAGGACAATTGGGAGAAAAACGTGGAGACACAGGGGCAATTGGAGAAAATGCGTGTAAATTTTGATTAGACAGATTGGAAACGATAAAGGAATGCGTTGACAAGTTCGAATTCGCGATGTGTGTCACTCGGGTTTCGGTGTTCTCTCTACGCTACGCTACGCGTTACGTCACGTCCGGCCGAGCGTAGAGTCGGGACTCGTCTGGCTACAGGGTGAGCGCAAAGGGTCGGCTTTGCCTGCTTGCCAGCCTGCTGCCTGCCTGCCTGCCTGCCTCCCTGGACGCCCGCCGTCGCGACGCCCAGAGGCGCCGGCGTTCCCGATCATCCGCGGAATCACACGAGGTAAGACGCGAGGCAACAGTCGCTCACTACCCTCCCGAGGGCGAGCTTGGACTTTATTTCGAGCCAGTCACGCTGGATTCGAGGACGAGGGTTCACCCTTGCATTTGCCTTTTCCACGAATGCTTTACCTTTCACAAATTTGCAAAGTCTCTAATATTTAAAGTTGTCAGCGATCCCGTGATTGGACAGCGATTTAGTATGGATGCATGTAAAGGCAGAGTAAAATCAGATATAAAATCCCAGTCGAATTTAATGAACTTCGAAATTATTGTGTTTCGGACCGGTTTCATTATATTATTTATCGCTAAAGAGTATACCAGCAAGGGGGATTCAGCAGTTGTGCTTCTTTATTTCTAATTTTCATAATAAAAGTGCATTTTCTGAGTATTAATTTGCCAAGTCAGTAGTTGGGTTTTGGACATTGAAAACTTTTTCTGCTTTTTATTCATACAAATGTTTATCTACTCGATAAAGTGAGGTTTCTATTGAAAATAACTGTTAGCAATTTTTATATTTACATATTTTTGTGAATAGTTTTATCATCAAATTAAATGAACAAACATTTTGAAAAGAGTACAATAAAAATTTAAACAACTTTTTCAAAGTAATTTTTCTCGCAAATGGACGAAAAGCGCACATTGCTGCTTTGGACAATAAATATTCAGGTATGGTATTTCAGATATTCAGATATGACTCTTTTTTAGAAAAATTATAAATAAAGAAAAACACAATTGTCAAATTATCCTTGTAGATAGAGAATATTTTATTATTTTTGTTCAATTTCACCTCCCCATGATATCATTTGAAATTCTTCTTAATTCAGCAGGTTCAAGGGAGATGTTGTAGCATTTGTAGATTTCAGTGATTGGTTATAATGTTATTTATAAAATAAATTTCAAAAATATGATGGTTGAGTATTTTTTGAAAATGTTTTTTTATTTTGTAAATTTCATAGCAAGTATTCTAATTTTTCAGATTGGCGATGTAAGTAGAGATGTTTTTTTGGAACTGTCTACAAAAAAACTACCACAGAAAAAATAACTATTGTGGTTTTTGGTAAGATATCTAAGTAAAATGATTTACAGGAAAGTATAGCGAGTTATAATAAACATAACTATAAATAATTTTAATGTTAAAATGCCTAATGGCCTCAGATAATATTATAAAAATAAGTACGAATTTTATTTTATATTATATATATATATATTAAAATAAACTAGAAATGATAACGTATAAGTTCAAGTTCAGTTACTCAATAGGTGAACCATTATATTACTGTCACTAGACAATGATACATTATTGGTAATTGTAATTATTTAATCTAAACTATATATTTTTACCTCATAAAAAATAGCAGATATACATACACTTTTGGTAAATAGTGTTTAACATATGAATATTTTTTCCCTTGACATGTTCCTGGTAATGAACTTTTTCATGAAAAAACAGTACAAAAGCACTAAACACACATGGTCTTTTTTTTGGCTAAAACGTTGATCGCAATTCTATTCCATACTTTAGATAACCGAACTATCTTTCAACTTTTGAGAGTTTTTTTATCACTGTTTAGATTACTGTTAATCCGGCACATAACTTTTCTCTAATTTATTATCAGATCAATTCTGTTATAAAAAAGAGAATGTAAAACATGTTGAAAAATGAGGCGTTCCACTATTATCTAAAACTTCGACATTTATGTAGATTAATTTTGCTTTCCGTAATCCTTATAATATATAGATACTTATAGATGAAATATGAAAATATTTTAAAGAATTATGAAAAATAAAAGCAATATGATCTCTGTCAATTATCATTTTGATATCACTAAAATTTTAATTGATAAAACACATGCGTTCGACTCACTGGCATCATTCTGCCAATAAGCCAGACTATATTGAAATATTCTGTGGCTGTTGGGAAAATAACGATTTGAATTTTCATGACAAGCACTCGTTGCATTATTGAAATTTTTAACCCAGTATTTCCGCGAAACTTAAACTGCAAATTAACATGCGGATTCCCCACCCTGACGTTTTATACTTTTTGCATGTCGAAACGCATAAAAAAGCTCATTTATGAATAATTTTATTAACCGGAAATAAATTTTAAAACATATATTGTTGTTAAAATAAACGTGCACCCTTATATGAATTTTACTATGGGAAAAATTGACGATGATCGCTGTTTTTAATTTTAAACGTTTTTAAAATTTTTTTTATTAAGATCTAAAAATGAGATAGGGCTTTATTAAATTATTTTTTGAACCATTTCTACTTTATACGACACTAAATCTAAATTTCCGATAAAATGCCCCAAGGTTTGTGAAATGAATTCAGAGCCTTATTTTGACGAGAAGAACTGTCAGATTTAAAAAAAATTTTCCTTCTGGCTAGTCTGGCGTGGACATTTAACACACATAATTTAGAAAGCGTTGTTACGGACTGAGACTGAGGAGCGCAAAGAGAAAAAGGTACAAAAAGTGAAACAGAAAGAGGGACAAAGCTGGAGGGCTGGACTTGATACAGGGGTTGTGCACTGCTTTGAAATTGATGGAAATTAACGTTAAGCTCCGGGTATGCCAGAGGATTAATCGTACACAAATGCACTTGAAGTATTCAGAGTGTCACAAGGGGGTTGCAGAGAGTTGGTCTGTACAGTTGACTGTACTCGAAACTTCAGGTATTTTTCCTATAAAAATTAGTTTGGATAAATTTTCTGCAGATACCAGACATACTGAATTTCACAATATCAATTCATCGAATTAATTACATCCCGACAGGAATCCGGTGTTCTGGATAATGGTGGCTGGTCCAATAAAAGCAGAAATAATAACCATAATAGAAATACTAAAAATTTTCTCAGCTTCGGTTGACTAATGTGATTTCAGTCTAAAATATGAAGATTAGTTGCAATTGAAAGTCAATAAATGATTAATTTTCGTAACTTGGAAGTGTTGTATTGTAAGGGTAACAAGTTTAATTATTATTATAGAGCAATATATTTGAGTAAGTTCTCTAAATAAATTCGATATTTTACGTCTGTGAATGTACTGTTCTGAAATGCATTTCAGTAGAAGAGAATGCTCTACAGTTTCAAATGGCTTTATCGACTGATTGAACTGATTCCATATGGTGGCGCCGCTCGTGGGAGGTAGTGCGAACTAAAGTGATTGCGATGCCATTCCTCCACTGAGCAGAATCAGAGATTTCGCCGGCACTGCTTTCTTCTCGGAAACATTAACGTTCCACCGATTCACTATCCACGAAGAATATTGCATTTTTAAAATAAAAATTCAACTTAGCAAAACAAATTTTTTAATTCTAGAAGCTCATGAAAGTGTTTCGCTTCTAAAATATAAATTCAAAATTTAACTTTCGATCTCGCTTTCGACAAATGATTGAAGGATCATAATAATAACATATTGTTGAGTGAGAGCATGAAAAGTACACAATACGCTCTCATTTTACAAATTTATTTCAACAAATAATTGTATAAGTATGTAAAAGTGTCAAGTTTTTCGGTGAAAATGTCAAAATTTATAGTCATTGTTCATATCAGTATCACTTGTTTTATTTCGTCTAATTTCAAAAACAGTTTTATTCGAATGTGGCATGATTGCAAATATGTCGTGAAATATAAAACTATTGATGTGCATCTGTTAATTTTCTTGCTAATGAATAAATACATTAAATATATATTCATGTACCATCGTGAAAATTCACAGCGCCTCCGAGGATGCAAAGTCATGCACGAAAACAAAATATAAGCTGTCGATCGAAACCAGAAGATTACATTACTCACTGACATAATGACATGGATATTCCATTTTCTCAAATTGTTGAAAAGTTTGTTTCCATACATTGAGAAACGGTTTTTATAAAACATCAATTTTGCACATTTTCAGAATGTGAATTTTCAAAATTTGTTGTCAAAGAGATTTTTTTGGTTCCAAGATGTCCTCACATCAAATCGGGAATTATGCTAACTAGACTCTTGACAAAGTTAAAAACTTGTTACTGAAGAAAATTGCATAACCAGGCCTTTAAAAAAATAGTATTAATTAACCCAAACCTCGAAATGTATCGAATAATAATATCAATTTTTTGCCAGATCCTAATAATTTTTAAAAGATAAATGTGCATGTATTATACAAGGCAATTTGTTAAATCAATGAATCAAACGCAAACGAAATAAGGGCAATTTTTATTTTATCACTAATTTATTCTTAAGTAATTTAACAATATTGATATCAGCTTTAAACTTAATTTTAAAGGTATAAGAGTGAGTATGAGATTTAAAACTTATACTTTGTGGTTTTGTTAGATAATAGTTTATCCCTTTAATCATTTTGCTGCATGACTTGCGTGGCGTGAAGTTTCATGTTCTCCATGGTGTTCAGAAGCATGTTCATGCTGATTTGATTCATGATGAGATGGCTTTTTCTCAGCTGCATGATGAGGTGGCTTTTGCTCAGCTGCATGATGAGACGGTTTTTTCTCAGCTGCATGATGAGGTTCATGCCCAAGTCCACGATGAGATTCATGCTCAAGTCCAAGATGAGATTCGTGCTCAAGTCCACGATGAGATACGTGCTCAAGTCCACGATGAGATTCATGCTCAAGTCCATGATGAGATTCGTGCTCAAGCCCATGATGAGATTCATGCTCAAGTCCATGATAAGATTCATGATCAAGTCCACCATGAGATTCATGTTCAAGTCCATGATGAGATTCATGCTCAAGTCCACGATGAGATTCATGCTCAGGTGCTTGATGAGCTTCATGACCAAGTCCACGGTGAGATTCATTGACAGGTAGATGATGATGATATTTAGGAGGATAAGTATGTGTAATAACAGTTATATGTGGTGTAGGATGTGCAACATTTGTATTAGATCCAGGATGTGTGCCATGTGCAGTAGATTCAGGACGCAGACCATGTCTAACAGAATCAGGATGTACATCATGTCCATAAGGTTCAGGACGTTCACCATGTTCATCAGCTTCAGGATGTATACGATGTTCAAAAGATTCAGGACGAGCACCATGCCTAGGGGATCCGGGATGTAAACCATTTTCAAAAGATTCAGGTCGTCCATTATGCCCAACAAATCCAGGATGTGCACTATGTCCAGCAGATTCATAACGACTGACAGGTGGATAACTTGTACCAGCGCTATGTCCACCAGGTGCTAAATGTGCACCATAATCAGCAGGTATATAAGGTACACCATATCCAACATGCCCAGCACCATGCCCAGCAGACCCAAATGCAGAATGTTCAGGATGCCCATTTACAGAATGCCCATATCCAGAATTTCCATGTCCAGGATGCTGATATCCAGCTTGCCCATATCCTGCATGCTCATATCCAGCATGACCATATCCATTATGCTCGTATCCAGTGTGCCCATATGCACCATGCCCTTGTGAATAACTAAGTTCAAGTTGCTTCAGTTTCTTTTTATGTCTACGTGCCATTATGGCTGCTGTTATTCCTGCCCCTGCTGCTATTCCTGCTCCTCCTGCTAATATTTCATCCCTGTTGCTGTCGTCCTTTTTATCTGCATCTCCTCCTCCTCCGGGTGCTGCTCCCGTTGGAGCTGCCGGTGGTGCTGCTGGTGGTGCTGCGGGTGGTGCTGCCGGTGGTGCTGCTGGTGGTGCTGCTGGTGGTGCTGCCGGTGGTGGTGCTTCCGGTGGTGCGCTCATTGATCCTCCACCTCCAGCAAGAGGGTCAGTAGCGCCTCCTGTAGTCCCTCCTAAAGACCCTCCTGATGTTCCCCCTAAAGAACCTCCTCCAGAAAGAGGATCTGTAGCACCTCCTGTAGTCCCTCCTAAAGACCCTCCTGATGCTCCCCCTAAAGAACCTCCTGTTGTTCCCCCTAAACCTCCACCGGCAAGAGGATCTGTAGCTCCCCCTAAAGCACCTCCTGTAGTCCCTCCTAGAGCCCCTCCAGTAGACCCTCCTAAAGCTCCCCCTGTTGTTCCTCCTAAAGCACCTCCTGTAGCACCTCCTCCGGCAAGAGGATCTGTAGCACCTCCTAAAGCACCCCCTGTAGTCCCTCCTAAAGCCCCTCCTGTAGTTCCACCTAAGGCCCCTCCTGATGTTCCCCCCAAAGCCCCTCCTGTTGTTCCACCTAAACCTCCACCAGCAAGAGGATCTGTAGCTCCCCCTAAAGCACCTCCTGTAGATCCGGGCAGTTGACCTCCAACTTCTTGAAAATAAGAAAGAAAATTAACTAACGTATTATTAAGAGGTAGACGGATGTAGTTCAGGCATTACATACGAATAGCTTGTAGAACTGAATATCGTTGATTTTTGTTAATCCTTCATTTCGAAATAACTTGGAAGAAGCTATGCAAGAGTGGGTCACTTTTGAGAGCATGTCATTTGAATTATTTGAAATATACAAAAAATTGCCCCTAAAACCTCAACCACAATAATTAACATAAGATTTAACATCACTGTAATAAATTTCATCGAGATTTAAAAATCAATAAGTATGAGAGATAAAGAAAACTGACTTTGACCATTCTAACCAACGACACGGCTTCCATATTAAAATATTGAACAGTTACTTATACTATTCATAGATAAAATTGTTTTATTCTGATTTTTCTACCTACAGCGATGACCTATTGGAGAGAGATTGGAAATAGTACCTCGGGATAGTTTACTAAAAACATTAAAAGTAACTCAATAATGGATTTTATCGACAGTTTTCGAATGGAAATAGTAAAATGGATAGTTAAGCCTTCCTGTAGTTCAAATTACTATTCTGAATAATTTACTACAAATTATACAGGGTGTCCCTGTACTCAAGGTACATTTTTATATTTTTGAATTCCTCATAAAAAATGGAGTTGAAAATAGTAAAAATTTGTTGTAAAGTTAATAATTCATGAGTAATTAACAAATAAAGAATAAACAATCGGAAGCATGCATTAGATGAACGACAGACCACGTGTCACTGACGAGGGTGTGTGCGCAAAAGAGCAATTTTAAATTTGCAGGAGGTTGTGAATATTATTGGTGCAACTTCACACGGCAACTGAGATACGATATTCTTAGAAAATATATTTTCCTTTAGAATACACGCTGAATTATTTTAACTTCCTTCGAGTATTTATAATTCTGTAGAATTCAAACGAATTCTTAGAATTCACTTGTGCTCCTTTGAATTCTTTTTCAATTCTCTGATATCTTTTGAATTCTATGAATTCTTTTGTATTCTCTAAATTCTTTTGAAATTCTATTTTTTTTTAATTCTGTGAATGCTTTTGAATGTTGTGTATTCTTCTGCTCTCTGCGAATTCTTCTGAACTCTCTAAATTCTTCTTAATGCTTTGAATTCTTCTTAATTCTCTGAATTCTTCTGCTATTCTCTGAATCCTTCCGAATTATCTGAATTCTTCTCAATTGTCTGAATTCTTTTAAATTCTCTGAACTCTTTCAAATTCTCTGAAACATTTTGAATTTTTTTGAATTCTATAAATTCCTTTGGAATTCTATTTTTTTTAATTCTGTTAATGCTTCCGAAGTTTGTGTATTCTTTTGCTCTCTATGAATTCTTCTGAATTCTCTAAATTCTTCTTAAGTCTCTGAATTCTTCTTAATTCTCTGAATTCTTCCGAATTCTCTGAATTCTTCTAAATTCTTCTCAATTGCCTGAATTGTTTTAAATTCTCGGAATTCTTTTGAATTTTCTGAACTCTTTTAAATTCTATGAAATCTTTTGAATTATTTTGTATTCTCTAAATTCTTTTGAAATACGTTGAATTATTTTAACTTTCCTTGAATATTTTGAATCTTGTAGGATTCAAACGAATTTTTCGGAATTGAATTTTTTATTGTCTTGAAATCTTTACCATTCACCACGAATTGTTCTAACTTGTTCCAAGCCTTTTTTATTATTTGAACTCTCCTGAGGTATTCTAAATTCTCTTATAAATTTTTAAATTTCTGAATTCTTTCCAATTCTCTGACATATTTTGAATTCTATGGATTCTTTTGTATTGTCTTTTTTTTTTAATTATCTGAATTCTTTTGAAATTTTCTGAATTATTTGAACTGTTCTGAATTTTTTAATTCTTAAGAGGCCACTGAATTCTTTTAATGGTTTTTAATTGTCTTCAAATTATTAGAATACATTTCAAGTTACTTTGAACTCCTTCAGATCTTTTGAATTTTCTGATTTTTCCTGAAATCTTTAGAATACATGTAGAATTATTTTAACTTCCATCGAGTATGTTGCATTCTGTAGAATCCAAACGAACTCCTAGAATCCACATATAATCCTTTTACTTCTTTTGAAGTTTTTTTGGACTCTCTTAAAACCTTTATAATACATAATTAATTATTTTAAATTTCTACAATTCTTTCGTATTATCTGAATTCTCCTGAATTCTTTTGAATTCTCTGAAAAATTTCGTATTCAAATAGTCTTATGAATTCTTTTTCAGTTTTCTGAATTCTTTTGATATCTTCAGAATACTTGTTGAATTATTTGGAATTCCTTCAAGTGTTTTGAATTCTGTAGAATTCTACAGGATTCAAAATATTCGAAGGTAGTTAAAGTAATTTAACGTGTATTCTAAAGATTTCAAGTGAATTAAAAATATTCAAAAGAAGGAGTTCAAACTAACTCAAGGTGTATTCTAATAATTTCAAGATAATTAAAAAGCATTTTTAAAACATTCAGTGATATCGTGAGAATTCGAATAATTCATAATAGTTTAAAGAGTTCATTAAATTTCGAAACACTTCAGAGAATTCAGAAGAATTCCGAAGAATTCACAGATTTCAAAAGAATTCACAGAATTCAGAATAAATGGAGATAATTTTAACAAATTTAGACAATACAAAAGAATTCATTGAATTTAAAATATGTCACAGAATTCAAAAGAATTCAGACAATTCAAAAATTATCAGAGAATTCAAAACAATTCAGGAGAGTTCATAGAATACAAAAGGATTGCAGAAATTCAGATCAAGTCATGGTGTTTTATGAAGATTTCAAGAGAATTGAGAAAAAAAACGTCAAATTTTCTGTAGAGATCGTGTGAATTCTACAGAATCAAAAATACTCAAAGAAAGTTAAAATAATTTAACGTGTATTCTAATGATTTCAAGATAATTAAAAAACATTGAAAAAATGCAGTGATATCCTGAATTCAGCAAATTCAAAACAGTTTAGAGTTCAGAAAATTTTAAAACGATTCAGAGAATATAGAATCAATCAGGGAATTCAAAGAATTTGAAAGAATTCAGAGAATTCGGAAGAAATCAGAGAATAGCGAAGAAAACAGAGAATAGCGGAAGAATTAATATAATTAGGAAGAATTCAAAGAATTAAGAAAATCCGGAAGAATTTACAGAGTGCAAAATAATTCACAAACTTCAAAAGAATTTACAGAATTAAAAAAATTTAGAGGATTTCAAAAGGATTTAGAGAGTACAAAAGAATTCATAGAATTCTAAAGATTTCAGAGACTTTGAAGTAGTTCAGAGAATTCAATGAATTCAGACAATTGAGAAGAATTCAGAAAATTCAGATAATTTAGTAGATTTCAGAGAATACAAAAGACTTGGAGAAATTCAAAATAATTTATAATGTACTGTAAAGCTTTCAAGATAATTGCAAAAAACTTCAAAAGAATTAAAAAGACCACAAGTAAATTCTAAGAATTCGTTTGAATTCTACAGAATTATAAATACTCGAAGGAAGTTAAAATAATTCAACGTGTATTGTGAAGGAAAATATATTTTCTAAGAATCTCTCCCGTCTCTCAGTTGCCGTGTGAAGTTGCACCATTGATATTCACAACCTCCTGCAAATTTAAAATTACTCTGTTGCGTACACCCTCATCAGTGCCACATGGACTGTCGTCCATCTGACGCATGCTTCCGATTGGTTAATCTTTAATTGTTCATTACTCATTAATTATTAACTTTACAACAAACTTATGATTATTTTCAATTCCATTTTTTATGAGGAATTCAAAAATATAAAAATGTACCTTGAGTAATGGGACACCTTGTAGTATCCGAACCCGCAATTTAACACCTTTTAAGAGCTATATGCATCGATCAATTAGATTATATTGCGAGAAAAGAAAAATGTATAATTAAATACAAATAATTTGTACAATCTTCGTCATTTTAACGACAATTTGATCGCGTTTATAAGCCGGTGACACCTGACGCCATCGAATGCGTTCATAAATTGTTAGAAATCGGGATTCGAATTTAATATAAAAGTACAAAAACTACTATTTACCTGATCGTCTTCATAAATAAAATTGCAGGGTATTTCCTTTCGTAAGATTTTACCGAAAATGGTATCTCCATCAGGAGTTGCAGTTTGCGCCTTTTCCACTTCCATCGCCATTTTTCTCTGACTCGGTGTGTCGATTAAAAAATTCGAGTATAGTGGCCTAAACGCTGATGAGGATTTGAACATCTGTTTAAAGGGAAGCCTCATCATGCGGCACAAGTAATGGGGAGATTGTGAAACAGCGTTTACGACCACGAAGGAATAGTAAGGAGTGGTATTCCTGTAAGTGGGGAGTGGGACGAACAACGTCCAAGAATTCCTTAATGCTTGCCACGGCTGAAAACTTGGTCTCTGTATAACTCTAAAGCTAAAAATGTGTCCATTTGAAGTAGTAAAAACTGAGCTGCAAATCATTTTAAGCAATTTTAAGCTAGAAATATTGAAAATTGAGCGATTACATTTTTGTTATAAACTGAACACTTCTTGAATCAGAAAGTAAAATACGTTTATTTCAAATAGTTTAAAAATCCTTGAAAAGCTTCAAAATTTGATTTGAAAATCTTGAAACATCTATAACTTGTTTTAAATTTTTTCAAATTATGAATTAATTTTTTAATTTTTTCAGACTTTCTAAACATCTTTCAAAGTGATTCGAATTCTTCCTTTTGAAGCATTTCACAATTCTTAAAAATCTTCTAAATTTTTTGTTCGAAATCTGCACAAATCCATATTTTGTTTTAAATTAGGCTGTGGGCTATTCACACCGAAATTTCGGTACGAATAGCCAAATTTTGTCGGTGTACGTAGACACTTTGTTTAAATTATTCGAAGTCATTTCAAATTTTAAGTCGAAACTAAATTCAACTTACTTGAATGTTTTCTAGGAATAATAATAGGTGTTCAATATTTACTACACATCAAAATTCAACAATTTTACCCAGAAATTAATTTTTTTTAAATAGAACAATTAAAATTGTAACCTTCAAAGTTTAGTTTATTTTTGTTCAACTTTGAATATTTGATTTATAATTACTGATTTTGAATGAACAGTAAAAAATTACTAAATATTAAGCAATTGTTATTTTTCTTGATTAAAAAATTTCAAATTTCAAAGTTTCAAATTTTAGACTAAAACAATATTTTAAATATAATGAAAGTCTTTAATTATGAATATATTGTTTTAAAGTTATTTAAAAATTTTAAATAGTTTATAAAGCTTCAATCATGCGTTTACATTTGTTCAACTACTGAGACTTTCCAATTTAAGCAGTTTAATCTTTAACGTTAAACTCTGGAAATTCTTAAATTTTGAACTGATTTCGAATCGTCTTATATAATCAATTATTAATCACTTGTCAATCCTTGATGCACAGTTCAATTTTAATAATCATTATAATTTATATTCACAGTTGATCAACTAAAAAGGTTTTTTTTTTGTTCAAAATTTCAACACTACTGATATTTTGGAGCATCTGTAAATAGATGCAGATTTTTACATCTAAAAGCAGTTTTCTCAGTTTTCTTTCGCTGAGAAGATAGAAAATGTCGCAAAGATCACTCAAAACACTTCAAGATTATTTAACACTTTCAGTAAATTACTTTTAATGTGTTATTAAATTTAACGTTATTATTTTGCCATGCATATGCAACGATCATAGGCCAAATGCATAGCTGGCGCCACCACACAACCAGTCAACACATAGTACATTTTTAACTCAGAGTTCCAGGGGGCTGGGGTAAGTATACTATTTTACAGGTTATGTTTGAAAGCAGGAGATTTAGTCTCAAAAGCGGAACGTTTAAACTTTTCAAGAGATACATGGTCTGTTCCCTAAGTAGTAGGACTGAGTAAAGTAGGCGGAGTAAATATCGCGCGAGAAGTAAACCTTTTTGTAGGCTTCCGTCACGCTCTCAAAATGGACCGCACACTCGAGCAGCGCTGCGCGGTGAATTTTTGTGTTAAACTTGGAAAGTCTGCAACCGAGACTTTCACCATGATTAAGCAGGCGTACGCAGAGGATGCAATGAGCAGATCAGCTGTATTTGACTGGCGCTACTCGAGCATGTGGTCCGTTTTGAGAGCGTGACGGAAGCCTACAAAAGGGTTTCTTCTCGCGCGATATTAACTCCGCAAATTCTCGGAAGTGACTGTTCGAGCATGCCTTTGGTTCCTGACATCCTCCACAACCATCCTGCCCACAAAAAACTCCTATTACTCCGTCTGGGCTATAGAAAGTCAGTCCTACTACTTATGCAACAGACCCTGTATAGCAAGTGCAAATGTTTTAAAAGATTCAAATATATATTTTTCTAAAATTAAAAATTTAACTGTTGAATTGTTATTGTATATTAAATTTATAAATTTTAATTAAAATATTGCAAAATAGCTCATTCCGAAATCTTGCAAGAGTAGCTTTTATTTATAATTATTGAAGCAAAAAATAGTATTTATTAATAAATAATTAATCAAAATTTAATTTATTTTAATGATGAAATACAACTTGTCTTTTCAGAAATTAAATTTATATTTTATTTTTCGCCTTTAAAACTAAGTACTCGTGCAAGGTTAATGATAGTGCATTGTATTACTCTATTAATAATTTATACAATTATAAAATTAAATGAAATACATTTTTTAATTTATACAAAAAATATAAAAGAAACTTTCCATGATTTTCCCACACGTTTTACGATTGAAACTTTCAAAAAATGTCAGTGATTTATATTGCTTAAAATTTTCAAAATTCTATTTATTTGGAATGTTTTAATTTTATCCACAAAAATTGTAACATCCATGTTCGGAAACACGAACAAGATTATAAGGATACTCAAAATGACCGTTATCAGCAAGTGCAACAATGTCAAATCACGGTACCGCAAACAACCATCAACTTAGTTTCAAAGGCAAAAAATAACGTATAAATTTAATTTCTATAAAATCATGTTGTATGTTATCATTAACATAAATTAAATTTTAATTAATTATTTTTTACGTAAATAATTATAAATAAAAGTTACTCTTGAAAGATTTGAGAATGAGCTATTTTGCAATATTTCAATTAAAATTGATTAATTTAATAAACAATAACAATTACCCAGTTGAATTTTTAATTTTAGAAAAATATATATTTGAATTTTTTAAAACCTTTGAACTTGCGATCTCCTAATAAGTTTAAATTTGACGCTTTTGAGAATAAATCTCCTGCTTTCAAGCATAACCTGTAAAATTGTGTAGTTACCTGTCTACTGCAGAAGCGGTGGAGCCTTTTTTCTCGGTGGGGGCACGGGTATAGACTTATAATATTGAATAGTACAATTTGTACATATTATAATAAAATTATACTATGTAAAAATTGTACATTAATAATAAATAATAAATACAGGTATATATACGATACGAGCGTGAAAGGGGCTCCCACTTCTGCGACGTTTAGATTTCGGGGGTAATGCATGAGAACGCACACAGGCCTACTACGCGCATGCGCGCGTATGCAATTCGCAGTGAGCCAACGTCGAATTCAAAGCAGCGCGCATTCGCGCACACCTAACTCTCGAGTAGGGTGGGGGTACAGGGGAAAAAATTCCGCTCGCACCTTTGGAGTCGGGAAGCTCGTATCTGTTTTTGTGCTCGTATATTTAGAGCTCGTATCCTTGGAGTTCGAGTGTACAAAGATTTCACAAAGATTTCAAAGATTTCGGATAGATTTAAAAGATTTCACAAAGACTTTAATGATTTTAATAAATTTAATCATTGAAGTTTCAATTTTAATTATTTAAATTAATGAATTTCTCAAAGATTCCAATAATTTCACAAATAGTTAAAAAAAATTTCAAAGATTTCGGATAGATTTAAAAGATTTCACAAAGATTTCGGATAGATTTAAAAGATTTCAATAATTTCCCAAAGATTTCAAAAGGTTTCGCGAAGATTTCGGATAGATTTAAAAGATTTCACAAAGACTTTAATGATTTCCCAAAGATTTCAATAATTTCACAAATAGTTAGCAAAGATTTCCAACGATTTCAGAAAGGTTTTACCAAAATTTCACAAAGGTTTCGAATAGATTTAAAAGATTTCGATATTTTCCCAAAGATATCAATAATTTCACAAAGATTTCGGATAGGTTTAAAAGATTTCGCAAAGACTTTAATGATTTCCCAAAGATTTCACAAAGATTTCAATAATTTCCCAAAGACTCCACAAAGATTTCAAAGGTTTTGTAAAGATTTCGGATAGATTCAAAAGATTTTACAAAGACTTTAATGATTTCCCAAGGATTTCACAAAGTGTTCAATAATTTCACAAATGTTTCGCAAAGATTTCCACAGATTTCAGAAAGATTTTACAAAGAATTCACAAAGATTTAGGATAGATTTAAAAGACTTCATAAAGACTTTAATGATTTTAATAAATTTAATCATTGAAATTTCAACTTTAATGATTCAAATAAATAAATTTCCCAAAGATTTCAATAATTTCACAAATAGTTAGCAAAAATTTCCAAAGATTTCAAAGAGTTCAAATAGATTTAAAAGATTTCAATAATTTCCCAAAGATTTCACAAAGATTTCAATAATTTCACAAAGATTTCACAAAGATTTCAATAATTTCCCAAAGATTTCAATAATTTCACAAAGATTTCAAAAGGTTTCGCATAGATTTAAAAGATTTCACAAAAACTTCAATGATTCCCCAAAGATTTTAATAATTTCACAAATAGTTAGCAAAGATTTCCAAAGATTTTAGAACGAGTTTACAAAAATTTCACAGAGGTTTCAGATAGATTTAAAAGATTTCAATAATTTCACAAAGATATCAAAAGGTTTCACAGAGGTTTCGGATAGATTTAAAAGATTTCACAAAGATTTCCAAAGTTTCGGATAGATTTAAAAGATTTCACAAAGATTTCAATAATTTCCCAAAGATTTCAAAGATTTCGGATAGATTCAAAAGATTTCACAAAGACTTAAATGATTTCCCAAAGATTTCAATAATTTCACAAATGTTTCGCAAAGATTTTCACGGATTTCACAAAGATTTCAAAGATTCCGCAAAGATTTAGGTTAGATTAAAAATATTTCACAAAGATTTCAATAATTTCCCGAAGATTTCACAAAGATTTCAAAGTTTTTGTAAAGATTTCGGATAGATTCAAAAGATTTTTCAAAGACTTTAATGATCTCACACAGATTTAAATAGTTTCACAAATGTTTCGCAAAGATTTTCACAGATTTCAGAAACATTTTACAAAGATTTCAAAGGTTTCGCAAAGATTTCGGATAGATCCAAGAGATTTACCAAAGACTTTAATGATTTTCCAAAGATTTCACGAAGATTTCAATAATTGAGTGTCCGGATGCAATAAGGGCACATACAATTTTCTCGTGTGAATGAGGTCCCCTGAAGGCTTTCAACAAAATTTTCGAATTTTAATTTTTAAAGGATATATCTGGATGTGAAATTGTATTGCGCATCTTTTTTCCTGTAGATAAAAAGTTGTAGCTTCTTTAGTTTACAAATTAAAGCCGAAATCCTACTTTAAAAAAAAATCAATTTTAATCCGTTTTTCATTTTAACTCGCGCTCCGTTCGACAGATTTTTGAATTTTTAATACAATTTTCAGAAAATGCGCTCTAGATATCCGTCGATTGATAGAATAAGAGGAATCAAAAAAAAAAAAAATTTGAATAATTGTTATTAATTTTTTTCCGGTGTTCAGAGTGAATCGGACTTTTGTAACTCCCACCGTTTCGTTTATCGAGGGAATTTTTAGCAAGGAAGCACTTCTCGCGACAAAAATGCGGAAGAAACTGTGCTCAAGTTTTTGGGAAAGTTTCAGATCAAAATATTCAATAGTTTAGGAGTAGCTATGATTTTAGTTGTCAGCGCTGGGGCTTTCGAGTGTACTACAGGACTCTGGGGCTTGCCGCCGTGACACGTTCTCGCGCTATCAAGTTTTTGCGTACAGTACGATATTAATTAAATTTCTTAGTGAATAAGAATTTAACGATAGTAAGTAGAAAGAACACTCATGAAATAAAAAAAAAAACATCGAATTATTACTCATGAATTTTATTCCATTTTTAATTAATTAAAAAAAAGGCTATACAATTTAATCTTCATCAGAAGACAGAACAGAATCATCGCTCGCTTTGCTGTTTGTTATCGACTCAAAGTATTCACATAAATAAATATAAAACTAACATTCTATATTTAATTTTTTATTAATCATTGATTTGAATTTTTTTAATTTTGACGCAAAAACAGCTAGAAAATTATTACGTTTTTATATTACTTTTTCCCTGTGTATAATTTAATTCTATGAAATTCTAGTAATAAAAATTATTTATCCAATTAATTTTATAAATTTCAAAAACCCAATTTATTATTTTCTCTATTATTATTTCAATTAAAATAATTCCACATAAAGGTTTGCCATGCAAGATAGACGAAGTAGAAATTTGCTTACACTTTATATATTGGGAGTTGATATAACAGTATTAATTCTTAATTTAAATAGAAAAATTATTCAAACCTTTACCTTGTTTTTGCAAGCTTTTCGTACATTTTGCGCCCATTTACTCTCGTCTCTCATTTTTTTAATTAATCACTTTTTTTTAGAAAAACATATACAAAAAGATTCAATATAATCTTTACACTAACTGATCTGTCTTAATTTAGCGTGTGTCCTGTAGTACACTCGAAAGTTCCAGCACTGACATTAACTAAAATGACGTTTACTCCTAACTTATTGAATATTTTGATCTAAAGCTTTCCCAAAAACTTTAGCACAGTTTTCTCCGCATTTTTGCCGCGAGAAGTCTTTCCTTGCTCGAAATTCCCTCGATAAACGAAACGCTGGAAGTTACAAAAGTCCGATTCAAGCTGAGCATCGGAAAAAAATTAATAACAATTTTTCAAATATTTTTTTTTAATTCCTCTTATTCTATCAATCGTAGGATACACAAGAGCGCATTTTCTGAAAATTTTAATAAAAAATTCAAACAACTGACGAACGGAGCGCGAGTTGAAGTGAAAAACGTATTAAAATTAATTTTTTGTTTAAAGATAGTTTTTTGGCTTTAATTTGTAAACTAAAAAAGCTACAACTTTTTATCTAGACGAAAAAAGATGCGCAATGAAATTTCACATCCAGATATATCCTTTAAAAATTAAAATTCGAAAATTTTGTTGAAAGCCTCCAGGGGACTTCGTTCGCACGAGAAAATGTTATGTGCCCTTATTGCATCCGGACACTCAATTTCACAAATATGTCGCAAAGATTTCAGATAGATTTCACAAAGATTTCAATAATTTTGCAAAGGCTTCACAACGATTTCAAAGGTTTTGCAAAGTTTTCGGATATATTTTAAATATTTCAATAATTTCACAAATATTTCGCAAACATTTCCAAAGATCTCAGAAAGATTTCACAAAGACTTCAATGATTTTCTAAAGATCTGTTATTCTTACAATTAGATCATAAAAGTATCCATCTTAGCTAAGCTTAGGACTGGATTCAAGAATTTGAATAATGCTACGTATTTGAATGATTGCCGGTTCAATTGGACTGTGATTTCCCGGCTATTAGACCGGCAATTTCCCTATAATTTCTTGACCGCATGTCTATATGCAAAGGAAATGAGAATTTCTATTTTGGAAAAATTCAAGCGATACGATGAATTTAATCATTCTATTTCAGAGGGAGGGCACAGCAACACTTTGCCCCACCCTTGTCGATTTCTGGGGGGGGGGGCATTGCCCTCTGTGCCCCCTAAGGCTCCGCCGCCTCTGATCTACCGCACTTAATATAACAATCAAATTACAAATTTATTCCGTAAAATTCAAGTTTTTTTTGCTCTATATATTAGCACGTAATCGTTAAAATAAGCAATTTTAAATTTAATTAGCTGAAACGCCTACGCATTCCCACTCTTGCAGTAATCGCGAAAATACTACTTGGCGTGACAAATAGTTTCTTTTCATAAGGGGTATCATGTCGTGCTCTACAAAATTAACAGTTCGAGTATATTGTTGCTAAGATCTTTTCAATTTTAGCAAATACGTTTGTTGTTATTAAAGAAATATAAAATATGATTTATTTCGTAGCATGCGTATTTTTTATTGTACTTTATTACTTGATAACGGCTACCGAAGGGGATCAGCAATTTTGAGGTTATATTTTGTGGTTAAATTATAATCCTAATTTTATTTATATACAAAAATCTATTTTTTAAATACTTTTATTATTTTAATTATACAAAAGCATTTACGGTCATTGCAAATCATGTAAATTCCTAGTTTTCATACTTTTTGCATGATACATACCGTGTCAACTTGCAATTTTATGTAAAAGGTATTCAAACTAGAAATGTTGTCCATTTTTGGTCATGGAAATAAATCAGAAATAATATCCTAATTTTCAATTAGAGTATACAATATGCACTGGAATGTTAATTTTATATTTTGTATGAGAACTAAAAGCAATGTGGAAAAATTCGAAGAAGTAACTTATCCATATTATGTAGTTGACTTTTGTTAAATTATCCGAACTGGCTTTAACGTATCCAGGTATACTGATACTCTATAAAATAAATTCTTTTAGCCAAAAGACGTTGTTGATTAATTATTTTTATGATATTTATCAAATTGACACATGTACTTTCGTGAGCTTTGTAAGCGTGTGACGTCACACCACGTGTTTCGCGCATGGGGGTACCACAGGTTACGTTTAAAAAATCGACAATTCCAGTCGATATTTTGTCACCTTTTAATTAATTATTATAAATTATTGAATAAACAAGACTGAGTTTCAATTTCACATTTCAATTCTTTGGAAGTCAACGTTTATAACAAAATTAACTTTAAGCAAAAAAAAAAAAAGAACATTTTGGATGTATAAAATTAACTTACCTGATAGTATCTGGAACTGTACCAGGTAATGGAAATGTAACTGATTTGAATTCCTTTGGAGCGTAACTACTTCGCTTCATTTCTTGTACATCACAGTCATCTAAATTAATCTGCATTAGCCAATAAGCTGTAGTTGCATGGAATTTTGAGAGAAGACTTAGACTTTCAGGGTACAATAAACTGGCTCTCAGTGACAAATATCTGAAATATAAAGTAGCACCTAAGAGAGAAGTAATTTTTATATTTATTTTTTCTTACTTCGTCATTTCCATTTCCATTCGATGCGTTATCACTTCAAGAACTTCAGAACTACCGCCAGCTTGCGCGTCATTGTAAACCCTTTGCATCCTTGCCAAATCTTGATTTGATCTGCAAATTAGGATTAAGAACTTTCAATTTGATGCAATCACTTGCAACTGCTTGCAACCCGAAACTTGAATTATGATTTAAATCATCTCAATGACTAAAATTGTAATTTTATATTCAGTTTTGTCTGCTTCTAACTTGTCCACTCTATTTTCGATTTGAAATCATTATAAGAATTAATTGATTTTTAGGTTAAAAGTATAAATTGTAGATGGGCAGAAGCATGTTATTATTCAATTTTGACTGTTCATTCATAATATACTGTATTTTACTATGTATATCATTTTATTTCATGAAGATGAAAAAAACTAATATTTTTAAATAACTGGATAAAACTTGAATCATAAAATTATCTTTTCTATTAATTTCATGATTGAAGCCTTCGTTATCGTCGCTTAGAAGCATACTAATCTTTTTAATTATCATGAATTAACCTTGAATTATATTTAATTCCTTTACATTTACAAGAATGTTTTTGAATTACGTAATATGGAATTAGTATGAAATCTTTGAATTCTTTTAAATTCTTCTGAATTAAAAAATGTTCGATTTCGAAAAATTGTAATTATAAATATTCGTTATTCTAAATCTTAACTACAGATTGACAATAAATAACTCTGGCAAGCATGCTAAAAGTATACTTAAAGGTATTATAAGGATAAAATCATGTTTTCAGAACTTTTTCTGTTTAGGAATATAAATTAATTAAATTGATATGTAATACTTTATTCAAGTATAAAGAGGTAAACTATTCCGAAGTTGAGATAGTTGAAATTAAAATTATCACCTTATGTACGTAAAGAGGACCCAATGAGGTATAGAAAATGTCACGTATTTTACCTTATTTTACAGTGTCTGACCAATTTTTAACGGCAAGGTTTGTGCTAAACCGTGCAAATACTGGCATACTTTAAAAAAAAAACAAATGAGCAGAATGGGACAAAATATCCTTTGAAGAGGAGCGGCGAATGGTAGTGGATACTTTCAAAATTTTGGCAGTTCTCTGTCAATAAAGCCAATAGAATTCACTTTGAAACTCAATAGCAAGTATAAATAATAAAACCATACTCTAACAAAATATAATGTTACTTTTTTCATTTCCTTTATTACAGTACACTTTTAACCAAAAATGCTTATCTGACTTATTTATTGTCATTTATTATCACTTACAGATAGCATGTTTGCAAATTTTTTTATTTAGAAAAGCTGATGCGATCCAAAATGAAATATATAATATCTAAAGAAAGATTAAAACTTACCTTAACAATTTTTCTAACATAACTCGATGACCAAGATCCAGAGCTCGATGCGTGAGGAAAAAACACTCCGTGACAAAACCAAATTTTTCAGCAACGGGTTTTGTTTCTCCTTCAGGGGTAGGGACCAGGCAAGTTTCTGAACTCATTCCTTTCAAGTGCAAACCACGAAGTAGACATTCTTCCTCATTTTTTGCCTGTGTGTGAGGAAAATCATTCATGAATGTCTCCTTATTTTGGTAATGCTTTGCATACAATATTTTCTTCTAAATTGAGGTAATCTCCTCTTACCTCTGCTGCACAATAAGTTGGATCAATTTTCAAAATTTTCGGATCATTTGCTTTAGTGCAAAATGGCTGGCATAATTTTAGCAGAATATTCTCTAAATTTAACATAAATCCGTCAGAAACCGATGCATCACTTTCCATGCCAACGTCGTTGTGAGCACTCCAAATTTTTCCTCGACTAGCATTAGCATGTAAACAATCTCCTACCCATTTTAAAGTTATGTGTCGAGTTTGCGGTGTACATTTTAAAAGCAGATGAAAAAGTTTAAAGACTCGTTCGTTTAAGTTGGTTAATGCGGACCAAATTGTTCCTTCAACGGTTGTAGTGGCCTGAACAATGTTTTAGTCATGGGGTGCTTCAAATTCTGCTACTTGTTGAAATAAAAAAATAATTTATTATAAAAGGTTACCTGTTGTAAAGGTTTGTCGAAAAACTCGAAAGGTGCATCAGCAGTTTTAGGGAGGCAACTAAGATTCAGCAGTGCTCCCAACAAAGTATCAGCATATGCTTTGCCAGAATTGCCTTTTGGAGTGCTATATATAATCAAGCACTGAGCTAAAGGTTCTATCGTTGCAAATATTTGTAAAATGTCAAACCAGTATGGATGGAAAATAAGGCGTTTGCTTTCAGCTATCTCGAAGTATATGATATCAAGCATAGGCTTAAAGGATTTACTAATGGCATCCTGATTATCTTCTTCATGGTCCAAAGATAATTGTTCAATTACACCTGAGGTGAATGAAGAGACATTTTCGATTTCTTCCAGAGTCACAAGTTTTAAATAGTCTCTATATATCTAAAAAAAATCATGAGTTAAGAATATCCAGCGTACCAACTGGGGAAATGGAGAACAAGGAAAAGTAGTAGAGAGGAATAGATCATAGCTATTAGGAAAGGAAGTAGTTTGAAGGAATTTGGATAGTATCTAAATGTAAATTAAAAATTATGTAGTAATAGAGGTAAAAATTATATAAGCCCTTAAAAAACATAATAAAGAAGAGAGTTTAACTAATAATAGAAAAGTTGTTATAAGAGAAACAAACCTCCTGATCCTCGTAAAAGTCAGGCTCCTGTAGTGCAGTTCCAACATTCCTCAAAATTATTCGACGAAGTTCTGCAAAGGAGTCCACTAATTCATTATCTCTTTCATATGCTTGAAGTCGACAGTAACTGTCGAAAAGGTAAATAATAATGCTAGGTTCAATAATGTGTTGATCGATTATATCATCTTTAGAGGCTCCGTTTACTAGTTTAGATATTGGATCGGATAACATTAAGCGCTCGAAAACAGCGTGCTCTATAGAATCTGTTTCAATGTATACCAGTGGTTTATCATGCTTAAATTTAATCCTTTCTTGCAAGGTAATACAGAATACGTCTGCTATAAACTTTTTAAGTTGTTGCTCTTTCAGACCATCTTCAGAAATGTTCCAATCCTTTTCCGAAGATCTACTTTCATCTAATAGGATTTGGTGTTGAGAAGAAAAAGACACGGCATCGTTGACAGTTGAGAAAAGTCCAGCAAATGGATTACTATTTACATTGTTACTCATCTTGCTGATTATTTATTTTGCAGAGTACATATGCATTATTTACACTGCAAATCAATTAGATGTCTGATTATCAATACTTTAAAATGCAATATCTATAACATAAGGATTTTTGTGGTCAAATTAGACACACACTAGGGTGATCCAACAAACTATTTTTTGCTAAAGTGAAACTTTTGAAACTGATTAATGGCTCTTTAATTCCCCAAAATACTAAGCTTTGATGAGTTACAGGGAGAAAAAATTGTTTTAAACAAATAATAGGTGTTTAATAAATTGGAGTGTTAATTCATAAAGAAGAAAAATTATATTTTATAATAAGCGTCATGGTTGAAGAGATTCGAAAAAAAAATTAAAAAGCCACAAGTGAATAATTCATAATTGTTTAAACAATTAAAAAAGGTTTCTAATAAAAAATATAGTTATTCAAATTGATTAACTATATGTCTTTAAATCTAAAAAATACTAATGTTTTTCATTTCATATATACATATAGTTAAAAGTTTGTCATAAGCACAACCGCAGGATTTCGCCGGGAGCAGGTGCTAATCTTAAAAATTGCACCCGCTCCCAGCAAAATCGCAGTAAAATTTCAGCTGTAACCACGTCTCACGACCGTGAGATGGGTGGCCAGTCTGCGACGAATTCAATACTGAATCTTTTTCATGCTTATTTTGCATAAAATTATTCATGATAAAATAGATTTCTTTTCGATCTTAATTTAAAAAAAGTATTAAATTCTGTGTAGGAAATATTTTGCGTAGGAAAAATTAGTTCAGTATACGTTGGGTACAATATATTTTGTGTAGAATAAGTTTCTGTAGGAACGGGTGTTACTCTATTAGTACACCCAACTCTAGGTTTCAGCCCAGTTTCGGGGGTTGCCTGAAAATAGCCTTGGCAACGAATCGGTGGCATCCAAACGTAAACAGTCAGGGTCGTCTAATCCGTTTCCAATTGGAATACATAACATTGCGCAATATTGGCCAGCAGTTCTGGGAAGGCCTAGACCAGAAGGACAGAATCCGAGAGTTGGGTGCAATTCTATATTTAAAAAATATATACATATATTATATCATAAATATATATAATATATTAAAATTTTGGTCTTTAATTATTAATGAGAAGATATGTATGTAGAAAAAATGTTATATAGAAGATCGCTCATCATTTAAATATTAATGGTCAGGGAAAATAAAAAATTAGACAGGGAAAAGGGAATTTTGAAAATGAAGTTTTGCAGCCACCCTGTAAATGACTCATTCAGTGGCGTTTAGATCAAATGCGGAAGAAGGTTGACTAATTTTATCATTGGATGGATAAAAGCTTCTATTATTGGACTTGTTCAATTTCCTGATATCTGGGTATTCAGGGCCTTCATGACCTTTAGTTATCGATTCACAGTTTAAAGCTTTAATCATACAAATACTGATACTGTTGTTATAAAAAATCAGGAGAGAGAAACTATTGCAGTAATTATTGCATGGTTACTGCAGTAACGATTTAAATAGTTTATAAAATAATTGTGTATGTTTGATAAAAATAATAAATGTGTACCTACTTTAGGGAAATGAAAAAATAAAAAAATGAACTTCAAACGTGGTTAATATTTCCCAAGATCCTTTAGAAAATCCCATAGTTTGTTGAATCTTGAAGAAATTAAAATAGATTTTTATTTACTTCTTGTGGCAGAATATTACCACGTGTTTGCCCTGCTTGCAGGGCATGACCCAAAAATTGTAGTCAAAAATAAATTATTTTCTTTAGGTTTTTAATAGACCGACGGTTCCGTTTGTTTGCTTATTTCTTCCAAAATGATAACAATTAATTACGAGTGCGTGCAGCTCGGCAGTGAGTACGGTCTTTCTATTTAAACTTCAAAGGGGTTAAATTTAGTAGATTTCGAACTCAAAGTGCCAGGGCCGCCTTTAGGGTTGTGGGGGCCTTTTGTAATTCCTTCCTGGCTTCTTAAAAAAAAAAAGTCATTGAAGTAGGAGCCGTTGCAGAAATGTGCACATGTCGCAGCGAATTCGATTTACCGGATAGTTACATTTGTGGGGGCCATGTCCTTGCTGGCCCCGTACTAAATTCGGCCCTGCAAAGTGCCTACGAGATTAAAGAAAACTCAAATTTGAAACAATTGCATATTTTCTGGAAATCATAAATAAGCTCAGAACCTTTGAATAATCGTTTGGAATTTGAATCGCTTAAATATCTTAATTAGATCTGAAAATAGTATCACAGGCGCCCTTTAAACTTCATTGAAATTTCGATATTTATGAATAAAAATTGTTTGTGAAGATTTTTTTTTAATTTCCAGACTAGTCGAGGGTGAAAATGTACATTGCGTCGCAATTCATTGTGAAGGGAGGCCTTGTGTTCACGTTTTCTATGCAAAAGGTATTACCGAAAGAAGAATTTGGGCCCAAAGGATTTTGGAGACTATAACACCTGTGTTCCCTGTAAAATACACCTCATTACTGACTAGGGCAGGCTGGGCCTACTTAAAGGTAAATTTAATTACTTAATCGAAAATGGCCATTTAGTTAATAATAATCTAATTACTAATTTGGCGGTAAATAATATTTGAAAATTTATACGTAATTTAACTCTGAAAAAAATAATAGAGCAGCAAAGAGCACGAGCTGCAGATTCCATATAATGTGCAAACTCAGCCAATAATCTTTTGTCCCGTATATTTGTAGGTATAATACAAATAAAGTAGCACATAATATTTAGCACTATTAAAGTTGAATTGTTTTAATAAATAAAAAAAACTATAAATAGAAGGGAAAGCCAAATATAGTACTGTGAAATCAAATACAGGACTACAATATTAGAAAAAGTGGCAAAATATAATTCCTGAATCCTTCTTCTTTTAGGAAGGCGTCACGGGCTCTTGGTTTCCTGCTTGGGTTCTCTTGCAACAACGAACTTTAGTTTATACTCGCACTTTAGATCCCGTTAATTTGGAAAATATTGATCTCAGAAAAGCACGTTGCATAGGTAAGTCTCTTCAAAATAAAAATGACTCTTATTCAAAAACTAAAAACTGAATTTAACCAAATAATCATGTACTTTGTAACCTGAAAATTAACATTTATTTCCCTAATAACAATACAAAAAAAGAAAAAAATTAACTCTTGTCTTTCAGCTTTCGAAGTTTTCCATTTAATTATCAAAGAATACCAAATTTTTTTTAAATTCAGATTTTAATCCAGATATAAAGTCCTTTTATAGTGGATCAATTAAAAAAATGTTTGAAGGATTAACAGACCTGATGACCTAGTATACTTTTTACACAAATCAAAAAAATTATTCAATTCGTCGGCTCAGATGATCGAATGCAGGACGCTGAGACAAAAAAAAACGTTAATGCTGTATTCATTCAACCTTGGGACGTTCATTTAATCAAAGCTTATTGTCTAAATTTTGGGCCAACTGATAATACACGTCGTCCAAATAATTGCCGAATTATCGAGAAACTTCTCACCCAGCAGTTCATCGGAAAAAATAGTTACATTAATTTAAAAAAAGGACATGAATTTTAGACCAAATAGTTGAATTTTCAACTTATAAAGGATACATTTCTATCTGAAAGTGGATTAGTGCAATTTTCAGATAAAAAATTAATTTTCAAACAAACAAAAAAACAAATTTTCAACAAAAAAGTTCAATTTTAAAACAAAATTTTGAATAAAAGACATCAATTTTCAACAAAACTTTTGAATTTTAAAGCCTATAGGACGAATAATCTACAAACTGGTTGAATATTCAACCAAAAAATATGAATTTTTAACAAAAAAGTTAATTCTCAACCAAATAGTTTAATTTTCTACAACGCAAATTGTTGAATCCTCAACCTAACCAGATTAATTTAGAACCCAGTTGAATTTTTAACCACGAAGATTAATTTTTTGCCAAAAAAGACGAACTTTTAACAAAACACATCAATTTTCTACTACAAAAGATCATTTTTCAATAACAAATCCAATTTTTAACAAAAAATGGAATAGTTACATTATTAGTTGAAAAAATTAATTCTCGACCAAAGGAAAAAGAATTTTCAACAAAATAATTACATCTTCAACAAAAGAGATGAATTTTCAACTAAAATGATAAATCTTTAAAGAAATAAACTCTTAAAAAAAGAGTTCAACCCAAAAGATGGTTTCTTAACCCGGAAGATTAGTTTTCTATAAATGGAATAGTTGAATTTTCAAACAAGGAGGTGAATCTTAAAAAGATATGAATTTTTAACAAACTAATTCAACTTTCAAGCATGTAGTGGAATTCTCAACCCAAAAGATGATTTTTTAACCCAGAAGTTTAATTTTATAAAAATGGAATAGTTGCATTTTCAAACAGAGAGATGAATCTATAACCAAAAAAAAATTAATTTTTAACAAAGTAGTGCAACTTTCAATTAAGTAGCTGAATTTCTGACCAAAAAAGAGGACTTTTTAACAAAATAGTTGCATTTTGAACAAAATAATAAAAAATGTAACCGAAAACTACAATTTTTAACAAAATGAGATGAATCCCGAACCAAAAACATAATAGTAGACTTTTCAACCAAAATTAGTTGATTTTTATTGTTGGGTTCTAATAATTTAGTTCTCATTTTAACGAAAAACGAGAAAACGTTAATTCAACTACCACCCGCCCCCTTCAAAATTCGTAACGTATTTTATGGACGGCCCCTAAGTAAATATAATTGTTTATTTCATTATCTTATTTATTACGAAAATCATTGTCAATGTCTGCGCTTACCTATTGCGCAGACCGTACTATGTATATGATAGGATGAATCATATCTACTATACATATAGCTATATATTCTTCCAGTGAATGATAACAAGACATGTCGCAAAATGCAAATATAGCCTCGGTTTTATATTTCCAACGTCTGCCAGCTTCCTTCATGTTCATTTTCGCGTATTGAATTACAGAGGGATCACATGAAGTTCAAGTTTAAAAAAATGAAGAAGTAATTAAGTGATCGTATAACACTTTTCTTTTATTTTAAAAAACAGTCTGTGTAATTAATAACAATAATTTGACATTTTTATCCTTTTTGAGATCCTTGAAAAATTAAACTACAATTAAATTTCAATAGTTTTGATAATTTGCAGTGAAAATTTTTGAAATCTATAAAAAATGTAGGGATTTATTAATCGACAGGCTAGAATGAGTTATGATTTTGAATTTTGAGCCCTCTCAAATTCTAAAGTTTTTTCAATTAAATTTCAAAGCTTTTAAATTCAAAGGCAACATTTTTAAATTTAGGCTAAGGTTGGGACCCTTCCCAGTGGGCACGAAATTTGAGAATGTAATTGGAACGTCCTAAAAACGTTCCTTGGGTGTAAAAGTCAAAAGACGTTATTTAAGCGTTTCAAAAACTGTCCTAAGTCAGACCAAATAATGTTCTGAAAACGTTTCATGTTCGAAATACGTCCATAAAACGTCTCTGGAACATTGTATGTTTAAGGGACGTTATTTGGACTGACTTAGGACGTTTTTGAGCCGTTCTAATAACGCTCTTTAACATTGTGCCCACTGGGTTCTCTAATTTCTCAGACATAATACATTTTTTTTATTATGTTTTGCCGCAATTAATTTATTTATACTATATCATTTTTACATACAATGCATACATTAATTATCTAGTGCAATAAAATATTCATCTAAAATAAAATATATTCAGTTCTGGTTTTGGCATGCCAATAATTGGGCTAAGGTGCCAAGAATTGGTGCTCTTACCCTACTCCAGTGTTTAAAACAGTTAGGGATTCTATCAAGATTGATAAATTCAGTTAAAGTTCATTGATTTAAAAACTTGAAATTGGAAAAGCTATCACTTCTACAATCAACAATTAAAAATCTTAGTATTATTAAGTGATTTTTTGTATAAGGGAATATCCCAGACATTCGGCGGAAAATTTTGTTATTTTATAAAGTTTAAATTGATGCTACAAATTACAGCAGAATGTAAATTTTACTTTTGAATTGGAAATTGAGATTCACATTTATTGGAAAAAGAATAATTCTATAAAATGAAGCTAATTCAGGCTTAAAATGAAAATTGGTCTGCTTGAAATTTTTAGAATTATAAAATCTCGTTCGGATCTCTGTTTTAAATGTTTTATTTTTTTTTATATTTTAAATCTTTGTTAGAAGAAAAGATCGTAGCATTTTTTCGATTTGTTCGATTTTACTACGTGACTTACGCTCAAAAATAACATAATTTTTGTTGAGATTCAAATTCTTGTTTAATATAAATAGTCAATTCCATGGAGTGTCCTCAAAATTATTTTGCAATTTTGTTTGTTAAAAACTACATAAATTCTACATATATTCTATGAGATTTTTGCAAGGATGCTGTCGAAATTCCACTCTGAATTTCATCTTCAGAATTTCAGAAAAATTATGCTATATTATTTCACACTTACCGCTGAAAATAAGTACATTGAGATTTTTGAAAAATATAAATGTACCCAAAGTTTCAGCGGGGAGTGTACCAGTCCAAAATTGGGATTATCGGGGATAAAAATATGTCTTTTTTTGTATAATTATCAGTATTAAGAGAACAAGATGGTCCAAAATCTGGAGTCGGAAATATTCCTGTGGTGGTGGTTGATGCTGGAGGCAATGGAGCACTTCATTTGGCAGCCCCTTTACCAACTGAAGCTGCAGCTTGGCGACACGCTTTATACCAAGCAGCCACGAATTGTGGGCCAGCTCTGGATCAACAACAACTTAACCAAGATAATGTGCCTGTCATCCTCGATAAATGCATCAATTTCATTTACGCTCACGGTAAGTCTCCGGAAATAGCCAACCTCAATGCTGATTGAGTAATTTGAAAAACTTGAAGGAAGTAATATTGCCAAATTCACACATGTAATAAAAAATATATTTTCAGTTGAAGGGCAGTGGCAAAGCATGTCCCATTTGTCTGTATGATAAAACTGACAAAGATTTAAGATTTATTAATGTAAAATTTTACTATTTATCTAACATCAGACATATTCAGCAGAATTAAAATTTGTATTTGACACGACAAAAAATTACAACCTTAGGTAAATTTAATCTTCTTTACAAAAAATTTCATTAATTGCACGCCTACTGATTAAACTGTTTAATGAATGAGTTCTGTAAATTAAGTTACTTAACAAAACCTGAAATTTGTAAACGCTCGTTATTTTGCCATTTTTGAAGCTTCAAAATTCTGAACTTTTAAAATTATTTATTCAACATTTAATCAGTAAGTTTACGATTAATGCTACAAAATACGAATTTCGAAATTCCCTGACTTTTCCCTGCCCAATTTTTCATTTTCCTTGACGTTATAAATTTTTATTTTAGGTATAAGAATAGCCTTACATCTAGGAGATTAATAATGTTAATGTAGACAAAAGTTTTCTTTCAAAAAAATAATTTTTGGACTAAAAATGAAAGAGTTAGATTTCCAGTTAAAGTAATAAATTTTCAACTTAGAAAAAGGAAATTTTTAACAAAATAGTTAAATTTTCAACCAAAGTGATGAATCTTCGATAAAAAAAATGAATTCTCAACGAAAAGTGTGATAGTTGATATTTCCACCAAAAATTATTTCAATTTTCAATCACAAACAGTTGAACTAAACAGTTGAAACAAAAACAGAGTTGAGTTTTCAACTAAGCAAAATTTTTCAGCCAATAAAGCAAACAAATTTCATCCAAAATGTTGAGTTTTCAAGTCAAAAAGGTTGAATTTACAACCCAAAAATATGAATTTTCTACCAAAATAATGGAATTTTTATCCTAAAAAACACGATATTCCAACAAAATAAGTGAATTATCAACTAAAAAAAGTAATTTTCTAGCAAAAATGCAATAGCTACATTTTCACTTTAAAAAAAATAATTTCCAACCTGAGAAAATAAATTTTTAACCGAAGAAATGAATTTTTAACTAAAATTATGAATCTGCAATAAAAATAAATGATTTTTTAACCAAATAGTTGAATTTTCAACCCAAAAGATGAATTTTCTACCAAAAAATAAGAATTTTTAGCAACATAGATGAATTTTCGTAGAAAAAGGGATTTTCAACAAAATAGATAAATTTATAACCAAAGTCATAAATTTTTGACTAAAATGATGAATGAACTAAAAGGATTAATTTCCTGCCAAAAAAATTAAGTTTTAACAAAATATATGCGTTTTCGATCAAATTTGGAATTTCTAAAGGAATTTTTAACATAATATTAAAATTTTTAGTTAAGTAGTTGAATTTTCAACTGAAGAATATAAATGTTAAACGCAACATGGAATAGTTGAATTTTCAGTTAAAAAAATTAATTTACAAAAAATATTACTTTACGACAAAAAATTGAATAAAATAGTTCAATTTTGAAGAAAAACAAAGTTTTAAATTAATATGATGAATCATCAACCAAAAAAATGATTTTTTAACAAAGTAGTTCCACTTTCAACTAAGAAGTCGAATACTGAACGATAAAAGTTTTTCAGTCGCTATTAACGAATAGCGAAAATCTTGAATATACCCTGTAAATTCCAGATTTTTTCGTTTTTCTTTCTAAGAAGTATTCATTTGGAAAAAAAATCTTGAAAAAGAAAATATAATTTGTCATACTACAGGATGGAGATGTAAATTAAATCTAAAATTTTTACTGAAAGTATAAAAAATTAACCGTTTGTTGAAAGTTTTGACTTTTTACATTATTATTTAAATATAAATAATGCAATGATATGATATGCGTCCATCTTGATTAAATAAAATGTTACATTATAGATCTTAAATTATTTTTCTATGTTTCATTATGCACTTAAATGTTACATTTTTCTTACTCTCGAACTTTACAAATAAAATGTTGATATGAAAGTAAAATAATTTAATACATTTATGTAACAATTTTGTCCAGAAAATGTGGGAAATGGAATCTTATAGAAAATCTGAATCCAATTGAAATAGTCGAATTTTGATTCTACCTTATTGAATAGTTCATCCGGAAATACATTAAAAATGTATTTTTAATGTGTTTTAAGTGTTTAAAAAATCAAAAGTATGATTAATGAGGAAAGCAATCTGTTAATTTTAAAGAATTGTAAGTAAATGAAAAAATTGGAGTCATTCATATTGAATTAACTTGAATTTTCTCGCTATAATCAAGAAAATTCTGCCAATCATATACATCGTTCAATATATGTATATATTTTTAAAAATTTCAAATGCTTTTAATTCTTAATTATTCATTTTTTATTTGTTCTTTCGAAAGTTTTCAAATCTTAATATTCAAAAATGTCGTTAATAAAGAATTTTTAAATTGTTTATATTTTTAATGTAAGGAAATAAAAACCCAGAGACATCAGTGCGCGCTTCGCGCCCGTGCATTTTCTGCTAGTTTAAAAAATAATTATTCTATTGCTTCAAGTATGTTTGGTCTAAAAGCATTTTTTTGCATTTGGGTCACCGTTCTAAGTGTTACAACAATCTATAGTCGTCAATCGATTTTTATTGTTCGACAAAGAGTTACCTTATCTTTCAAATATTTGCTAATAGATTTGCAATACTTTCTTTTATATTTTTATTATTTGTACTTATTGTTATCATTAATGTCCAGACGATTGTACTTCTCATTTATTAAGTTACAAATTTAACACAGATTAACTCTCAATATGAAAACTGTTTTGAGCGACTTTGAGATTTAATTTCCATAGTATAAAAGAAATAATAATTCTTTCATAAATTCTCAGGCAATGAATAATTGATTGACTCACCTTCAGATTCATTCAGCAGAAAATTCATTGAGTCAAATGAGTCACTGACATTTTTTTCTCACTATAATTTACCATTTTTTTGTGAAATAAACCTTAAAGTGGAAAGACATAATTATTAATTAGTTTTCAAGTTAGTAGAATTATTTTATCGAAATTTCAGAATCAGCTGATTAGACAATTTAATATCAGTTGTTAGCTTGTTGATCTTGTGGCCTCGTGACACACATCAAGCGTATATACAACATTCTCGTGGGAAAAAATTTCTTTGACCCGAGAGAAGAAGGAATTGGTGTGCTATAACTGTTAATCAGCTGCACTTCGAAAAACGTTCAGCAAGAGTAGGAATTCATCCATCAGTTTCAATCCGTCGTGATTTAAAAATTTTGTAATCATATAGAAATTAGCTGAATCTACAACAAAGGAAATTGAATTAATTATATGTAAATTATCGACTGAGGTATCGACTTTGGTTGAATGAAAATTGCAGTTAATGCAGAATAGTAGAGATTTGCAGTATTGGAGGAAGTGTATCATTAAGATAAGAACTAGAATGCGGTATCTAAAGGTAGTATGGCGAAGGACAATAGTATTGAATAATGTTTTCCACTCTGCTTGCAGGAATCATGTCAGAGGGCATTTATCGTCGTAGTGGATCAAGTAGTGCGGTTGTGCGATTACTGGAGGCTTTCAGACGAGATGCTTGGGCTACCCAAGTCACCAAAGACTGCTACTCTGAACACGATGTTGCAACCGTTTTGAGGAGATTTTTAAGAGACTTGCCAGAACCGTTATTTCCATCCAAAATTCATGATCCGCTTTGTCGCGGCACTGGTGAGAACGTATTTTAAACCGATTTTACTCATAAGTTTCATCAACAAAGACCTCAATATTCAGAATAATAAATGAAGCCGTTTTTCAAAAAGGGGCGTACATAGTGTTTTGGTCAAAATAAAAATAAATAGACGAAGAGGGTCTTTTACCATTCACAGGGTGACCACAGGTCAGGGAATTTTGTTGGTCAGGGAAAATCAGGGAAAAGTCAGGAATTTAAAAAAAAAGTGTAAAATTCAGAGAATTTCTATAAGAGGGTTTATAGGAGCCGTTCATAAACTACGTCACATTGCCAGGGGCTCGGGGGTATTTCTTTACAAGTAAAGCATCTAAGTACAGACGTTACACTCTTTCTCCTATTCTCCTCTTTACCCTTTTTTAAGAATCCTCTTTTTCCCCTGTTGTCAAGAAATTTCACCTATTTCTCATTTTTTCGCTTTAATACGAAATAATTAATAGAAGCCATTAAGAAAATGCAACTATTTTTTGTTGAAAGTTAATTCTTTTTAATTGAGAAGTTTGCTATTATATTTTTGGTTCAGAATTCATCTCCTTTGGTTAAAAATACTACTATTTGGTTGAAGATTGATCTATTTTGTTGAAAATTCGTTTTTTTTTTGTTGACAATTAATTTTCGTACCTGAAAATTTAACTAATCAATTTTTAACTGAAAACTCATCGTTTTTAGTTGAAACTTTAACTGTTTGGTTGGAAATTTATGTATTTTGTTGTAAATTCATATTTTTTGGTAGAAAATTAATCTTTTTGATTAAAAATTCAACTAGTTGGTTGAAGATCCATATATTTTGTTGAAGATTTAGCAATTTTATGGAAAACTTGTTTTGTTTGAAAATAACTTTTTTGAACTGACAGTTTTGAACCAAAACTTCCAGTTTTTGTTCAAAATTTATCGTTTTCAGTGTAAATTTTAACAGTTTGGTTGAAAATTAACTGCTTTGGTTGAAAATTCGTCCTTTTGGTTTGAAGCTTTAACTACTTGGTTAAAAATGACCTTTTTGTTGAAAATTCATATTTTTGGATGGAAAATTGACGAAAACAGATCTAAGCCAATATAATTATCATATAAACAGAAAAGATTGTCTATAAAAATCACTAAGAAAAGTGGTCAAACAGTTTTCGTGTTATTCAGATTTTCTGGTAAAAGTCAGGAAGAATATGCATAGTGGAAAATAGATCTTAGTGGAAAATAGATCTTAGCCGAAAAAATAGTTAGATTCTAATTTATTGTGAATTCATAGTTTTTTTTCGTTCACTTTTTTTTGTGACTGAGCCCATTTTTCGCTCTGATTCAATTAGTCAAAAGTAGGTGAGTACTGAATCAAGGAAATAATGGATTTTTCTCCATCAGCAATCGTTTGCTTAAAAAATTATTATTTCAAATAAAATAATCGAGATTCAGATTGAATTTTTAAGGCAATAAGTAAATTTAAAAATTGAATTTAGTTAGTTTAAAAGGAATAAAAGTTTGAAGGCTTTACTTATTGGAGAAAAATAGATTTAACAGCTTTAAAATTGTAATAAAACCACTGCTTTTTAATTTTTCAGTTTCAAAATACACACAAATTTTAAAAGTAAAAGCTCTTTTAGAAATAACATGCTTCTATTGTTTGTAAAATCAATTTACTTTATAAAAAGATTGAATTACCGTTACGGAATTTTCCGTGAAAAAACTGTGTTCAGGGCTAATGTTACGAGAAAATTGCATAACACTAGCCGAACCGCTATACTCGGTCGGTTAGTTTTACAGAAAATTTCGTACTACTAGTCAGTGCCATCTTATAATTATTCCTATTTGGACCTAATCGCGATAAATAGAAAATAGACTCGTTATACAGAGAAGATTAATTCAAGATCATAAACTTTAGCCCAGATCCGAGTAGTTAAACTTTATTCGAAGGCATTTGACCACGAATATCGTAACGCTAAGTAGAGCAGTTAATTGGCAGGCTCGATCGGCAATTAGAAAGTGCTTTATGCATTGCATGTACAAGAAATTGCATCAGTAAATAGAATATTCTGATCGATTTTTCGTGATGACATTCAGCCAAAAATAATTTGTTATTTCAGATTTATTGTTTTGACTATAAAATTCTGACTCAAAATTTATGTAATTTATTGATTTGAGTTTATTTTCCGGGTTAATTAACAGACAGTAGATTACCCATTAATCTCTCAAGTTATTTTAATCGAAGAAGAAAGAATAGTGGGCTCATTTTATCACTCGTTTAAAATTACATCGACGCTTCTTATGCAAAGATAATCCATATATAACGGTTTATAAGATATAATGATAAGATTAAAACTAAAAACGATAAGGAAATGAAAAAGACAATAAGTTTTTAAATACTAATTAAAAAAAGTTCCCTTCGATCATAATCGTTTGAATTTCCTTCTTGGAGATCAATAAAATACCAATTTTAATGATAATTTATTTTTTTTTTTAATTACGGAATTTGTTGATTTTGTCTTCCATAAACCGGTGAGTACTGCTTCCAATAAGTTAACAACAGAACGTTGAACTCCAGTATGTGAATGCGATTGAACGAGAGTACCAATTGCTCGTCCAAGCGGGAATCGCGATGACGATGATTCATACCACCGATCATCGAAGGATTTTTTTATTATTATTATATCATTAAGCCGTTTCCCTTTCGGGGTAGGCGTGAATTGCTCGGTGGTAAAGTAGTGAGATATTATCTCCGGTTTATTGTGTTGGACATCTGTATATGGGGAACGGTGCATTGTTGACAGCAAGCATACAGCTTTGTTCTTTTTTGGTATGTACGAGAGAAGAGTAAACTTGTCTGAAAAATCGTAAGTGCTGGAACCAACTTCTCTGTTCTTTTTTGGAATAAATTTATTTGGTATGTGAGGTTTGTTTTCTTTCAGCGTCCCAACCATAGTGAGTTTTTTCTTCGACAGTTCAGATCCAAGTTCAATTGACGAAAAGCAGTTGTCGAGAGTGATATTACGGCCTGATACTTCAATACATTTCACTAGACGAACGACTGCTTGTGTAGGAATTTTGAGTTTTTTTTTTTCATTTGTCGACAACGTAATCCCCTGACTCAGTTTGCCAGTATAGATGTAATCATTATATAGGTAAGCATTATGAGCATCGGTGAGACACTCTGCTTTATGCCATGCTTTGTCGGTTTCTTTGGCATGTACATTCGAAAAGCAACGCGCCCTCGGAATGGAATCAGTGTCTCGTCAGCTGTAGCGTGCGCGCCCATTGAACAATTTTTCTGACAAACAGCGCTGAATGAATCAAAAATTTTGTGATGCATACTGCCTTGTCGGTTTTTTCTCTTTCCTTTCGGGTGTCAGCATTGTCAAACCTCATAGCTCTTTGTGATATGCCGCATGAATCTTGATTGCCAATTTTGCTGCGCATCGATTCAAGCTTTACATTGGTATGTTCAACAATTTTATGAACCATGCCAGGGGTGTAAAGAAGATCCCATACCTGTCTGGGCGTTGCCTCTTGACCAAGAGCACGCGCCGGTCCTTCAAGAGAAGAAATGCGAACTCTTATGACATTGTGCTGGGCCGCTTCAGAACCGTAAGGTAAAGGGTTCTTTTGCCAAACAAAGCACTTCCCCCCCCCCTTAATATTCGTTGCTGGTCGTACCTGAAGGTTGATTGTCGTTGGATGTTCCTGGGGGTCCATCGTCGAAATCTGTCCAATCGTCATCAGATGATAGATCTGATTCTATTTCATGATCAGACGGTGCACTATCCCCTTCTGAGACGGTAGGCTGATATGAGTCATCCGAGTTTCCCTCAGACTCTGAGCAATCATCAGCTCTAGCTAACGCCAATTCGACGAGACGTTTGACGCGGTTTGCGACGTTCCTTGGGGCTCTACGATCCATTGTCTGCAAGGAAAATTTTATTATGCTAGCAACTGAGGATGTCGATACATTTATAAGGAGCAAAAATAGCAACCGTTCCTGTAGCACAGAATTTGTGTTGGTTCACGAAATGTAGAAAAATTGATGCCTGAATAGTACCTATTCATTAGCAGTTGGAACATCCGGCTGTCAGGCGGATAAGATTTACGTTATTTACAGGGAAAATCCGTTTGAGAGGCGGATGATGTTACGACGGTTGACCAGAATATCCGTCTGTCAGGCGGATATCTCAAACATACATTAATCTGAATATCCGCCTGACAGGCGAGGTATGTTTAGTAATGTAGGTACTTACAGGTTCATGAAGCGCACTGATCAAAGAGACGACCCGCTCCGCACGACCGCTGGGACCCGACTGAAGCACTTGTGAACGCTCAGGGTCCTCGGGGCCTCTAATCCTCATCTAGCAACAACTTCTCATATGCTATCCGCCTGACAGACGGATGTTCCGGCGGAAGGGTTAAAAACTTATGTACGCTACCCCGAAGGTAACAGTTACCTGTCTACAGAGGTTTGAGTCTTCCGGAGTTTAATTTTCTTGCATTTAAGTAGTGGGTCATCGTCAGAAAAAACCTGGACTTTCAGTATAAATATTTATTTAATAAATAGGTCATAATAAGGTTATTATAACAAGGGTTCGGCAAGACAAGACTTTAGTTCATAGAGACTATGTTGTAAAAGAATCCGTGGGGGTCTTGTAATTACATATTCACATGACTTATACGCGCGAATATATAATTAAACACCAATCCTTTCCCCTCTTTATTTTACGCACGGTACGCAGAAAAATTTAACTATAAAGGCATTAGCACTTCTCACGCTTTGTAACAGGTTCCAATTCGGATCCGAGTAGGAATGTTTTGACATCTAAACGTCCGGGCCTGGAACGGAACCAGAAACAAACTCCTTGATCTCATTCCTGATCGGAACAGTTGCAACGCGAAACGTTTTGAGCCCAAAACGAAACCGGAACCAAAGTCGAAGCAAATCCGTTCCGGTTCCGAAGCACGCTATGTGGACACTAAGGTGGTTCTTATTTATACTTTGTGGAATTTTTTTTAAATAGCTCTGTTCTCACCATCTCCAAGTTTTATTCTAATGCTTAAAAAAAAATGATGTCCAAATTGGAGCCAAGGAAAAGGTAGCTTTTGGTAAATCTAATATTTAGAGGCAATGATGTATTACAAATAATTCCACGTTTTATTATCATGCTCAGAATTCGTAAGAGAATAAGAATCAATCATAAAGAGGGTGAATAACTATGGGTTCCGAAAGAAAACTCCAAAGTGACAAATTTGAATTTTACTTAGAATTGCGGGTCATTAACGTTTTTTGATAGTCTTCTTTCATAAATAATCATTAATCAATAACTTAAGACAATCTATTGATTTGTTAAATAATTTTTAATTGTTTGAACAACTACAATTTTTTTAAACATTTATTTTTTACCTAAGTAAATTCTTTTGATAATACAGGTTTGTTCAAGTCTATAGTTTACCTAAGAAAAGCAATTTTCGAAATTTTTCAATATTTTCAAGTACTGGTTTCTTTTGTAAGAATACTCATAAATTTTTGAAAGTAAATTTATAAAATTTCGAGGGCTTATTTTCACCACTAATATCTCAAAACTGATAGAAGGATTTTTAAAAATATTAACTTAATATTTTCAGCACTTCATATTATTTAAAAAATCATTCTTTTTTTTTGTACTAAAATTGTTCTCATTCACATAATTTTAAGTTATTGTAAGAATTAGAAAGATTCGTTGATTCGAGACGAATCGATTGACTTATAATATTAATACATTTTTTTGAAGAGTAAGGAAGTTATGGGCAGTTATATTATTCGAAAAATCTGTTTTTCACAGTTAAAATTTTTCCATTAACTTAGTACAAAATTGATGCAAGAACGGAAAAATTTTCTTGATTTGTCACAAATCGATTGCCCTATAGTAAGATAAGATAAACGTTTATTTTTCGGCCTGCTGTCCCAAAAAAACTGCTTTGCTTACACCTCCATGATTTACAGAATTCGTCTTAAAATTATTTCTTACAAACCAACATCCATCAACACCTTAATGATACTATAATTCTACGACCGCTCGCTCTTATCGCTTTGCCTTTTTCGCCTCGCACGCATGTCCCTATCTTTCGCCTTGCCTCTCATTGCCAACCTCTGCCTCCGCGGTTACTGTCTAATACTTATCTACTAATTATTGACAGTGTTCCACCCATGCATACCCCTTCCCACACAATTCACTCATTCTCTTCTTCCTAGAAAGCCAGAACCTATCACAACCCTCCATGCACCCACACTCTTCCTCGCTATAAGCTCCTGACTTACTTTCTCTCCTTTCTCACGCAAATACTGCGTTCTCTCTCTCTCTCTTGGCATAATTCACCCATAATTCCCATTGAACCTTGACCCTTTTATTCTCTCCCCCCCCCTTCTGCTTTCTCTCGCTTCATGCCGTTCTTCTTCACCACCTCATACACCTTGCTCTCCTCATGTATCCTTCTCACTTCATCCCTCTGCATCCCATTCCTTCCAAAATACCTTTCTCCTTCAAGCTCCATCTACCCCTCTCGTTCCCTGTTTTCCTTCTCCCACCAATACTCCCTAGCCAGCTTATTTCCCCCCACTTACAAAAATTTTTCCTCATACTTACACGCCCGACTCCCTGTTAGAATCTCTAAACTCGTTCTCCCCGCCTCCCTCCTAACAATATAATTAGGCGTGTCCCAGTGTCCACTTTACATACCTCTCCTGTGTCCTATTTACCTCCTCACTTTCCTTCCACCCCGACACCTCTAGTTCATACAACAGCATACCCATCACTAGTGATTCAAACAATTTCATTCTCCTTCCAAAATCACCTGCAAATAACTTCTTTCCCAACACCCGCACCTGTCTCATCACCACGTTTGCCCTCCTCACTACACAAACACACAAACTCCTTCACCTCCTGCATCGCCTTTTATCTTCCACTTCCACTCCCCTCCCCTATCCCTTCCACCTCCTTTCCTGAACACCATAACCCTGGACTATTCCGCATTCAAATCTAACCTATTCTTGTCCAGGCATCTTCTCAACCTCTTCATTATCTCATTTAAGTCCTCCTCGCTTCTTGCCAGCAACACTATGTCATCGGCATACGCGAATGACCCAATTCTAACCCCTCCTACCCTAACTCCTCCTACCACTCTGGCCTCTAGCTTACTTTCGATATCTGTGATTAAAACCGCAAAAAGCGGTGGGCCAAGCGGACACCCTTGCCTTAACCACATATCCATCCAGAATCCCTCTGAAATCCCTTCCCCTCGTCTTACCTCATCTTTCTTCTCTTCATATATCTCCCTTACCCTCTCCCTCATTGTCTCTCACAACCTCCCCCTATTCACCGAAGGAAACGCGCCTTTGAAATCCATAAAAAAACTCGTACACTCTCGACCCCTTCTTTACTAATTCTCTATGCACCACGTGCTGCAGAACGTAGATATTGTCGATAGTTCTCCTACCCGCTCTAAAGCCCGCCTATCTCCTTTCTTATACAGTGGCACTATTAATCCCTCTCTCCACCCTACTGGGAATCCCCCCTCCACTTCTCACTCCTCTCGTTTTGCTTATCCTTACTCTATGCTTTCTAAACCTATTTATTATCTTCCACACGCTCCCTCTGTCTCAACACTTCCCAACTCCTCTTCCAGAGCTTTCCCCTTTTCCTTTTCTTTCTTCTTACGCATCAATCTAAACCCCTGCCTCATTTTTACGTACTGCTCCCTTTTCGCAGTTCCGTCTCTCCATTTCGTGTATTTCCTCTTCAACTTCCTCCTCATCTTTTTACATTCCCTATCCCACCACGGTTTCACCATTCCTTGCTTTTTCTTTCTGAATATCTTCTTTTGCACACACCCTTTCACTTTCAAATCCTCCCATATCTCTTCCATCGACTCCTCTTCGAAGCGTACCTTCCTCAACTGCTTCTGATACTTCTCTATCGCCTTCCTCGTCCAGCTCACCCTCTCCCCCACCGACACTTCTTCCCCACCTTGCCTTCCGCCTCTCTCCTTCCTTATCCGAAACCCTAATGGCTGATGGTCTGATTCTACCCTCCCTTCTACTGCGAATCTCTCTGTGCCCTCTCACCCTTGCATATTCGTGACTACAAAGTCTATCAACGATACCCCAACCTTACTTACATATGTGTATTCTCCCTCTTTGTCCCCTGTCACTATACCGTTCGCCACCGCCCAGCCTCTATCCTCGATAAAGTCACTTCGAATCCCCCCTCCTTATTTAATATGTTGTCCTTCGATTTCCTTTCGAGGCTCTTCCCTTCCCTCCCCACCCTCGCATCAAAGCCCCCCACCCTCCAGTACCACCATACCCTCCTCTCTCTCGCCTAGCAAGTCATCCACCCTTTCTGTAATCCTTTCCATCCCATCCTTATTGTAAACTGTGACAAACTTACACATTACCACTCCTATCTTCACTGCCTGTAATTTCACGCCCTCCCCCTCCTTCTCTCCTTGAACGTCTTCCTCTTATCTATCCCTAAGCCCCGTTATAATTCCCCCACTAGCTACATTCCAGTACAGCGCCTTCACTACTGCTCCTCCCTGCTTTACTCCCCCCCCCCCTACTTCATACGAAACGAATTCCCCTGCAGTTCCTTCAACGGCTCTTCCTCCTCGTCTCACACCCACAATTTCTCATCTACTTTAATTTTCCGATACCCTACCTTCACCACTCTCCCTTCTCTTCTCTCCTTCCTAGCCCTGTCGTTCAGCATTCTTTGCACCTCCCTTTTCTTCCTCGTCAAATCGTGATCGATGCTTTGTAGCAGCGCTTCCACGCCCTTCCTTTTTTCCCCTCTTTTGCTTCAACCGTCTTATCACAATATTATTTCTCCTGTCTACCTTTTCTTTTCCCTCCATTCTCAACTCCATTGCCCTTATCCTTTCCCTGTCCGATATCGACTACGACCTTCCTAGTCGATATTCCTCCTTGCAAAAACTGGTTCGAGTGACAGCCCATATCTACAGGTTCTACAGACTGCGTTCTGCCAACCCTACGTTAGTGGAACCCTATTTCACGACGGAGGAGTTAACAAAGTGTCTCAATTTTTAGCTCAAGACTGCTCAGCTTCGTCATTGTCAGGCTGCATGCATGGCTCTGCAGAACCAAAAGAAGATTTCAAGGAAGAGTGAGCTCTTGAAATTGCATCCTTTCCTGGACGGTACTGGAATCCTGAGAGTAGGAGGTCGTCTTCAAAATTCTCTACTGAGCTTCAACAAAAAACACCCTATTATACTACCGCAACGAGATCAATTCTCGTATTTAACCGTCCTACAAGCACACACCCTCACTCTCCATGGAAGACAACAGTTGACCTTGAGCCATGTGTTGAGAAGATATTGGATAATCGGAGCCAAGATCCTGATTAACCAGGTCATTCGCAATTGCGTAACATGTAAGCGTTTTAGGGCGCGAACACCTACTTAACTTATGGGTAAGCTGCCCACTGACCGAGTCTCGAAGTTGAGTCCGTTCACTTGTACCAGAGTGGACTACGCTGGCCCTTACAACTTTCGGGATTCACCAGGACGAGGAATTAAATCCTATAAAGGATATATCTGTCTCTTCATGTGCCTCTTAACAAGAGCGATACATCTGGAGGCAGTGTCTGGCTACACCTCAAATGCTTTCTTAGCCGCATTCAGACGCTTCATCTCTCGACGAGATGCTTGTTCAAGGCTATATAGTGAGAATGGGATTACGTTCAAAGGAGCTGACCGGGAGCTACGATCCCTTCTTCGAGGCGCTAGAAGAATAATCACCAAAGTGGCCGAAGTACTGGCCAACCAAGGGACAACTTGGTCTTTTATTCCGCCGAATGCACCTCACTTTGGTGGCATTTGGGAAGCCGGTGTAAAGTTGGTAAAACATCATCTGAGACGATCGATAAATGCAGACTGTTGTCTAACCTTTGAGGAAATGAGTAACGTTTTGTGTCAAATCGAAGCTTGCCTCAACGCAAGATCGCTTTACCCTAATCCAAATTACCTAAATTCGATAAATGCCATCACGCCAGGTCGTTTTCTTACTGGTGGTCGTGTGACAGCTGTCCCAGAGCCCTTGCTAACTGAAGTCGATGATAAGGCTCTGATACGTTGGGCTTTTCTTTCCAAAATACCAGACAACTTTTGGAAGAGATGCTCTCGCGAATACCTCCATCATCTTTAACAACGATCGAACTGAAGACTGGAGACTAATCAAGTCAAAGTGGGAGACATGGTCCTTCTGAAGGAAGAAAAGGTGTCACCAACCAAATGGAGTTTGGCGCGCATCGACTAACTACATCCTGAACACGACGCGACGGTTTAGTCCGTGTGGTAACAATTAGGACACCAAAAGGCATCTATAAAAGGGGCCTGAATCAACTGGCAATACTGCTAGTTCGGACAGCGAACTCATTTAACCTACTTAAAGTGAATCACTTAAAGTGAATCCTTTACCTCTAACTTCCTCACCACGTGTTCTCCAGCACCTAAAATTATTCTTATCATTGTTTTATAATTAATAAACCTTAAAATTATAAAGACCCCCACTATCTTCCACCTCTCTCCTCCAATATTTATCTCTTCTACTATTAATCCTTCTTTTTGTTCTTTAATCTCTTTTGTACCTCTCTTTGTTATACATTCGTTCCTTACTCCCAGTAGCATTCTTCCCATTGCTCTGCCTTTTTTATTCTTTCTCTTTAAATTTTGAACGTACCATTTGTAACCTCTTGATAATCTTCCCCTTACTCTTCCCCATCCCTATTCATCTAGCTACGTCTCCATCATTACTACTACATCCCATTGTGTCAAATTTCTTACAAACTCCCTATCCTTCCTTTCCAAATCTGCTATATTCCATTAGCATATTTTCCAATCTTCCCTACTTTCGTTTCTCGCCTCTTTTTGTTTCCTACTATTTCTTATTTCTATATCTCCAGTTCCTGTCTCTCCTGGTTTCCCGATCCCTCATTTTTTTTAAAATTATTCTTCCCTGCCTTCTTCCCAATCCCACCATACACTCTCTGTCTGCATTCTCCCATACTTAACCCATGTTCTATTATTTGTCATCAATTACCTTTTATGTTCCCATTTCTTTAGTTTTACCAGTACCATTCTCTCCGCTGTTCGCTCTTCCCTTCCTATACTTTGCATCCAACCTTCCAACTCCTCTGCCTTTTTATTAGTCTCTTTCTGCTTTTCTAGTCTTTGTTCCAACGTCTGCATGATTTTCTCTAGCTTTTCCCTGACTTCTTCTCATTTCCTCATTTCTTTCCTAAGTTCGGCCATTTTCCGCCTAATTTCTTTCTTTATTTCCTCTCCCCTTTTCTCCTGCTTTTCTTAATATATCCCCATTACTTCTATCATCATTTCGCGCGTTTCTTTCAATCTTTCCTCTTCCATCGGATCTTTGGCCCCAGCTCTGTTTTTTTTTTCTTCAGGCCCTTTATTGTTCTCATCCTTCTCTACAAAACTATGTTTTTCCGTCGGCGATCTGAACATTTTCAAGTTTTTCAAGCTTGACCCTATATCTTCCTTTGTCTTCACTGCTTCCCCTCTCCCATATCTTCCTTTGGAGGAATGCCTCAATCGAACCTACGCTGTTCACTCTCAATCTCTCCTTTTCTGCAGTTTTGCTATAGATTCCCCTTGCCTTCCTTTCTTTGTTCACCCCTTTCGGCGTACTAAAAACTTCCTAACCTAAATCCCTTTTTTCCTTGCTGTTACTCGCTCCGTTAGCTATGAATCCAATTCAAACAATCTTGCCTTCTATCGTACTCTGTTTCCATTTATCGTCGCGTCTACCGACCTTGATTTTCTCCCTCTCTACCCCGCCCTTCTACAACCAACCTGGTCCTCCCACCCTGTTACAAACCTCAAACCAACCTAACCTCAACTTCCACCCAAATGAGTCTTGATCTCCAAAAGTATCCTCACCCCCTTGTCAATCTCTCACAAACAAACCCTTCTACACACTTCCACAATCCACTTACCTCAAATTTCACCACAAATATCAGAAAAACTCAGCATCAAAAATTCACAGCTATCTCACACTGTCATGCCGGAAACAGAAGTCGTTTCTCGAGTCACAGAACACTTATTTGCCTCAAAATTCAAAAAGTTGTCTTAAATTTTGAAAATTTTATCAACTTGGTATATTTTTATGAAAGTCAGTACCAGGGGGTTCTCCGAGTTTTAAAATACAACTTTTGAATCAAATTACAAAACTTCCAAAAGCTTGACTCAAGTCTTACATTTTTTATTAAAATGGTAGATTTCCATCAAAGCGAGTACGAGGGGATTTTTCGAATTAAAGAATACCAATTTTTATGTTAAATCCAAAAATACAACAAGTTTGACTCAAATATTGAAAATTCTATTAAATTGCCAGATTTCCATTAAAGGCAGTAAGAGGGGAATTTTGAGTCACGGAACATGAAATTGGTTTTAAAAGTAAAAACTCCAAAAGTTTGACTCAAATTTTGATCATTTTATGAAATTGATAGATTTTTATGAATGTCAGTACCAGGCGGTTTTTCGAGTTTTCAAATAAAAATTTTGAGTCAAAATATAAAAATTCCAAAAGTTTGACTCAATTTTTAAATTTTTTATCGTGGCCTACTGCTCGGAGATTGGCTAAAACTAAGGGAAATGAGGGAAGTTAGGGAACTGAGTGAAGACATCGTCAACCATAGTCATTTTTGTCAAGTAACTATATAATTATTCGTAAAAATAAGAAGTTTCGTCTTTTTTAGTCTGTCTATTGTCTTAAATTCATCCTTTTATTTTATCCTTACATGTAACTTTAGTATTATTGTTCAATTCTTTTTAAATCATTTATATTCCAATTCCCTATCGATTTCCCCCAAATTTTACATGACTCATAAACTGTTGGTGATAATTTCGCAATAATTTTATAAGGACCTTCAAAATCTTTATTTAGTCTCTTTGCTATTTTCGCATCTTTATTAGATAGGGTTTTATCTCTCTTACAAACTAACTCGCCTATCTCAAGCAGGAGTGTAGTAGTAGTTTTTATTTATCTATTATATCTCTCCGTGGGATTCGCCTGTGGATAGTATTTCGGCTTTCTCAGATGTCTGATACCAAATTTCTGGGCGAGTTCCCTAATCGTCTTATTAACGAACTCTGTACCATTGTCCGATAGCAAAAATCTGGGAGTTCCCCACTTCGAAATTATTTTTTTGTGAAATTCACTCTCAATCGTTGGGCCGTTCGCCTTTTTGATTGGAGATATTTCTACCCATTTCGTAAATAAATCAACGAACACTAAGATGTATTTGTTTCTGGATTTAGAATTAGGAAATGGTCCCATGATACCAGTGGCAACCACTGTCCATGGCTCCTCAATAATTCTTTTTTCCATTAGACCTATTTTTTCTGATTGCTGGGCTTTGTTTGTAGGCAAATTTCGCATTTTTGGATATATTTTAAAATTTCCGAGTACATCCCCGGCCAAAAGTAATTTTCGGATATTCTCGCATAAGTTTTTTCTATTCCCTGATGACCAGACTGTTTACTATCATGTCCTTCGCATAAGACTTGTTTCCTAAGTTTTTTGGGGATTACTAATTTCCATTGATTACTTTCGGGTAATAAGGATGGTTTTAAGGGGTCGGGTCTGTAAAAATATAATTTCCATCTCTAATTCGCCATTTTTCGTGCTCTTCAGATTTCTTTCTCACCTGCCTAAATTTTGTGTTATACCATTCATCATTTTCATCAATAAAATCTTTGTTTTTATTTTCCACGCTACTAGCTAAAATAGACGCTACGGATTTTTGTGATTCATTTGTTCTTGATAACGCGTCGGAACTAAATTTGCGCTTCCCTTCCTATATACAATTTCATAATCATATTCTATGAGTTCTAGGGCCCATCTTGCTAGACTACCTGTGGGATTTTTCAAATTCTGAAGCCATTTTAAGGCTAAACACTTTTTTTCAGAAGCGGAGTATTTTCGTTCTGCGCCAATCAAGCCTCTACTGGCATATGCTATCACGTATTAATAGGTGCTGTTGTGAACAACCCCTTTATCGTTTCCAAAGCTTTTTACTGTTCGTCTGTCTATTCCCATTTTTTACCTTTTTTTAATATTCTATTTAAGGGTTCTATTAATTCCGAAAAATGTGGGATAAATCCCCTGTACTAAGAGGCCATTCCTATCAAACGCTGTAATTGTTTGATTGTTTTTGGTCGTGGGAACTCTAAAATTAGTTTTATTTTGTCATCATCAATTTGGAGGCCTTTATTATTTACAACGAATCCCAGATATTTAATTTCAGAGCTATTTCAGATATATTTTGCCGATCGTAAGGTGTCCAAAATTTCCGCCATTATCGGTACCGGCTATAAATCTTTTTTAGTTGCCTTATTAACCTTCCTAAATTCTAAACAAAATCTATATTTTCCATTAGGCTTTTTTATCATTACTACTGGGTTTGACCAATCACTACTACAAGGTTCTATAATTCCTTCCTCTAATATTCTATCGATTTCTTCGCAACGAGTTTCCTCTGCCAATTGTTCCATTTAATGTACGAACTGTGTTTTGAGATCTATTCATTGTTGGGTATAAACTCACGTTATATAATCAGGTTTCCTTGCTTTTGGGATTATTTTCATTTCTTTCTAATTCTCTATCTTCTTGTCTATTTTTACTTTCTTTATTTTCTAAGTTTCTATCTGTGACTGAATGGGACATTTTAGTGATTTCAATTTTTCCAGATCTTAATTTCATGTATCTGTCCATTTTATTCAATTTTCTGTATTGAGAAAAATGTAAAGAAACATTTTATTTAATTTTCGCGCCTTTTTTTTTAAATATTTTAATTTCCTTGACTTTCACTTCACAACCCGTTAAAATATTAAATTTGGGTCAGAATATACTGTTGTTAATTTATTTTGTATATTATCGACTTTACTTCTCTTGAAATTCGACCGGAGACTAGCGAAATATGAAAACACGCTTGGCCTTGATCTTGACCGAAGGCAATACCGCACTTGTTTTGTTTTGATCGCGCCGAATTTGTAAGCTTACGCAATTGCGTCACTTTCTCTTTTCCATTTAAAAATTTTTCTAACCGATTTTTCTTCCTTTTTGCCTTTCTCCTGCCTATTTTCCTAGTCAGATTCACTTCCTATATTTTTTCTTATCTAGCCTGTCATTTTTCTCCCCGTTTCAATCTATTTTCTGTGCAAATTTGACTTTTATTAAGCTTTTTTCATTTTTTTTATTTTTAAGAAAAGTTAAAATCTAAACGTTTCTTAACACTGATTGTTAGTTTGTAACGGAATTTCGCGCAATTCCTAATCTACAAATTTACAGAGGTATATATATATATATATATATATATATACTTCAGAGACAAATTCATGAAATTAGTTGTTATATTTATAGTATTATTTAATCCGTTCCATGAAAAATGATACCTGGAAAAAACTTGAGATACCTGGAAAAAACCTGGAATTGTCAGGGACTTTTTATCCAGGATTTGAGTAGACACCCTGAATTTTCAATAATTTCACGTTTTTTTATAGTTATATTGCAACTATTTTAATATTATAATGAAGAAAATTTCTGTTAAGATTATTCTTGTTAATATTATAAGTAAATTTAATAAACTAATGCATTATTCATTTTTCGATGTCACTTTTTAAATTAGGAGCCTCACGATAATTTCATCAAAATTCATAATCTGTTGATAAATTTTATGATATTATCAAACAAATTTACAAAACAAATGCATTATGTGGGCATTTTTCGACGGAAAAATTATTTTTTTTCAATGTCACTCCTTTTAATTGGGAACTTCACGATAATTTCAGCAAAATTCATTATTAGTTGAATAATTTGATGTCTTATTCAAACAAATTTAATAAACAAATGCATTATTCGGGCATTTGTGGAGCAAAAGTTTGTTTTTTCAATCAACTAATTATGAATGTTGGTGAAATTATCGTAAATTTTCCCATTAAAAGGACTGACATTGAAAAAAAACGAGTTTTATCGTCGAGAAATGCCCGAATAATGCATTAGTTTTTTTTTCAATTTGTTTAAAAAAGACATAAAATTATTCAAATAATTATGAATTTTGCTGAAATTATCGTGAAGTATCCAATTAAAAAGGACTGGAATTGAAAAAAATTAATTTTTCCGTCGACAAATACCCGAATAATGTATTGGTTTATTATATTTGTTTTAAAAAAATCATAAAAAATTTATCAACGTATTGTGAATTTTGCTGAAATTATCATGTGGTTCCTAATTACAAATACTGACGTCGAAAAAAACTAATTTTTCTGTCGACAAATGCCTGAATAATGTATTTGTTTATTAAATTGGTTTATAATATTAACAAGAATAATCTTAAGAGAAATTGTCTTCATTATGATATTGTTTCATTCCAAATTTTGTTGCAGTAAAACTTTAAAAAACATAAAATGATTAAAAATGATAGAAAACACATTTTCAACAAATAATTTGTTTATATTTTTTGTTTATTGTGTCATGATGGAATTTTTTTTTAATTAATGTAAATCTATGAAACGTAGGCGATTACAACAATATTTTCCTATGATTGACGAGCACCGGGAACGTTGAATAGAAAAAATGGCCATTTTTTTGTCGTATTTGTTTATTAAATTTTTTTTTACAAATAAATCAAAAATCATACTAAGCAGCTTTCTTTGAAATTTTATCAGCTTTTTTAAAAAAATTTTGCGTCCAAATCGGACAATATTTGTGGACTTTACGTTATTTTTAACAACAAAAATTCGTTTTTTCCCCACTGTGACGCGGTTCGCGCGCGTGTGTTTAGTGCTAGTTTAAAATATTTTAGGGGTTCAAACTTAAACTATTTTAAATTTAAATTTGAGGGTATTGAAGAGCGTTGTATCTAATTTAAATTATAAATATTAATTATAGTAAGAATAGAAGTACAATTTTTTGACAGAATGAAGGGATTTTTAGAAGAGAAAATATTGTTGATTATGAGAAAGATTAAAAACCGATAAAAATGGTTTATTTAACCAATTTTATGTTTTCTCCGGAATTTTTATATCGCCCTGATTTGATTTTCAACTACCTAAGTATATCCAATTTAAAAAAATTCTTTATGGGCAGAAATCATTAGAAAATCACTTAACATTATTTAAAAACTATACAACTTGTTATAAAAAGTTTGTTTCTTCTTTTCTGAATGTAAAAATAAATGTTTAATCTTTCTCCTATTTCTCCCCATTTTCGTGAAAAAATTACCCTATTTCCCCTTTTTTGAGCCCTTTTTGGGCTGTGATCCCTGTAAATTAAAAAATTTGTTTCTCATTTATGTAATAATTATTATTACATAAAACACATTTTTTAATTGACAGAGATCACAGCCCAAAAAGGGCTCAAAAAAGGGGAAATATTAAACATTTATTTTTACATTCAGAAAAGAAGAAACAAACTTTTTATAAGAAGTTGTATAGTTTTTAAATAATGTTAAGTGATTTTTAATGATTTCTGCCAATAGAGAATTTTTTTAAATTGGATATACTTAGGTAGTTGAAAATCAATTCAGGGCGATATAAAAATTCCCGGGAAAACATAAAATTGGTTAAATAAACCATTTTTATCTGTTTTGAATCGTTCTCATAATCAACAATATTTCCTCTTCTAAAAATCCCTGATTGATTTGAATGGAAATTTTTTAATTCCTATTTTTTTTACAGATGTTTTACCAACGGATGATCCTGCTGCAGCTTTCAAAGACGCAGCCGCTGCTTTTTTGGTTGGTGCAATGCCTCGTAAGCAAGGAATGGAACGTAAAGATCTTTTGTCAGCAAACGTTAAGATCTTCAAAGTCCAAGGAGAAGCATTGGACAAGTACGCGCTCAAGGACGTTAAAGTTCTCGTTGTTGGAAATCCAGCAAATACTAATGCTCTTATTTGCTCCCATTATGCGCCTTCCATTCCAAAAGAAAACTTCACAGCCATGACCAGATTGGACCAAAATCGGGCCCAAGCTGCTCTAGCTGGCCGTCTAGGCGTACAGGTAAATATAAATTAGAGTATATACCTCCGAAAAGGTCACCCAAGAATATTTACTTAATACTTGACCTATAGGGGCTCCTTTTGCATCTAAGTTAAAAGTCTCAAAAAGATTTTTCGCGAAAGTTAATAGAAATTAAGTTATTAACCATTTTTATTTTTTCCAATAATTAGTTTCTTGCAAAAATCACGTAACATATTGGCCGTTTCCGAGTAGAAAAAAATTAATTTTTGTTTAATTGTTGTTAACATTACCTTAATTTGTGATAATTGACCAACATGATCAAAAATTGATGTATATGATTGTTATGAACATTTTTATTTTTAAACTATCATTTCTGAATACAAAAAGCCGTTTTTTTACTGAAAATATGTGACAATAAGTGAATAGTGACTTTACAATTGGATATAATGTATTAAATAACAATTTTCGCAATTGTTAATAACAATTTTTATAAACAAATGTATCAAGCTGCCGTTTCCTCCTAGAAAACATTATTTTTTCTCTAATTATTAATAGTATAAGCTTAATTATTAATAGTATAAGCTTAATTATGATATTGAACCAACAATATTGATTAAAAATTATTTTCTGTGATTGTTATAAACGTCATTTCTACATAAAGATGCCCGTTTTCACTGAAATTATCCGACAGCACGTTAATAGTGATTTTCAAACTGCATAAGAAGATGTTCAAGTTATACTAATTATTGTTGTTGCAAACTTAATTTTGGTATTTTACCAATTTTCTTACTACCTTACACACATTTTTTAAATCACTATTATTTATAAAAATCACAAGTATTAATTGTTAATCAATATTATTTTTCAATATCAGTATTAATTTACTGTCAGAATTTTCAGCGAAAAAACGGCTGTTTTGTATTTATAAATTATAAATTCAAGTTGAGTTATATAAAAAATGTTTATAACAATCATATACATGAATTTTTTATCAATTCTGTTGGTTAATTATCAAAAATAAGGTAATTCCAACAATAATTGAAGAAAAGTTCATTTTTTTACGGGAAAACGGTCGATTGGGACATGTGTTTATAGAAATAAAAATAAATGATAAAAACTCAACCAGTAACAAATTGTTTATACAAATGTTTGTAACAATATTAAATGTTAACTTAGGCTAATTTTCTGTTACAAATTATGACTTTTGTGAAAAAAATTAAATTAAATTAAAAAAAAAATTAAATAATATAAAAATTAGAGTCAAAAGAAAACTTTTGTCTGTGAGAAAAATACACAATTATTTGTTTATAAAAATTAAGTTACATATCAGTAGGATTATTTCTGTTCTATAAGTACAGTTGCAGTAATACTGGTCGCATTTAATTCTGACCTTTAAAAAAAAACATCAAAATAATTACGAAAAATAAATTATTATGAACAGTAAATTCCAGGTTTGAACTCAAAAATTTTAATTAAAAACAATTAGCAATTATTATAGAATTGAAAACTTAAGACTGTTAAAATTAGATTATGAAAAGACGCATTGAAAACCAGCAACCTCGAATTTAAAATTGAACAATCACAAATGATAAGTTTTTCGCGATACCAAAAACAAATGAACGGAAAAAAAATTCAAATTCAAACCCTCCGAATTTGAGAGTTTTAAATCACGGTGTTCAAAATTTCCAAATTCAAAATTTAAATATTATTCAAAATAATTGCCTTAATGAAGTTTCCAATTGATATTACATATTCCATTTTTAACGTTTCTAATTAAAAATTCTTGTACAATTTTGAAATCTTGGTATTTGGAAAAATACCATTTTGGACGTTTCATTTGATAATTTTTAATTTCAGAAACTTTAATTGAAAACTATACGTAATTGCATATAACTTTGAATATTAAAAAAAGGTACTGTCGTATTGGAGGTCCTTTAAACCGAGTTGAAGGGGGAGAAAATACACTTAAAATCGAGACAGTAATTTGAAATTGCCTAATTTATAAAGTTTCCATTGATGTTGCATAACATTTTGAACCTTCTTTCTTTGTATTTTTACGTTAAATTGTACTTTTTGTTAACTAAGATTTTAGGTTACTCTTTTCTTATTAAATGAAGTTCAAACATTAATTTTCCTCAAGCTGAATTCAATTTGAAAAAAATTAAATAAGCAAAATCATTGGAATGGCTAAATGGGAATCGTGAAGGTCAATGAAAGAATAATTAAAACAAGTTAATGGTAAAAAATAACTAATAACAATAATAAATACAATAAAAATATGGTCTATAATTTTAAATTTCAAATATCTGAATCATGTACTAACAGACACACATTATTCGCGTTCTAGCATCAAAAAAAAGTTAATGGTAAAAAATAACTAATAACAATAATAAATAATAATAATAAATATAATAAAAATATGGTCTTTAATTGTAAATTTCAAAGATCTGAATCATGTACTAAGAGACACACATTATTCGCGTTCTAGCATCAAATAAATATGAGGTATAAAAAATTGGAAATTATTGCAAAGCAAAAATGTCACAAGGAGCGGATTATAAAATAGCTAAATAGTCAAACAAGGTGTTCAGCGACCTTGAAAACCTGGAATTCTCCTTGAATTTTTTTTTAATCTTGAAAACCTGGAAATTCCCTTGAATTTTTCACGAGAACCTTGAATTAATTTCTTTTTCTTTTAAAACGGTTATTTCATTGAAATGCGAAAAGTAATTAAAATATTTTAGTCTAGTATGAAAGAATCATCTCGTCTAGAAGAAATTTTGCTACTGAAAAGATTTTTATTTAACAAGGTATAATTTATCTTTTACTCATTACAGAATAAATAAAGCGATTTCTAGGAATTTTTTGTAGACTTTACCAATTATGTTATAGATTACAATGAACAGAATTTAATATTGTGAATAATTCTATAAGTTTTTAGTTTCGTCTCCGTTAATATAGAATGTTAAAGTACATATTTTTTGTGATATTCAACTTACAAATTATAAAAATTATTAGCTGAAAATTTCGATGTTAATTCAGTTTCAGAATTAGAATGATCCATGGCCATATAACGGATTTTTCAAAAGTTTCACTACCCAGTTTTTGAGTGTACACTAGATTACAAAACATTACTAAAGATTTCAAAAGGTTTCCAAATATTTCATAAAGATTTAAAAATATTTGAAAGGATTTTGAACATTTTTCAAATATTTCACGGATTTCAAAGATTTAAAAAAGGCGTGTACATCAGATTTTAAATATTTCTCAAGAATTTCACAAAGCTTTTAAAACTGAAAATATTTAAAGGATTTCAAAGATTTGAAAAAGGGTACTGTACACCAGGTTTCAAAGATGTTAAAACATTTCGATGATTTGAAACGATTTCAAAAGGTTTCAAACCATTTTAGAAGATTTAAAACGATTTCACTAAGATTTCAAATAATTCAATGATTTCAACGAATAAAAAAGATTTAAGAAAAATTCCACAAATATTTCAAAAGATTTGACAACGATTTCAAAGATTTCACAAAAATTTCCCAAAGATTTCGAACATTTCATAAAGATTGCAAGGATTTCAAATATTTGAAAAAGAGTACAGTACACCAGATTTCAAAGATTTAAAAATATTTCGAAGATTTTAAACGATTTCAAAACTTTTTTAAACATTTTAGAAGATTTGAAAATATTTCAATCAATTACATGATTTCAACGAATAAAAAAGATTTTGCAAACAAATATTTAAGAAAAATTTCACAAATATTTCAAAAGATTTTACAACGATTTCAAAGAATTCACAAAAATTTCCCAAAGATTTCGAACATTTCACAAAGATTGCAAGGATTTCAAAGATTTTAAAAAAGGTGTACACCAGATTTCAAAGATCAAAAAATATTTCGAAGATTTCAAACGATTTCAAAACATTTTAGAAGATTTGAAAAGATTTCACTAAGATTTCAAATAATTCAATGATTTCAACGAATAAAAAAGATTTCACAAACAAATATTTCAGAAAATTTTCACAAATATTTCAAAAGATTTTACAACGATTTCAAAGATTTCAAAAAAATTTCCCAAAGATTTCGAACATTTCCAAAGATTTTAAAACTTTCAAAAGATTTTAAAAAGGTTAGTAAACTAGATTTCTAAGATTTCAAAAGATTTTGCACAGATTAAAAATATTTTATTGATTTCAAATGAATACAAAAGATTTCTCAATTATTTCAAAGATTTCATAAAAATTTCATTAAGTTCGAAGATTTTAAACGATTTCAAATATTTCAATGATTCAAACGAATTTTTTATACGATAAATCAGTTAATTAAAGTCTTTTTTTACTGGAAAGCTTTTTCGGTGCTCTGAAAGAAAAATGGTAAAATAAAAATAGTATAAGAATTAAAAAAAAATTTGATTACGAAATCTTGGAATATTTTTTTTTCTTCAAAATTACGTAATTCTGAGTCAAATGAAGATAAAAGTGTTTATACGTAGTGATTTTAAAAGCTCAAGAGTCACGCTTTTAGATGATATAGGTGACATAATGATCGGTTTTAAAAAGTATAATTATCACATTATGTGAAAATTGCGAAAAATTGCAAAACGTATAAAAATATTACTTGACACAAATTCATACAGTATGTGTAAAATAGGGTCAGAATTTAAAGAAAATCAATGTAATGCATAAAAAACGGTTAATTTATTACATTTATGGTCATACAATTCTTATTTTAGTCAGCGCAATATTGGCACAGTTTTGCCGTATGTTCATGGTACCACGTTTTGTAATATGTTTGCAGCATTTCGAGTGCGAGAACGCGTCTTCATTTTCGTTTCTGGAAAATAAGAAAAATATTGACTTTTTCTATTCAAATTTCTATAAAATAAGAATATTAACTTTTTTATTTAATAATTAAGTGGCAAACTCATATTATTATCATTTTTCTCACAAATATATATTTCTTTTTACCTGTGATACACGAGAGGCCTTGCATCACGACCAATCTCTCTCGATGGATGTTTCTGGGGACAAATTTCTATAAAATCAAGAAACCACAACATTCCAATCATAGTCTTTCAATCTTGCGTCACAAAAAAACCTACTTTTATTTTATTATTGGACACAACAAAAATTTTACGTTTTGTATTTCTCTCCAGATCACTTTTTGTAACGTATGGACGGGTCTCTAAACTTTTTTCGCCCCCGGGTCATTACCCCGGTTACCCTCGTGGGGAAAATCATACAAGAAATACTTTAAATGAATTTTTGAAAAAAAAAATGACAAAAGGAATGGTCGATGTCACTATTACAGTTTGGGAATCGCTTCCCAAAGTGACATCCGCTGCTTCAAGGTATCATGAAGTTACAGTCAGAGAATCTTAGGAAATCGGTGCTGCGCTTGATCAATCGGGATTTTTCTGAGTTACTTGCCTACTTGGCGATTGTTGAGTGTGAGAGAACACCCCCGAGAGTTGCCACTTGTTGTGGGCTTTGATTGTTGGGTGTATGAAACCCGAGTTGCCACATGTTGTGGGCTTTTGGTTTTGGGACGCGTGCCCCGGTTTGCCACTTGTCGTGGGCTTTGATTGTCACATTCATGTATAATATATACATCAAATGCGACCCGAATTGACGGCAGAGGGATTTTCCGGTAAGAGACTCCAACCTTCCTCCATCCTCCTCGTTGCAGAAGATGCCTCCCCCTAGTTGCCACGAAGACCTCCAGAGAGAATTTCCTGAATAGTGTCGGACCATTCCTGTCAACTGTAATCAGAACGGTTCTTATATACTTAAAGTTAGCCTGATCACACACCTTGCGAGAAACGCAAATTTTTCTACGCGAATAATAGCTAAATTCTTACTAATATCCTCATTCCTTTTCCAAAATAAATTGACCTTCGGTATGATGATTGAGAAAATTGAAGTTGGAGATGAATTAAATTGAGGGTTTTGTTGTAAGAAGATTAATAAAAATACGTGCACGCAAGTGCGGCGAGGGAAATTCGACCTCTGGTGGCCAAATACAGAAGCTGGTTGAATCATTGGATAAAGGACGAAGGGAGAGGATAATATCCTTTGAGTTAAGATGGCGACGTACCATATGAGGAATTCCGTTTTCACATGTTTGTGTCCACAGTAATAAATATTTTCTGCTGAAACATTGGTTAACTAGTAATAAACATGAAATTTGAGGTAAATAGTCTATTTTTCGTTTGATTAATTAAAAAAATATAAGGTCGGTTAAACAGAAATTATCTTTTTTTAATCATTTAAGTAAAAAATAGGCTATTTATACCCGTTTTGATGTTTCTTAGCATTTCCCAATGTTGCAGCGAGAAATGTTTATTATTACGGGCACAAATCTGTAGGAACCGAATTGCTGGTATGGTAGGTATTAAATGGTCTTCAATTTTGATTATATACTGTCGGTGTAGTAGATGATTTTGATTATTTACCGTCGGTATAGTAGATTAGAATTTCCCAGAGGGTACGAGATACCCTTTGTTCAGAATTGGAATTGCCTTCAAACAGTATAAAATCAAAATTATAGATCCCAATGATGAGAGAAATTTCTGGAACTATTTTCTTTTTATTTTAGTTGAATGTGTATAGTTGAAGAATTTGATGTAAGCCTCCCGCCCCCTCCACGTATAACGTATTATGTGAATTTTTTTTATTATTATTTTTTTTATGGGATATACCAATGTATCATTTTCCATGTTAAGAACAATGGAAAATGCCTCATGCAGGGTGGGGGGGGGTAAAGTTCCTGAAAAATATATAACGTATTTTGTGAGTGGTTCCATCTCTCCTTTTTCGAGAATTTCTCTTTTTCCCCCTGTTTTCCAGAAACTACCCGTTTTTGCGAATTAATTCATTTTAATTGAAATGTCTACTATTATATTTTTGCTTCAAAATTCATCTCTTTTGGTTAAAACCTCTACTGTTTGGTTGAAAATTAAATTATTTTCTTGAAAATTGAACTATTTTGTCAAAAAGCAATATTTTTTTATTCAGAATTCATCTATTTTTATTGAAAATTTAACTGTTTTGTTAAAAAGTCATCTTTTTTGGTTGATATTTGAACTACGTTGTAAAAAAAATAATTTTTTGGTTGAAGATTCATTGTTTTGTTTGAAAATGTAACTATTTTGTTGAAAATTTAATTTTTTGTCGGTTTAACATTAATTTTTGAAACTGATAATTTAAATATTCCATTTTTGGTTGAAAATCGATCTTATTTCTGAAAATTCATCTATTTGCATGAAAATTCTATTTTTTAAATTGTCTTTTTTAGTAAAAAATATTAATCTTCTTTGTTGAAAATTTATATTTTTTCCTTGAAAATTAAACAATTTGGTTGAATTTTTCTTTCTTTCTTGGTTGAAAATTCGAATCTTTTTTGGTTGAAAAAAAATGTGGTAAAAAAATTTTTTCTTTTTTGGCAGAAAATTAATCTTCATTGTTTCAAAATCATCTTTTCGTGTAAATAATTCAAGTTTTTCGTTGAACTTCATCTTTTTGACTTGAAAATTCAACAATCTCGTTTATTCCTTTACGAAGGATTTAACATCTCATCCGTTTTTTCACTTTACAACAATTTCGTTGTGTTCTTTTTTGCCTTCTTGGTTGAAAATTCAACTGTTGAGTTGAAGATTTTTTTAATTAATTTTTTTATCTGATAATTTAACTATTCCTTTTTTGGTTGCAACTTGATCCTTTTGATTGAAATTCTTTTTTTGTAGAACATTCAATAATTTGTTTCAATTTTTTTTTCATGGAAAGTTCAACTGTTTCGCTAAAAATGTTACTTTCTTGTTAAAAGTTCGTATCTTTTACTTGAAAGTTCAACTATTTGGTTGTAAAGGCAACTGTTTGGTTGAAAAGTCAACTATTTTGTTGAGAACTCATCTTTTCGTTTGAAAAATTTGACTGTTTTGTAGAAAATTCATCTTTTTGTCTTAAAAATTAAACTATTTGAATAAAAATGTAACTGTCTTGATAAAATTTCGTCTCTTTTGCGTAAATGTTCAACTATTTGAAATTATGAATGAAAATAATCTATTAGGTTGAAAATCAATTTTTTTTCAAAAATTCTTTTTTTCGTTTGAAAAACTCAACTTTTTTCAGAAAATACATCTGTTTCGATTGAAAATTCGACAATTTGGTTGTACTTTTTTTCTTTCTTGACTGAAAAATCTTTCTTGATTAAAAATTCATCTCTTTTGGTACAAATTTTATCTTTTTTTGGTTAAAAGTGCAATTGTTTGGTTGAAAATGAATCTGTTTTGGTTGGAGATTCAACTATTTTGTTGAAAATTCGTCTTTTTTGATTGAAAATGAAAATCTTCTCTTGGTTAAAATATTAACTATTACACTTTTTGTTGATAATTCATGTGGATTTTTTTATCGGTTTATTTAAAAGTTTATGATTTAAACATTTGATAAAAGAGCTTATTTTTGAATTTTAAGTGCTTACATATTGTTTAAATTTGGTTGTAAAGGGCTCTCTTTGGTTGAAATTTCAACAGTTTAGTTGAAAATTCATCTTTCTTGTTTGAAAATTAACTTTTTCGTTGAAAATTTGTCTTTTCGGGTTTAAAAGTTAAATTTGTCCTAAAGAATTCGATTTTTAGCTTGAAAGTTCAACTCTTTTATTGAAAATTCATCTCTTTGGTAGAAAATTCATCTTTTTTGGTTGAACATTCAACTATTTTTTTGAAAATGCAATATATTTTGACTTGAAATCTTCGGAATTTTTCTGTGGTTGAAAATTCAACTATTTTGTTGAAAATGAAATATATTTCGACTTGAAATCTTCGTAATATGTTACCTGCATTAATTTTATTTAAAAGAAAATTCTTCCCTATATTATTCCCCTATTTGTATGAAAAATCGCTGCACTTGCTTGTACTTGTATTCACGATTTTTCCAGAATTATGAATTAAATTTTTTTATTTTAAGCGAGAGAAATGGTTGCCTCCAGACTTCTAGGCTTAGAGAAATAATAATAAGTAGTTTATTTTGTCGTTTGAATTTTTTTACAAGTAGTTTACTATTTTAATAAGAAGCCCATTCTCTCTGAAAAATTGGTCAGTTTGGTGGTTCCAAAGGAAAAATCGGAATGGAAAGAAATGTCGACGTTTTTTCAATTTACAATCTATAACGGAAGGGTTGCTTTTTGCATAAAAAATTCTTAAAAAATCAAATACATATTGTGTTAAGAAGATTTGGAACTTAAAACCAGATAACTGACTCTGTACTGTTCTCCCACCTTCTTCTTTTTTTTTAATTGTACAATAATAAAATACTTCTTTTTTCAAAGAAAAGGCCCTTAAATAAAGCTATTTGCCACTTTCTTACCAAAGTTCCAATCAAATTCCAATTTAAAATCTTAAATCTTCATTTTCTACAAAAAGCCACTTTATCTGTTTTTTTTTACTTTAGTTTTTGTCTTGTGATCAGAAACGATATTTCTCAAAATTATTATTGCTTATTTATAAAAAAAAAACATATACCTTTTTTCTTTTTATAGATCTTTCAGCGAAAGACTTTTTTATGTTTATTCAGCCTCCCCATATCTCGGGAGCAAGTTTCTAATATTTTTAAAAACTGAAACATAGATTTTTAGTCGCTATCCAAAAGCAATGTTCAAAAACCATGAAATTTGAGCCTCCTAATTCTTGAATGATTTACTCGGAATTGGTTAACATTTTCTAATCAAACTCATTTTCCCCCAAATTTAGCAGCTCAATAACTCTGGTGTTAATTTTTATTTTTTGTCTAAACTAAAAATTGCACTTTTTATCGTGATCCGCAACCAAGCCTGTTTCAATTTTAGGTTCCTGTCTTTTTGAGATTGTAAAGTTCCACATTCTATTTCTCGATATTAGATAATGTCCTTTAATCATACTTTTTTGGTCTCAATTCAGAAACACTTCAGCTCGGGAGCAAACTCTTTTTACATTCTCATCTCAATGAGAAGGTATTGGTTTTATGTGAAAAATGACTTTCGCGGATTCAATCAAATGTCGATAGAAAGTGTGAGAAGGGGAAGTAGTGGCAGTGATGGGGAAACAAGGGGAGGGGAAGTAGAAGGAGTAAGGAGACGCGAAGTTACAGAAGTGAGGGGAAATGAGTAGAGGGGAAGTGAGAGGAAATTTGGGGAAATGTGAGGAAGTAGTAGAAATAACGGGAGGTCCAGTAGGGGAAATGAGGGGAGAGAAGCAGGGAAAGTGACGGGAAATAAAGAGAGGGGAAATAGGGGAAATAAGTGTAAGTGAAGGAAAAAGAACAGAACAACTATAGGATGTAAGGGGAAATAAGGGGTGGTGAAGTAGGGGAAATGAGGGGAGGGAAGTAGGGGAAGTGACGGGAAATAAAGAGAGGGGAAATAGGGGAAATAAGTGTAAGTGAAGGAAAAAGGAACAGGGCAACTATAGGATGTGAGGGGAAATAAGGGGTGGTGTAGTAGGGGAAGCTAAGAGAAACGAAAGATGGGGAAGTAAAAGAAATGATGGCGGAAGAATAGGAGAAATGAGGGGACATGAGGAGAGAGGATGTGGGCGAAGTGATGGGAGGAAAACTAGGGGAAGTGATAAAATGGAAACTAGGGGAAGATAGGGGAAATGAGGTGGGTAGGGTCGGTGAGAAGAAATGTGGTGGGAGTAGGAGAAGTGGAGAGAGGGGAGAGAGAGAGAAGTAGATGAGGAAGAAATTGGGGAAGAAATTGGGGAAGGGAGGGAAAGCGAAGGTTGAAGTGTCTGGAGGGGAAGTAAGGGGAATACATCTTTTGGCCAAAATTGCATCTTTTTTGGTAAAATATGCAATTTATTATTTAAGAATTTTTAATTTTGGTTTAAAATTACATTATTAATGTCAAAATTGAACAATTAGACAGACAATTTTTTTTTTGTTTGGAAATTCATATTTTTTTGTTAAAAATTCAAATGTTTTGTAGAAAATTCCTCTTTTTGGCTAGAAATTCAACAATTTAGTAGAAAATTAAACTGTTTGGCTGAAAAATAACTTTTTTGTTAAAAATTTATATTTTTGGCTGAAAATTAAACTACTTTGGAAAAAAACTATTTGGTTAAATATTTAAGTATTTATTTGAAATTTTAACTCTCCGGTTGGCAATTCGTTTTTTTTTTGTTCATTAAAAATTAATTTTTTATCTGAAAATGTAGCTATTCCATTTTTGGTTGAAAATTTTTTCTTTACAAGTTGAAAATTCAACTATTAGGTGAACAATTTATTTTTTTGGAAAAATTTGAAAAAAAAGGTGAAAATTTAAGTATTTGGTTGAAAATTCCTTTTTTTTAGAATTATTTTTTTCCACTTATTAATTGAGAAATTAATCTTCTTTGTTAAAAATTCATCTCTTTTTGTTGAGGATTCAACTATTTATTTAAAAATTCGTGTATTTTAGTTGAATTCAATTGGTTTGAAATTTATATTTTTTAGTTGAAAATTCAACTATTTAGTCGAAAATTCAACTGTTTCGCTGAAAATTCATCTTTCTTGATCAAAAATTAACTTTTTTTTGAAAATTCTACATTTCTGGTATAAAAGTCAACTGCTTACTAAAAATTTGACTTTTTATCTTAAAAACTTAACTATTTTCTTCAAAATTCGTCTCTGGATAGAAAATTAATCTTGTTTGTTGAAAACTAATCTATTTGATTGAGGATTCAACTAATTTATTAAATATTCGTCTTTTTTCGTTGAATTCAACTGATTAGATCGTTTTTTTTTTAAATTAGTTTTATTAATGGAAAATTTAACTATTTCATTTTTGATTCCAAAACTCTCTTTCTATGTTGAAAATTCAACTATATCGCTAAAAATTCAACTATTTTCTATAAATTTCAATTATATCGTTGCAAAATCATCTTTCTTGATTGGAAATCAACTTTTTTGTAAAAAATTCGTCTATTTGGGTAGAAAATTAATTTTGTTTTTTCAAACTTTATCTATTTGGTTGAGGATTAAACTATTTTGTTAAAAATTCGTTTTTTTTTCGTTGAGTTCAAGTGGTTGATAAATAATTCGATTTTTTTAAATTAGTTTTTTTAACTGCAATTTCAGTTGTTCCATTTTTTGTTTAGAACTTATTTTTATCGTCTTGTAAATGGAGTGAGTGTGGTAGTGAAGTTAGTGTGGTAGTTAAGTGAATGTGGTAGTTAAGTGAGTGTGGTAGTTAAGGGAGTGTGGTAGTTAAGGGAGTGTGGTAGTTAAGTGAGTGTGGCAGTGAAGTGAGTGTGGTAGTGAAGTGAGTGTGGTACTGATGTGAGTGTGGTATTGATGTGAGTGCGGTAGTGATAAGACATATAGCGTGATGGTTTTGGGAGACCGTAAAATACGATGACAGAGCTTTCAAAGTCAGACAGGGGTATCTAAATACTAATCTGTTACTCGCAAATAAGTGGCACTGCCTGGCTAAAATGCCCACCAGAACGAGTAGGTTAAAGTGTTAATGCAATATGATTGCCGCCTCGGCTCCAGTCGGGCGACCAACACTAAATCAGTTTAACTTTTACACACATTATGGTACGCTCACGGCAAGCCGTTGTCAGACGCTTCAGTTCTGGCAACGATTTTCGGATTTTAACTTCTCGGGTTGATGATTTTAAAATAAAAATATTTTTAAATTCGAAAAAAAGGTTAGTAATTTTAAAGACTGGAAAAGAATTGCTTATAATTTCTCAATTTCCTTAAAGGGCCGTTCAAATACTACGTCACACTGCCAGGGGGGGGGGGGGTAACAGGGTATTTTTTTGTCGAAAGATCGTGTTTTTTTAGGAGAAAATTAATCAATTTGGCAAAATTCAATCTTTTTAGTTGAAAATTATTCTCTTTGGTTGAAAATTAGTTTCTTTGGTTGAAAATTAATTTCTTTGGTTGAAAATTAATTTCTTGGGTTGAAAATTTCACTATTTTGTTGAAAATTATTTTTTTTTAATACATTTTTTTAACTGAAAATTTAAGAATTCCATTTTTGGTTAGTCATTTATTTTTTGTTGTTAAAAATTCAAATAATTGGTTAAAAAGTCCATGCATTTTGTTGAAACTTTGTCTTTTTCGGTAGAAAATTATTCTTCTGAGGTGAAAATTAATCTTTTTTGTTGGAAGTTTTACTATTTGGTTAAATATTTTAATTTTTTTAAGCAAAGGATTATCGATTTAGTTGACAATTTATTTATTTAGTTAGAAATTTAATTATTTCTTTGAAAGTTCGTTTTCTCAAAATGGAAATTAATTTTCTGAACTGAAAATCGACCTATTTCATTTTTATTTTGATAATGTATATATTTTTAATTGAAAATTCAACTATTTACTAGAAAATTAATCCTTTTCGTTAAAAATTCATCTTTTTGGTTGAGAATTAATTTCTCCGGTAGAAAATTTCACTAATTTGTTGAAAATTCTTTTTTTTTTGTGTGTTGAAAATTTCTTTTGTTTTAACTGAAAATTTAATTGTTTCATTTTTTGTTCATGATGTTTTTAAGTTAAAAATTCAAATGTTTGGGTCAAAATTAATGTATTTTATTAAAAATTCGTCTTTTTGGTAGGAAGTTATTCTTCTTAGTTAAAGTTCATTTTTGTAGCTTAAAATCAATATTTTTCTTTAAAAAATTCAACTATTTCGTTAAATATTTATTTGTTTGCTTGAAAAAAAATTTGTATAGAAAATTAATCAATTTGTTAGAAAATCAATCTTTTTAGTCTAAAATTATTCTCTTCAGTTGAAAATTAATTTTTCAGGTTGAAAATTTCACTGTATTGTGGAAATTTTTTTTTTTAATAATTTTTTGAACTGAAAATTTAACTATTCCATTTTCTGTTAGTAGTTTATTTTTTGGTATTGCAAATTCAAGTAATTTGTTGAAAATTCATGGATTTTGTTGAAACATTGTCTTTTTTGGTAGAAAATTAATCTTCTGAGGTAAAAAATATTCTTCTTTTTTAAGTTTAACTATTTGGTTGAATATTAATTTTTTCGGGCAAAGCTCTATCGATTTAGTTGAAAATTCATTTATTTAGTTAGAAATTTAACTATTTCTTTGAAAATATTTTTTCTCAAAATGAAAATTAATTTTTTTAAGTGTAAGTCGACATATTTCGTTTTTAGTTGATAATGTATATATTTGTATTTTAAAATTCAACAACTTACTAGAAAATTAATCTTTTTCGTTAAAAATTCATCTTTTTGGTTGAGAATTGATTTCTCTGGTAGAAAATTTCACTAATTTGTTGAAAATTCGTTTTCTTGTGTGTTGAAAATTAATTTTTTTTTACTGAAAATTTAACTGTTTCATTTTTTGTTAATATTTTTTTCTAAGTTGAAAATTCAACTGTTTGTGTCAAAATTAATGTAATTTATTAAAAATTCGTCTTTTTGGTAGAAAGTTAGTCTTTTCAGTTAAAGTTCATCCTTGTAGTTTAAAATCAATATCTTTGTTTAAAAAATTCAACTATTTCGTTAAAAATTTATATGCTTTCTTGAACATTTTTTTAATAGAAAATTAATCAATTTGTTAGAAAATTAATCTTTTGAGTCGAAAATTGTTCTCTTTAGTTGAAAATTAATTTCTTAGGTTGAAAATTTTACTGTATTGTGGAAATTTTTTTTTTAAATTAATTTTTTAACTGAAAATTTAACTATTCCATTATCTGTTAGTAATTTATTTTTTGATGTTGAAAATTCAAGTATTCGTTTGAAAATTTATGGATTTTGTTGAAACATTGTCCTTTTTGGTAGAAAATTAATCTTCTGAGGTGAAAATTAATCTTTTTTTTTTAAGTTTAACTATTTGGTTGAATATTATTTTTTTTAGCAAAGTTATATCGATTCAGTTGAAAATTCATTTATTTAGTCAGAAATTTAACTATTTCTTTGAAAATATTTTTTTTCAATATGGAAATTAATTTTTTTTAACTGTAAATCGAAATATTTTGTTTTTAGTTGAAAATGTATATATTCTTAATTTAAAATTCAACTATTTATCAGAAAGTTAATCTTTTTCGTTAAAAAATCATCTTTTTGGTTGAAATTAAATTTCTTTGTTTGAAAATGTCTATTTTGTTGAAAATATGTTTTTTTTTTTAAATTAATTTTTTTTTAATTGAAAATTTAACTTTTTCAGTTTTTGTTGATAATTTATTTTGTTAAGTTAAAAATGTACCTGTTTGGGTCAAAATTAATGTAATTTGTTAAAAATTCGTCTTTTTGGTAGGAAATTAATCTTCTTAGTTAAAATTCATCTTTGCAGTTTACAATCAATATCTTTGTTTAAAAAATTCAACTACTTCGTTAAAAATTTATGTATTGTCTTGAAAATTTTTTTTATAGAAAGTTAATCAACTTGGTAGAAAATCAATCTTTTTAGTAGAAAATTATTCTCTTTAGTTGGAAATTAATTTCATTGGTTGAAAATTTCACTGTTTTGTAGAAATTTTTTTTTTTAATTAATTTTTTGAACTGAAAATTTAACTATTCCATTTTTCGTTAGTAATTTATTTGGTATTGTTAAAAATTCAAATAATTGGTTGAAAATTCATGCATTTTGTTGAAACTTTGTCCTTTTTGGTAGAAAATTAATCTTCTGATTAATAAAAAATTAATTAATCTTTTTTGTTGATAGTTTATTTATTTGGATAAATATTAATTTCTTCGGGCAAAGGTTTATAGAATCAGATAAAAATTCATTTATTGAATCAGAAATATAACTATTTCTTTAAAAAATTTGTTTTCTCAAAATGGAAATTAATTTTCTAAACTGAAAATCGACCTATTTCATTTTTATTTTGATAATGTATATATTTTTTATTGAAAATTCAACTATTTACTAGAAAATTGATCCTTTTCGTTAAAAATTCATCTTTTTGGTTGAGAATTAATTTCTTTGGTTGAAAATTTCACTATTTTGTTGAAAATTCGTTTTGTTTTTAGTTAAAAATTAATTTTTTTTTTATTGAAAATTCTACTGTTTCATTTTTTGTTGATATTTTTTTTTAAGTTGAAAATTTAACTGTTTGGGTCAAAATTAATGTATTTTGTTGAAAATTTATCTTGTTCGTACGAAGGTAATCCTCTAAGTTAAAATTCATTTCGGTAGTTTAAAATTAATATCTTTGTTGTAAAAATTCAACTATTTCGTTGAAAGTTGATGTATTTTCTTGAAAAAAATTTTTTCATAAAAAATTAATCAACTTGATGAAAATCAATCTTTTTATTTGAAAATTATTCTCTTTAGTTGAAAATCAATTTCTTTGGTTGAAAATGTCACTATTTTGTTGAAAATTATTATTCTTTCAACTTAATTTTTTAAACTGAAAATGTAGCAATTCAATTTTTTGTTAGTAATTTATTTGTTGTTGTTAAAAATTCAAATAATTGGTTGAAAATTCATGCATTTTGTTAAAACTTTGTCTTTTTTGGTAGAAAATTAATCTTCTGAGGTGTAAATTAGTTTTTGTTGTTAAAAGTTTAACTATTTGGTTAAATAATAATTTTTTTGGGCAAAGGTTTATCGATTTTTACTGAAAATTTAACTGTTTGATTTTTTGTTGAATTTTTTTTTTCAAGTTAAAAATACAACTGTTTGGGACAAAATTAATGTATTTTGTTAACAATTCGTCTTTCTGGTAGGAAATTAATTTTCTTAGTTAAAAATCATCTTTGTAGTTAAAAATAAATATCTTTGTTTGAAAAAATGTTTTGTTTTTTTTTTGTTAAAAATTCAGCTATTTGGTTAAAAATTAGTTTTTTTAGATCAAAATTAATTTTTTTGCAATTAAATGTAACTATTTCATTTTTAATTAAAAATTCATCCTTTTTGGATGAAAATACGACTGTTGCCTTTTTGTTTAAAATTTCAACTGTTTGTTTGAAATTTGAAAATAAGTTTTTTTTGTTAAAAATTAAATTGTTTCGGTGAAAATTCATATATGGGGTTGAAAATTCAATTATTTGAATGAAAATTTAATTTTTTATCAAAAATTACATTTTTTATAGAAAATTTATATTTTTGAATCAAAAAATGAAACTCTTTTGCTGAAAATTCGTTTCTTTTTAAAAATATTAATTTTTATTCTTAAATCTTCTTTAGTTGAGGATTTAACTTTTTTGTTGAAAATTATTCATTTTTGGATAATTTCAACTGCTTCATATTTAAATTCAAAATTATTTGTTGTTAAAATTTTAATTTGGCACATCTAAAATCTTCAGAAATCTGTTTGAATTTTTTCAAACATTCAAAAAAATTGTATTGATATAGCCTAAAAAGCAAATAAACCTAAAAAATAATAATTTATTGGAAATTTTTATTTTGTTTATTAAAATTATTATTCCACCCAAATCGAAAAATTATACGCGCGTGATTAAAATTCCCTAATTTTCTTAATAAGTATAATAAGTCAAGAATACTTAATTAAAATTTTATTATTCACTTGCCCCTATTACCCTTTCTCGTTCATCATAAGGGTCATTTAATTAATTAAGTAGCCACCGATTTACTCTTACTATCCAGCAATTATAAAATATCTTGACCTTAATTCTGATATATAATGTAGGTCGATTCAATTTATAAGAAAAAATTATTATTTTTTCAAATAAAAATACTTTATTTAGCCTTTTCCTCTTTAATTTTTGTCTACTGCGCATTTATCTCGCGCATGCTGTTTTCGCGCGCTTATTTGAAACGTTTGAAATTTCTGCCCCCCATATTTTTATTAAATAATAATTTCAAATACACATCAATATTGTATAAATTCATTCATATTTTGAACAGAATGTATATTTATACATACATTATGAAAATTAATACCTAATAATTTAATAATAAAAATAAGTTATTGCAATGGATTGGTATTTTGCTATTTTATAAAAATAAATTATATAAAATGAAATAATAATAAATGATAAAATAAAATATTAAAAAGTTTAATATTTTGTTGAGAATGCGATTAATTTTTGGTTCAAAATGTAACTATTTAATTTTTGGTTCGAATTTATCTTTCTATTTGAAAATTTAACTATATGGTTGAAAATTTATGTATTTGGTTCAAAATTTGCATATTTTGTTGAGAACCCGTATTTTTTGGATAGAAAATTAATCTTCTTGTTTGAAAAATCATCTATAAATTAAAAAATTTCATTTTTTTCATTTTAGTTAATTATTCATCTCTTCGGTTACAAATTCAACTATTTTGTTAAAAATTAGTTCTTTTGTTGTTTGAGAATTAATTTTTTAAACAGAAAATATAACTATTCTATTTTTGGTTGAAAATTACACAACGTATTTGTTTTAAAACTCATGACTTTTTGTGTGGAGAATTCGCCTTTTTTGGTGAAAAATTAATCTTCTTGACTTAAAATTCATTCTTTTTGATTAAAAATTCAACTGTTTTGTATAAAAGTTGTTTTTTAGTTTGAAAAATCAACAATTATATAGGAAATTACACTATTTGGTAAAAAAATCACTTAATTGTTGAAAATTCATATTTTTGGTCAAAAGTTCAACTATTTTTTTTTAAATTTGTTTCATTTTTTATTGAAAATTAATTGTTTAAACTAAAAACTTTACTATATTTTTTTTGGTTGAAAATTATTTTTTTAAATATAAAATAGCTGTTTTCAATTAAAAATTGATCTTTTCTAGCTGAATATTTCATTATTTGGTTGAAATTTGATCTAATTGTTAAAAATTCATCTTTTTTGGTAAACATTCAACTATTTTCTTTAAAAATATAACTATTTTGTTAAAAAAGGTTTTAATTTTTGTTTAAAAATTAATTTTTCAATCTGAAGATGCAACTATTCCATTGTTGGTAGAAAAATTTTTTTTACTGGAAATTGCTATTTTTAATGTAAAATTGATATTTTCTAGTTGAAAATTACAATATTTGGTTGAAAATTCATGTATTCTTTTTTGAGAATTCGTATTTTTTGGAAGAAAATTAATGTTACATATTGGCTGAAAATTCATTCTTTTTGGTTAAAAATTCCACTAAAATTACACTATTTGGTTGAAAATTGACTTTCCTAGTGAAAATTCATATTTTTGGTTGAAAATTTAATTATTTTGTTGGAAACACGATTAATTTTTAGTTAAAAATTAATTTTTCGAACTGAAAATATAATTATTCTATTTTTGGTTAAAAATTGCTATTTTTAATTGACAAATGATATTTTCCAGTTAAAAATTACACTATTTGGTTGAGAATTCGTGTATCTTTTTGAGAATTCATCTTTTTTGGTAGAAAATTAATCTTATTGGTTGAAAATTAATTCTTTCTTGTTAAAAATTCAACTGTTTTGTAGAAAAGTAATTTTTTTCGCTTGAAAATTCAACAATTCCATGGAAAATTACACTATTTGATTAAAAATTGTCTTTATTGTTGAAAATTTATATTTTTTGTTCAAAATTCAAATATTTTGGCAAAAAGTTTAACTAGTTTTTAGGAAATGTGATTAATTTTTGGTTAAAAATTAATTTTTAAAATTGAACATGTACCATATTTAATTTTTTTCTGAAAAGTGCTATTCTTATTTGAAAATTGATATTTTCTGGTTGAAAATTACAATTTTTGTTTGAAAATTTAACTTTTTTGTTGGTAATGCGAATAATTTTTAGTTAAAAATTAATTTTTCGAACTGAAAATGTAATTATTCCATTTTTGGTTAAAAATTGCTATTTTTAATTGAAAATTGATATTTTCTAGTTGAAAATTACACTATTTGGTTAAAAATTCATGTGTCTTTTTGAAAATTCATCTTTTTTGGTAGAAAAGTAATTTTTTTCTTTCGAAAATTCAACAATTCCATATAAAATTACACTATTTGGTTACAAATTCAGTTCATTGTTGAAAATTTATATTTGTTGTTTAAAATTCAACTGTTTCGGTTAAAAATTTAACTAGATTTTAGAGATTGCGATTAATTTTTGGTTAAAAATTAATTTTTAAAATTGAACATGTACTATATTAAATTTTTGGTTGAAAAGTGCTATTCTTAATTTGAAATTAATATTTTCTAGTTGAAAATTACAATTTTTGGTAGAAAATTTATCAATTTTGTTGGAAATACGATTAATTTTTAGTTAAAAATTGATCTTTCGAACTGAAAATGTAATTATTGCTTTTTTGGGTAAAAATTGCTATTTTAATTGAAAATTAATATTTTCTAGTTGAGAATTACAATTTTTGGTTGAAAATTGAACTATTTTGTTGGAAATGCGATTAATTTGTAGCTCAAAATTAATTTTTTGTACTGAAAATTTAATTATTTCATTTTTGGGTAAAAATGGCTATTTTTAATTGAAAAGTTATATTTTCTAGTTGCAAGTTACAATATTTGGTTGAAAATTCATGTATTTTTTTGAGAATTCGTCTTTTTTGGTAGAAAATCAATCTTATTGGCTGAAAATTCATTTTTTCTGTATAAAAATTCAACTGTTTTGTAGAAAAGTCATTTTTTCGTTTGAAAACTCAACAATTCCATGGAAATTTACACTATTTGGTTCAAAATTGACTTTATTGTTAAAAATTTATATTTTTTGTTCAAAATTCAACTATTTTAGTTAAAAATTTAACTAGTTTTTAGAAAATGCGATTAATTCTTGGTTAAAAATTAATTTTTAAAATTGAACATGTAGCTATTCCATTTTTGTTTGAAAATTACATGTTTCAATTGAAAATTGCTATTCCTAATAGCAAATTAAAATATTTGGTTGAAAATTCATGTATTTTTTTGAGAATTCGTCTTTTTGGTAGAAAATTAATGTTACATATTGTCTGAAAAAACATTCTTTTCGGTTAAAAATTCAACTAAAATTACATTATTTGGTTGAAAATTGAATTTCCTAGTGAAAATTCATATTTTTGGTTGAAAATTTAACTATTTTGTTGGAAATGCGATTAATTTTTAGTTAAAAATTAATTTTTCGAACTGAAAACGTACTTGTTCCATTTTTGCTTAAAAATTGCTATTTTTAATTGAAAAATGATATTTTCTGTTATTCATCTATATTGTACATGTATATTCATGTATGTTTTTGAGAATTCTTTTTTTTTTTTTTGGTAGAAAATTAATCTTATTGGTTGAAAATGCATTATTTCTGGTTAAGAATTCAACAGTCTTGTAGAATGACTTACTTAATTAATAATTAAAGTAATAATTTTTTCGCTTGAAAACTCAACGATTCCATAGAAAATTACACTATTTGGTTAAAAATTAAGTTCACTGTTGAAAATTTATATTTTTTGTTCAAAATTCAACTATTTTGGTTAAAAATTTAACTAGTTTTAAGAAAATGCGATTAATTTTTGGTTACAAATTAATTTTCAAAATTGAACATGTAGCTATTTCATTTTTGTTCGAAAATTACATGTTTTAATTAAAAATTGCTATTCCCAATTGAAAATTGATATTTTCTAGTTGAAAATTACACTATTTTCTTAAAAATTGACTTTATTGTTACAATAAGTAAACAAAAAGAAGTTATTCTTTACAGAAAACTGTAAAACAAGTATGCGAAATTGGTTATTTTCTTAAAAAATGAGTTCAAAATTGTTAATCAAATTATTTACTATGTTGTTAATATAAAATGGGATAATTTTATATCAGTTTGTTGACTAAATAGGTACTACCTGGCCTAGTGTGCCCGTTCATATTCGAATATATATATATTTTTTATTCACCCTAACATAAAGTCATGGAACTTTATGAAGCGCCTTTGATCTAGAAACATTACGAAAATTATAATGTTTTTATTGGTACCAATTCTATTTTATATCGCATGGAAAAAGCGAGGACAAGATATTATGGTTTTCGCATCATAGCTCACGTACTATATATTGCCGTATTATACGAGGGTAGGAAAATTGCATTCGTTCTACAATTTGATGGCTTCACCATAGTAATCTATTTTATTAAAAGTAATTTAATATCTCGAAAGACCCTTTAACGACTTGACGAACCCGGGTTCTCTGGAAATTTGCATGCGAGAAATGCTGAGAAGTACTTCCCATTAAATTTTAGAAACGACCCACGATAAACTTTAAGGTTTAAAGAGCATTCTGCAATTCTGCTTTACAGTCAATAACCACTATAACACCTTGGGGAAATACAATTAAAGTTGACCACTTTAAGTCCCAATCGTTTTGCACGATTCCTTTAAATAATAACTTTTTTCTAACAATATATATATATAATTTAAAAATAAGGTTAACAACCACCGCAGGGTCCCATTGGGAGCAACTGCCATCTAAAAAATGACACCGGCTCACAGTGGTGCCTGTCAATGCAAAAATGGGACATGGTAAGAAAAAAAAAGTTACTACATGGGTCTTTCCTTTAGCATATTTTGATAAATAGAGAATTGAAGTTACAACATTCGCAGTTCCCCTTTCGTTATCATGCATTTGCAGTAGTGGAGAAATGATAAGAGAACACACAGGTAAGATATGCGTTTCATTCATGTTCGAGTATCAAACGTGCATGACCTTTGAAACAGCTTACATGCAAGTCCATTGCATCTATCGTTAATTCAAAAAAATGGATTCGACTTGGAGAAGTAAGTACTCTACACATACTATAATAAAAATTCTCGATGAAGTGTTCATTTTTTATTAAATCAATAGGAAAATCATGAAAATTGCATAAGTTTTCTTTAAAAAATAAAAGTACATTTATAGAAACATTTTTTAGATGACAGTTGCTCCCAGTGGGACCCTGCGGTGGTTGTTAACCTTTAGTTTTTAATTATATATATGTACATAGATATTATAATGAAACTGTATATTTCGTTACGGCAATGCCGGAATATTCATATAATTTATAAGTTATTGAAAATATTTTCAATAGTATCTCAGCATACTTAGATAGTTTTTACTTTAAAAAATCGTTAATAGCTTTTAATCTATGAGTTTTTTGTACAAAACGTACATGGTATTTTCTCCTTATTTTGCCCCATATTTTCTGAAAAAATTGGTTGTTCATCTAAAAAAAATTTGCAATAAATTGCTTAAACAAAATTGGTAATAATAATTTGGCACTATAATATATTATTGAAACATCTTCAGCAGATACTTTTACATAATATTCTATGAAATAATATTTCAAATATCGCCACACGTTTTTAAGCTTTTTAGGTACCTATGAATATTATTTACCACATTTAATGAAAATATTGACGGAATATTGCGGTATACTATAACTTTTCTATACATGTAATTTTATTTCATAAGGAAAACTTATGCAATTTTCATGAATGCATTTTTTTGAATGACAATAGATGCAATAGGCTGGGATGTATGCTGCTTCACAGGTCATGCACGTTTGATACTCGAATATGAATGAAACGCATATCTTACCTGCGTGTGCTCTTATCATATCTCCACCACTGCAGGTGCATAATAACGAAACAGAAACTTCGAATTTTATAACGTCATATCTATCTGTATCAAAATATGCTAAGGAATATACCGATCTAGTAACTTTTGTTCTCACCATGTCCCATTATTTTCATTGACAATTACCACTGTGGGGCGTTGCTGGCTCATAAAATAGTGGTTTTGAATAAAGAAACTAAATTAGCTCAGGTGAGAGCCAATTGCGCGCCCCCCTTTAAGTGCGCCGAGGGAAAGTGCCATGCCTGCCACACCCTATATACACCTCTGTGCCTTGTGGTTTTTTTCAATGTTGGTAATTTTCAATGAATAGAAGTCTTCAAGGTTCTTGTGGGATTTCTCTCCCCCACTATTATTCTAAAGATTATTAAAGTGATTTTTACAGGATATAAATCAAGGGAACATTCACAAACTTTAAGCTTTTTTTTTACGATTTTCTGAACACTTAAAAATCATTCATCGTTAAGGGTAGTTTCTAGATTTTTTTTCAACGCCATTCTCCGAGGATTACAAATGAGAAGCTTTTAGTTTGAAAAAACCATCGAAATATTAACAAATTCTATGAAGTTTCGTCCTTTTGACATTTTTTTTATTATTCTGATTATAGGTGGCTTTCTACGCTTTTCCGGGAGTTCTGATCTGTCTTATTATTCCGGAAATAATTAAACAGACTTTTTCAGTATATAAAATTACGGAATATTTACAAACTTTAAGCTCTCTTGGGCATTTTTCTGATTTCTAATCAATATTTTACAGGTATAGGTAGTTTTTAGATGTTTTGCATGGCTTCTCACCACCAGCATTCCTCGGGGTATTATTTAAGAGAATTTTTTAGTCTAAAAATCACCAAAAGATCACAAATGTTGTGCTTTGTGGTAGTTTTTAGAAATTTTTTTGTGATTTTCAATAAAGGGTACATTTAAGGGTTCTGCGGGATTTATCATCTTTGCTATTCTTCTGGGGATTATTAAAGTGATGTTTATAGCATATAAAATCAGGGAAAATTTACAAACTTCAATCTTTTTTTGACGATTTTCTGATTCAAATTTATTCAGAAAAAAAAACGATTTTCTGATTATTGTAAAATCGGTTATCATGAGGGGTGGTTTTTACGTGTTTTGCGGGATTTATCATTCCCACTATTCTTCCAGGGATTATTAAAGTGATTTTTATAGGATATAAAATCAGGGAACATTTACAAACTTAAAAATTTATTTGACGATTTTCTGATTATTGTAAAATCGGTTATCATTAGGGGCGGTTTTTACGGGTTTGGCGGGATTTATCACCACCTCCGATCTTCGGGAGATTACGCATGAGGATTTTTACACATAAAAAATAAAAACAAAATTACAACCTTTGATGCTTTTCGTTCGTTTTTAAAACATTTTTTTTGTCACTTTCAATACTGCCGTGCAAATAAAAAAAGCGTATCTGCAGAGTAGGCAACATTACGCTGGAAAAGAGAATTCATTTTTACCTACAACACTTATATTTTGATCAATTTTGACATATAAAGAGTGCTTCTCTACCTACAAAAATTCAATTTGCACATGTTTGCACAAGAGAAGCACTTTTTTCTTATTTTCGTAAAGAAGAAGCAGTTACGCTTTGCGCTGCTCAAATGATAGAACCGTATCTGCTAAAAACATTAATTAGGAGACAAATAAATCAATTGCAAATCAATATAAATATGAGTAAGGTTCCATTTTACGTATGTTTAGATGCATGTATGAAATATTTTTAAAAATTAACAAATGTAACGATTATTGAGATGTAAAAAAATTCAGTGATAATTTTCCAGATTCTGATGAAATTATAATCAATAAATATTCCCTGAAAATTATTTTTTCAATATTTTTTTATAATGAAGTATGCTGATTTCTTTATTAGTTTAACGTTATATCGTCATATCGTAAATGCGATATGCATTTATATTCACGCAGTGCTTATAAGTTATAGCTTTTTTATATGTTTTCAAATTTTATGCGTAAAAACTTTCTCTTTAAATTTCAATTTGCTTATAAGACTTACATTACAAATATAGTTGTATTTCTTTATGTGTCGAAGCCAAATAATTATAAATTGAATACAAATTTCTGTTGCATTCTGGAAATATGTCAAACTGTCATAAACTGTTATAATAATTTTTTCATATTTTCTTTGTTTTACTAAATATTTACAATAATACTTACTGGATTGACAGGTTTGGCGTGTTGATAAAATCGTAACTTCCAATGCGGCTCGTTTCGCGAAAGTCGTATCTGAGTGTCGCGCACCAGTGCACATTCCTCCATCTGACATATACGCTTACTTATATTTGCATTCGCGTGTTTTCTGCAGATACGGATAAACTATTTCTCAAAAATTAACTTATTTTAACAGGAAGCTTAATGTTCCCCATTTATAAATGAGTAGATTAGAGTGTCTATATTATGACTATGGTAATAACTCAATTTTGATAAAAAATTGCAGATAAGCCTTTTTTCATTTGCACGGCAGAATAGGGGGTGGTTTTTGAGGGGATTGTGAAATTTCTCGCCTAAAATTTTATTTGGGAGATTAATAAGGAGATTTTTTCGGGATATAAAATCCGGGAAAATTTACAAACTTTAAGCTTTTTTTGACGACTATCTGACTATTAAAATTCGTTTATCATTAGGTGTGGTTTTCAGAGGTTTCTCTCGGGTTTTTGCCCTCTCTATTCTTCGGTAAGTTTTTGAAAAGAATTTTTCGGGATATTGAATCAGAGGAAATTTAGAATCTTTAAGCTTTTTTGATAATTTTCTGATTACTGAAAAATAGATTCTGTACATAAAGACTATGACAAAGTTTCAAAAAAACTGCTCTCTGTATTTTACAAATGAAATCAATTTTATTACTTTATTTATTATTTTCATTTATTTTTTTATTATTCCATTTATTTATCATTTTATGTTATTTTACAAATTATTATTTTTATTATTTTACAAATCTTTCATTGTTATGATATAATGCCTGCATTACAGTTACTGTGACTAGTGGTATTCTCTTCAGGGAACAGTTTTGCAAATTTTGTATTTTTTTTAATTTACAGAATCTGGTGATACTGAATTGTAATTTAAATTACTGAATCGCATTTCTTTATAACTTTTTTTACTTTGCACTACTTCATTGCCATTTTTTGCCCTTACTTTGTTGTTTTCTAACGTGTATTTAGTGAATTAATAATATACAATTCATTCTTCGAGAAGAAAAATTGTAATAAAATACGAAGTTTGAAGGTAAGCTGATAAATTGAAATTAGAATTAAGAATTCTGACTTCAATGACAGAACAAATTCCAATATAGATTTATAAATATAAAAAATTGAAAATATTACAAACAAAATTTGCTTAAACGCAATATGGCTTTATAGCTTGAGCCAGATTGTAGTGTGAATGTTCATTAACATAGACCGAGATTCATAAGATGAGCATTAAATTAAAATAAAACTAAAATAAAATTCATTAAAATAAAAACCTTAGTTGTAATTAGCATTCAAGGAATAATTCTCATGTGAGTTATGCAGCTTAGCCTCAACCTTCTTATTATCAGAAAAAAGTGTTTACTTTTATGACAATCTCTCTCACTTTAGCAATATTGCGTCTGCAAAGACGCAGCCCTGCCAGCGCTGCCTGTCGATGACCTGGATTGACTACCGGAAAGCCTTCGATTCAACCTACCATAGACATACGAGTATCATTTTTCTGTTGAAAATCTTGAAGGTTCATACACACATAGAGAGGTGCACAGAAAAATTGATGCCCTTTTGGAAAACCAAATTTTCTATCTCATCTGAAAAACATCGTGTGACAACTAACAACGTCAACTTTGAGAGAGGCGTCTTTCAGGGCGACACCATAAGCCCTCACCTCTTCTGTCTCACATTCTTGCGACTATCTTTCGCACTTCGCGTTTCCCAAGGGTACTTCTGCGGCAAACGTGGATATCGAAAGCACAAGGTAACTCATGTATTTTACATGGATGATCTCAAGATGTATGATCAAAATGGAGAGCCACTGAATCTAACTCTAAGGATTGTAGAGAAGTACATTCAGGAAATTCGAATGGAGGTTGGGTTAGAAGAATGCATCAAGATTCATTTGAAGCGAGGACGACTTTTTGGCTTTTCCGATGAGCCTTAGCCTATCCATATCTGGGTGTACCACAGAGCCGCATTCAAGACGTAGCATTTATAAAGGATGCTCCCCGATGCAGATCCAAACGTCGTCTCCGACATATTTGGTCTTCAGAACTGTCGACAAGGAACAAATCATCTGTAAGGAACATGCTTATCGTCTTGGTCCTACTCTATTCATTTGAAGTGATTCCATATACAATGGACGAGCTCAGATCAATCGACATGTGGTCACGAAAGGTCATGCACACGAACAAAAGCATGCACCTTAAGTCGTCCGTTCCGCGACTTTACATCTCACGCCGTCAAGGTTTTCGCGGAATACTGAATCTCGAATATCTTCACAACAGGATCATTCTGGGTGCAGCACATACAGTTGCAAATAGACGAGACCCTCTTCTTGAAATGGTCAGGAGTCACAAGGAAGTGAGCAACGGAGCGTTTCTGCACAAAGCAGCGGAGAAGGCTGCTGAAACACTAGGCCTTGACGTCAATATCAGGGGTGAGCAAGATGCATCAAACATTATCAATCTTGAGTACTCACTCCTGAATGCCTGGATGAAAAAAAACACAGGATATAAACTTCCGCGAACAGCTCCTCGACAAGAGGATGCACGGCCTCTTCCATATAAATGTGAAGGATCAGTCGATGTATTTTGAGCTAACGCTTGCTTTCCTTAAATCACCCGGACTGAAGTCGGGCACGGAGGGTTTCATTTTGACGAGCCACGACGGTGTCTTTTCCACTCTAGCATATTATCGCCACATTTTGAGCCAAATGTTCATAGGGATATAGTCAATTGTCGAAAAACAGAAGTGCCAAATATACTGGAACGAGAAACAAGAAACGGACCATGTTCGTTACCGAATTTTCGGCACCAGCCGACAAGAACATCACAGCCATGGAGAATGAAAATAACCTCATGAGGGAGTTGCGATGGTTATACCCGGAATATTCTGTTAAGCTTATCATCCTTCGATTCCTCCATTTCCTCAGGTTGCACGAGACTTTTTCCGGATCGACGTATTGAGCCCATCGTAGACTAACCAACCACCTATCTCACGGTCGTAAGACCTGGTCACAGCTGAAACGTTACCGTGGTTTCGCCGGGAGCGGGTGCCATTTTCTGGAATGGTAGGTGGGGGGAAAGGGTATAACAGGTTTTTTAACCATATCGGAGTATATTATGTGAAAAATAGAGTTTTCGAAGACTCCGCGACATGGGCATCTTCGCGACTTAAAGCGGCGCCGCCGGTGTGCCGGTGCGTCAAGGTCTTTGGCGTACAGTTTCTCAAAATAAAAAAAAAACAAGTTTCAAATACCTTATTGCAAAAAACCTTACCTTTCTTTCTAGAATATTAAAAAAATACATAAAAAGTGCCTATGTTCGAAAAAAGTCGATTTTATTTTTGTCTTTGATAAATCAAAGAAAAATTTGGAAATATTCAAAAAATGATTATGACCAATCGAGATGCCATGAAAAATTCTAAGAAAATCACCTACGCTAAATTTGTAAAAATCATTTACAAAAGCAGCAAATGTCAGCGCAGCAGAGATTATTCACCAAAAACTTCCAATCTTTTTATATTGGGACATTTGAGGAATAATGCATTATTTACATCATATGTCATCAGTTACATTCGGCACACTCATCCTTGAACATTCAAGCAAGAAAATCGACATTTCAAAAAATTCAAAAGCACAGAAGTTTTTCATTATGCTATGTAAAGTTTATTTGTGCAGAATTGTGAGTGGTCCAAAATAAATTATTCCTTTGTAGTTTGTCTACTTTTCAAATAATTTTCTTCAATTTTTGTGTACAATTTATATGATGCTTATCGCCCTGTGATAGTTGTCTATACAAGTTGCATTTTAGTTTGTTTTTAAAAACAATTTTACCATTGCTTTTACTAGTTTGAAACAATTAGTAAATAAAAAAACAAAGATTCATTGGAAACTAAGTCACTTATGGAACGACATGCTTTGAAGGGGAAAGAGCCTACAAAAAAGGTGCTTTGAAAAAAAGCAAAATTCCGGTGTGGTATAATTTTTCGGAATTTTGTCTTCAAACCTTTACAAACTAGGTTACGAGCGTGTAGAGTATTTTCTAGCTGAAAGAATTATCAATAGTTTTAAACTATTAAAAAATTGAGATTTCATTTATCAATTTTAATTTGTACTAGGGTTACCTTCATAAATCGAATGTTGGCCACTCCTTCTAAGATTTTTCAGAAATTCCCTGGTTTTGGGCGACATACGATACGAAGGTTTCAACACTTCGTCCAACATACTAAAGTTTTAACACTTTACGCAGGGATGACCAACAAAATAAAAAGCTTTTAATCCACAGGGATAAAGGGACTTTCGTATCGGGTTTCGAATGCGCTCACATGCGCTATAAAAATTATCTGCATATCTTGAAAATTATCCAAGATATGAAGACCATAAGATTCTGCAAAGTGATGACCAACAAAATGAGAATTTTTTAATCAGCACTGATGAAGAGACTTTCGTATAAGGTTTCAAATGCGCTCATATGCGTAATAGAATTTTCTGAATATCTTGAAAATTGCCCAAGATATGGAGGTCATAACATTTCGCAAAGTAATGACCAAGATAATAAAAAATTGTTCACCACAGCGATAAAGGGACTTTCGTACGGGGTTCCAAGTGCGCTCATATGCGCCATAACAATTTTCTGCATATCTTGAAAAATTACCCAAGATATGGAGGTCACAACTTTTTGCAAAGTGATGAACAACAAAACGAAAAGTTTTCAATCCGCAGTGATGAAGGGACTTTCGTATGGGGTTTAGAATTCGCTCATATGCGCGATTAAACTTTTCTGAATTTTTTTAAAATTGCCCAAGATATGGAGGTCATACCATTTTGCAAAATGATGACCAACAAAATAAAAACTTCTTAATCTGCAGCGATGAAGGGAATTTCGTATGGAGTTTCAAATGCGCTCATATGCGCAACAAAGATTTTCTGAATATCTTAAAAATTGCCTAAGATAAGAAGGTCATAACATTTTGCAAAGTGATGACACAAAATAAAAAGTTTTCAATCTGCAGTGATAAAGGAACCTCCGTATGGAGTTTGAAATGCGCTCATATGCGCCAGTCTTTTTGAAATTACTAGAAAACCCTAATCAACCCCCTCATTACCACTTGTCATCGATCCATCCCACGTTGATATCACCAAATAACTATCATGGCAATTTCAAAGTTGACAAAGAGCTTTTCAGATAGGATTTCAATTGCGCTCATATGCGCCACTTTTGAAATATATAAGAAACCATAATCAACCCCCTCATTGCCACTTGTCGTTGGTACACCACACTTTTATATCATCAAATAACTTGTGTTGCAATATAAAAGTTGATAAAGGGCTCTCCGGATAGGATTTTAAAATCGCTTATATGCGATACTTTCAAAATAAACAAAAAACCATAATCAACACCCTCATTACCACCTGTCATCGATTCATTCCACTTTCATATCATCAAATAACTTGAATTACAATTTAAAAGTTGATAATGGGCTCTTCGGATAAGATTTCAAAGGCGCTCATGTGCGCCATATTCAAAATCATCAAAAAACCATAATCAACCCCTTTATTGCCACCTGTCATCGATTCACCGCCCTTTATCAACTTTTATATTGCAATTAAAGTTATTTGTTGATATCAGCGTGGGGTGGATCGCTGGTTAGTCGTTATGAGGGGGTCGATCATGGTTTTTTGTTAATTTTGAAAGTGGCGCATACAAGCGCATTTGAAACTCTATCCGAAAAGCCCTTTATCAAATTTCATATTGCAATTATAGTTATTGGTGATATCAACGTGGGGTGGATCGATGACAGGTGGTAATAAGGAGGTTGATTATGTTTTTTTGGTTATTTCGAGAATGGCGCATGTAAGCGCATTTGAAATCCTATCCGAAAAGCCTTTTATCAAGTTTTATATTGAAATCAAGTTATTTGGTAATATCAGGTTGGGCTGATCGATTAGAAGTATTAATAGAAGGTTGATTATACTTTTTTTATTTTGAAAGCGACACATATGAGCGCATTTGAAATTCTGTCCGGAAAGCCCTTCATCAAATTTTATTTTAACTTGCAATTAAGTTATCTGGTGATATTAGCGTGGGGTGGATCGTTGGTTAGTCGTCATGAGAGGGTTGATTATGGCTTTTTTAATTTCAAACGAAACGCATATGAGCGCATTTGAAATCCTATCTGAGAAGCCCTTCATCAACCTTTATATTGCCATTGAAGTTATTTGGTGATATCAGCGTGGGTTGATTGATGAGAAGTGGTAATGAGGGGGTTGTTCATTGTTTTTTGTTGATTTTGAAAAAGGCGCATATAAACGCATTTGATATCCTATCTGAAATGCCCTTTATGAACTTTTGAAATGCAATGATAGTTATTTTCTGATGTCAACGTATGGTGGATCGCTGACAAGAGCCTTCATCTTCGACTAAAAACGTTCTTTTTTTTTGGTGGCCATCACTTTGCAAAATGTTACAACTTCCATATCTTGAACAATTTTTAAGATATGCAGAAAATTTTCATGGTGCATATGAGCGCATTTGAAATCCTGTACGAAAGTTCCTTTATCACTGCGGATTAAAAACTTTTCACTCTGTTAGTCATCACTTTGCAAAATGTTATGAGCTCCATATCTTGGGAAATTTTTTAAGAAATTCAGAAAATTTTTATAGCGCATATGAGCGCATTTGAAGCACCATACGAAAGTCCCTTTATCACTGCGGATTAAAAACCTTTCATTTTGTTGGTCATCACTTGGTCATCACTTTGTAAAGTGTTAAAATCTTCGTATCGTGGACAGTTTTTAAAGTTTGCAAAAAATTGTTGTGGTGCATATGAGCGCATTTGAAGACAAATGACTCCATATCCATAATTTTACATTTCATATCACTGTCGAAGATTCAATACATGCGTCACACTGCCCCCCCCCCCCAAATACTTTCCTTGTTGATTAGCTAGCACAACATTTTTTAGTAGTGGCGCATTTGAGCGCATTTGAAGTTATGACGGATAATTATGACGAATCTGAAAACATTTTATCATTTTAGAAAAATCGCGCCAGCCCCCGCACCCTTTACCCCATTTTTTTGATCGCTGATAACTTGATTATCAATCTGGCAGTACATTTTTTCTTGATGGCGCATAAGAACGCATTTGTGGCGCAATTTAGTTGGCTATAAAAAACCCTGAAAATTAAGAATGGGCCGGGCTGGTGTAACTGACCTAATATGTTTTCTGCATGTAATTTATACTTTAATATTAACAGGAACTGTGAAATCAAAATTCGCCCAGTAGTTCAGAGATATATATCTAATTTACTTTCATTTTAATTAATTAGAAACCTATAATTGTGAAAAGTCTAGAAAGAAACGCGATTGTGTAACATTTTTAACTTTATTTACACAATGATAGAAGGGTATTGTGGATCTTTTAAGCCGGTTACGTCACCTGCGCCAATATAAAGTATTTACAATTCCACAAATCCCGGATTTTTTTGGTTTTTCTTCCTAAGATATATTTTTCCTCGAAAATCCAGAAAACCTCCAAAGTTTTGAATTTTAAAGATAAAAATTTCACATTTCGGCTTCGAAACTTCGAAGTCCAACAAAGAGCGACCATAATTGAATCTTCTGAGGTATAATGTTTTTGTTGAAAAAAAAAACTATAAAATGCTAATTAAGATGAGTGAGTCTTATAAATCTGTCTAATTATTATACTTAAATACCAAGGATAACAATAATCATAATAATAACCTCAATCACTGAAGGCCGCTGTGTAAGCATAACAGCGGTGAAAGAAGAACTGCAAACTACACCATGCTCCTAATTGTATACCTACAACATCATCGCAAATGATTTCATACAACGTATCAAATTAACTAATTACATCTTCATCTCATCAGTAACTTGACTTAGTCCGTGGCTATGATGGAAAACCGGGTTTTTTTTAACCCGAGAACAAGTTAAAAAAAAAAATAATAATATTGGTTTACTGTCAAAGAGTTTACATATTATTTTACATTCCTCAATGTATTTCAGCCTTAACCAAGTCTCACGATCGCGAGATAGGTGGTTGCAGTCTGTCACGAATTCAATACGATGATCCGTCGAAAATCTCGTGCACCCTGAGATACGGAGCGACCCAAGGACGACCGCCTTCTGCATTTTCCCCTCAAGTGTCTCAGCATTTTCTTGACACGCAGGGATGCTTTTCAGGCTATTGACCAGTGAAACCTCGGCACCTCCAAGAGCGCCGATGATCAAGGCAATTAGCTTAACAGAATATTCTGGGTATAACCGTCGCAACTCCCTTATAAGGTCTTTATACCTCTCTTCCTTTTTATTCTCCTTGGCTATGGTTTTTTTGTCAGCTGGTGCCAAAAATTCAGTAATGAACATGGTTCCTTTCTCGAAGTCAAAAAGAACTATGTCAGGCCTCGAGTGCTCAACAGAAACAATTGTCGAGAACATGAAGTTCCAGTATATCCGACACTTCTTATTCTCGACAATTGTCTCAGTGCCGCATTGTGCCTTTGGACGAAGGTCGTTCCCGCATGAGTTGGACAACCAGATAGTATGTGTCCTAGATCCTCGGGGTGTGCATGACACGCTCTGCAGCCATCATCGGGAATGTGTTGGCTCAAAATGTGGCAACGGTATGCTAGAGTGGAAATGACACCTTCTTGACATACCAAAATGAAACCCTCCGTGCCCGACTTCAATCCGGGTGATTTAAGAAAAGCAAGCGTTAGCTCATACGACATCGACAGATCCTCCACATTTCTGTGAAAGATGCCGTGCATCTTCTTCTCGAGGAGCTGTTCACGGAAGTTTCTCTCCTGCGCTTTCTTAATCCGGGCCTTCAGGAGTAAGTACTCGAGATGGATAAGATTTGATGCATTTTGCTCATCCCTGAAATTGAAGTCAAGGCCGAGTGTTTCAGCAGCCTCTTCCGCTGCTTTGTACAGAAACGTTCCTTTGCCCACTTCTTCGTGTTTCCTGACCATTTTAAGAAAAGGGTCATGTCCATTTGCGATTATATGTGCTGTGCCCAGAATAATCCTGTTGTGAAGACATTTAAGATTCAGTATTCCGCGCCCACCTTAACAACGTGAGATGTAAAGTCGTGGAAGAGAAGATTTAAGGTGCATGCTTTTGTTCATGTGCATAACCTTTCGGGACCCGATATCGAGGGATCTGAGCTTGTCCTTCGTCCATGGAACTCTCCCAATGAATAGAGTAATATCGGGACGGCAAGCATGTTCGTAGCAGATACTTTGTTCCTCGCCGAGAGTTCGGAAGACCAAACACGTTGGCTGAGACATTTGTATCTGCATCGGAGAGTATCCTTTATAGTTGTCACGTCCTGAATGCAGCTCCATGACACGTCCAGGTATGTATAGGTCTCTTCAGCGCCAAGGTGTCGTATAGCGCTTCTGTAGACAAGCTCAGGGTCTTCCGGGATGCCATAAAGTTTTCCTTTCTTCAAATAAACCTTGGCGCATTTTTCCAATCTGAACTCCATTCCAATCTCTTGAGTGTACATTTTGACAATATCTAGAGTAAAGAACCAATGTGAGTTCACTATTCTCGCGCGTACATAAAGCATCTTGCGCGAACTCCAGAACGCAATGCACTTCAAGTCAGTAATTCTAATATTCACCAGAGACCACGAAGGAATAGTAAGGAGTGGTATCACCCTATGTGTTTGGTGAGCAGAGGTGGGACGAGCGACGTCCAAGAACTGCATTAGATGCGCGTTGGCAATTTATGCCGTTAGTTCAGATTAGATAGAAAGGACGTATAGTCCACTAGAATCTCGCTCTGAGAAAGAGAGGATTCATACGCATATAAAATTTGATATAGGTAATTGCGTGTTTACATAGCAATTCGTACCTTGTCCAGATGGGTCTGTTATATATATATATATATTTATCGATTTTCTTTGGCACGCGTTCGCCTGCTGACGAAATAAGCGTGACGTCACGGACATTTAAATGCTTCCAGGTATTTCGCGTCATTTTCTGGGAAAATAGTCGGGAATTCGACGTAGGGAAATACCTGTCATAAGCAAACCTGTCATAAGCAAACTGTATCTCGTTAGGAGACTTTTTTGTGTTATTATTTTAATAAATTCAAGTAGGGAAAAGGTGATTCTGCTGAGCAGAATCACTAATTGTGTCACGGATCATAATGATGACAATTAGTGATTTCTAAATCTCATTAGAGATCGGGTTTAAAATCCAGTATCACTATATTGAATGATCGCCGTGACTCAATATGTTTTCCCCCTTGCACGCATGAAGAATGCATACGATCTCGTTTCGAGAACAGAAACGTTTCAATATTCAGGATTAAATATTCAAGGGATGATAAAACAACCCCTGAAGTAAATGCACATATATAATATCCATACTATGCACACTTCTTTTAGTTATTTGAAAGAGATTTCATACCGCAGCTTTTAAATAAAAAATCTCCAGTGTCTTTAGTTACTAAGAAATGATGATTTCCATACTTGGATGTTTAAAGTATGAAAATATCCCCATAACATGCTGTATACCCAAAAAACCGTTTACTTGTCTAGATCATAGATATGAGCCTTTTGTTTCGGTAAGGCTGATAGTCAAAATACGAAACTCTTAGCAAAATCTAACAAAGGGTTTAGGAGAAAAAAAACTTTTCACTGAAATAAGCATTTTTCTCTTAAAATACATGTAAAAATGGAAACTTTGACAATTTTTTGTTAAAAAACCGTCCATTTTTCTTACTTTTTTCTTTTGGATTATTGCTTAGCAGGTTCGCAAAAAAAAATTAGATTAAGAATTTTTCACAAAAAGCCATTTACTGCACATTTGGTGCGAGGTCGTTTGCAGCGAGGAGTTTTGTCAAAAAATGGTACAAGGAAATGTTGTAGGAATTTTTTAACGGTGAATTCCTCCAAAACTGTTCTCCATATATTGCGTCATTTATTGGCTTAAAATTTGAATTTTCGACTTTTTACATAGTAGTTTCGATGAATAAAATAAAAATGACAAGCCCTATCAAAAAATGGCTCGAATAAATTTTGTAGGACATTTTTAAAACTGCAATTCCTTGTTGAAATCTGCATATTACTTTCGATAAATAAAACGAAAATTATAAGTCTCACGGGGAAAATGGTTTGAAGAACTTTTGTAGGACTTCTCAAACGCTATAATTGCTCTTCAAGACTTTTTTTCGCATTTTGCGTCGTTTGGTTCGAAACTTAAATTTTGTAGTGTCAAATTTCGAATCATTCTAATATTTTAACGATCATAAATGATGAGAATGTAATAAATTACAACAAATTTGTATCTCTTTTCTGGTTGAAAAACTTTTGTCTTTCACTTTTTTTTCGTGCGTTTTGTCGCTTTTCCGCAAATTTTTTATTTTTATTTTTGATGTTATTTTTAATGATTGAAAAGAAAACTACGCGACCTATCAAAAAGGGAATTTAAAAAATTTGTCGATGTTTTTTAGGTGCACAATTTCTGTTTTATAATTTTTTTCGTAGCTTGTGTCGTTTTTCCACAAATTTAATTTTTTTTAACTTTCAATATTATTTTTCACGAATAAAACAATAACTACGCGTCCTATCAAGTAGTGATTATTGACAAATTTGTAGATCTCTTTTAGGAGCACAATTTTTGTTGATTCATCTTTCTTCTTATATTGTATAATTTGACAACAAAATGAAATTTTTGATTCTTCATTAATTTTTGTGCGATCAAAATTAGAATGTTCTATTTTTCAAGAAAATACAAAAAGTTGTCATGATAATCTTGTAGGGCTTTTGAAAAGCAACGTTTTCCTTCTCTTGACTTTTTTTCATATCATGCGTTGTTTGGATTGAAATTTCGATTTCTGATTGATTTTTTACATTTTGTAAATGCTATAACTCTGATCGTTTTCCTTTTTTCAAAAAAGGCCATGCGAAAAAAATGTTTGGCTTTCTGAGTACTATGGATAGCCGTACATAAAAATTTTCCATCTTAGATAAAAATGGTCTCAAAACTTTTGAGAATACTCTTAATTTTTGAATTACGATCCAAAATGGATGGTTAGCGAACTCCTTCTTTCTCCTAGGACCTAAAAAAAGTGTGCCCAAGCTCGATTTGATCCGTTTATTTTGTTGAGAGTTATCGTGTTACCGGAAGGACGGACAGACAGACAGACGCCATCGCCAGAACTTGATTTATGGCTTCAGGGGTCTCAAAACGTGGACATTCGTTAAAAAAATGAGGTGTGAAATCTCTGATTTTTTTCTGAATTTTTTAAAAGAAAAAAATCTCAAATCGGTGCATAATTGCGTTCTGAATGTCATTTTGTAACAGATTTTACCCCACTGTGCACCGTGTCCTTAGCCACTCATGCTCCAGTAAATATATTGTCGATGGGCACTGTTTTTGCATATCAAATTTTGTCTCATAAACCTCGCTCTCCACGAATAATAAAAAATTCTTTAAGATTTTATGTATTTTATATAAATTTTCATGTTTCGTAGGTTCCTTCTAATTCTATAATTTCCCGTCTCTTCTCTGCTCAAAGAACCCTTTAGAAGCCAGATGGAAGCCCTTTAGAACATGGGTTTCTATTAGGGTAAGCCAGGAGTCCTGTAAGAATTTTGCCATAGGGAATAACAGGGTTCTATCTGCGTTCTAAACGATACAATAAATTGTTCGCGAATTGGGTTCTACTTGGATTTCTAGATAGTCTGATCAGGCTCTAAGAAGGGTTCTATCTGGGTCTTATCCGCTTCTAACCGGGATCTAATCGGACTACAATTTCGTATCCGGGCCTATCCGGGTGTTATACATAGCGCTCGGATATTCTATCCGGATATTATTCGGTCCTAGCCGGGATCTTTTCGACATACATTTTCGTATCCGGGGCTATCTGGTACCTATACAGGGCACTTGGAAACTCTATCCGGGTCTAGGCCAGTTATAGCCGGGATATAATGGGCATATATAGGGCCTGTAAAGGAAACGGAAATGAACTTGAAAATATTTATTGCTCTGTATCCCTTTTCAAACCCGTATAAACCCTGCTAGAAGCCTGCAACTTTGGATACAAGAATCACAGATATGAGCACGCTAGATCCTTATAGGAGACCACAATTAAGTTTAAAAACATATTCCTGCTCTAAACCGTATACGCCCTGATATACGCCCTCACCGTAGGCTTAACCAATCACAGACCGGATCACGCTAGACCCTTATAAGAAGCCGTAATGAAACTTGAAAGCATTTATCGATCTGTGTCCCTTTTTTAACCCGCGTACACCATGCCGGAAACCCGCAACTTTGCATTAAAGAATCACCGATATGAGCACGGTAGATCTTTATAGGGTACTACCAAGAATTTTAAAAACATGTTCCTGCTCTGATTCGTATACACTTTGCTAAATACCCTCATCTGTGGTTTAAACAATCACAGACAGGACTATGCTAGACCCTTGTAGGAAACCGCAATGAACTTTGAAACCATTTATCGATCTGTGTCCCTCCTTAAACCCGCATACACCCTGCTAGAAAGACGAACCTTTGATTTGAAGAATCAAAGATAGGAGCACGCTAGATCCTTATTAGAGGCTACAATGAATTTTAAAGGTATGTTCCTGCGCCAACCCGTAGACAGGTCGTATAAACAGATAGGAGCACGCTAGATCCTTATAGGAGACCACAATAAATTTTCAAAAATATTTTCCTGTTCCAGCCCGTATACACCCTGCTAGACACTCTCAACTTTGGTTTAAACAATCACAGACAGGACCACGCTATACCCTTATAAGAAACCGCAATGACCCTTGAAAGCATTTCTTGATCTGTGTCCTTTTTTAAAACCGCATACACCCTGCTAGAAACCTGCAGCTTTTGTTTAAAGAATCACAGATAGGAGCATGCTAGATCCTTATAGGAGACTACAATAAATGTTGAAGACATGTTCCTGCGCCAACCCGTATACACACCGCTGGACACCCTCACTTTTGGTTCAAACAATCACAGACAGGACCACGCTAGACCCTCATATGAAACCGCAATTAACCTTGAAAGCATTTATCGATCTGTATCCTTTTTTAAACCCACATATACCCTGATGCAAACACGCACCTTTTGTTTGGAGAATCACAGATAGGAGCACTCTAGATCCTTATAGGAGAACACAATGAATTTTAAAAACATGTTCTTGCTTCAACCCGTGTACACCCTGATAGACACCCGCACCTTTGGTTTAAACAATGACAGACAGGACCACGCTAGACCCTAATAAGAAACCGCAATGAACCTTGACAGAATTTATCGGAATATGTCTCTTTTTGAACCCGTATACACCCTGCTAGAAAGTCGCACCTTTGGTTTAAAGAATCAAAGATAGGAGCACGCTGGATCCTTATTGGAGGCTACAATGAATTTTAAAGGTATGTTCCTGCGCCAACCCGTATACAGGTCGTACCAACAGATAAGAGCAAGCTAGATCCTTATAGGAGACCACAATAAATTTTAAAAATATGTTCCTGCTCCAGCCCGTATACACCCTGCTAGACACCCTCAACTTTGGTTTAAACAATCACAGACAGGACCACGCTAGACCATTATAAGAAACTGCAATGAAACTTGAAAGCATTTATCGATCGGTATCCCTTTTTAGACCCACGTAGACCATGCTGGAAACCCGCACCTTTGGTTTAAAGAATCACAGCGAGGAGCACGCTAGATCCTTATAGGAAACTACAATGTATTTTAAAAACATGTTCTTGCTTCAACCCTTGTACACCCTGCTATACACCCTCACCTTAGGTGTGAACAATCACAGACTGGACCACGCTAGACCCTTATAAGAAACCGCAATCAACCTTGAGAAAATTTACCGATCTGTGTCCCTTTTTAAACCCGCATACACCCTGCTAGAAACCCGAGACATTGATTTAAAGATTCACAGATAGGAGCACGCTAGATCCTTATAGAAGACCACAATGAATTTTAAAAACATATTCCTGGTCTAAACCGTATACGCCCTGCTATACACCCGCACCTTAGGCTTGAACAATCACAGACTGGACCACGCTAGATACCAGCTCGCTAGTTCCTTATAGGAGAACAATAAGTATTTGAAAAAAGTATTCTTGCTTCAACCCGTGTACACCCTGCTAGAAACCCGAAGCTTTGGTTCAAAGAATCACAAATAGTAGCACGCTAGATCCTTATTCAAGACAATAATGAATTTTAAAAACAGATTCCTGCTCCACACGATATACGCCCTGCTATACACCATACTATAGGTTTAAATAATCACAGACCGGTCCACGCTAGACCCTTACAAGAAACCGCAATGAAACTTGAAAGCATTCATCGCTCTGTGTCCCTTTTTAAACCCGCGTAGACCATGCTGGAAACCCGCACCTTTGGTTTAAAGAATCACAGCTAAAAGCACGCTAGATCCTTATAGAAGACCACAATAAATTTTAAAAACGTGTTTCCACTCCAACCCCTATACACCTTGCTAGACCCCCTTACCTTTGGTTTAAACAGTCGCAGACAGGACCACGCTAGACCCTTATGAGAAACCACAAAGAAACTTGAGGGCATTTATCGATCTATATCCCTTTTCAAACCCGCATACACCCTGATAGAAACCCGCACCTTTCGTTCAAAGAATAACAGATGGGAGCACGCTAGATCCTTTTAGAAGACCACAATAAATTCCAAAAACATATTTCTGCTTCAACCCGTATACACCTTGCTAGACACCCTCACCTTTGGTTTAAACAATCACAGACAGGACCACGCTAGACCCTTATAAGAAACCGCAATCAACCACGAGATCATTTATCGATCTGTGTCCCTTTTTAAACCCGCATACACCATGCACGCTAGATCCTTATAGGAGACCACGATGTATTTTAAAAACATGTTCTTGCTTTAGCCCATGTACACCCTGCTAGAAACCCGCACCTTTCTTTTAAGGAATCACAGATAGGAGCACGCTAGATCCTTATAGGAGACCACAATGAATTTTAAAAACATGTTTCTGCTCCATCCCGTATACACCCTGCTATATACCCTCACCTTAGGTTCAAAAAATCACAGACACGACAACGCTAGACCCTTATAAGAAACCGCAATGAAACTTAAAACCATTTATCGATCTGTGTCCCTTTTTTAAACCCGCGTACATTATGCTGGAAACCCGCACCTTTGGTTCAAAGAATAACAGATGCGAACACGCTAGATCCTTATAGGAGACCACAATGTATTTTTAAAACATGTTCTTGCTTCAACCCGTGTACGCCCTGCTAGACACCGTTATCTTTGCTTTAAACAATCACGGATAGAACCATGCTAAACCCTTACAAGAAACCGTAATGAACCTTGAAATCATTTGTCGATCACACCCTGATAGAAACCAGCACCTTCGGTTTAAAGAATCAGAGATAGATGCACGCCTGAACCTTATAAGAGACTGCAGTAAATTTTTAAGACATGTTCCTGCTCCAACCCGTATATACCCTGCTAGAGACCCTTTTGTTTGGTTTAAGCAATCACAGTTAGGACCATGCTAGATCCCTATAAGGAACTGCAATGGACTTTGAAAGCATTTATCGATCTATTATTTTAAACCCGTATGCATGCTGCTAGAAACCCATACATTTGGTTTAAAGAATCAGAGATAGGAGCACGCTAGTTCCTCATAGGAGACCACAATGAATTCTAAAAACTTGTTCCTGCTCCAACCCGTATGCATCATGCTAGACACACTCATCTTTGGATTTGGCAATCACAGATAGGACCACGCTAGATCTTTATAGGATACTACAATTCATTCTGAAACAATTTCCTGCCTCATTCCGTATACACCCTGCTAAACACCCTCATCTTTGGTTTGAACAATCACAGACCGGTCTACGCTAGACCTTCATATGAAACCGCAATGAACCTTGAAAGCATTTATCGATCTGTGCCCCTTTTTAAACCCACATACACCCTGCTACAAACACGCACCTTTCGTCTAATGAATCACAGATAAGAGCACGCTAGATCCTTATAGGAGCATACAATGAATTTTAAAGACATGTTCCTTCTCCAAACCGTATACACGCTTCTAGACACCTTCACGTTTGGTTTGAAGAATCACAGACAGGACCACGCTAGACCCTTATAAGAAATCGCAATGAACCTTGAAAGCATTTATCGATCTATGTTTCTTTTTAAACCCACATACACCCTGCTGCAAACACGCACCTTTTGTTTAAAGAATCACAGATCAGAGCACGCTAGATCCTTATAGGAGACTACAATGAATTTTAAAGACATGTTCCTTTTCCAAACCGTATACACCTTGCCAGACACCCTCACCTTTGGTTTAAAGAATCACAGACCGAACCACGCTAGACCCTTATAAGAAACCGTAATGAAACTTGAAACCATTTATCGATCCGTGTCCCTTTTCAAACCCGCATACACCCTGCTAGAAACCTGCAGCTTTGGTTTAAAGAATCACAGAGAGAAGCACGCTAGATCCTTATAGGAGACTACGAGTACAATAAATGTTAAATACATGTTCCTGCGCCAACCCGTATACACCCCGCTAGACACCCTCACTTTTTGTTCAAACAATCACAGACAGGACCACGCTAGACCCTCATATGAAACCACAAATAACCTTGAAAGCATTTATCGATCTGTGTCCCTTTTTAAACCCACATACACCCTGCTGCAAAAACGCACCTTTTGTTTGAAGAATCACAGATAGGAGCACGCTAGATCCTTATAGGAGAACACAATGAATTTTAAAAACGTGTTCCTGCTCCAACCCGTATACAGCCTGCGAAACACCCTCACCTTTGGTTTAAACAATCACAGATAGGACCAGGCTGAACCATTATAAGAAACCGCAATGAACCTTGAAAGCATTTATCGATCTGTGTCCCTTTTTAAAACCGCATACACCGTGATAGAAATCCGCACCTTTGGTTTGAAGAATCACAGATAGGAGCACGATAGATCCTTACAGGAGACTGCAATGAATTTTAAAGACATGTTTCTCCTCCAACCCGTATACACCCTGCTAGGCACCCTCACCTTTTGTTTGAATAATCACAGACAGGACCACGCTAGACCCTTATAAGAAACCGCAATTAACCTTGAATGCATTTATCGATCTGTGTCCCTTTTCAATCCCGCACACACCCTGCTAGAAACCAGCACCTTTGGTTGAGCGCATCACAGATAGATGCACGCTAGATCCTTATAGAAGACTGCAATAAATTCTTAAGACATGTTCCTGCTCCAATTCGTATGTACCCTGCTAGAGATCCTTTTCTTTGGTTTAAGCAATCACAGTTAGGACCACGCTAGATCCTTATAAGGAACCGCAATGGACTTTGTCAGCATTTATCGATCTATAATTTTAAACCCGTATGTATCCTGTTAGAAACCCACACATTTGGTTTAAAGAATCACAGATAGGTCCACGCTAGACCCTCATATGAAACAGCAATGAACCTTGAAAGCATTATTCGATATGTGTCTTTTTTAAACCCGCATAGACCCTGCTAGAAAGCCGCATCTTTGGTTTGAATAATCGCAGATAGGAGCACGCTGGATCTTTATGGGATACTACAATGAATTTTGAAACACTTTCTTCCCTCAATCCGTATGCATCCTGCGAAACACCCTTATCTTTGGTGTAAACAATCACAGACAGGGCTACGCTAGACCCTTATAAGAAACCGCAATAAACCGTGAAAGCATTTATCGATATATGTTCCTTTTAAAACTTGCATACACCCTGCTACAAACACGCACCTTTGTTTCGAAGAATCACAGCTAGGAGCATGCTAGACCCTCATATGAAACCGCAATGAACCTTCAAAGCATTTATGGATCTGTGTCCCTTTTTAAACCCGCATACACCCTGCTACAAACAAGAACCGTTGGTCTAAATAATCACAGACAGGAGCACGCTAGTTCCTCATAGGAGACCACAATGAATTCTAAAAACTTGTTCCTGCGCCAACCCGTATGCATCATGCTAGACACTCTCACCTTTGGTTTGAGCAATCACAGATAGGGCACGCTAGATCCTTATTGGAGGCTACAATGAATTTTAAAAACATATTCCTACTCCCACCCGTATACACTCTGCTAGAGATCCTAGTCTTTGGTTTAAGCAATCACAGTTCGGACTACGCTAGATCCTTATGAGGAACCGCAATGAACTTTGAAAGCATTTTTGATCTACCATTTTAAACCCGTATACATCCTGCTAGAAACCCACAAATTTGGTTTAAAGAATCACAGATAGGAGCACGCTAGATCCTTGCAGGAGACTAAAATGGATTTTAAAAAAATGTCCTTGTTCCAACGCGTACACACCCTGCTAGACACCCTCACCTTTTGTTTAAGCTAACACATATAGGAGCACGCTAGACCCTCATAAGAAACCGCAATGAACTTTAAAAGCGCTTATCGATCTATGTGCCTTTTTACACCCGTATAGACGCTGTTAGAAACCCGCACCTTCGGTTTAAAGAATCACAGATAGGAGCACGCTAGATCCTTATAGGAGGCTACAATGAATTTTAAAAACATGTTCCTACTCCCACCCGTATACACCCTGCTAGACACCCTCATCTTCCGTTTAAACAATCACACATAGGAGCACGCTAGATCCTTATTGGAGACCACAATGAATTTTAAAAACATGTTCCTGCTCCAACCCGTATACATCCTGCTAGACACCCGCCCCTTTGGTTTAAAGAATCACATATAGAACCACTCTAGGCTCTCAGGCTAGAACTAGAGGGGAAGACCCACTACTAAAGAGTATTCCACTATGAAAGTGTCATTGTGCTAATCTGTATATTATTAATTGCAAAATATTTCAAAATAAATAATATGATTGGATCTGATACATAGCATAAATAGAGAATTCCCTGTAATGTTTTCAGTGGGTTGAAAACCAATGAAACCAGTAGAATCTCATGTATATGTATTCACTATCACGCCATTAAAAATGCATAACTATAGTTATCGTAATAATTGTAAGAAAGAGTGTGGAATTATTCTAGGTCATATGGAATACAGTGCCCGGTTACAAATGTTATTGAATTAATAAAAAGGATTCAGAGGATTCACAGAAAGGCACAAATTTCGAAATAATGTGAGAGCACTTTTTAAAAATTCAAATTAATTTGTGGTATTCAAGAAGCACATATAACAATGTTTGCTTCTTACGATTTAATATTATCAATAAAAATAATTAAATTTTGTAATTAGATAAATGTGAATCTAGTTTTATGAGAATTAACTATAAACTGCAAGTTTTGGTTTTTTTGTTAAATGGTGTCTCACGAAAGAAATCTACTGTTAGAGAAATCTGTATTAGATTTAATACAAATGTATATGAAGTCATTTGCAAACACGGTAGTTGAAATTTAATATACATTAACATATAAATAGCTGTACAGTTGAACACTTTGTAATCAATATAATATACAGGTCTGTATAGCAGCGTGCTTGAAAACTCAAAGTTCTGTTATTCCTTTAAATCTCGTCGAATATTCGCAATTGAAACAATAATCTAGAATTCGTCGATTGAATTGCTTTTTATGGTCAAAATGCAACGTACATGTGGAACTCTTTCCAAAATTTGCCTTGAATGGTAGAAATTTAATGTGAGTAGGGGAAAGTCCTACAGTACCGGCCAGCATTCAGTGTAGGTCAGTTATCATTTCTAAAATTTTATAACAAATGGCGCTGACAAATTGTTTTTATTTATAACTTGTGAGATCCTCAATACATAACAGCGTAGGTTAGGTCTGTCATTTATCTACGTAATTACACATTTAGACTTAGAATTCGATTTTATTTTTGATTAATTGTAAGAAGGTATCATGTTTTATTATTAGGAATGGAAAATTACTGCTAACCTTATTTTAATTTTGTGTAAAATGGAATTATCTAAGCGATTATCATAAATGTGTATGGAATTTAATAAACGCGTACCTGAGTACCCTCACAAAAGGTAAAACAACTGAGTGATTTCTTTCGCGGTTAGATCAAAAACGTATGATAGTTTGCACAGACGAGTAAATTCATCACCAAATTTGCAAATGCAGCTTTTTTTAAATTTTTTAATTTGACAGTTATGTCGGTAAATTTCCGCAAATTCATTTCATCGATTATGTAACCATGCAATTCCGACCGATTCCAAGTGACAAACAGAAGTGTTATGTATTAGATTGTCCATCAACGCTTCGAGAAAAATCTCACCATTTTCCTATTGATGGGCAAATCGGTTAGGAGTGATTTGAAGCCACGGATAATCCACATTTGCAAGAAATAACCTATGCAAAGGTGTATTAAAATCGATACCGCATTTAAGGAAAGATAAATCACTATTTCAAATAATAAGTTCCGCATGTAAATTGAGGAATAATTGGATAGCAACATTTTTTATTTTATTTTTTATAGGATAAACAAAAATTTCCATTTTCGTGAAGCATCGAATAATTTTACGCTACTTATAATAACGAATACATTCTATTCCACTATTACTTTCAATTTTAATTATTAGGCGGTAACAGTTTTAAATAATGTCTATACTTAATATCAACTGATTTTAATGTGCAGTTCATCCAATGCCATTTGCGAATGTTGCTAAAAGTTTAAAATAAATACCACTTTAAACTTCAAAATATTCTCCTAATATTTTACTGTTAGTTCTTTATGAAACACAATTTTAATAAAAAAGTGAGAGAAAAAAATAGAAATTCATAAATAATTATTCTAATCATTATTCATGTATTTTGTTTGTTATTGCTTGGTTTTTTATAATTTGGTTTACATTTTAAATGAATTTTGAAATGTAAAAATTTTAGGCTCCGGAAGCTACGATCATGGTTTCTTAAAGCAACCAATCCCGACGCAACAACGGAAATTTACGCGAGAAAAAATCGTGCAACACTGTTCCTTGGAGTCAGGTCTGTAGCCGCGGATGCCCTTACGCGGCAGACGGGACAGTTGGAGATGAAGGTTTCACCTTTGTATAGTTGTTCAGAGCTATTACTTTTAGGAAGTTGTAGGATCCGGAAGCTACGATTATGGTTCCTTAAAGCATCCAATCACGACGCCACTGGAACGTCTACGTCATCCACTTCTGCTCCTTCTGTCCTATAAGGTAAGCAAGAGCTGATCATTGAACACTGATCATTCTCCACAATGGACTCGAGTTCCCCCTGGGCGTATGGCAAGACGGGAAATAGATCAACACCATAGAAGTGCTTAAGATGGTAATATAACACTTTGAGAACCGCATTGTGTCTCTCTATGTACCCGTAACGTGCATACTTTGAGCATCCACTGAGAACATGTCCAAGTGTTTCTGGCTTTGCTTCTACTCTATTTAAATTAATGTAATTTAAATCATTTCTGCATCTCCTGAAAGCAGCCAGGGCCTCCTTCCTCTCTCTGGCTGCCGCGTCGCAACTTTCATCCCACCAAGGAGCCGGGATGAATATTTTCTTTCGATAACAGGGGTACTTAGTGATTCTAATAGGTTTAACGGGAGGGCATGCTGTAATGACTGCTTCATCCACACTTTTAACGCAGGATTCATATTTAGTGCGACAATCTATCGATTGGGAATGAAAAACACTCTCCTTTTGGGAGATCAATACCGTGAGGTGAGCATCAAAGGTAGACCAATTAATTCGCTTAATATTATATTTGTGAGAAAAGAACGGGGCAATTGGGGTTGAGACTCCCAGGCTTGAGACCACTGGGAAGTGGTCACTGCCTAAGGAGTTGTTCCAAACACCCCAAGAGGAGATATTAAAGAGGTCTGCGGATACGAAGGTTAAACCGATGATTGAAGGGGCGCTATCATGCCTAGTGCGGTAGGTGGGTTCTCCGGTATTTAGGGGAATCAAATCTGTCTGGTCTAGGGCGAAGCAGAGCTCCAGACCGTTATTGCAAATGTGTAAACTTCTCCAAAGTGAGTTATGACAATTAAAGTCCCCAGCAATAAAAACTGAGCTGGGGTTTATATTTCGAATAGAGTTAAACAATCTAGTCCACGTCTCTGACATGATAAAGTTATCAGAAGCGGGCACTCTGTATAAAGAAACAATGAGCAGCTCACCTAAGGAAGTTTCTACTGAGATTGTAAGGGTCTCGAGTTTGTTGTCAAGACTAGGCACAGAGGTGACTCTAGAGAACGTGATTCCCCGTCTTATGACAATAGCCAAGCCACCGCGGCTGTTTGACAGCCTATCTGCTCTGATGATGTTGAAATCTTTGATTTTAAAATTTTGTTTAGAGTCCGGTTTTAGAAAGGTCTCAGACATAAGTAGAATATCAAAATCGTCACGGATATTTGATAGGTCGCCTTGTTTATTCAAGACGCCCCGGCAATTCCATTGGACTATTCTCAATCTATTAAGCTGAGCCATCATTAGCAAGTAATGCTTTAGTTAGAAGGTTCACACAATTGAGGACTTTATTTAAGATATTTTGACTTTTCTCCGTTTTGAGCGGACCCGTGGCTATAACTTCCACCAAGTTCATCAAAGCAGATAAAGTCGAGTTAATAATCGAAAACCTGGATTCATTTGAACCCGGTTTATGAGCCTGATCAGACGGAGGGGCTGATACGAAAGATTTTGAGGATGGCGTAGAGGTGAGGGAGGGGAAGGGAGAAGAGGGAGAGGTGGAGTAGGAGGGAGAGGCGGGAGGGGACTGAACCTGTTGATGAAGGGCAAAGCCGTTCGAAAACAGGCTGGGAATTTTGCCATTGTTGTGGAGGTGAGAGAAGGATGAGTTGGAGCCTCGTCGAGATGACGGGTGGGATTGGGCATTCGAAGTAGGGGGCTGCTTGGGTTTTGGGTGATAGTCTGTATGTTTCCGTACAGGCGGCAGTGAGGACTTGGATTTATCGGACCAAGTAGGGGCTGTCAGTGTCTGGCAGTAAGGGCGTGGGGTCTGAGAAAGAGAGCTCGTAAGAGAGGGGGCAGGTACATCATTATACTCTGGAAACATTAAGAAACTAAATGTTTGAGAGGAGTGAGGAAGCGGCTGAGAGGAGGAGGCATATTCTGCCCCTTTACCAGATCTCAGGATAGACTTGGCTTCTTTGAAGGACAGCTTGTATTTTGTCGCAAAAACACGTAGCTCTGTCTGGAATACAAATTCGGGGCATTTTTTATGGGAGGGCATGTGATCTCCGCCGCAGTTCGCAAATTTTGGTGGGCTACTCGCGTTAGGACATGGCTTCATTTCGGTGTGTACCTCTGAGGAGCCGCAGCGCTTGCAGCGCGCACTGGATCTGCAGTGCTTGCTAATGTGACCAAATCTAAGGCATTTGATGCACATTTTAGGTTCCGGGTTATAGAGGTCAACCGGAAATGATGCTATGTAGATAGAGGTTCTTTCTGGAAGGGTCGTGCCTAGAAAGTACTTCTAGAGTAAACGACCACAAGTGTTCGGGGCAAGATCTTTTTTTGCATTTTCTGAACTGGGGTTGCGCTGGACGATGATGGGGCATTCTCCTTTTTCGAAAATGCTGTACCGGAGTTGGGAGGGCTGCATAGTCTCCCTTGTCTGAGAGACTTTGGCACTATTGAGGTTAGCCAGGTTTGGCACGACACTCTAAGCTTCCGGGGGGCTGTTGGAGAATTGTGTCTCGGGAATTATGTTTTTATTTGAGGGGGTTGATGTCGAAAACATGTCAGCGGTATCCATGTCTTCCAAATCATCGCCTGGAAGGGATAACTGGGACGCTAGATCCGTTTTTTCGGAAAAATTCGAGGAGCATTCGGAAACCGCGGGCGATTGAGCTTCGCCACTCATGGTGCGTTGGTTTTTGCTTCCTCTCTGCCTTTTACGTTTCGCGAAGAATACCTGGTAACCTTCAACATCTTTGTTCTTAAGGAACATAAGAGCTTTCACGCTATTTTCGAGGTCCTCCGAGGGGATGGATGTCAGCGGGTCAGTTAAAACTTCTGGAAGGGCTCCCCCCAAACTACTCAGCATTTCATTGCTCGAGGCCATGCCTCAGCAATGTTAAGTAAAAAAAATTGCAATTAAAGGGATTAAGCGGGGTACACAACGCGTAAAAAATCGAGCACGTGAATCGCACTTCAAAAATGACCGATGCCGGTCAGTGACAGGAGGTTATACTCACCACAGACCCAAGGTCTGGTTTATTAACCACACCTGGGGGATAATTGAAGCTCCGCGCGTCAAGCGACAAGAGCTATTTTACCTGCAAAGGTACACTACGCCACTTCAATACTTAAGAACAGTAAACCGCACAAAAAAGTGAGACTGCACGAAAACACATCCGTCTTCGACCGTGGTCTCAACGGACTCCGGCAACGTTGTCGGAGCGCCTAGCGGGTCTAAAGCATGCGCAACATCTTTCAATCTTATATGAGAAACTTTCTTTTTGATAAATTCACCTTTAACTACTAATCGAGCTGTCATTTTCAACAAATTTCACGTTTTCATTTGCAGTCCAAGAGCACAACTGACAAAGCAGACACCATGAAAAATGCGACGTTGCTGCATCTACGCTCAGATCTTGACGAGTTAGTGTGTACTCGTCTGTATACACAACTTCTCTATGTGTAGTGTACAATCATAGCCAAAAAATTTCCCTTAGGTCTGACAGGAAATTAATAATTAAACATTATATAGGCATAATTATCTAATTTTTGACTTTCTTCGACATAAATAAGCTACATATTATACATTTAAGGGTTAATAAAACTTATATTACTCAAACAGTATTATTTTCCGTCATAGACTTAGGACTAACTTTTTGCAGATAGTATGCGCAACCGTACCTCCTTAATGTTTCACATTGATACAATTTCAAATTGGAATCAAATCAATATTATGTTTTCAGTTGTATTATTAATTATCAAAGTAACGTTTCTCACGGGCTGTAGCGCACGCATAATAATGCTAGTATAAAATATTATCTAAAGATATATGAAAACTTACCAATTTCGACTAAATAATCCTGGAACTCGTTAATATCCTCCACAATCGGATGGAATGTTTGCAGTTCAGCACTCGAGTTTGGAATTGTATAGGCAATACAATCCTTAATCAAAGCCGTTGAAAAATCATCCAGCAAATATTCCTTCAGTCTCTCAACAAATATTTTACCCTCCACGTTTATATTCAAATGCTGATTCAAAAACTTGAACAACAACTTGAGATTATAAAAGACGCTTTTATAACCAGAAGAGTTTGTCTTGTTTAGGATTTTCACATTAAAAGTTTGTTCTTCTACGACGTAAACCGAACATTCGGAGGAAATGATGGGATTTATTATGCTTTTCAGCAAGTTTACCGAGAATGTTTCCAAGCAACTCGATAGACGATCGACGAAATATAACGCAAGGACTAAATCTTGAGTCTCTTCTGGTTCGCATTCAATGGTGAGACTAGTGAGGACTTCTTTTTGTTGAGTTTCTTCCTTCCAGAAAATAAATTCTTGCCAAAGGGACGAAATTTCGTTTACGAAAGATCCGTATAAAGTGGAAAATTCATTTTCTAGTGTCGTGTAAATTTTGAGACTTTGTAAATCTACACTAGAATCACTCAGCAAAAGATGCATTCGATGTAGTGTTTTTGCTGTCTCGACAAATTTCTTTTCTTGTTTCAGTTTATCGACTTTTTTAATACATTCATTTAATTCCAGGAGGCGAGTGGATAATTTGAGGCTTGTATTCGATTCTTGAAGGGCGTTTGAAAGATTCCTCAACTCTTTTTTCGAGCCTGATAATTCGAGTTTGACCTGAATATTTCGATGAAATTATTTGTTTACACTCGACAAATAATTATTTTAATTTAGTAATAATTAAGAGAATTTTAAAATAGTTTTGTTTAATTCAGTTTTATTAATACTCAAGATCAATATTAATTCATTATTACTCATTGATACAAGTAAATATAATTTCTTTGTTTGCTTCTCAGGTGTTTACAAAAAAACTATTATTTTTTTGTAAATAAATACGATCTATTATAAGTCAAGCAAAAAAAAACGAATAAATAGAATTTATAAACAAAATTTGGTATTGTACCTGATCGTCAACTCTTTTTTGCAGATTTTTCATTTCCTCGATAATTTTCTCTGCTTCTCGGACCAATGCTTGATCTTTTTTCAGCCTGGGTACAAATTCAACGTAGTTATAATCCATAAATTCCTTAACGTCATGTTTGAGCTTCGTTATTTCTTTTGCGATTTCAGTAATTTTTGTAGTCAGCTCAATTTTCTCCAAACTACCTATTGATTAATAAATATTTTATTTCTTGAGCTTCAAATATTGAGATAATTAAAATTATAAAATGTTTCTAATGATTAAGGCTGGCTTGAAAATGTAAGATTTTTTTATTTTGCGGGAGGTTTCATATTAAAATTGTTGAAATAAATTTTTTGTCATTCCTAATGGTTTCAATTTCAAATAATAATAAGTCAGTTATTTATTTATAATAAGTCAAAGTTAAAGATTTAAAATTTCAATTACATAGCGTCCATAACTAGAAGGCACAGCTTTTATGTATTAACATGCATATCAAAAATACGTTGAGCCACAAAGCAGATATTGCTTCAATATTGATTACATTTTCCGAAAATGTTAAATTAGTTCTATAAATTAATATCCAGATTTAAAAAAAAAAACATTCATTCCTGAAAGAAAAAAAACTCCCAAATAACGGAAATCTTTTCGAAATGTAACCTATAAGTCAGTTATCTATTTAAAAATATACATCTCAAAAATACTCTCGATTGTGACATAGAAATATAAAAAAAAAAACACTAAAACAATCAGAAATTGAATTTAGTGACATAAATATTATAAATATATATGAAAACATGAGAATGACAACTACATAAAGACCATTTGTAGTTGGCCCCACAATCGTATTCTTTCATTTGTTATTTAGGTGCCAACGTCAAATGGTCTTTATCCACTTGTCACTCTCATATGTCTGTAGATGTATTTTGACAACAGAGCTTTAATAACCTAACCTCAAAATAAAAGTGACAGTTCCCATAATTCCTAAACTGTATGGACTGTGAGCAAAACTTTCGTTAAAAATATTCAGAGGCTTAGAATAAATGGCTGGCAATGTTTGAAAGTAAAAATTATTAGTGGATTTTAGATACTTCTCAAATAAATAAATGAAAAATCTACCTGCTGTGAGAAGAACGTCGGCAACAAACGAAGTCATTGTTGCTACAGAAAAATTTAGTAAATACACATCAATTTGTCAATCACTCGTAATACAAAATCATGACAAAACTCTTCCATAAAATATATTCAACTTTATTAATAAACAAAATGATATTTTGATAAATTTCGTTATTTCCACGAAATAGAATAAGGAGACTCCACTCCCACTCGGCCTTTGGAAAATTTGGACGCATAGATTCGGATTTAGCAGAGATGAGGAGGGAGATTGCCGATCCCATACATTCAATTTCGAGTGATTTTCCGCAGCGCCCCGTCTGCACCTAGGCTTTTGCGAACTAAAATCAAAACGCCCCCAACGCACCTAGCCGGTTTACGAACTAAAATAGACGATAGACGAGCTACTTGAGTGGTCAAGCAGGGCGGCATTTTTCCAGTTTGAAAATGTCGGTAGAGAAGATCAGATCGTCTATTTTAGTTCGTAAACTGGCTAGGTGCATTGGAGGCGCTTTGATTAAAAAATTGTCAAAACAATCTGAGAGATTTTAAGGCAATTTTTATAATGTTGCGCAATTAAAAAAAAAAATCACGAAAAATCGAATTCATTCAAAACATAATTTTGAAACTGTTAAAAAATAATCTAAGTATTAAGAAGATTCGATTTTTGAAGATTTTGAAATAAAAGTTTGAAACCTTTTTAAGAATTTTGAAGGGTTTTAAGAGCATAAAATTTTTTTCTCAAGATTCCTGGGTAATTTTTTAGTGTTTTTTTTTATAGTTTGAGAAATAATTTGTGAAGAAAATTCATAAATATTTTAAAACATTTTTAAACATTTCAAAAAATGAGACAAATGAAGAAACCCGAAAAAGAGTCTGAATAATTATTTCAGTATATCACACGGTGAAAATTGGTGGAAAATAAAAAAATGTGATGAATGAAAATGTAAGATTTTTTCTTAATTCGTTGTTTTTTTGGTAGAACACTTCTTGTTTGAAAAATTATCTTTCGTATCAAAAATTTAACTACTTGGTTAAAGATTCATCTTTTTGATGGAAAATTGAACTATTTTTTGAAAATTCGTTGTTGGTTGGTTGAAAATGTAACTACTCTTATTTGAAATTTTTTTAAATTTGTTCTAAAAATTAATTTTTTAAAACAAAACATCCTTTCAAATTTTCCTATGATTCTTAAGAATATTCTCTTGAAACCATTCAAAATTCTGAAAAATTTTCTAAATTTTTTGTTCGAAATCTTTAAAAATCTACATTTTGTTTTAATTTTGTTGAAATCTTTTCTAGTTTGAAATTATTTTTGAATCTTCAAACACTTTTAAATGTCTCTTAAAATTACTCAATTGTTGTTATAAATTTTTTAACTGCAAATTGCGAAATTTTGTTTAAAAATCTTAAAATCTTTTCAACTTTTCAATGTTTTAAAATCTTTTTTATGTTTATTTTAAATATAATTTAAAATAATTATTATTTCAAGGTTTCCCGGAAATTGTAAAATCTGAAGAAAATTGTTTTCGTTTTTCTCAAAAGAACATCGTTTGATGAAATTGGCCAAATTTATTGAAGCACAGTTCGGTCGAAAGGCTAATTTATAACTGAATAAGTTTTTATTATTTTATACAAAACCTGGATGACTTGGAAAGTTTTTTTTTTCAATGCAAAGATTGATTTCAAAGACTATTAATCAAATTTTTAATAATTGCTTTGGTAAACAGCCGCGAAAAATGGTTAAAATTAAACATTTATATTGAAAATTAGTGTTTTTTTGTTTGTTTAAAATTTGACAATATATATTTTTTTAATTCGTTGTCTCAAGGTAGAAAATAAAACTTCTTGTTTGAAAATTCCCTTTTGTATTAAAAATTCAAGTATTTGGTTCAAAATTTCTTTTTCCGGGTGGAAAATTAAGGTATATTTTTTCAAATTCATTGTCTTTTTGGTACAAAATTAATTTTCTAGGTTAAAAATTCATCTTTCAGATGTAAAGTGTTACTATTTTTTGAAAATTCATTGTTTTTTTTATAGAAAATTAATTTTCAGGGTTAAGTTTTAATATTTTTTATTGAAAATTCAAATATTTTTTGAAAATTCGTTGTTTTTGGTAGAAAATTGAACTCTTCCATTTGTTTTTTTATAAGTTTAAAATAAATCTTCTTAGTTGAAAATTAATTTTTTTTATAGAAAATGTAACTATTTCTTGAAAATTCGTTATTTTTTTATAAATATTGAAGAAAATCTTTTCAAGCTGTAAAATATCTTTAATCACTTCAAAACTTCTAAAATTCCTAAATATCATTTTCTCCAAAAATTAATTTTTAAGAACAAAAAATCCATTCAAATTTTTATACGAATCTAAAGAACATTCTTTCATTGAAACCTTTCAAAATTCTTAGAAAGTTTCAAAATTTGTTGTTCGAAGATCTGAATGATTGCATTCTGTGTGAGTATGACTTTTAGTGGATGTTTTCAATTTGTTCTTTGCTGAAATTTAAAAAAATTTTGAACAAAATATGGATTTTTTAAGATTTCGAAAGAAAATGCTTTTTAAGAATTTTTAAAGATTTGAAGAGGATAAAAATTTTTTCTCAAGTTTCTTAGGAATATTTACAATGATTTTTTTCAATCAACTTGAAGAGAATATTTAAAAAGATTTCAAGATAATACATTTTCTTAATGTTCCTGGGAAATTAAAAATAATTTTTTTGTTTGAAAAATTAATTTTAAGCGAATATTTAAAAACTTTTAACAAATTGTCAAAAAAGATTCTGAAAGATTTTAAGGCAACTTTTAAAATTTTGCACAATTTAAAAAAAAAAAATCAGGAAAAGCTCGAATGCATTCAAAACATATTTTGGAAACTTAAAAAAATAATTTTAATCTTGAGAAGATTTGAAAAAAAGAGAAAATCTACACTTTTGAAGATTTTGAAATAAAATTTTGGATTCTTTTTAAGAATTTTGAAAGGTTTCTAGAAAAAAAATTTTCTTAAGATTCCGGGAAAAGTTTTAATGTTTTTTTCTTTTGGAACAGTGATTTTTAAAGATAATTGAAAAATATTTTAAACATTTTTGAAGATTTCAATAAATGATACAACTGCAGTATCCCGAAAAAAAAGTCTTATACATTATTTTCGTAACTCACGGTGAAAAATGATAGAAAATTAAAAAATTTTATAGAAAGTTAGTTGCTGTTTGCTGTTCAAAATTTAAAATATTTTTTTAATTATTATTTCTGTTAGAAAGTAAATCTTCTTGTTTGAAAGTTTATCTTTTATAGTTGATTCTGAATCAATCTATTTATATTATTATATTTTCCACATAGAAATAGAAAAAATCAAAAAATTTTAATGTATTTCTAACATTGCTAATATTTATTGCATTCTTCTTTAAAACATTTTTAATAAAAAGATTTCTTTCAAGAAATTCTGGTAAAGTTATTTAGACTCAATTAGAGGAAAACTGAAAATATTCATAAAAAAACACCACAGATTCGAACGAATCATGAGTTTAGTGTCTCTATTTAAAAAAAAAATTAATCTTAAGATCAAAAACAAATCTATTTTATCATGAATAGTTTTATGCAAAATCAGCATGGAAAAGATTCACAATTAAAAAACAGAATTCCAAACTACCTTACTTTTCGGCTCATTAAAGACAAAAATAACCAAATGAAAAAAGAGGGAGAAAAAGATCGAAAATTCAATTACTTGGTTACAAATTAATTTTGTTGATTGCAAAATTTAACTATATTTGTTAAAATTCGTTGTTTTTTGTAGAAAATTAATCTTCTAAATTAAAAATTTATATTTTTTATTGAAAATTCAATTATTTTTTTTTAAACTCGTTGTGTTTTGGTTGAAAAATTAACTATTCTTACAATTTATTCCGCACTTTTTCTCGGAATTTATTGAGAACTTCTGAAATGTTTTCAAAAAATTTTCAATTTCCTTTAAAAATAAATTTTTAAACCAGAAAATCCTTTCAACCGAATCCATTTCTACTTAGACAGGTTCTACATTTGAAGTCACAGAATCTTTCGGGGACAAAGTATATTTCTTTTTATACGAAATTAATTGGCGATTTTTCTTAAAGTATTAAAAATCGATTTTGTCAAAAAACCCATACTTATATTTTGCCAATTTTCTGTTGAATTTTTACTATTATAAGAAAAAAACCGTGTGAGTTTTATGCGGGCTAAATAACTTTTGTGGACAGGAGATTTTTTTTCATAAAATCGAATTTTTGCATTTTTGTTGCAAACAACAACAGATACGAAAACATGATAAGAAAATAGTTTGCACCGTTAAAAAAGTTCTACATAAAGTTCCTTTACTCATTTATGCTATCTTGTCCCATTTACGAGATTCCCCTACTATTTTTCAATCTCATTCAGTGTTTTTTAATAACTTGATTTTTCGATTTTACTAGGTAAAAATTGGATATTAGATAAGGTATGAGATTATGAGCTTAGATTGATGGTATTAGATAAGATATATTAGATAAGGTATGATTTAAATAAACTTAGGATAGTTTTTTCTTAAAAAATCGTATTGTTTATATCTGTCCATGATTAAAAAAGGTGAAAAATCGCAATTTCCAAATAAGGAATTTTAATTCTAAAAGTTTATTTCTAAAAGAGAAACTTAAAACTGTAAATGATTCTGTAAAAGGAAGGTGGGAAAAAGAAGTCTGTAAACGGCGGGTTTAAAGGTCATTTTTTTGGGTCAAAGATTCATCATTTTAGTTAAAAATTTCTCTTTTTAAGTAGAAAATTAATCTTTTTTATGTAATTTGCTTAATATTTTTTCTCTCGGAAACGGTATAAGATATCATTAATGAGAAAAGGAACTTAATGTAGAACTTTTTTAACGGTGCAAACTATTTTGTTAGCATTTTTTCGTATATGTTTTTCTTGCAAAAATGCGAAAATTCGATTTTATAAACAAAAATCTCCTGGCCACAAAAGTTATTCAGCCCTCATAAACAAGCAAGGTATTTTCCTTATGATGTTACAAATTAAAAAAATTGGAAAAAAATATAAAAGTGGGTTTTTTGAGAAAATTCTGCAAAATTACAAAAATTGCAGTTAAATCTTCCAGATTCTTTGTTGATAATTTTGGGAATCTTTTGTATTGTTTCGAAATTTTTCACAAATATTGGCTGAAAATAAGTGTTGTAAAATAAAAAACCATTACAAATTTTCCGAGAAATCATAAGATAATTTTTTTATTTTCAATTAATTAAAAAAAAAGAATTTAATTTTCCTTTATCCTTTTCTAATTTTAAAACATTTATTCAATTATTAGAGAATCATTTACAGTTTTAAGTTTCTCTTTCAAAAATAAACTTTTACCATTAAAATTCTTCATTTGGAAATTGCCACTTTTCACCTTCTTTAATAATCGACAGAAATAAACAATACGATTTTTTAAGAAGAAAAAAACTATCCTATGTTCATTTAAATCATACCTTATCTAATATACCTTATCTAATATCATCAACATAATATTATAATTTCATACCTCATCTAATATCCAATTTTTACCTCGCAAAATCGAAAAATCAAGTTTTTAAAAAACACTGAATGAGATTAAAAAATAGTAGTCGGAATCTCGGAAATGGGACAAGATATCATAAATGAGCAAAGGAACTTTTTATAGAATCTTTTAAACATTGCAAACTATTTTGTTATCATTTTTTCGTATCTGTTGCTGTTTGCAACAAAAATGCGAAAATTCGATTTTATGAAAAAAAATCTCCTGTCCACAAAAGTTATTTAGCCCACATGAAACAAACAAGGTATTTTCCTTATGATAGTAAAAATTTATCAAAAAATTGGCTTTTTTTAAACACAGCAAAGAATTCAAATCCGCATCAATGAAAAATTTCATTTGAATGTTTCCCAGAAATCGTAAAATCTTAAGAAAATTTCATCATTTTCCTAACAAAAAAAAGTTTGTTGAAATTGGCCAAATTTATTTAGGCACATTTCGGTCGAAAGGCTAAATGTAACTGAGTATATTATTCATTATTTGTTTGATAAAATACCTGGAATATCTAGAAAAGTCATGAAATTTTGAAAAAGAAGTTCTAAAAAAAACTGAAAAATCATGGAATTTTCAAAAAAATGACTGGATTTTTCTTATTCAAAGTTTAATTTCAAATACTATTAATCAAAGACTTAATGACTATTTTAGTGAATGGCGGCAAAAAATGGTGCAAAATAAAAAAAATTTTATTGACATTTTTATTTATTTTTTTGAAAAGTCGACTATATATTCTTCAAATTCGTTGTTTTTTGGTGGAAAATAAATCTTCTTGTTTGCAAATTCATCTGTTGTATCGGAAATTCAACTAATATTTTGTAAAAAATTTATTTTTGTGGTTGCAAATTTACCTATATTCTTTTTAATTAATTGTTTCATGAGAAAATTAATCTCCTAGGTTGAAAATTCATCTTTTTGATTGAAAATTTACGTAGTTTTTGAAAGTTCGTTACTTCATAACTGAAAATTTAACTATTTTATTTTTGCTTCAAAATAATTGCTCTTTTTTAGTTATAAATTCAACTATTTCGTTGAAAATTCAAATATATATTTTTTTAATTAATTGTTTTTTTAGTAGAAATTTGATTTTATAGGTTAAAAATGCATCCTTTGATTGAAGATTGATCTTTTTTGGAAAAAACTGGCTGCTCGAAATCTTTAAAAATCTACAATTTTTTTTTAATTTTTCTAATCTTCTGTAGTCACAAATTATTTTGTAATCTTTTGAATACTTTTAAATATATCTTACAATTGCTCGATTTCTCATCAATTTTGTAACTGTGCAAAATTGCGACTTCAGATTTCAGATAATCTGATAATCCATTTACCCACCCTGATTTTCTTCGGCTGGCTCCGTCAGGAAGTTTGAGAACAAAGAAAAAAATAATAATCCAGGATTTGATGATCATTGCGGCCAAAAATTAACACTGAGATTTCTGGTTTATATCCGAAAGGCAAAGAAGTTCACCCGAATCGAAAATAAAGAAGAATGTTGTGAAAAATCTTCGCTATGGTGTTTTATGCTTTTATTTACTATATAATTTTCTGCAGTTTCTTTTTAGATAATTCGATACCACTAGAACTCCTTGGAAAAATGTGTACAATTTACCATTGTTTCGAGGTCAAGAAAATAAAAAAAAATTTAATAAAACAAAATTTTGAAACACGTTTTTGGAAAAAATTCTCAAAGTTTTTGGTTGCGTAAAAAATAGTTATTGTCAAAAATGCAAGTCTCCCATTTTATTCAAACAGTTTGCGATTGCTGAAAAATGTTTAAATCAATGTCAATTGTTTGTCCATCTTTTAACATATAGACTGTTTCAACTATATTAAATATCAATAACTCCAGTGACCTTTTACGCAGAGAATGTACCAGCAGATAAACACTTTTTCGTTTCAATAATTTTATAAACAAATTAACGATTTTGCTACTTTTTAAAGCATAAACGTAGCTTTTTTAAACTAAAACTGAAGAAAAACAAAGCCTATACGATAAAAAATGGATGAATTGTAGATTTGAAACAATCGCACAATTTGAATTTTGAACATTTGAATAACGATCATTCAACAATTTAAATTTGAAATCGTCATCTGACTTTTAAATTTAAAGTCGCTTAAGCATTAAGGCTTTTAATTTAAAATTACTATACAATATAAAACAATTTAAATTTAGAGCAAAAAATTGTACTTAGTTACATTGTTTAAATTCGCAATTCAAAATGATTAAAGTACAAAAACTTTGAATTTGAAATTGTCCGGAATGATATTTATTATAGGCTTTAGAGACAATCAGGGGTCCAAAAGGATCCTAATGGCCCTAAGAAATACTAAAAAAGAGATTCTAATATATTTATGACACCGAAAGAATGCAAGGTTTGTACCCCTCAATTTTATTAAAAATTCAAACAAATTAGGCTACTAATTGAAAATAGGGCACTATAGGAACCAAATCTTGAAGATAGGGGTCTTAAGGGACCACAGCTGAATATCAGTTATTGGAAGTAACTAGTTTTATTTAACAAGTAATTTTTTTAGTAACGATAGGGGTAACAAAGTTACATTTGTAAATATGTGATGAATTAATAACTAGTTACATTGTTTTATTGGTAGTAACTATAAAAATCTTTACTTTTTTATTTACTTTCGAAATGTAGTTCACAAGTACTTTTTTACGGCAATCAATCAATTTTATTACTTTTGGAACTATAATTTCATTTACATTATTCAGATTGTGGCGGCTAGTTTTGGAAAGTTTTTGGTTGAGAATTCGTCTTTTTTAATAAAAAATGTATTATTTGGTTGAAAATTTAATTATTTTGTTATAAAATCATTCTATTTGCCTGAAAATTGAATTCTTTTGTTAAAAATTCAACTATAATATTTTTCCAGAAAATTCAACTATTTGTTAAAAAGTTACCTTTTTAGATAAAAATTCATATTTGCGGGTTGAAAATACAAGTGTTTGGTATAAAATTTGGCCTGTTGGCTTGAAAAATAAACAATTTAGTTGAAATTTATTCCCTGTTGACTGTAAAATCTTTCTTGGTTGAAAATTCAACCTCATTTGTTAAAAATTCATCTCTTTTGGTAGAAATTTCACCTTTTTGGTTCAAAACACATCTGTTTGTTTTATTGAAAATTAATCTGTTTTGGTTGAGCATTTAACTATTTCGTTTAAAATTCGTTTTTTTTTACATTGAATTTAACTATTTTTTATTTAACATTAAAATATCTCTTACTTGAAATATCAACTACATATTATATTTTTCATTAAGATTTTATATTTTTTTGCATGAAAGTTGAACTATTTACTTAAACATTTTTTTCTTGTAAAGATTCGTCATTTTAGTACAAAATTTATCTCCTTCGTTGAAATCTTAACTATTTTGTTGTAAATTTGTCGAAAATGCAAATATTTGGTTGCAAATTCACCTATTCGATGGAAAGTTAAACTCTTCTGCTAAAAATTAATTTTTTGGTTGAAAATGTATCTATCTTGTTAAAAATCGCATTCTTTTGTTTAAAAGTTGGAGATTTAACTATTTGGTTAAAAATTGGTCTTTTTTAGTTGAAAATCCATGTATTTTGTTGAAGATTCATCTTTTTTAGTAGAACAGTAATCTTCTTGGTTGGAAATTAATCTTTTTGGTTAAAGATTTAAATACTTGGTTAAAATTTAAACTCTTTTGTTCAAAATTAATTTTTTTGGTTGAAGATTCATCATTTTAGATGAAAATTCGTCCCTTTGAAAATTTAAATATTTTGCTGAAAGTTCGGTTTTTATTTAGTTGAACATTAATTTTTTAACTGAAAATTTAACTATTCCATTTTTGGATGGATATTTATTTTTTAGTTGAAAAACCAAAGGTTGAAAATTCGTATTTTTTGTTGAAATATAAATTATTACATTTTTCGTTTAGAATTTATGTTTTTTGGTTACAAATTTAACTACTTGGTTGAAAGTTGAACTGTCCTGTTGACATTTTTATTTTTTTATTTTATTTTTATTGATAATTCATCTTTTTAGTTGAAAATTTAACGTTTTTTTAAACATTTTATGCTGGCCCTAAAATTTGTAAATCTTCCAAAGATGTATAGCCCGATATAGGAAAATTGTATTTTTCTCCCATCCTGAAACTGACCATTTTCTCAAGCATTCCTTGTGTTTTGGAAATAATATGTCGATCGTGACTAACCTACGACTTTCAATAAAAATTATAACGACTGCCACTCGACAGATATGGATGAAGTTGTGCAAAAATTAATTTTTGTTCCGCAAAAGTTGATCATTTTGATCTGAAGTTGATAATCAGAATGATATGCAACTGTTTGGTATCCAGGGGTTTACTGTACTTGTTGTATTTACTCGAAAAGTAACTAAGAATAAGTTACATTTGCATAAGAGGCCGTCCATAACTACATTGCCAATTTGATCTAAAAAAACTACGGTTGGTAACAGGGTCACAGGTGGCGGGGTCAGCGGAAGTACATTCACGAACTCATATAGTGTTTAGTACGTTTCATGATGATATATTTTAACAAAGTTGGCGAATTTTACGAAAAACGGCCCTGCAACGGGACAATTCAATAATAACTTAATAAGTTTCAAAATCACTTTCATATTTCACACTTTACACTCTTTGCCCTATACCATTCTTTCTCCTTTTTTAAAGAAATTCTCCTTTTTCCACCTATTTTCGAGAAACTTCCCCTTTTCTTGTTTTTTTGTCGCTTACATACGAATTCAACTAATAGAACCGAATAAGAAAATCCAACTATTTTTGGTTAAAAATGTTTACTATTATATTTTTCGTTCGGAATTCATCTCGTTTGGTTAAAAATTCTACTGTTTGGTTGACAATTCAATTACTTTGTTGAAAATGCAACTATTCGGTTAAAGGATGAACTTTTTTGGTCGAAAATTCAACTACTTGGTTGAAGGTTGAACTACTTTGCTAACAATTAATTTGTTTGAAGTTTCATTTGTCAGATTGAAAATTTAACTATTCCGTTATTAGAAAATTAATTTTCTTGGTTAAGAAATCAACTTTTCGGTTGAATGTTGAATTCTTTTGTTGAAAAATCCGTTTTTTGTTGTTGAACATTCATACTTTTACTTGATCTTTTTGTTTTCAAATTAAACTGTTTTGTCGAAAACTCGTCTTTATTTTTGGTTCAAAATTTATTTTTTTGAATCGAAAATGTAACTATTTAATTTTTTTGTTTAAAATTTAACTTTTTAATTTGAAATTCATCTTTTCTAGTTCAAAATTCAACTATTTGGCTGAAATGAATGTATTTTGTTGAAAATTCGTCTTTTTGGGTTGAAAATTCATCTTCTTTGTTGAAAATGCATCCTTTTTCGTTAAAACTACAACTATTTGGTAGAAAATTCGTCCTTATGACATGAAAATTCAACAGTTTGGTATAAAATTTAACTATTTGGTTAAAAACTAAATTATTTTTATGAAAATTTAAATGTTTGATAAAAAATTAATTTTTCTGTTGAAAAATCATGTTTTCGGGTTCAAAATTCAACTATTTTGTAGTTATTTCGTCTTGTTTACTTTAAAATTTAATAATTTTGTTGAAAATTAATGTATTTTATTGAAAGTTCGTCTTTTTTATAGAATATTAATTTTTTCGGTGAAAAATTTTTCTTTTCAATTAAAAATTGAACTATTTGGTTGAAAACTCGTCTTTTTTGTAGAATATAATATTTTTTATTTAAAAATGTAACTGTTTGGTTGAAAATTAATCTGTTTTAGTTGAGGATTCAAGAATTTTGTTAAAAATTCATTTTTTTTTATTAAATCCAACGGTTTTTTATTTTAAATTAAAATCTTTTTTTGTTGAAATATCAACTATTACATTTTTCATTGCAAATTCTTCTTCTTAGGTGGAACATTGAACTTTGAAGATTGAACTCCTGTCTTCAGAGTTTATTTTTTTTGTTGAAGATACACCATTTTAGTTGAAAAACAGCGGTTTTTTTTGTTAGAAATTAATTTTTCAAACCAAAAATTCAAATTTTTGTTGAAAATGCAACTGATTGGTTGAACATGTATGTTATCGTGTTAAATATTGAACTATTTTGTAGAAAATTCGTCTTTTTGGCTTGAAAATTAAACAATTTGGTAGAAAATTTAAGTATTTGATACAAAATTAAAGTTTTTTCTTGAAAATTCGTATATTTTTGGTTAAGAACTAATTTTTTATCTGAAAATTTAACTTCCATTTTTGTTTAGAAATTCATCCTTTATAAGTTGAAAAATCCACTATTTGGTAGAGAATTTAACGACTTGATACAAAATTGAAGTTTTTTGTTGAAAATTCGTATATTTTTATTTGTGAATTAATTTTTTATTTTAAAATTTAACTATTCCATTGTTGTTTGTAAATTTATCCTTTATAAGTTGAAAAATCAACTATTTGGAAGAAAATTTATTTATTTGGTTGAAAATTCGTCTTTTTGGTTAAAAAATTATGCTTGTTTGTTGAACATTCATCTATTTGATTGAGCATTCAACTATTTGGTTAATAATTCGTTTCTTTCGGTTAATTCAACTTGTTGAAAATGTAACTTTTATAGTAGCAAAGTCATCTACCTTCGTTGAAAATGAACTTTTTTGTTAATAATTCAACTGTCTTCTAAAAAAATCCGTCCTTTTGGCTTAAAAACTCAATTGTTCTGGTTGAAAATTCAACTATCTTCTAAAAAAATCGTCTTTTTGGCTTGAAAATTAAATTGTTTTTGGTTGAATTTTATTCTTTTTTGTTTGAAAATTCGAACATTTGGTTGAAAATGGATCTTTATGGGTTGAAAATTCAAAAATTTATATAAATTCATCTTTTTCGATCGAAAATTCAACTGTTATGTTAAAAAATCATGCTTTTGGATTTAAAAATCACCTTTTAGGGTAGAAAAGTCATCTTTCTTGGGTGCAAATGACGTCATTTGTGGGGGGGGGGCAAACTATAGTCGTCAATGAAATAAACAAATATTTGTGTTAAATTACTCACATATTCCTGAGCGAAAAGTTCATTCGTACCAGTCTGGTACATTTCAGGGCCAAATTCATCGTAGCTTCTATTTTGTGACTGTTGACTTCTATTATTTTCGGTATCCCCCAATCCAAATCTGGACAAATCGACCCGACGATCATTTCTTGGGTCACTAAAAACTACACTTGTATCCTCTCTTGATCCCATCCTTAAATACTTCCTGCTTCCACAGTCTTTTAAGTTTATTTGTTAAAAAACATCGTCTTGGTCTAACCTAAAATAAAATTGGTTCGTACTATACGCTATAATGTAAACTGGTTTAATGCTATTAAATACATTATTTCTCTACTCAAGGAAGTAAATACTAATTATATATAGAAAATAATATACGCGTATATGCGTGAACTACATACATAAATCATAAATCTACTTCAAAAGAGAAAATGTTCAAATTCAAATAATAGTTAAATACTGAAAATTATCGCAATAAAATGAAACGTTGTAGTTGAAAAAGTGAATGGATAATATAAAGGCAATAGATAAGATAAAACATATTAAATTTAGTATTAGAAACAAAGTTCTGACAGCTTTTCAATGAAATTTGTAGGTTGACAGATAGAGGTTATAAACTCAAACTGTATGACTTTTAGGAAATTTAAAAAAAGTCCCACATTTTTAAATCGTAAAAAAATCTACTATAAGTAATTTTTTTAAATATTGTGTTAAAACATTAACTACGAACCTTGAATAACTTTATCACAATGTAAACATCGTGAATCCTGACATGACTGACATGTCAAATGTGTCAAAAATTGATACGTGAACGGAAATGACGTCAGACAGTAATGTAGTAGGTAGTAGGAGCCCCTTTTCGAAAATTGTTTAATTATCAACTTTTTATAATTCATTGTATCTTAAATCAATCATAGAAACTGATAAACTATTTTCATTTATTCAATTTACAAAATAGGAAGTAAAACCCGCGAATTTATTTAGCAAAACAATTTTTGTAGGTTATGTTCAGACCTTGACATCACAACTGTTTCCGTGTGTTTTTTTGGGGGTTTTCTGCTATGCTATGGTCGTATGTCAGTGAAAATGGCGTGTTGACGTATTGACATTTGGTTTGACATTTTCTTCTTAATTCGGAGTGTAGGATAGTTTTAAATCCGTCGATTTTTGTTAATGAAGACTGAATTAACAGACCCTTTTTCCTACGATGTCATCGATCGGAGGGAAGTCCAGAGATTCGACTGATTTTTCTCGGACTTTGAAACCCAGTCAATCTTCGAATGGCAAAGAAATTGGTAAATCAGAGGAATTGTGCAGCGAAACAGACGGTTTGCGAATTCTCGATGAATTCAAGAAACTTTACGAAAATCGCATCGATGCAGTTGATCAAGATTCCTCGGTTCCAGAATTCGAACGAATTTCGGCAAGTTTCTTTACGTATTTTAATTTCGCTCCAATTTAATTTATTATTCTCCTGACCAATGTACATAATTTCAGAAAGTACGTTTCATTAATTTCTTTTTTCATCTTGATTATAAGCTGAATACTCTAAATATTCTATAATATTCTAGAGTTTTTATTTCATAAATCCAAATGTTGCGTCTCTTGTTTTTTAACTTGTCAATATTTGTATTTTAAAGTTGAAAATTGTTCTCTTTTAGTATTGTTTTTAAGGTTTTTTCCGACATAAAGATCAAAAACATATTTTTCTTGACAAATTAAAGGTAATAATAAAGGATAATGTAAAATTTTAGTAAATGTAAGAAAAAATAATAGAAAGTTTTTAAAAAGTTTTTTGGTTTCGTTCAATATTTCCCGTTTTCATTTTTTTAATTTTATCTTTTTATCACAGCATATGTATTTTTTAAATGAATAATTATTTATAGATGGGTTTCCTTCCCGCTTTTGAACTATAACGGTATTTTAAAAAGCTTCCCCTCTATAGAACCATTTCAGACTGGAGACCTAAAAATAGTCTCGAAAGAAACTCTCCTTCAAGTAATATTACAGAAGCTGCATGTGAATTGCAGCAAACTGATAATTTTCAATCTTGTATGATAATATTAAAATTAAATTTTTAAATATTTTTATTATTATCAATAGTTTATTATAAAACGCTAATTATTTTAGAACGACTCCAAACCAAAAAAGTTGTTTTATTTCAAAATATTTACCATTTTTTAATTTAACAATACTAGAAAACAAACTTGCACGCTACGCGCACAAAATGTTTGTATTTCATATAGTATCTATTATCTAAAATAATAGAAAAGCAAGGACAAGAAATTTGATTGATTTATTAGGGTCTTTTTAAAAAACTATATAATATTTTTGTACAATATACAGAATATAAATCCGCTGGATTTTTGTTTAAAAATACCAATTTTCGACAGAATATACTAACATAACTTATTATTGTTTTAATTTTTTTTAGTTCATTCATTTTTTATTATTTATTATGTATAATTTTGTTTGTATGTATTATTCATTAATATTGTAACCTATTATTGTTCAAATATTGTAAATATATTTTGAAATCGAATGATTGTTTATTAACAATAGAAATTTTAGACGAAAAATTGTTTTTTGTTCAAAATCACTGATTTCCGGTGGGACAATTGTAACATAACCTAAAATTGTAAGAAAATGGTATAGATTTAATGACTGAATCGACTGAAATGATAATCTGAGGAGTAATGATGATCTGAAAAATCTTATGATTTTTCTTATTAAAAATACCAATTTTCGACGAAAACCACTAAAATATCATTTTCAAAAATTGTTTCAAACTGTCAATCTTCTTTAAAATTGAATGATTTTTGTTTAAAATAACTGATTTCTGGTGAAAAACGTTAACATAACCTTAAATTATTGCTACATTGTAAATTTTTCAAATATATATTTCCGGCGAAACCCGCTAGATCAGCCTACAATTATGCAAACCAAATTTATCTTCTTTGAAACCTTAAATGACTTTTTTCACAAAAAATCCCGATTTTCGACTTAAATCATCAATATAGCTGAAAATTGTTCAAAAGGTTGTGAACTTCGTTGAAATATAATTGCTTTTTTTTATTTAATCAAAAATATCAATAATATCCGATGAAAAACACTATCATAACAGAAAATTGTTCACAATTTTGTCAATACCAATTTTTTGTGTAAAATTCTAACATAACCTGAAATTGTTGAAGTTGTGAATCTTTTCTATAATATTTTTTTTTAAATTGAAAACCAATTTCTGACGGAAAACACTAACATAATCCAAAATCGTTAAAAGATTATAAATCTTGTTCAAATTATAACGTTCGAATTTTTGGCGTAAAACGCCGACATAACCAAAATTGTTCAGAAGTTATGAACCTTTAAAATCTAATATTTCGGTGTAAAAAAAGTCTATTTCCGGACAAAAATCACAAAGAAGCACGAAAAACGGAAATTGTTGAAAAAAATTAGTTTTTGAAATCTAATAATTTTTTATTAAAAATACCAATCTACGGAGAAAAGCGCTAACATAACCTAAATTGATCAAAGATTCGGAATCGTAATGACGATTTTAGTTAAAAAATACTAATTTCCTGTGAAAAAACGGACACTACCTAAAATTTTTAGAAATGGTAAGTCTTCTTGGAAACTTGATGATTTTATATTAAAATTCTTTTTTAAAACCAGTATTAAAAGTATTGAAAAGCCCAAAATGTTTCTCAATCCGCATAAGGTTTTCTATGATTTGTAGATTTAATTAAAAAAATTTCAAAATCAGGATATAAAAAAAACTTGATTTAAATATTTAACCATTTCAAAAAATCACCATTATGTGCAAACTTTTATTTTATTCATTATGTAAAAAAGTTAAATAAAAACAATTTTCATTATTTTCTCTTTTTATTCATTTTCAGAAAAAGTTTAAAATAATGACCGAATGGGTCAAAGACTTGAGGGAACAAAATGTAATGTTAGTACGCACAGTTGAAGAGTTGGAACAAGCAGCTGTTTCTAGAGTTAAGCTATTAGAAGACAAACTACTCCATTCATCTAATCTAGTTTCTGAAAATATTATACAATGCACTAATTCGGGAGAGGTAAACACAAAATGCAAACAAATCCAAAAACATATTCAAGAACCCAAATTATAGAAATTTTACATTATTATATTTTCTTCAAATTATTCTCTAGGCTTTAAATAATCTCTCGCATCGTGTGGGCGAATTAGAGAAAGATGAGGATTATCTACAAAATAGGATAGAATGCCTTCAAAGCGATATCAGAGGATTATTAGAATTGATTAGGCGTGCTCGCCAGGAAAATTGTTGGTCCCATGAAGGCATCCAATTTTTCGAAATTACGCCAGAAGATATACCAGCTCCTCTCGAGTAAGTTAATTAAAATTAAAAATCTTTCAATTCACACACAGGGTGGCCGCTGGCCCGGGAAACCGGGAAATGACTGAATTTATTTTTGACCGGGAATTTTGCAAATTTTTAGAAGAAAAATCTATCACAAATTTCACATCAAATGGTATAATACAATTTAAATCAAGTCTTATTTCAAATTTTTTCTATGTATCAAGTTCAATTGTTACCTGTTCCAATTATGAACTCATTCAGTTTATAATGTGTAATTCTAAAATCTTTAACTTTCGAAATTTTCCATTTCAAGTATTTTTAAGCGTAATTTTCACTTTAAAGAATACGTTTGAAATTTAAAATTCTCTATGAAAAACGGTTTAAGTTGATCAACTGTAAATATAAATTGATTCGTGATTTTTTAAATTAAACTGTAGTACGAGTATTAAAAATTGAACAATAATTGATTTTACAAGACGTTTCTGAGTCTGTTTAATAATAAAAGACTTTTATACAATTTTAGATCCTATTCAAATATATGTAGTTCATTTTAAAATATTCTATTTTGAACCCATTCAATTTGAAATTTTTTTATTAAAAAAAGAACCATTTTTTAATATTTAAAAATAATTGACCTTTTTATTTGAAACACGTCATTTTAAATCAAATATTAAAAACTAAACAATTTGAAACAGAATTGTTTGAAATAGAAAGCCTCTAATCGTTAAAATTTCAGAGTGCAAAATTTAAACTTTGAACTTTACGAATTTAATTGCTCGATTTTACCATTTTTTAATTTGAAAGTGAAAGTTTAGAATTTTGATGTATAAATAACTCTTGACCAGTGATTCATTTGAAACGACTTGAAATGAAAATAATTGATCTTTTAATCTAAAAAGTGTTTAGCTTGAAACTAAATTTAAAATTGTTCAATTTTTAATGTTTCCAACTAAAAAAATTGCTTAAAATTATATAATTTTGAAACTTTATTGATTCATTATTATTCAGTTTAGAGCATTGAGAATGATTGCGTAGCGTAGATTGATATTTTTTAACCAGACATGTTTAAACTGTTCAATTTATAGAAGTTTAAGACTTTAAATTTGGCAGTTTAATGGAATTTAATTCAAATTTTTTTTTTAAATTCAAAAAAATTTATCTTTGAATTCTTCAATTTGCAGTTTAGTTTTTATTACTTTAAATGAAAAAGTGTTGAGCTTTAAGAGCTCGAATTATTTTCCTCGATTAAAACGGTCACCCTAATACAACTCAATTCTGCTTTCTAATATAATTATTTTTATCTCGAATTAATCAATATAATCTAAGAAATAATGCAAACTATTTCCCTTTTTTGCAGTTACGCGTGTGGTCAGGTAAATCCCAGTATAAATAGTCGCAAGAAAATGAGAATTGTCGTAGATGTAAATTGTGAAATCTTCCACAAACCAGAATATCCAACAAATCAATCTTTCTGCAATTGCATACATGAAACTCCAGATTTCTTGCCTTGCGAGAGAGAAACTCAACCATACAATTAATTTAGTCCCTTTAATTTATTCTCAGGAATTTATCCTACACTCCTTTGTAAATTCATCGTTCTTTAATAAGTTGTTTAAAAAATAAATTGAAATTTGAGTTCAGCTTTTCACATTATTTAATGTGTAACTCGTCATATTTTTCATATTTCCGGAAGTAATCTGTTAAAAATAAAAAGAATATCAATTTGAACTAGGTAAAGGGAGACGCTCAGGACCTACAATACAAAAATAATTTGAAAACTTTGCAAGATAAAGAGAGAAGATTGCGCGCGTAAGTGTGTTTTTTTTACATTTAATTCATTAAATCCATGAGGGCCAAATAAATATTAAAATATTGAAAAAACGTAATTCAACAGGAGTTTGGCAGATTTGGAGGAAAAGCTATCAGAGTCAAACAAACAAATTTCGCAAAAAGATGAAATGATTAAGAAATTTATATCCCAAGTCCAGAATCTTAGAGATAGTCTCAAGGAAAGATCTTCTTTTGCTGATCATATTACTATCTGTGATTCTGACGATGTTGAGTTTACGGTAAGTCTTTTCTTGAAATTCTATTAGTCAGGGCTGCCACACTGTCACTTTTTGTCACAAATCACTTTTTAGTCACATTTGAAAGTCACTTTCCTTTCTTTAAATTGAAAAATAGAACCCAAGGGTTAACCACTATTGAATTCAGGTCTATACATATTTCTGAATTTTCTTAAATTATTTTAAATCCCCTTGAAATCCACTGAATTCAATGCATTTTTGATGAATTTTCCATTTCTCTTAATTCACTGTGAATACAAGGTGAATTAAATAAAAATATAAAAAATGTATTTAAAATAAAATTTGAATAAAATGTTCATTTAAATTACTTTTATAGTTTAAAAACGAGAGGGAGACCCATGTATAAATAATTATTCATTTGATTAATTACACTGGTTTACAAAAAAAAAAGTGAGGACTATTTGACAAGACCACTTTATCCTTATGTATTTTGACGGGCTGAATACGAATCCGAGGTCTATTTACCTCCATCACGTCAGGTTCAAGGTCATTTCAAGGTCAAATACAGGAAAAGTGGTTAGAATGCCATCACCTACAAATTCATAATGTTCATAATGCATTGTAATTTTACAGAATCTGTCTGGAAACTTATACGTAACCTAAAAGTTGAATTCCATAATAAAAGTGGATATTCGTTATTGTCAGTGAAAATGTTACTTTGGGAGTAGGTAATAATCGGACCTGCCGGAAAATAGTAGCTTATGTGTCAGTTGGTGAGACGTAGGATAAACGAAGGCGCATTCGTAAGCAAGCCGATGGTGAGAAAATTTTAGTAATTTTGGAAATTTTGTAGTTCACCACTCCTAAAAATCACTCTAAAAATACTTTTTACGGTAGTTTGATACGTAGTTCGAATTACGCATCAAAACTACGGTATAAATTCTATTTAAGGCAGTTATGAATATTAGCTATATAAAGTCCCACTTTATGGAATGAGGAAAGTTGTCAAAAGGCGACTTTTTCATGCCTGTGCCAGAAAAAATTGTATAGGGCACGCGCGTAAATTTTTTTTTGGTTTAAGTGATGTTTGCAGAAGGAGAAGACGGTGAGCCGTAGGGCGTAAACGAACCTTCAGCTTCGCCTTCGGCTCGCCTTCCGGTTCATCCTCCTCGCCTTCAGGTTCATCCTCCTCGCCTAATAACTCCAGTTTTACGCGCCTGGAGCATAAATTACTGCGAAACTTCATAGATCACTACTTGTACATCATACAATGTTTCCCAATGAATCAATCGATGTGTCTCAAAAACGCATACAAATACATCAGATGTGTATTTCTGTATTTTGATATCAACAAAGTTTGTCTCATTTGAACAAGGTGAACAATTTTTTTTAATTTTCTCAACGCAAAAAAATCATTCCTAATTAGACGATCGAGCTCAAAATCTTATCAGCGCTGGACATCAATTGGAGCTACAATTATTCTAAATTCCATGACCATGTCTCCGTTACTTTCCGAGATATGGGGAGCAGAAAATAGTTACACAAACGCAGACATACGAGTCGGATTATATCGAGATATGTCCAAGAAGAAGATTTGAAAGAATTTAACAGAATTCAGTAAAAATCAAACGCATTCAACGGAATTCAACAGAATTTAAAAGATTTTATGGAATTCAACAGAATTCAACTAAATTAGACAGAATTCAGCGGAATTCAACAGAATTTAGCGGAAATGAACGTAACTCGACGGAATTTGAAATAATTTAAAATAATTCACAGAATATAAGGAATTCGAAGACTTTGAAATCGCTATGCTTTTCCTTTAAATCAAGTTTCATTTAACATTCAATCGAAAATGTAATCTTGAATTTCGCTACATTCTGTCATTATTCACTTATACCTACTTGAATTAAAAGGAAGTCAAAAACCACTTGACTGAATTCAAATTGATTTAGAAACAATTAGGAAGAAATAAAATTGGAGGATACGAAATTCAAGAGAACAAGTTAAACTGAATGTAAAGTGAAATTAGGAAAATAAAAAATGAATGCGAAATGAATTTTAATGAATTTCCAAATTAGCCGATCGTGTTAGTCTATAATTACATAAAATATGTCAAACAAACTTTAGACGTTGCTGTGAAGAAGCCAGTATAGGAATCCTAAGCTTGATAAGAATTTGCTACTAGTGACTAATATGGTCCATACAAAACAGTGCAGTGAGGTAAATCCTGGAATATTAACCTAAAAGAGGTGTTCAAATTGGCGTGTTCAAATGACAAGGTACCATCTCGGAGAGACCAAAGTAGAAGGTCCTATAAAGTTTAAGAGCACTGGCGTCCCCAATACAATTTACATGGAATTCTGATGCTTCGAGAATTCACCAAGCGAGACAGCACCTTTTTATTTGGTCTCTCCGGGATGGAACCTTGTCATTTAGACACGGGGTGTCAAGTTCGCTACCAAAAAAAATATCGGAGAAGCAAACAGATAATCGTGGACAAGCAGCGGACAAAGGCATTGCGGAAGTTAAAAGTGCGATTGAAAATATTCGAGATGATTATAAGATTATGGACGGTGGAGATACGGTTGACTAATCTAGAAGAAAAGATTAATAAGTTAGAAAGTATTGTTTTACGATAAAGCTGCCCATACAAGTAAATTTTATACTAGATATGGAAATGGAGGGCAGGAAGCTGCACAAAAGATTCACTATGAAGATGAAATCACACGAAATACCCAAGTATCAAATTGAGTTAGAAAATCGTATCAAAACATTGCACAATGGATAGCTTTCATTTGTTATGTAGTTGTCAATTGTTTGCAATGTTTTGATACCCTAGGTTTTTGTGTGACTGTGCTGTATAGAGACAAGAGTGCCGACTAAAAAACTGAAGAATTTATTATCAAAATGCAAGGAGTCTAATTACTAAAACTGAGTCTCAGTTAGTGAAAATTTTTCCGTAAACTAACTGATTTGACTTGTTTTTAATTACTGAAAAATCGTTAAGCTCTAAAACTTTTTCCACGGAGTTATTTGATGGAAGTAAATATATTTGTTATGGAGATGACAGAGGGAAGAATTAAAGGGGGTCTTTGATAGTAATAAGTTATAGTAGTATACATTCCGCCAAGGTTAGATAAGAATAAATTTATTATATTTACTAAGGAAATAGAAGGGCAGAAGTAACTCTCAGAACAAAAAGTTTTTCACAGCCAGAGATTTCAATAAAAAAAACTTCCTCGACTAGTACTAAGACTCTGATATCAAGACGAACGGCTTAGTCGACTTGGCTTGATCTTTGAAATTGACTCAACATTATAACATATATAATAAAAATCAAACTTAGCCTTCTTACTTTTAGCCTTAGTCTTCGCTATTGTAATTTTTTACGTTAAAACTACTGGTGTAATGGTGAATGAAGACGGTCACTTCCGATAGTAATGTGCGACTGTTACAATCAGTTAATACGGTTAGTACTAAAAAATTTAGGATGCATAGAAAATATAATTTCAATTTAGAAAATGGAGCTTAATTTACTCAGCACTCGAATATCGAAAAAATTAACAGCATTTATCTAGAGGGTGATAGAAGCGGGGCTCTAGGACTATGCAGCAATCCCGGTGGAAAAGATTTGTTTGGGAATAGGGTTATAATTTTATCGAATCAGGTAGAAATTGCGATAAAAAATCCTAATGAGCATACTGCAGGAAATGATAAAATTTGGAGCTTTATTGTAATATATTGTTACCCGGTCTTAATTAAACCTTTTGCAAACATTTATAATGTGGCTTCTCTCTGCGGTTAATAAAGGCGGAGAAAAATCTGATATTAAAAATAGCAGGTCTATAGCTATTGTTAATAATTTTTGGAAGATATTTAAAATGTGTATTGCCGAAATACTGAAGTCTTATCTCATAAGAAGTTTAATACCTGCGCGAAAGCTTTCGATAAAGTAAACCACGTGATTGAAAAAACTGTACAATCTTTACTTATAGGACAATCTGTCAGTGCTACTGAAGCACTTTTTGAAAAGGCAGAGGCTAAACATCCGGACTGTCCGTACGTGTATGTATATGTTTATAACTGGCCAAGTCTAAAGGTATGCACCTGCCAAAGGGAAGGGGGATCTGGAAAAGGGAAGGGGGCGTGGCCTGTGTTCGGACGTATAGACACTACCTTTTAAAATTTTTTAAATATATAAAACACTTTGTACAGGATGCAGGCTATTCTTCTCATTTGTATCAGTCGAAATCAGGAGTCCCATCAGTCGGAAAACTATCTGTGAACCGAAAGAAATGTGTAAATTGCTCCTTTATATTAGAGGGCACTCAGTTAAATACAGTATTTAACTATGAAATTGTAATAATGTAACGTTAAGCAGATAAACAAATATTTGTTACTTAGGTGTGAATTGCAACTCGTAATTAAAATTTAAGGAGCATGCATAAAGAAATCATCCGATGAAGACATGCAAATAAAATGTTAGGATTCCTGCTTTTATCATGCAGAAATTTCAAAAATACTAATACAATATGCTTACTATTATAAAACAGTCTAGAACGAGTCAAGATATTGTATACAACAAATTCGCTTAGTTGTTTGGGCACATAAATTCGCACCTAACTCTGACAATTAGTTACTTGCGAGAATTGAGAAAAAATTTGTACGATACCTGAAATTGAAGAAATACAAATTTTACCCAGAAAGAACTTTAATTAATGTAAATTGAACTCAAAGTGATGTTACCTCAACTCAAAGTAAATAATATACTTATTTTAAGTTCAATTGATCCACATTTCTATAAATTTAGTGCAAATCAGTAAATTAGTTTCCGAGAAATCAAAGATAATTTGGTTTATTTCAAAGTGCATTGGACTAAATTCAAATTAATTCAGGGTGAGTTGTACTGAATTCCATTTAATAATACAATGCGCATTAACTTTATGATGCACTTAAATTCTTTTGAATTCACTTGCATCACCTGGAATCTCGCCTGGAATTCATTTGAATTTATCTTGAATTCACTTGAGTATCTAGTATCTAGTGTAATACAGTATGGTATAAACAATGAGATATTTTAACATTTCTTAAACTTAAGAATTTTTATTATTGATAGAAACATTTATTTATTCTGGTTTACAATACTATCATCTAACAATTATAATTTGTAATTTACATACATTTTTGTGTTTATAATGTTGCAATTAATTCTTATAAATAAGATTAGTTTTAACTTTTTGAATAAGTATAATTTTTATTTTCGATAAAACCGTAAAACTATTGATGAAAAGCATAATCTGTATATTTCTTCATTGTGAATTCACTTTTAAGCATTTGGGCATAACGAAGTTTTTCCATATACAATTGTGAGTTGTCATATAACAATACTGATTTTTTTTGTTAGATGATTTTAGAATTTTCCGACCTGACTAATTTTGATTTTCAGTTGACTCATATTATTTTACTTCCAAAGGAAACCTAAAGTTATATGAAATAATTAATACTCTTCTGTTTCATCGACAAAGCCATTTTGCTGTATTACACTGCAAAAAATGCTCTATTTTTATGTTTTCTTAAATACTCTTTTATTTGTCCGCAGTCTTATGTATTTTTACTCTAACCTTATGCTACTTTTCTCCATATTTATTCCATTTTACTTCAGTGACATGCCAGTTTCCGTCATACTTATGCCATTTTGCACCAGAATTATATGTTGGCACCTCTAAATATTATCAATCTTCATCGCATTGATGACTTATTATTTTTTTTTTAAATAGTTACTGCAATTCTATTTGTGTCAATTTTATTAAAAGTAAGCTGGCTATAGGCTAGATTTTGTGCAGGTAGAAAGTTCTTAAAGATTCAACTATTTTTTTCTGAAGCGCAGATATATTTTCTCTTTCAAAATTTGTTATATTTAACAATGGAACTAGTTCTGTCGATTTTACAGAATATTCTAAAGATTATTGAATTTTCACGGGAGATATCTGTCATACATCTTTAAAACAAGTGACTAAGTATAAGTCTACTCTATTATTACAAATCATAAGAAATAGCATTCAATAATTTGAAGACCTAATTCGTTCAAATTGATTGAAATATAGAGTTATATTATAGGCTTGATATTTTAATCAATTTAAGTGAATTTAGTTTATTTAAATTCTTGTATTCCATTTTTTCATGATTTGAAATAATAAAGTAAGTACTTAGTCACTTGTTTCAAGTATACGATAAAAGCAAGATTTTATATAATAAAACACATATTGTTAAAACGGGACTATAATAAGAGAGATAAAAAACGGGACAATAATAAGCGAGACAAAAAACGGGAAAAGCGGGATGCACGCGAAATCTTGAATTTTGCGAATTATATTGTCTTTTCTGGTTGAAAAACGGGTGGAAACACTATAGGCCGGGTAAACTGGGCTACACGAAATCTTTGCATTCCATGTCATACTATTACTGTCTATAAATGAAACGCGGATGTCCGCTTTACTCCACATGTCCCGCTTAGCCGCGTGTTACTATAAATGAAATAAAATTATTTTGAAGGCCTGGGAGACCCTGAGGATATACATTTTTTGTAATGTCAGGAGAACTATTTAATTCCAATTATTAAAAACAACTTTTCCATCACCTGTCGATTTCAAAATCGACACATATTGCACATATGTCGAATTAATAAGCTCGATATTCTAAGCAATTCAAGCGCATTTAGTCTATTTAAATTCTTTTATTTTTGTATGAAATTGAAAATAACATCCCGATTGGATCCTGATTGGATTGGAGTGGCGTCGAACAATAGTCAGTTCATATAAAAGTTGGAATATATGAGGTAGAATACGTCAAGTCACGTCAGGTGCTTTTTCGCGTTCACGTTAATAGTGTAACTTCTTTTAGGATAATCCATTTGGACCTTTATTAAAGTGTTTGCTTATGTACTTTAAGGGTATCATAAAATATTTCTTCTTTATTTTGATTTTTTTTTTTTTTAATTAAAATTAAAACTGAATTTTTGAAGAAAAAAAACCACTTAATTTTTTTTCTTTTTAAAGAAATAGATTTTTTACACTCTTTAAAGTCATGTAAAAGAAAAAGTAAATGTGAATAATGTCCTGGTCAAATTGAGATTTTTACGCTCCAGGGTATCACGATATGATTATATAATATACATACTCACAACAAATCATCCCAAGATAGTTAAATGTAAGCTTAGAGGCACGTTAGACCTAACAGTATTCTTTCCCGGGCGCTGCGTAAGTTGAATGAGGTCCCCCCGAGCGTAAAAATCTTATTTTGACCAAAAAATTATTATTATTATTAAAAGTAGCGTTTTTTTCCAAAAAATAAATTTTTATTTTTATTCGAAAAAAATTAAAAATTAAAAAAATGTTAGAATAGTCTTGAAGTACATAAAAAAAGCTTTCCAAACAACTATGATAAAGATTCAATCGGATTATTCTACAAGAAGTTATACTAACGTGAAGGTGAAAAAGCACCTGAAAAAGTGAAAATTTCAGGAAAATTTCAGTATGTTTGACAGCCGATTGATAAATGGACATATGATTTGTTCCACAAGGACTATAATTCAACTAAGTTTGAACCCGACAAAAAGAACAATAATTTTAGGTGGGAACACTTGACGTATTCTGCCCCATGTATGACGTTCCGCAGGGAAAGGGCCGAACTACTATAGGTCTGGAAAAAACAAAAAGTCCCGAATCCGTCTTAGTTGTCTTTAGATGCAGAGAACGCGTTTTTATTAATAATTAGTTATGAAAATTTTAAAATGTATTAGTTTTTAACTAATATTGTTAGGACTCCCTTTGATGTAAATGTTAGTGCGAAGTCACAGCGGAAGTTTATTCAGAAGTTTTTAAAAGCTGCCGAATAGCTCGACCATTCAACAATATCATCCTGCTATGAGCTCGCACTAACACATTAATCAATCGATCTCCTAATAATATTAGTTGAAAACTACTAAATTTTAAGTTTGGCATAGTTAATTATTACCGTATTGTATTCGTGGAAATTTTCCAAGCAATTTAAGCCGAAATACAACTCTCTACTATGCAAATTACAAGAGATCTCAAATCATCTTCAATTTCATTTTACGTTAATTATTATTAATATATTGAAATTTATTTCTTACTTATGTATGGTAAAGATGTCAAAGTATTCACATAATATTTTTCCAAATTTTAAAGTTGTTTACTTAAAAGATGTCGTCATTGAAAGTCAAGCCACGGCAGAGTGACGCGAAAAAACAGTTTTCATCTTTTCGCGAATGCAATATTTCAAACGAATTTCTGTATATAAACAAATGCCGATTTTTCTTATGAACAATGAAGTAAGCTTTATCATGGTATAAGCTGTGCTGTTTTTCGATTTTTCTTTCACGAGTAAGTTTCAAAAATATAGAGCTGTTTCTTAATCGCCCATTGGACATTTTCGGGATAGGAACCTATCATATACGCCGAAAAAAAACGTACTTCAGTCGTTGCCAGGGCAACTGCATATATCTTTTTTTTCTGTTCAACAACTTTTTTCAACAGCTTTTTTCTGTGTAGAAGCATATGGACATACGTATATCACGAGATAAAGTATAAATTGCCCTTTGTTCGCAAAAATATCATATTTAAATAATATTTAAATATTTGAATTAAACCTTTAATCAAACACATCAGAATCTAAAAATTCCTTAACGGCCCACACAATTTCCCTAAGTGCTCTCGTCTTTGCCTATATATGTATATAGTATAGTGGCTACTTATTTTGAATTCAATATAATAATAAAGCGCTAGCGTGAAGGGTGACTGGGGAGCATTTCTAGTGGTGTTAACCAGTAGGGCACGCTAATGAATACAGTTAATGGGCGTTTCAAATTGCTTCATTCTGTCGTAGGCGTAGGCAATGCGAATGATTATGATTAATTGTCGTTGTAATTGGTTTGACCAATAGAAGTGATCATGAGGCATCATATGTGTTTGCTAGTCGAAGATTAGGGATTTTTTTAAAGAGCATTTCTCAGTTTGTGAGTAGGAGAGGTGTTTAAAGAATCAGTCGAATAAAAAGACGTGGCGATGCGCTGTTCCTATAGGAGGGCTAGTTTCCTAGCGACTTACTTATTTGCATACCAGTTCATTTAAAGCCAACAGGTGGCTTGGTAACAGACATCAGGACAAGAAGCAGAGATCGTCTTGTCTTCTCACTGACAAGAGAATCTCTCCCCAATAAACCGTACATTTTTTTCTAAAATCAATTATATAATACATATTATTTTTTAAGACAGTTTTCTATCATTCCCTACAGGATTAAAACGTCATAAGACTATTGTCGCCCTTAAGTTATTTATGTCACGATTGCTTTCAGGCTTTTTTCTTCCAGGTCTGATCTGATCTGGTGAAGAAGTGCGAACTGCTGTTCTTCAACATTTCATCATAAGGCGGATATAATCTCCTAGATCCCCCGACGTATTCGTGAGCTGATTCAGAGGCACTTAGGAACATCCAGTTGTTTATGTTCGGCAGGCCGCTAATGAAAAGGACCACTCATTCTTTCAAAGAATAGGCGTGAAGTCAATCGATCGCTCTTGAAGAGCGGGTGGTGGAGCGCGTTAGAAGTAGCGTTATAAAGAGTCGACTTGAGGACGGTGCTCCGTTCGTTTAACCTAGACGAACCGCAGGCAGAAAGAAGAACGCGCACGTTGTCCCATGCACGAGGGTGGAGGAGATGGCGCATGCTCTTCGTCCTGAACGCACTTAGCCTGGTGGCACGACTCCAGGTACACGCGAAAATCCATAGCGACGTGGAGTCGTTCTGCCGGCGCTGTTCATAATCCACACGAGGAGGACCCGGTAGGATCGAGAAACCGCGTGGTGCCAGTTCGGACTCGGCAGGTGGCGAATTAACACCAAGAAGATGAAATCCGGACCTCGCGGAAGAACCACGTGTTTCGAAGAAGATAAGACACTTTTAATTTAGGATGATGGATTAAAACCCGAAATTGGTGCCTACAGGTGACGATCTCTTAAGAATCATCTAAATTAGGAGTAACTGGAAAGCAAAAAATCAAAACGGCAGCGAAAATTGTAACAGTGAAAGTAAAAGAAAGTAAGAATTTACCAATCGAGGTTGAAGTAGTAAAGTAAAAGCGGGAGGGTAACAAGTAATGGTGTCGCGTTATTACAAGTGGAGTCTAGATCTTCGTAGTTATTCGGAAGCAACACGTGGTTACGGGGAACAGAAAGGTCAAAACTGAATATAAAGATCTATGGGGGGGTAGAAGTCGAATTCTCGTTTGAAAATCTTTTGTTGGTCGATTAGGAGTTTAGTGGTGGTGGATCATCAAAGTGAATAGCATCAAGTTATCGTCGACTGTACTATAAAAGTATTTTCGCCCGATTGGAATTCGCATTGGGGAGGATTGACGACTCCTTGGGGATTCAAAAGACCCTTCAATGGAGAGCACTTCTGTAAACGAGTCTAACCCGGTGGAGGGGAACTATGTTTTAGACCTACTGAACCATATCAGTAAAATAAATGATTCTCAGACACCTCAGGAATTAGAATGCTCTGTGAGGAAGCTTTCGGAAAACCGACCCGGCAGGGGATGTGGCATCGTCTGGGATTCACTCCTCTGTTGGCCTCATACTCAACCTGGAGCCCAGGCAATTTTGCCGTGCTTTGAAGAACTTAATGGCATTCGCTACGACATCAACCGTAAGTAGAGTTTGCTTATATTTTTTCTTTCTTGATTCCTTTCCTTCAAATGGGTACTTGGGGTATCGTTAGCAACTTGATTGTGTTTTTACTCCTTTCGAAGTTACTTCCTCCTTCCTGCTATAGAAGGTTCGACTTACTCCGGTTCCGCAGTTACTTATGCTTAACTTTTCTCATCTCAGGCTTCTAGAAATTCTCTGGGGAGACTTATCGTTTGCATGTGTCAAAGAACACGGATACGAGGAATCACTCCATTTGGTGAGTTTTTATAGCTTTGAAGAAGAGTGCTGTCGCTGGCTCTCGGGAGGGCAAAGTAGAGTTTATAGTTCCGCAGGGAGGGGGTCGCTTTTTAAAGCCGTGGGGATGAGATAGGAATGGGTCGTGAGAGTACATTGAGTTGATTCATAGGGAGAATTCAGGACGATTTTAGCAAATGGTGTTTGCGAATTTAAAAGAATTTCTTGAGAGCTATGATGTTTTTTATTTTTAAGATTTAGGAAGTTATCTTTCAATGGGATAAAGTTGAAGAGTGAGTATGTCCTCTAAGGTATTTTAGCACAAGAAGAAAAAGTACTTGCAAAGTTTTAACTAATATTTCAAAAGTTTTCATTTTCCCGAAAAATTATGGAACCCTCATTTTGTCGAGTTTGAATTTAAATAATTGACAGTTACTCTAACCACTTCAATTAAACTATTTAACATTTTTTAAGTTACAAAACGTTAATCATTTTTACAAATTCTTAAAGTTCTCTTCACTACGAAGATTGAAGCTTGTACAGTCTGGAAGGGACTGAATTAAACTTGTGAAACTTTTCCTTGTAATAGAGATTTAAATCTCCGTCAGTTCAGTTATCTCAATTTCAAGTTACTACACTGAAAATTGTATTAGAATCATGTCAGTTATAAATCTCAAGTTTCCGTTCTTAAAAAAAATTATATACAAAATTGAAAAAGTTTTTCTTGTTTCGAAAATGCGAACAACTCTTTTTTTGTGATGAATTTGAATAATTTACAATTACTTATAACATTCTAGTAAAACTATTTTACAGTTCTATGAAGTTTCAATGAGTTTCAAAACAAGCAGTAAAAGTTTTCTTTGTCACACAACTTTGAAACATCTGCCATTCTGTTGATTTTTAGAAAAAATGGTACATGACACCATCTTATTAAACTATTCAAACTTCCATCACATTAAGCATTTATGATGTGTGAACCAGTAATGCAAAATGAAATGCATTACCATTTAATAAGTTCCTAATTCTTTTATAAATACAGACACCCCATTTATTCTAGTGAATAGCCATGGCCCAGAAACTATGGGACGTAATTTTATATGACCCACGTATGAGAGAATATATTAAAATATCTATACCTTAAACCTATATACCTATCTACCCTTCACCTATATACCCATCCACACATCACTACTTTACCACCGAGCAATTCACGCCTACCCCGAAAGGGAAACGGCTTAATGATATAATAATAATAATAATAATATATATGAAATATGTAATATGAGCCATAAAGTCTTATTATTATACGCACTTACTGCACATCTATTAAATATAAAAATGCTATCTCTTATCTGCAGGAGAGGGGGATGGAAATCGTGTATGAAAGAGAGAATGTGTGGTTGTTCATTTTTATTATCGAGAATATTTCTAATATATTTTCATAATAAGGCTTATTTGAAAATATATTACTTCTCATTAACTTCTAAATTTGATCAATATTTCTGCAATATCAAAAATGTAATTTTTATTTTACTGTCCTTATTTTTAATTTGAAACTTAATTGTTCATAGGAGCACTCTAATTCAAGAAGTAAATTTTGAAGAAGCGTATTAGGGAGAATATCCGTATTTATGGATCTTTCAAAGAACATAAGCGCAAGTTCAGAAGTACAAAATCCTCTCAAAGAAAGATATTAACGAGAAATAACGTCTTCAGATGGAGAACAGGTCGCTTATTTTGATAAACGCTCGTAAATAGGGCTCTTCCATATTTTTCAAACGTTCGCGAGTCTTTACTGTGGCTCGTAAAACAAATCCACCCTGGCAATAAAATATCTCAATATAGTAGAAGTTTCTAGAAAAAGTATTCTCAGCTGATACGTTAGCTTTGCGTGGTCTATTATTTTGAGGCAATGGTTTATGTTTCACTGTTTGTGTTTCATTGTTTGTAACGCAGAACGTGGCAAATGAGGGTCATAATCGAATGTGAATTCCGTACAGCCGGCTCGAGTACTCTCGGGACAGATACTGGAGATAGATCTGTAAAGATCCCCTCGCATATCTCGAGCACTTGATGTCTTTACAAGCCCCAGACCATTAACAGGCTGTTATTAGGGAACAAAATGCTACAGAAAATGGTATTTTAGGGGATATAAAAACACGGAAAAATATATTTAAAAATCGATTTTTTTGTGAAATAAAGTCTGCACAGTAAAAAAAAGGATCATTTTTGTTGCAGATCATTTTGCTCCAACGATCATTTGACTTTCGAGATCATAATGAGAATTACTAGAAATGACGTCAGAGATCTCCCTTTTCCAAAGAATTTTTATCTCCAGACATGGGTGCAAACAAAAGCTCGACACACATCCACGTGCTCGCAACAGCGAGGTCAGTGACCTCGCGACGTAGTAGTGGGGGTAGGCGCCAGTCTAGACAGACGGCCGAGGAGTGGGGGTAGAGGGCGGCGGTCGCTCCATAGTTGTACCTTACTACTAATGCATCCTCGCATTCAGTCGCTTTTTATGGCAGAAAGGGCGATCACGTTGAAGGGAACTATTTTCTGACAGTTGTGAACCCAGCACCTGAACCATTTCCAAGTATGTGATAAGTATGCCTGGTTTGGTTTAGATCTTGACATTGATACTCCCATAATCAAAATAAAAGTTAACATGATATTGATAAATTCCTGATGAACGACTATTTTTTATCCAGAAGTGAGTAGGTGTCATGCAAATATTTCTGACATATTCTTTCGCCACAGGGAATTCTTACTAATCCAGATTTAAAGTGCACCGAAGGTGGAAAAGAAAATGTTCTCCTCTCAGCTGAACATTCATGTTCGGCCACGGTTAGTATCTAATATTAGGCATTCAGCTGACGTGTAAGCCAGTATTTTTCGAGTTTTGTTAATTAAAGATAACGACACCCGATGCTGAAGCCCGGAAACTCACCTAATTACTACCAGGTTGAATCAGAATAACTCTTGCTTGAGCCGCCTGAAAACAGAGAAACTGTTTAAACGTGATCCAATTTAGACATGCTGCAAAAGTCGTCAAAAGTCACATGGGTCAAATTGTGACCAATTCTATTTAGAGCTAACTATTAGTATTAGGGTGCCCAATAAAAATGTGAGTTTATGAATTTTGCAAACACCAATCACTAAATTTCTTACTTTTTGTGAAAAAATACCCTCATCAATTTTAATTTACTTCAAAATAATTGTTTAGATGTTCTAGGCAGTTTTAGATATAAAAATGAATGTTGTACGTTTTATATTTTTTTTAAATACAAATTTAGGGCTAAAAAAATCATTTTCATTCCAGAAAATACTTTTTATTTATTAAGGAATAAGCCCTAAGCTTTATGTAACAAAAAAAAGGTTTGAAGATATTATCGAGGTTAGAATGAAAGAATTTGTAATTTCATCACAATTAATGGTCTAAAAACGTCCCTAAACATTTTCCCTCTGGAATAATATACAAAGGATTTCTTATACAATGAGGTAGATGCACTGGTAATCGTCACTGCATTAGTTATCGTCAGATGGCCCAATATTTTTCGTATAACAAGACTCGCACTTGCCGCGTGTGATAAAAAATGTGATTTCAGGTCAGTTGAAATATACTTTTATCAAATTAGTATACTTTTCTCATGTTAATACTTGGTTACGTGCCTGATGATAACTAAGGCATTTGCCTAATTTGAATTTTAATCGTGAATAAAAACCGGCTCCAATCAAATATCATGTGAAGTGATCAAAATTGAGTTTTTCTATATCTGCTTTAAATGGTTAAGCCCTTTGTGAAAATGAGAATCGTGCTTTAAATACAGTTGTAAGCATTTTTAATTGCCAGTTTGGCTTAAGATGACGATTACTAGTGCATTTACCTTATAAAGAGAATATTAATTATAATGAAGAAATTTAAAATATTTATACCTGGTGATAGAAAGAAATCTTGAATTTCGAAATACACAAAAAATGCACTGTTTGGCTGCTTCTTACCGTCATTTGAAATTGTGCAGAGTCAGACTTGGTTTATTTTTCTCTTTACTTTATTTTCTCGGAAAAGAGGGCTGCACCTGAAATAAAACTATAAGCTCTGCGCGTAGTTTAAATTTCCCCACGACTTTATTTGTAATTGGATGAGAAATTTTGTTTTCACTTTATAATTATTATTTTCTTCAAAATTCAGTTCAATTCAAGTTGACCTTTTGTGGTGAGAGGTTCCATTTTGCGAGTGTGAACGAGTTTCGTTTTGGATTCTGTGTGTCTGCCATTGTGTGGATTAATGTATGGCGGACTGTTTGTCATCCCAATATTGTGAACGAGTCTCGTGTTGGATTCTGTGTGTCTGCCATTGGATGGATTAATGTATGGCGGACTGGTTATCATCCCAATATTGTGAACGTGTCTCGCGTTGGATTCTGTCTGTTTTCCATTGTGTCGATTAAGGTATGGCGGACTGATTGTCATCCCAATACTTATACATTCTCTCATAAGGTAATTTCTGACTTACTTTTCTGATCGCTATTTGATTTTCGTCTTTTTCCTCCACTCATCGAGTGGAGGTTTTTTTATGCCATACAATAAACTCTGTCCTTTGCAACTAAAATTTGGCTGTGGTTATTTGAACCTTAATACGCTCCACTAGCAATTAAGTGCCTGATCAAAGCTCAAACATTTGTTGGCCCGGGTGAGGAGTGGAGTTTGTTGGGCTTTAGTGATTAATTAGCCATTTGCGATTATTGTAGTCATCTGTGGCCTTGCAATGGAAAGAGGTGGTACTTAATTTGAGCATTCTTTGATGCAATGGTCAACAAATAACAGGGTTATTTTACAAGAGGCCGGTTGGTTTATTTTCGTTTACTTTTGACATACAATTTTGGTGTGAGCGATTTTTTTGGGTTTTCATTCAAGTCTTTGACAGAAATGAAGTGAGTTTAAATGGATCAAATGTGGAACACCACTTTTTTAGCGTATTGTGCGCATTCTTGCTACTTCTCCTAGAGAATAGTCGGGTCCCTCTATCCGTCTGTGACCTTCAGCTAGTTTTATGGGTAAGGATAATAAAGGTGGAAAAATGGCACGTTGAAAGGCGAATTAGTATGCTTGATAACATTTGGGACGAGGCTCGCGCGACCCATGCCGAAATTGTTGTTCATGAACAAGTAGCTGCAGATCCGTATATGATCGATGATGTTTTCGCTCAGATGGAAACGCGTTATAAAAACGCTCAGAGTGACCTGTTACGGGTGTCAAATCGTATCGACGCGTCCTCATCGCGCGATGGTGGTCGTTTATTTAGACAAGCAGATGAGGACGTGTCGGATTCAGATTTCCGACCTGCCAAGCTTCCAAAATTGGACTTACCAACCTTTTCCGGCCGATACGAGGACTGGGAGGATTTCTGTAACCTCTTCACGTCCCTTGTCCACGATGCCCTGCGATTAGCAAATGCCACAAAATTACAATATTTAAAATCTTGTCGAACTGGTACCGCGGCTGATCTAGTGAAAGACGTGACAACTACAAACGCAAATTACTAAACCACTTGGCAGGCTTTGAAGACTCGATTCTCTAACCCTCGATTAATCGTGAGTACGAATCTTACAGCCTTGATGGATCTCTCACACATTAAAAGCGAATCCGCGGTCGAATTGTGAACCTTTAGTGATGAAGCACAGCGCATTGACTAACCTCGGTATGCCGGTGCAACATTGGGACGTTTGGCTTGTGCACATGTTGCCGAGTCGTTTGGATCCCGAATATAGAAGGCTCTGGGAAACCGATCTTAGCATAAAGGATCGCCAAATCGTTGCAACGGCGGACGCACATGCAGCGGAGCCTTCTCCGATGCAACGTTTCCAAAAATTCAGTGATCTCGTGGACCTTTATGAGCAGCGGTCTCAAGCACTTGGTATGATAGCTGCCGAGACCACAGCTAATAAAGGTCCAGCATATATTTCAGGATCTTATCTCACAAAAATAGAGCTTCGAAACGGACATTTCATGCTAGCACTGGTTCAGGTGTGAGAGATGCCCTCACATCTGCTCAGAAGTGTTCACTCTGTTCCGAGGACCATTATATCGAAAATTGCTTAGCCTTTTTATCCAAATCCTCTATTGAACGTCGCAATAAGGCGCGCAGCCTATGCCTTTGTTTTAATTGCTTGGGGCCTCATACATTCCAAAGATTCAAATCGAAGGATAGGTGTAAAACATGCCGAGACAAGCACTTCTCGTCATTACACACCGCTCGCACTGGGCAGACAAGAAACTATCAAAAAAAAAGAAGAGGTGTCTGGCCACGCAAGTGGACAGAAACAACCTGCTCCCTCAACCAATGTATTCGCGTTGACTTCAAGTTTTTCTGACACATGACAGCTGGTATTTCTCGCGACAGCCCAGATTATGCTGATAGGTTCTACATGTACTCAGATCCGTTTTCGCATCCTAGTCGATTATGGCTCTGAGGCCTCCTTCGTTAAGGAATCCACCGTGCAGTTACTCCAGTTACGCAAACACCGCGTAAATATTCCATTAACGGGAATGGGTGCGTCACTCGCCGGTACAGCCCGTGCTATTATAAATCTGTCACTGCGTTCAATTAGTAATCCCTCATTCCATCTTGAGATTAAGGCCTTGGTCCTTTTGCCTTACATTAAACCTCCCCTCACAGCTGAGCACTGACCACGACTTAAGCGAGTTTGATGATCTTTGCTTATCGGCCCCTCACTTCTACAAACCCAAGTCTGTCAATGTCATCTTGGGGTCCGATGTGTATTGTCGGATCCTGCGACCTGGCTTGCACCATTTCCCACCTTCATCGCTGATCGCCCAGCATACTGCTTTGGGTTTGATTGTTGCGGGATCGACTTACTCCGTCCTGCCACGGCGGGCGGACCTTCCATCACGAGCCTTTCTCACGGCTGGGTATTTTGTCCATGATAATTACCTACAGGAGGCTTTGCAGCATTTTTAGACGCTGGAAGAATTTTCTAATAATATTCCCAAAATGAAACCTGAGGATGAGACCTGCGAGCAGCTGTTTCTTGGTACTCATGTAGTCGCTCCCGACGGCCGATATATTGTTCGGCTTCCGCTGCGATTGGAGCCGCCGATGGCCTCTGCTGAGACCCGATGAATGGCATTGAGTTTGCTGTCCACGACACCCCGTCGCTTTGCCCGGGATACTCGCCTGGCGGACTCGTATCGTGAACTTATGAAAGTTTATGAGGAGTTGGGGCATATGGAAAGAGTTCCTGTTACTCAAATAGCCAATCCACGAGCGTGGTACATACCGCATCATGCGGTAATCCAGTCCAGCCCGCATCAGCTGTCGCTTCGTGTTGTCTTCAACGTCTCACGACGTACTGCAGAACCGCAATGTTCAAATAAATTCTGAATGCCGGGGCCTGCTCTTCAGGGCGATATCTCTCTGATACTTTGGAATTGGTGCAGATATCGCTTTGTTTTTACAGCGGACACCATAAAGATTTTTCGCTAAATCCTGGTTCAAACTGAGGATCAGAATCTGCAGATAATTCTCTGGGCTCCTGATCCTGCGGATCCGCCCGGAGATTATCGTTTGACTACGGTCACTTATGGGACCGCATGTGCCTCATACTTGGCAATTCACACACTAGGTCAGCTGGCAAAGGATGAGCAGCAGCGTTTTCCCGTTAAATGGGCATCAAATCATTCTGGTCTGCTTCCTGGACGCAGCAGGCAGAGGGAGCCGGAAAGAACAACAAAAATTGCTCTCAATGAGTCTGTTAAGACGTTGGGCTTGCTTCGGAATCCAGCGATGAATGTGTTTGGGTTCAGTGTTGCCAGCCTGAGCTCGGAAACCTCCACGTAGACAAGGCGTACTATTTTGTCAGACAGCGTTCGAGTGTTTGATCCAGTGGGCTGGCTCGCTCGGGTTACTATTACTGCAAAGATTTTCATGCAAGATCTCTGGATTCTGAAGTGCGACTGGGACTCCCCTTTTTCTTCGGAGATCCTTGAACGATGGACTGATTATAGTAACTTAATGACCTCCATTCCTACACTCTCGATCGATCGCTGGTTGGGAACCTCTCCAAATTCCCGGTGTCAGCTTCATGGTTTCTCGGATGCATCTTCTCGCGCATATGCCGCAGTGGTTTATCTGAGAACCCAGCTTGATGATGGCCGTCACCGGGTGTCGCTTCTTATGGCTAAAACTAAGGTGAGCCCTGTCAAGACAATAAGCATCCCGAATCTGGAACTGAGCGCAGCTGCTCTGCTTGTGCGACTTGTCTGTCACATTCAGAAGCTGCCCTTCTATAAAGATCTACCTGTCTTTCATTATTCTGACAGCCAAGTAGTAATCGCCACTTGCGGAGTGAGGCCTGATGAATTTAAAGGTATTGAAAAATGGTGGCATGGACCACAATGGCTCTCATTGCCCGCTGCGGATTGGCCAGATCGGCCGGATGCCTTGCGAATAATGCACGTGCGGGAGCAGATCCCTGAATCGGAATTACTGACGTTCTTGAAGCGATCATTCAAGTGTCTCAGACGGGCGTCTTTCCCGCGGAGCTCGTGCTTTTGACAACGACTGGGTCTCTACCAAAACGAAATCCTCTCCAAAAATTGAACCCTTTCGCGGACACGACGGATGGACTGTTGCACGTTGGCGGCCGCCTGTCACACTCCGCGCTTTCTCGCGAATCTAAACATCCCCCGATTCTTACTCATCGCTCAAATCTCAGTCGGCTCTTTGTAAATCATCCGCATGTATCTTCTCTCCCTGGAGGACCTACGTTAACACTAAGTACTTAGCTTCAATCTGTATGGATCCTAGGTAGAACACGTTTAGTTGAAACTGAAATTCAAAACTGTATAATTTGTCAACGCGTAAAGACCCGCCTGGCGTCACAATTAATGGGAGATCTTCCAGCTGATAGAGTAACTGCAGCGTGGTCGTTCACTTCATCGGGTCAGGACTACGCTAGGCCTATCCAGATACGTACGACAAAGGGCCGCGGCTATCGCTCTTACAAGGGTTATATTGCCCTTTTTGTTTGTTTCGCAACACATGCAGTTCATCTGGAAGTTGTCAGTGACTTAATCACGGCTACGTTCCTGGCCGCATATCGCCGGTTTATTGGTCGCCGTGGTGACTGCCGCAAGTTGTACAGCGTCAATGGCACAACCTAGCAGGGAACCGCCCGAGAACGCAAGAGGATGTTTAACGCCTCTTCTGAATTTTATAAGGAGGTTGCCACTATTTTTGCTAACAACGGGTCTGACTGGAGCTTCATCCCCCCGAACTTGCCTCATTGTGGCGGTCTATGGGAAGCTGGTCTCAAATCCCCTAAACACCACCTAAAAAGAGTCATCGGAGATCATAGACTCACTTTTGAAGAGCTATCAACGTTCCTGGTGAAAATAGAAGCTTGCCTTTACTCATGGCCCCTGTGCCCTATGACCAACGATCTCGATGATCTTACGGTGTTAACCCCGGGTCATTTTATGATTGGCGGCAATATGAGCCTCCTTCCTGACGCTGGAATTCCCGAAATACCTGAGAATCGCCTGATTCGTTTCCAACTTAATCAACGTATCCGTGACAACTTTTGGAAACGCTGGTTACTGGAATACCGTCAACATCTTCAAGAGCGTAACAAATGGCGCATTCCATCCGACAACTTCGCTGTGGGCCTTTGGGTCGCGTTTTTGAGGTTCATCCTGGCCCTGACAATATTGTAAGGGTTGTTACAGTAAAAACGGTCACTAATACGCTACGTCGTCACATCGCGAATCTCTGTCCTCTCTCTCTACCAACAACAAGTGCTGCGACTTCATAGCCAGGCTGGGCGGATCTCTAGGCTGTATCCTTGTGTACTACACATTGTTATAGTGTATATCTAACATTCAATCTGTAGTTTATATTTAGTTTTGCGGACGAAGGCGGGCGAAATGTTTCGCTGCTTCGCACCATCATCCGAAATTGTGGGGAGTTAGACTTACTTTATTTTTCTCTTTACTTCATTTTCTTGAAAAATGGGGCTGCACCTCAAATAAAACTGTAAGATCTGCACGTAGTTCTAAGGTCAGTGCCGAGCAGGTGGAATGGAACCTTTTCCCACGACTTCATATGTAATTAGATGAGGAATTTGTTTTCACTTTATAATCATTATTTTCTTCAAAGTTCAGTTCACTTCAAGTTGACCCTTTGTGGTAAGAGGTTCCAATTTGCGAGTGTGGACGAGTCTCGTGTTGGATTCTATGTGCCCGCCATTGTGTGGATTGATTTATGGTGGACTGGTTGTTATCCCAATATTGTGAACGAGTGTTGTGTTGGATTCTGTGTGTCTGCCATTGGGTGGATTAATGTATGGCGGACTGGTTGTCATCGCAATATTATTAACGAGTCTCGTGTTGGATTCTGTCTGTTTGCCATTGTGTGGATTAAGGTATAGCGGACCTGTTGTCATCCCAATACTTATAAATTCTCTCATGAGGTGATTTCTGACTCACTTTTGTGATCGCTATTTGATTTTCGGCTTTTTCCTTCACTCATCGAGTGGAGGTTTTTTATGCCATAGAATAAACTCTTTCCTTTCTTACTAAAATTTGGCTGTGGTTATTTGAACCCCAATACGCTACACTCGCAATTAAGTGCCTGATCAAATCTCAAACATACATATTTTTATAGTTCAAATTTATTTTTCGATCGAAACATCAAAATCAGACATCCGGAAATCATTGTGAAAGAAATCTTATGCATGACATTCCAGAAAAAAGTATTTGGGATCCATTTCAGACTGTTAATATTGTAATGAAGTTGCAGATTTTCGTATTCTAATTTCGACAATATCTTCAAAAATGTTTCTTGTTTCATAAATTTAATGGCTTGTTCCTTAACAAATAAAAAATACTTTTTAGGGGTAAAAGAATTTTTTAGCCTCAAATGTGTATTTTTGAAAAACCGATATCTAAGAAAATTAATTTTCAGACCTACATACGAATCTACGATTTGAAAACTGTTTGGTGGTGTTGGCAAAAAGTTCTCTCAGTCTATTGAGAATGGCTAAACTGCGATCCATTTTAATGTCTGCATAAAAGTGTTTTTATGATTTTTGTCGTGGAATTTACAATAATTATTGCATACTAAAAATAAGTCTTTATTGAAAACAAAGAGTTTCAGAAGGAATTTACATCTTATATAGTCAAAAAACACATTTTTTGACTACCCACATTAAATAAACTTTCTTTAAGTTAATAATGCACGAATACTTACATGACATAATAAAATAATTGTTTTTTCTTTTTTTTAGAAAAACAGTTTCGACAAGGAATGTGTTTTTTTCACGGCATTGCCTACTATTACGGAATTTTCCGTAAAACTAGCTGATCAAGTATAATTCTAGGGCTAGTATTACGAAATTTTCCGTAACGTTAGCACTGAGCGAGCTGGAAAAGGAGTTAGTCTGACGGAAAATTCCGTGACAGCAGACTGTTCGTTTTTTTCACTGTATAAGATGGAAATTCTATTTGAAAAGCTTTGTTTTGGATTAGGACTTATTTTTACTATGAAATAATTGTGTTGAACTCCACTAAAAAATCTTACAAAAATTTTTATGTAAAAATTGAATAGCATCTTTAAAATCCTATCTAACCTTTCTAGTTCTAGTATATTTTAAAATTTATTGTTTCGAATATTACAAACATAATAAACTTCAGACTTGAAATTATATTATAATCTCAAAATTCACGTTTTTTTTTTGACAAAATTGGTTTGCTTTATTTAAAGATATGAGAATGACAACTTGATAAAGAGCAAAAACGAAATTATGAAGGGTGAGAAAAGAAAAGGTTTCTGACTTTGTAATATAAAATACTGATAAAATCATAGGAGCATGTGACCCTCGAAAGCTCAATACTGAAAATGTGAAAACATTAGAAAGGAATTTTTCGTTCACGGCGGGGGAAAAACTAAATGTACTTCATCCAGTTTTATGCCATTTTATGTTTTAAAACGGCGTATTTATACAAAGTCCGGAAAATGTATTAATGACTTTTTTGAGTCTGCATTAAATATATGTGTGTAATATATAAAGATGAATTCTTTGAAATGCTGAAATGTCGCAAAAGGGTTCGCATGGATTGAATAGAAAGAGGTTATAAAATTATGAAAATGACAACTAAATAAAGACCAAAAATGAAATTTTTAGATTGCTTGATAGAAAATTCAGCCAAAATTATAGACGTATGTCGGCATTATTATTTTGGGTAGCGAAAAATAAATGATCTTTATCCAATTATCATTCTTATAATTTAAAAATTAGTTTTTCTAGGTGAAAAGAGAAATACTGATTAGAGAAAACCACCCTACAGTCGATAGAAAAAAAAATAAACAGAATTTAATTGCATGAGTTTCCAAGAATAAAGACAAATTACGTTTTGAAATAAAGTTTAAATATTCCATTGATTATTCTTATAGAAAAAAATAGCACAAAATTAGTCAATTAGCTGTTTTGAACATTTTTATTAGAGCCGGTCAAGGGTACGATTTTGACACCTCTATCCATTAATATATCATTGTTTCTGGTATTGCTCCTGGGCATGACAAAATACTAAATTGTCGGTAATTTAAATTTATCATTGGTATACTCACAATTACAATTAGTTTATTGAGTTAATAATAGTTAAAAGTTCGATTATTTTACAAAAGTCACAGAAGCTCACATTGTTTACGTTTTTTGTATCTCTGATATTCCGTGAGATTGGTACGATTGGTTAACCTGACTTCTGATGATAGAAAAGTTCAGAATTTTTACATACCTTAATCCTAAAAATTATATCTTTTCCATTTGACTCCTTAACAGAACTAAAATGTATGTGCTTTTTATTAACTGATAATTTAAGCTATTTTCTTGGTTTATTATTTACAATAACTCAAATTTAAAAACTTCGCAAATCAAAATAAATAAACAAACACAAACTTTAAATTAAAATAACTGCGAGGCAGTCACAGAGCTGCCAATTTTGACAGCGAAATTTTTTGCGATTTTGGGATTATCTACTGTTGGTTATCTACTGTTGGAAAATGTAATGCCTCATAAAGTCCTCAAATATTTATAAATAATAAAGAAAGAACGCTTTGCATCAATAAATATTGTTCATTGAACTTCAAGCTTTGATTATAATGTATAAACGTGCCACAGAAATCTTCCACTAAGGTTAAACCTATGAATAATGACGAGGCGAAAATTTTTTTTCAGGTTAAAAATTAATTCTTTGCTCTCATACATTAATGAATTATACAATTTCAATTAAACCTCGTCAGAAAATATAGTATCCTTGTTGAAATGTTATACTAACAAAAATAATTAACCTTTTCGCCAGTTTTCCAGTTAATTAAGATTATCTACTGTAAATCATTATCTACTGTAGGGTGGTTTCTCCTACATGTTTCTCATTGTTTAGCGATAAATAATGCCATAAATTACTTGAAACCGTTAAAAGCCGACATTCGAAAAATAAAATATCTGATATCCATCTATGTACACCAGACCCCCTATATATATATATTAAATTCCTGTATTGTGTGAAGTTCATTGTTGTACTAATAATATTATTATGAATTTATAAATTTAGGTAAGAGAACCTAAACTGATAAATTATTATAAATTTGCCCAACGTAAAAACAAAGAAAATTTTATTCTTTATATAAATTATTATGAATATGATAATATTCCAGCACTGAAATAATATACCGAATGAATTACTTTTAGAATGCTGATTGAGCCCGATATTGGCCCAAAATGGAGACGTACAATTTGATAGCCATAAAAGACTTAAACTGAGTTTGTTAACAAAATGAAATTGAAGAAAGTATCCTTGGTAACGGCTTGAAATCAGAAAAATGTTTTGTTAAATCAAAAAAAAACTTTTTTTTTCCATTTATATATTAAAATGTTGCTGTTTGAATAAAATTTTGTCGAAATTACCAAAAGTTTGATGATACAACAACAAAAATTTGCTTGCAAAAATTTTAAGCAACATTTTCGTTTATTAGAAAAAACACTTACCTCAGCGTATTTTTCACAAGAAAGTTTTTCTAGTGTAGGGAATTTCATAATTGGGCATTTATATTATAACAAAATTAATTTATTACAACGAGATGTATCGATTTTCAAGTCGCGAATACTGTGATTAGGAAATTTGAAATCTTTTCAGAAATTTTTTAATGTAGAATTTTATGTCGGAAAATTTAATATACTTAGAATTATTAACTGTCCGAATTTTTATTTTTTAACATCCGTAGTTACCTCGAAACTCAGTAGAAATCGTTTCTGCACCAATTGATGAAACTAATTCACTTTCCTCCATTTTTCCTCTGTTGACTTTTGCTCAGTCCGCCGTTTTCGCCAATCCATGTCACCTCTTCGTGTAACGTCCTTCGGGTTTGCTTCAAGACAATGGTTGCGTGAACTCGGTGCTGTAGCGACCTAAACTAACTGGTGATTCCCTCAAGAATGAGAAAAGAAAATACATGAAAACCCGAGGAAAACAAAGCCTGCTGTATAATGGCGCTTGAGCGAATGCGAGTAAAGCATCCTAAATGAACGTTATTTTTTCAGGGGAAAATATGTGAGCACTGACACATTGATTTTAAAACAACAGAGCTCACCTGATATTCATTATCAAATCGAAAAGTTTCGAATCTTTTACTGAATATCATTTAAAAATTATAACATTTTGATGCGCGTTTCGAAAACTCTCACTATCATATCATTAAGCCGTGTCCCTTTCGGGGTAGGCGTGAATTGCTCGGTTGGAAAGTAGTGATGTGTGGATGGGTATACAGGTGAAGGGTGGAGAGTCTCACAAAAGTGTTATGTGTGGCTCTCCACTTGGGCCCATTAGTATCCAAGGTCTTTGTTTCAGGCTTCATTCACTCTACTCACATTGAAACGCGTTGCTGCTCGACTAGTTCCGAAAGAATGATAACGCACCATCTCACAAGGCTATCATTGTGAACGAATTTCTGGCCAAAACCTCAACGAACATCATCGAACAACCACCGTATTCACCGGATATGGCTCCAGCCGACTTTCTTCTCTTTCCAAAACTCAAATTACCACTTCGAGGCAACCGTTTTCAGTCGATAGAAGACATAAAGGAGAATTCGCGGCGAGAACTTTAGTCGATTTGTTTTCCTTGTCACGCAGGACATAAGACTCTGTAAAAGAAGTGAACCTTCGAACCTGTCCTCCACGCTTTCTTCTCATTTTCGCTACTTCCGACCCCATTGCCTCGCTGTTGTGCAAAGTTCCTACTTTAACCATTTAACGGCCAAGCCCAAAACCCGTTAAATAACAATTCTGAAAAAATCTGATCGATTTTTGCAATAAGTTTTTTTTTAAATTTTCGTAATTTTCTCGGTTTGTATTGAGTATACGATAACTTATAACCACCTCAAAATTTGCGATATGGTGCACTCCGATCTAATCCACGTGATTATTTTGCAGAATTCGAAGCTTACTACATGGACATTCTAGAAAATCGAAAGTAGTGAACGTTGCTCAGCTGCAAGAGTGGTCGCAAATCCCCCTTTAAAACTCAGATGACTTGAACTCGTCTGCGTTGAAGGTCCGGGCTTTTTCTCGTCAAGAACAATCTCTTCCTCTGCCTCTCCGCCCACTCCATTTCACTCAATTTCCACATTCCTGTGGATATCCTCCAATTCTCATTGCGTACTTGCTTTCGGCTTGGCTTTTTCTTTCGTCTCCCGTTGCTAATGATGCTTCGTCTCTACTTTTACTTCCTCTTCGCATCCTATTTGATACCAGTGCCTCTTCCTTTGTTCTCTCTCATTGCACCCTCTTCCTTCCTTCGGTAGTTCCGTGGATCGTTTGCATGGTACTGCCACCTCTATCTTCCCGTGGCAGGCTCCTATACCACGAAAACGTTGTTTCCTACTGGATTTTTACGTAAATCCGTAGGGCCCTTCATAGAGAGAAACTTCAACATGGTCCCTGTCTTAGTATTTGATACTTCACATGCCTTTGCTAAGATTCACACTCCCATTTTAAGAGTGATTTCTTTTCTTCTTTTATTGATCCGTCTCATTCTTCATTCTCCGTTTTTAATCAGTTTTTTTTTATTATTCTTATTTGTTCTTGTGCCCATCTTCTGCTCGTGAACTTCGTCCCTCGATCAAAGAGTACTTTTTCGGGGCTCTCCTGTTTTCCGATGAATGCGTTCAGCTACATGATAGCTGCCTCGCAACATTTGTTGCAAAACACAGCTGTGTATCTCTTGCAAACAGGATACGTACGAAGAACGCTTTTCCAACCGCTGGAAGAACAAGCCACATACGAAGAATAGAAAGCGATATGAGTAAAAGGGTGAAATTGACGGTGGTTCAAAAGACAAGAAGGTGTTTGCATCAACCGAACAAGAATATTGGCTAGGTAAGACAGAATACGTCCCATATTCAGGGTGTAATTGACTATGCATAAAATCTCGGAGGCCGTTCACGGAAAGGGTCCGGAAGTTCATTCGCAAACTGAGGATCCACCATCTCACACTAAACAATTCAAACCTGTTGACAATCAAGCAGCACATCGTCAACATAATACGGGTGTTTTGTGACGCATGGAGAAGAATATAGAAGACGGAGGGGTGGGTCAGGGAGAATCAAAAGTTTCTCGCTGACCCATCTCTTTAGCGATCTCCCTAGTTATGTTAAAAATCCGCCCAAGCCCGAGAAGTTGAGAAGTTGTTGGAGAGAGATATACAAGGTTCGACACTCAGTGAGTGAAGGCACTGAGAATATCACTTGCTTCAAGGAGCCTTGCGACAAACTCATTATATCTGAGGCGGAATTAGAGGGGCACAAATAAATTCTCCGCTGCAGGACCAGATAGTATTGAGAACTTCTAGTGAAAGAAGTTCACTTCTACACACCAACATCTGGCCCGGATCATCACCTCAGATTTAAAGTCGGAAACGCCCATTTCGCAGTGGCTGGTGTTAGGATGCACTGTACTCCTACTGAAGAAAGGTGATTTGTCTCACCCAAGAAACTACAGACCAAGAGATTTTCTTAACACGCTGTATAAGATCTATTCTATAGTATGATTGAACTATGTCTTTTACCTCATGAGCGTAAAGGTGAGGAATCTTTAAACTGACATTTATAATATGAATTTATGCTTGGGAAATGTGATCTCTAAATGTAGCTTAGTCAAAATCTGACTAATTCAATAATTAATAAGGAAAGTAAAAAGAAATGTTGTTTAATGGAGCTTGAACAACATTGTGGTTTCTTAATTTCCTCATATTGGCTACTAGGATCTTAAATGACTCTACGGTAGTAAAAAGAAGTTCAACTGACGAATCAATTAGATTCAAAGATTTATTAGGGTGACTGAATAGCTGCCAGCTGAAAAGTACTGAGTACATCAGTTATGAAAAGGCCGTATCTAGGTTTACCGAAATTCAGAGAGAGTAGAAGAAATACTTCCGGTGAGCCAGAGGAACTGGAAAATACGGTTAGGTTCACTGAAATTCGGTGAGCGTAGAACAAATATTTTCAGCGTCCATAGACACTTCATTATGACGAACCACTAATTTTCACCCTCTCTCTCTCTCTCTCTTTCTCTGGAGTGCTTCCTTTCCCTCTCGTTATGTTTTATAAAACGCAACAAGTTATCGTGTTTCATGAAACATCGGTCTTGAGTATTAATTGTTTAATGAAAAAGTTTGATAAGACAAATTTGTCGACCGCGTCAAGATGAATACAAGTATATTTTCTTACACGCTTTGACCGCTTATTTTCATCGATCGATTTTCCCGAGTGGACAATACTTCTACGCGTTTTTTAGTGCTTAAAGACTTATTTCATCCATCACCTCAATTTGCTCCCCTTGGATTCCTCAGCTCTTATGGTCGCTTTTCAATGCCGCTTGGTAAAGATGTGAAGTTACTAGAGCTTAGTAATTTCACAGATTTTGATGTTGATGGTGGCATTTGAATGTCATTGGGAAGCATCAAAAGTTTTTGGAGGACAAAGTGTTTTTGCAGACGTCATTTTTGTAGCATGATAATCGTAAATGTAAATCATATTTTTAGTTTCCTATTATTGCACACTGTAGGGCTCAACATGTAGTTCCTTAATATGTGTCACTTTGAAGACCTTCGCTGTGCGGACGATATAGTGAAAGCGCGGGAATTCCAAATTCCGTCCCCCAGAGGTGTTCACCATTTCGGGTGTTTAAAAATATGAGCTAATTGAAATTAAAATTACCCGAAACGTGAAAATTACAAAAGTGATTTATTTTTCATCGGGTTTTAAGACTAAGTTTATAAAACAATTCAAAAATTGAAAATAAAATATTCACCTGCAACGAATTTTTTGAACCATAACTTTTTTTACTATTTTCTCATTCTCATCATTTATATTTGGAAGGTATCAGATTTATGTGAATTTTGACTTACCTAGTTTTCGTCAGTTCTCAACGTTTTGAGACCCCCTAAGTCTGAAAAAAACCGTTTTTATGAACATGACTATCTGCCGGTCTGCCTGTAGACTGATGGAATGTTGATTTTCGAATGCATTTTCTATTAGAATTTCATTTTGCAGACTCTTTTGTTGGTCAAAAAGACAGGTCAAGATCGTTAGCCAACCTCCTACAACCAATATTCATGATTTTTGCCATGAAAAATAAAAATGGGAAAATGATAAATTTAACTTTGCCACAAAACCACACTAGATATGATAAATATACCCGTAAACAAAACTATTACTTACAGGAAGTTCTATAATATCGCCTTGAACCATTTTTTGATAGGGATAATGGTTTTGGTTTAGAATGTGGAAAATTCCATATGAAAATAAAAAATTCAAACTTATAGCCAAAAAACGCAAAATACGATGTAAGATCCAATAGTGAAGTTTCTCGACTCAAAACACCTACAAAACTATTCTGAACCGTTTTTTGATAGCTCCCATTGTTTGGCGATTAAATTAGATTTTTTACACTCTCATCATTTCTGATGAAAGGTATTAGATTTATATGAATTTGGACCTATTCAGTTTTCGTCAATTCTCGACGTTTTGAAACACCATGAGTCAGAAAAAAAGGTCTTTAAGAACATGTCTGCTTATTGGTACACGCTGGGTACACGACGATAATGGTATTGAAATCAAATGGACCCACCAAGGACTGAAGTTCCTCTTGAATTATTGCAGGGAATATTTGATCATCTCCTGCAGTCAGGTCTCTAGCCGCGGATGACCTCACCTTATCTCAATCAAAAATAATAATTTGTAATTTGCAATAGTAATTTTAATTTTACGATTATCTGTCACTATAACATGAACGCGCGAACACAGGGCATGTTTTGATTGAGTCTGTACTAAGCAGATATATATGTGGATACAATATGCATTTTTTAACGCTTATCTGGATCAGAAATAACAAATTGTAAGCTTATCATAGTTAAAAATACATAACATTGCGCGAATTTTACGATTATCTGTCACTTTAATATAAACGGGCGAACACTGGTCATTTTTTAATTGGGTATATACTAAGCAGGTATATGTATGAATACAATATGCATTTTCACCGCTTATCCGGATCGAAAACAACCATTTTTTAGCCTTTGGCGATGAGAAATCTACTATTATTTCCTATTTGGGCATATAATGACCTTGCGCAAATTGAAGACATTTTCTCCTAGGACCCATCTTTTTTAGGAGTTATTTTGTCACCTACCAGAAACTTTTAAGCCCTAACCAAAAGCGATTGCAAAATATTCAATTATTTCGATATGCCCTACTGCCCATAGCACTGCGGCGAAACCTATTGTACTATACACTAAAATTTAGCTATCTCCCATGAGCTCAGCTTTACCATAAAGGCAGACAGTGATTTGCAGGAGGTGTCATGAAAGTCTTCTGGTTCGAAAAAATAATTCACCAGGTATTTGTCTCTGAGGCACGCCAGGGCATCACATTCACAAAGTATGTGATAAGCTGGCTCCTCACCAAACTCACACTTTCGACAACGAGGTTTGTATCCAATCCTCATGTTAGTCAAGTGTTTTCTCCGTCGGAAGTGTCCAGTAAGCATCCCTACTACAACATTAACCTGCCTGTGTTCCATGTTCAAGAATTCATTAGTCCTCTAAGTACATGTACCAAATATTGAATTCTTAAAATGCACCATTTTTTCGGTTCCCTTACAATATCTCGCATGCTCCTCCGAGAGCCATTTACTAACGGTTCCTTTCGCCTATCCGTACGAGATTCCACAGAAGGGTTCCAAGCCAATCAGTGGCTATGAAGCTCCCGTGTTGGCCAGTGCATCTGAATTCTCGATTTCTCATTACCTTCAATATCTTAATTGCCGGAGATCCAGATAAGATTGGTCCAGTTTTTACCGGCAACCTTAGGAAGATCTTGAAGGCAACTCCAGACTATTTTGAAAGTAAACTCTTTAGATGTAAGAGCCTTAAGTGCTGATTGGCTGTCAGAAGAAATGTAAATGTGCTGGTCTTCATAAGCACGCTTACAAATTTCCACCAGGCAAGACCAAACAAGACCTTCTGGTATAAATAATTCTTCCCTTTAACATGTCATTCCTCCCTTTTAAAGAAGATGATCTTGAAGGATTTCATAATGGGTAATTTATTTAAAATAACATCGGTTTGCATAGCGAAACTGGTATCCTCGTATAGCATGCGCTTACTGATATCATATATATCTGTCACTTCAACATCACTAGGGTTGTCCAGAATGACCTGAAGAGCTGATTTTGGTCTTATTTTCATAGCACCAGTGTTTAATAGTATTATAATATTAGTAGTAATATTAATAGTATATTGTGCTACAAGTGTAGAAAGTAGGCAGTTCCACGAGAGTCAGAAGTTTGTTATACGAGCCAGAGGCGAATCGAAGGGGAGTTGTAAGCAATTCGGAGAGGAGTTGGAGGCGATTCGAAGACGAGACGGAAACGACCCGAAGGTGAGTCGATGGCAGTTATTGTAAACTTCACAAGAGTTTCAACTGCCTACTTTCACCACCTGTTCCACGCGATATTTTTTGTAACAAATTCAGGAAATTTTCGATTTGAGAAACAAGAAAAAGAAATTTTCCGGAAATTTTTGAATATCAGAAATTACGAGAAATTTAAAAAATTTATAAATTAAGAGAAATTGTGGAAATTTATTAATTACTTGAAATTACCTGAAATTTAATGTATGCAAAGATTTTTGGACGAAATTCAAAATTTTTTCAAATTTCCGGAAATTTATGTAAAATTGATAAATTACCGGAAATTGCAGGTTTCCAATAGGTAAAAACCCGAATCATCTATAAAGCGAATCAGGTCATCAATGACAAGCGCCCACTGGGTGGATGGAAGAACTCCTTCCTGTGGGAATCCCCTTCCAACTTTGACCTTTACTTCGTTACAATGTGGCGAAGTATGTACCATTCTGCTTTTCAACATAGAGTATATCCACCTGTTTACCGTGTCACTAACTCCGTGTGTTTTCGCATAACAATATATGGATTCAATTGGTGTATGACTAAATGCCCCCTCTATGTCTAAAAATTCTGCGATTGCTAGTTCACCTTTCCGCATTGTTTTACTGATGCGGAAGGTAAACGCATAGAGAACCTCTTCAGTAGATCTGCCTTTTTGAGAGGCAAATTTATTCCTATGGAGAGGTTTTTCCGTTAGGATTGCCTTTTTAAAGGAAAGGTCCACTAATTTTTTTAGTGTTCTCAGCATGAATGAGGTCAATCTGATCGGTCTAAATGATTTTGCCTCATAGTAGGTATCCTTACCTTGCTTTGGAATGAAGATTGCCCTAACCTTTCTCCAAACTACCGGAATGTATCTTATTGCTAGGCATGCCCGAAAGATGCCACACAATGGACCCACCAAGGACTGAAATTCCTCTTGAATTAATGCAGGGAATATTTTATCATCTCTTGCAACCTTAAATGGTATGAATTTTTTAACTACCGATCTCATTCTTCAATGAGTAACAATACGACTGACTACTTTCCAATCTTTTATTCTGCCTCTAAAAGTTGGTTCTCCTGAGGCGCATGAATCATAAGCCACCCCCTCATTCGTTTAATCCAACTCCGAGCCCGAGGAGTGTACCCTCATTAGGTGCTCAAGGATTTTATAAGTAGTCTCAGCCATTTCGCCCGAAGGCAATAATAATGCCTTAAGTTGACGTAATGAGTTATCCCTCAAGGTTCTATAGAGTCTAGCAGTGTCAGGTATATTCTCGATTCCCTGACAATACCTCATCCATGAGTCCCTTTCAGCATTTTTTACCTTATTATTATATCTCGTTAAGACTACCCTGTGCAAGTCCCAATTTCCATTCTTTTTGGCTCCATTAAAAAGGCGTCAAATGTCCTTTCTCAGGTCCTCCAGTCTAGGATTCCACCAGGGTGCATCCCCGTCTGTTTTCTTAACGCGAAGAAGACAATTGTCCTCATATGCTTCATTTATACCTTTTTGTAGAATGTCGACAGCAAATTCTATTTGTTCGATAGACTTGATTCTACCCGGTATAGCGACCAGAAAACTGCTGAGATCCTCCATATAAGTATCCCAGTCAGTTACTTTAGAGTTCCTATACCTTTGAACCTCAGGTCTATCGGCTGTCACGTAGAGGTATATTTGTCTATGATCTGATAGGAACGTATCCGACAATACATGCTGTCCCTTGAACACTTCGCTAATACTTATCGAAAGTTAGGTCAATTCTATTACCGCGCGACATCTAGATGTCACGGATGTAGGCATATTATCCCGATTCAATGAAGTTAAACCACTAGTTAAAATGTAATCCTATAAAGAGTTATCCCTGTGGTTGGTATCCTTACCATCCCAAGTCGAATGATGTGCGTTAGCATCAAATCCGATAAGCAGTGGCTATCCTTTAATGCAGCAGTCCGGCCCCTAGATGGTGCTCAATCTTTATTGCCTCTGAGTGTCTAGAAAAGATCCTTGGTAATACAATAAATTCATTATCGCCTCTGACATTATGTGCTGCCCTAGATGTTTCTACGGAACTATCATAAATGACTGATCCGCTCTTGTTACTTAATCCTCTAACTGTCGCCTTGTAAGCCCAAGGTTCTTGTATTACGGCAAAATCCGTTTGTTCTGCTGGCAAACGTCTGCTAAGGATAGCAGACGCTCCTAGAGTGTGATGAAGGTTTATCAGGATAAAATCCAGACTGGAAGGGAGAGGGGGCATCTAGAGTCCATTTTAACATCCAATTGTCACCTCCACCTTTTGCGGATGCAAACCTGGAGCTCTGTCTACAGCTGTAACTTTGGTTTTTCAGAGGATCTTCATATTGATCCTCTCCAACCCATACTGAGGCCTGCAGTCCATCTTGTTGAGATTCTCGACCACTCCTGGCTCTGCAGTTATTACAAGCTTGACTACTTGCCTTGACATCAATAACCTTCAATCCTTCTGTTTTCAATGTTGGGGTTTGGATTGCTTTTATTTTAAGTACTTTAGGGACTAAAAATGCTCAAACTTTTGGCAATCGCCCTCATTATACTTATATTTATAATTCTTTTGTATTATTTAAATAATAAAAAAATGAATATATGGTAGCAGAAATCAAGGTTACAATGTTTATAAAATGTTTAAAAATACTATTATAACATTTTTGTTAAAATTAAAAAAAAATGTTATGCCTATTTAAAGCAAGACATATAAGGAAAAGGAATTGAAAAACAGTTCACTGAGAACTTATTTCATGTTAAAGATGAGTAATTGCAAAATTGACAGTTGAGCATTTTTAAAATGAAAAAATTAATAATGCAAGGAGGAAGCACACAAATGTTTTCCATCCGACCACCGTGAGACTCAATCTTGCACTCGACTTTTCTTTACCGAATTTTTTTTCTTTTGATTTCAAAGTATTTTATATTCTGCAGGAAAATAAAGTTTTGAGAACTTTTTGAAATAGGTGGTATTCAAATGTAAAAACCATTTTTTTGTACATATTTTGAATTAATTTATATTGAGAAGTTGTAGGTTCCAAAAGCTACAATCATGGTTCCTTAATGCAACCAATCCCGACGCAACTGGAACGTGTACGTCATCCACTAGTGCTCCTTTTGTCCTAGAAGGTAAGCAAGAGCGGGAAATTTGCGCGAGACAACATCGTGAAACACTATTCCTTATTATTATTATTTTTATCATTGTTTACTCTTTATTTTTTTATAATTCTAAATTAAACAGTAAGTTTAAAAGTATCATAAAAGAATTAGATCAATTGAAAACTGTGTGTTTTATGGAGGTTTTTGTATCGCAGAAAATAATTTGTTGTCACTAAGGTTATTTAAGCGTTTTTGCACTCGACTATTCTTTACTGTTTATCAGTTATAGATAGTGTTTAAATGGTTCAAATCTATAAAACAAAAACAGCAAACCCTTTTTGAAATAAATGAAATTCAATATTATTTGTTTTACATATTTTAAATTATTGTTTTGGAAAAGGTATTACACTGTTTAAACAAAGGGGAAAAATACGATGAAAGAATTACATAAATTGAAAACTGAGTTTTATGGAATTTTTGTATAACAGAGAATCATTTTTTTTGTGATTGAGGATATTAAAGCATTTCCGTACTTGACTTTTCTTTACTGCTTATTACTTTTTGATAGTTTGTAAGCTGTTCAAATATTCAAAGAAAAAAAATATCAAGTCCCTTTTGAAACCATACGATTTGGTAAGACGCTGCCTCAAAATTCTTGGCCAAGATTTTGTAACCAAGATCCTAGTGGTTCGATCGCTGAGTTGTTGGTGCACGCGGTAGAATACGCTGCTTTAGGTAGTTTAGGTAGGGTTCGGATCCTCAGCGAGTGTGATTTTTCAAAGCGTTTAGGCATTCGATTATATGTGTAAGTGACCGTGTGTGTGAATTGTGTAATTATGATTATAAAAAGTGAAGATTATGTAATAAAAATTTTTGAAATAACTTCTTTTGGTTAAGAAATCATGTCTTAGAATTTGAGCGAGTGTCGCTTAGAATTCGGCTTTATCGTCTAAGAGAATATGGAATCCTTGTGTACTAAATTTTTAATGACTGTCGCTTAATTCTCAAAGCTCTGCCTCTTGGATAATAAAGCTTTTGTATTTTAAACTTTCAGCGGCTTCCAAATAGATTTTCTATCACTTTCGTTTACAAATTCTGTTAAAATGCTAAATGTTTTTCATATGATAACACAGCTCCACAAAAAAAATCGAGAAAAGTACCTCTGGTGGCTGACTCTGTCTATCATATATTTTTGGGGGCGCTGAATCCAAATTCGGGGTCCGTTTAGCTCAATCACGTCAGATTTCGTCCATAACCTCCAAAAACATGAAAATCCCTGATTTAAGGTGAAACATCAATCGTGCCTATGAAATGTGGTCATATCCTACGTTTTCGAGGTCGCTGAGTACGAATTCGGAGTCGTTGTGATTCTATGACGTCACGCTTCGTCCCTAACCTCAAAAAAAATAACGGTGAATGGGTAATTTTCTGAAAAACATATATTTTTTCAATGCAAAGTGATCATATCCTATGTTTTCGAGGTCGCTGAGTAGGAATTCGGAGCTGTTGTGGTACATTTCAAAAATACATTTTTTACATAAAATTACCAATTCACAGTCTTCCTTTGAAGTTAGGGACGAAGCGTGACGTCATAGAACCACAACGACTCGGGATTCGTAATCAGCGACCTCGAAAACATTGGATATGACCACTTTACATAGATACGAATGTTTCACCTTAAATCAGCGGGTTTCATGTTTTTTGAGGTTGTGGACGAAATCTGACGTGATGGAGCCAAACGGACCCCGAATTTGGATTCAGCAACCCCAAAAACATATGATAGACATAGTCAGACTCCAGGGGTACTTTTCTCGATTTTTTTTTGTGGAGCTGTGTAATCAATCATTTTCTTGAATTTGGTAGGTTGTGAATTTTAATTTTCTTTCTCTCATACCCAAGACTGCAATACAAAGTCACTGGACTTTTAATCAACTATTTTTTCCGAGCAGATTATGTATGAAAAGACAAATTTACTTTGTTCTTTAAGAATTTTTTATCTCATAGTCAATCACTAGCACGGACGTGGCGTCAAGCCACACATGACGACGACAGATAACAGTACCAAATCTTTTTCTTCCATCAGGGACGCTGGGATGCTCTATCCTATGCTGGATACACGTCCTTCGACGTGTTTGCAATTTACTAAGTTTATCACTTTGTTAAAACAAGAATATTCGACAAGTTTTGTACGGATAGTATATCGTATTCAACGATTTATGACACTTTTATTCTCAATTAAAAGAGTATGGTCCCTAAAATTAAAAGAATTCAAACAAAAACCCTTCAAATCTTAAAACCCAGTTGAAATCCAATAAAATCCCTGAAAAAAATCCTTCAAATTCAGTGAAATCTGATACTTTCCTTAATCCTGGAAAACCTATTAAAATACCTTGAGAGCTTTCAAAATCCCTAAAAATTATTGAAATACTCGGAAATCTGATTGAATCCGTTTAAAAAAAATGTTTCGAATTTTTTATATCCATTGCGATCCATTTAAACTCACTTAAAAACTTCTCATAAAAACCCTTGAAATTTTAAACATTCTCTGAAGTCCCTTACAAGCATTAAAAATACCATAAACCCTTTTAAATTCTATAAGGTCTTGGAAAATCCTTATCAAGCTCAAAAAATTCTTTGCATTTCCATAAATTTTACTTTTATCTCTGAAGAGCCCTTTAAATTTTTTAAATAATATAAACTGTTAAGAATCTGTTAGAATTCATTAGAGCTTTCAAAAGCTTTGAACATTGCTTAAAATAATTGAAGTCCTTGGAAATTCCATGAATTCCCTTGAAGGCTATTGAAATCCTTTCTAATCCTGTAAACCCCTTAAAATTGGTTGAAATCCTTTTCAATCTTTGGAAATCTCTAAAATATTTGTAATATTTTGAACTTTTTCAGGGCCGATTTGCCAGACCTTTATCGGGTCGATTGGTAAATACAGTTTCCTTCTGAGCGCTTATTTTTACACAGAAAAAAACTAGGGTTTCTACTAGAACCAAATTACAAGTTTATGGGGGTATATTTTACTTTGTAATGCGAATTAAATAATATTGCACTGGGAAAAATTTAATAAAGAAACTAAAATTATAGATATTAGTCATCCCTGAAAGGAAGATATTGCACATGAAATATGACAGTTTTGAAAGTTATGTTGAAAATCCGACCTTTTGAACTGCGCATGTACCAAAAAAGCGCAGTACCATTCAAAATTATATAATATACACTTGCAATATTGCGTTAATATTATATTTTTCAGGAAGATAGGTAAAAATAAACTTCAGAAATGATGATGGTAATAATTAATGATCAACCCTAGCCGCCAAGCTCCAAGTCGAGTGCATTAACACTCGAATAACAAGGCACAATTCTTGTCGAGTCCGAAGCTCATGCGAATCGCTTCAGAGTACCTATTCACCGCCTCCACAAGGATTTCAAGATCCTCTTTCGAGGAGGCAAAGAGTTTAAGGTGAATGTGTTCGTTAAAGCCAAAGGAGCTTTAACAAAAGAGAAGTCACAATCACCAAATTACAGTTGTCGATGATTTGTCCTTTCATTTTAAAAGGTCTGGGCGCAAATGTGGGGGAAATACAAAGACCGAGCGCGAAGAGCGAGATAAATATATTATCGAGCGCGATGACTGCGCTGTGACGGATTTCAAATTAAAATATTTTGTACTTAAGTAATATAAAGTATTACATTTTTCGCTGAGAATTCACCTGTTTTGGTTGAAAACATAATTACTTGGTTAAGAAATCATGCGTTCCTTCAACGTTTCCACTATATTGGTAGAAAGTTGAACTATTTGGTTGAAAAGTATTTCTTTTGTTGCAAAATGATATTTCTTCCCTTGAAAATTCAACAATTTAGTAGACATTTTTTTCGATTCTTGGTTAAAAATTCAGCTTGTTCGTTTCAAAATTTATCTCTTCTGGTCAAAATATCACATTTATTTTGGTTGAAAATTCAAGAACTTTTGTCGAAAATTAATCTAACTTTTACTGAGGATTCAGATTTTTTTTTAATTTCTCTTTTCTGGTTGAAAATTGTACTACTTACTTGCCAGTTGAACTACTTTCATAAAACTTCAATTTCAATTTTCTCTGAGAATTTATCTGTTTTGGTTCAAAATGTTATTACTTGGTTGAAAAATCATGTATTCTTTTTAAATTTCCACTAGATTGGTAGAAAGTTCAACTACTTGGTTGAAAAGTAATTCTTTCCTTGAAAAATCATATTGTTAGTTTGACGATGCAACTGGTTTGTGGCAAATTCATTTTTTGTCTTTGAAACTACAACAATTTAGGGAGCTTTTTTTCTGCCTTGGTTCCAATTTCGTTTTCAAATTTGTCTCTTTTTGTCAACAAATTAAAAAAAAAATAACCAAAACAAATTTTGGTTGAATTTACTATTTTTTTTTTTCTTTAATTATTTCCTTGCGAATTAAACAATTGTGTTAAAATGTCATTTTGCTTCGACATCGAACAATTTTTTTTCTCACAATTAATCTTTCTTGAGTTGGAGATTGAAGTATTTAGTGGAGAAGATAATTTTTGTGTAAAAATTTAATTATTTTCGTGGAAAGACAAGAATTAATTCTACAAATCTAGTGGAAATTTTAAAAGAATACATGATTTTTTAACCAAGTAATAACATTTTGAATCAAAACAGATGAATTTTCAGAGAAAATTAGGAATCTTCATCCAAAAACATTGAAGTTATATCAAAGTAGTTCAACTGTCGAATTTTTAACCAAGAATCGTAAAAAATGTCTACTAAATTGTTGAATTTTCAAGAGAAGAAGACTAATTTTCTTCAAAACAGTTGCATGATCAAACTAACAATATCATTTTTCAACAAAAGAAATACTTTTCAACCAAATAGTTCAACTTTCTACCAATATTGTGGAAGCTTCAAAGGAAAACAGGATTTCTCAACCAAGTAATTACATTTTAGACCAAAACATGTGAATTCTCAGCGAAAAATGTAATACTTTATATTACTTAACTACAAAATATTTTAATTTGAAATCAATTACAGCTGAAGTCAACAAATAAAGATGAATTTTCCACAAAACAGTTGAATCCTGAACAAAATCAGATTCATTTTCTACCAAAATAGTTGAATTTTCTTCCTAAAATATGACATTAAAAAAATAAACATTTTGGAACAGAAGCACTCTATTTCGACTCAAGAAAGAAGAAAGAATTCCACTATACTGTTAATTTCAACCAAAAAAGACGAATTTCGAAAAAATGGATAAATCCTCAACGCGGTTTTGAACAGAAAATTAATTTTTCGATTTTCTTGCAGTTACCTGTCGCATTCACATTCACGATCACATTGTATTTCGAAGTAGCATAATGATATCTCTGAATGTATATTATATAATTGCATAAAAAATGCACCACGGAGAATTCGTAATGAAACTTCTGCTGCAAGCAGTGTAACTGTCTATGCTTACGCCAGTGGCCGTCGAAAAATCCGAGACGACCCCATGCTGTGTCCGGGAAATTGACTTTCGTCACGGTAATGAAGATTGAATACATTCCAACGAAAAAATTATAAACTTTAACAACAATAAATAATGAAAATGTGAAAGTAGAGCGATTTTGTTATTTAATTTTTTATAATAATATTCAGCTTTATTACAACCTTCCACGGTGATTAGAAGCCGAGAACATGACTCTTTATTAATGTTTGTAGGAGAATAAGTTATTATTTGACCTAAAAGTAGCTGACGCCAATTTGTTACACAAGACTTACACTATTGATGTACTAATTTTGAGAACACCTTTTTCTAAATTGCTAAAGATAGAACAGGCGAAAGGAAAAGTAATCTTGGAGTACACCTGCTAGGGAGTATATCTTCTCTCTAGGCAATTTTCGAAAAAATGACTTGCTGTACAGAAAAACAGCTTTTGATTGTTCGGGTATTTCTTTAATCGTTGTTTTCTCTAAATGTATCCATTTTATCAAAAAATGAGATGAGCATGAAAATATTCATCTTTCGAAGTAGACCAATTTTTGTTTAAAACTTTTTACTGTAAAATTAATATCAAGAAATTTTACCGGAATTTCCGACAACTTTGCAAGTGCCTTAAAGCACTTTTTCATCCAGATAAGTCTCTTAAAATTCGCAGGTGCTATTTATATGTCATCTTCTACACGGACACAAATTTTCCAGCTCTTCCGAGTCACCGCAATAAACCATCAAAATTCGCACCTTTGCCAGGTCGCCACCACTCTCCGCTTCCACTCAGACCTTTAAGGCGCCCATTTTTACGATCGTCAGAGTAAGTCGAACATGTCAGGTGAAAAATTTCCTTTTTCCTATTACTACAATGACTACATCATTTATGTCATGGGCTCCTGGTCTGTTGGCATGTGTTGAACGTTCACGCTTTGCTGTGAGTTACGCGCCCAAAACTCTCAAGTCGAAACGCCGCAATGAACGATCTCTGATATTGAAGGAAAGGCATTCTCACTGGATGCCGAGAAAACTCCAGCAAAACTGGACGCTATTCGAATCTCCGCCGTGAATGAACAGTTTTTTCAGCTACTCACCAGCTCCTCACCGAAAAAATGGACATAGATTTTGGGAATATAAAAAAAATGTATGGTCAATAAAAAAAAAATTACTTTATATTCGAAACCACAAAGAAAACAAATTTTTTATTTCAAATCAAAAAAAGGTAGGTTCCAGCAAAAAAGACGAATTTTCAAAAGTTCTAACTGTTGAATTTTCATGAAAAAAAAAATGTTAACAACAAAAACAAATTTTCAGCAATTTATATTCCTTGAGATGAATCTTGAAGATAGAATTATTTTTTAACAAAGTACTGAAAACTTTCAATAATGATTTATTTTTAATCTAAATGAATTGTCAGCGAAAAAGATAGTATAGGTGACATGCCAGACCAACAATATTTTGATTTTGAATAAGAAATAGTACAATTCAACCAAAAAGGAGACATCTTCAAAAGAATGGTTTCATTTTCAACCAAGTAGTAGAATTTTCCACCACAATAGATGAATTTTTCACCAAAAATTTAATAATAGAATTCTCAACCAAGGAAGAAGACCCCCCAGTGCAATACCACTATTTGAAAAATTTTCAACGAAAAACAATTTTTAATCCAATATTTGGAATTGAAAGAAAACAGTTACATGTTTATGTTAAACAGTTCAGCTTTCAACCTACAAAGATGAATGTTCAAAGAAAAGGTCAAATTTCCTAACGAAACAATTCAAGTTCAACCAAAAAGCAAATAGTCGAATGTTCAAGCCAAAAGTTGAATTAGAAAATGCATCATTGTAGTGCAAATCGAACTATTTTTTTGTGATTTACATTTTTATCGGAAATTCACATTTTCGGGTTGAAAATGCGACTGTTTTATAGAAACTTCCCCTATTTGGCTTACAAATTCAAGAATTTTGCATAAAATTCAAGTACTTGATTGAAAACTTTACATTTTGGTTGAAACTTTGCCTTTTTGGGTAGAATATTAATCTTTTATTTTTAAAACTTTTCCGTTTGGTTCAAGATTTAACTATTCTCTTACAAATTCGTCTTTTTTATTGAATCAAACCAGTCGAAAATTCATTTCTTAAAGTAATTTGTTATACTGCAAATTTCAATATTCCATGTTTGATAGAAACTTTTTTTTTAGTTGAAAATTCCAAAATTTGGATAGAAATGTACATATTTTTATAATAATTCGTATTTTGGCAGACAATTATTCTTATTGGTTAGGAAATCATATCTGTGATTGAAAATCAAACTATTTGGTTTATTAATGTTTAACTCTTGTTGGAGTTTTTTTAAGATTCATAATTTTAGGTGAAAATCAATATCTGGATATTATTGGAAATTCCATTTTTGCTTGAGAACTTATTTTTGAAGATGTTGAAGACCATATAAGTTTGTAAATTTTTGTTGAGTTAAAAATTCCATTAGGATATTGTGCCTGCATGTTCCTCTAAATTCATCTGTTTACAATTAGAAAGTGAACAAAAGTATGTTTAAAAAATCTTGAAATGCTGAGAGAAAGAAGCTTCTAAGTTTTCATTTCAAGTTCAATATTTAGTATTTGCATTTATAAAATCATTTTTGTTCTATATTTCTTCAGTCATAAAATTTGTACATATGTGAACACTAATAATTTGTCATTCAAACAAGACAGATAATTATTATACGTATACAAATCATATGTAACATAAAAATTGAAAACTGAAGTTTAAATAAATCCCAAGAATGATATTATGTATACGCGTTCACGTGGTCCGCTCGAATGCAGTAATGCCTGGTAATGCTTAGTTTTCGGGCAGCCACGACCATTCACTCTCTGTCTCTCTCGGGTAGTGCGAACGGACCTTTTAGTTCGTAACACTGTGAAAATCTGAACAGGCGAGGAGTACGTTTGGAACGCATCGAGCGTTCACCCAGAAATTCGCTCCCAATCCCAGCGTATTTCCCATGAGAAAAAAAATACATTTTTGTCATTTTTATTCAGAATCGTCAATATTAGCTGAATCGAGTTGAAACTGAACATTTCTCTTCACAATTAGCTATAGAATAAGAATAAAATATTAATTTTTTAATATCTCCCCCATAAGTATCTTTTATAGGGTCCAAAAAAAATACCATAAATGAAAAAATGGGTTTTGCGAGTTTTTTTGCGGTAATTATGATTTTTTGCGGCTTTTTGGATGCAAATTGTTTCTAATACATAAAACAATACTTTATACTGATGATTAGGTGTTTATATAAATTGTTTAAACAATTTATTATTGTTTTTAGCGATTTTCTATTAGAATAGAGTTAGAAAGTCGCGGTTAGTTCCAAAATGTACCACTTTTTGTCGAATTTTCAATTAGAGTGAGGTAATAATTAACGTTAACAAACTTAATTGTCTAAACAATTTATTATTATTGTCACTAATATTCTCTTAGAATAATCCTAGAAAATAGCATTTTTTCAAACATTCTCCACTTTTTGTCCAATTTCCGATTAGAGCTAGGTAAATAATTGATTAAAGTTAACAAAATTAATTGTTTAAACAATTTATTATTAATTTATATAATACTCAATTTGAATAATGGCAGAAAGTTGTGGGTTTTCTGAGATTTTCAATCATTTGTCTACTTTTCACTTGGAGTGAGTTATTAGTTAAGTCAATTTAGCAAAAATAATTATTTAAACAAATTATGATTGTTTATAACTTATTATTATTATAAGTTTTTTAAACCCGTAATTATTGTCATATTATTTTTCTTAGTAAAAAAAAACCACTCGCGAATCTAAAATTGGCCGTAAAGTACTAAAATAATGATTAGGATTTTGAAATAGGGGCGACAAAAAAAATTCCGTTTTTTTTCTAAATTCCATTACTTTTCCAGGGTTTTTGGAGCAAACCCGTATTTTTACCATAAGCTGCCTGCTATTTAAATGCAAATTAAAAAAGCTAAGTCAAATTGCTAAAAAAAAGTATAACTTACATATCGAAGTCTCAAATACACGTGAGCTGATGAGAATTTATCAACATGGAACCAAACATCTTCAGGCCAACCCCATTTTATGAGATCTTCGTCTAGAATTAACCAAGCAATTATAAAAATTAAAAGGTCCAAAAACTTTGATCCAAATTGTATTTGGCCAATCGAGAAGGGTCAGATTTTTTTCTCGAAGAACTATACATTGAGTGAAATACAACGAATTAGACAAAAATATTATTAATTTTAAGACTAATCTTTGTTAATTTACATTTTGATGCATTTCATTTGAGGATTTGATACACTTGATATAGAAAAGTGCGGTTATGTTTATTTGAAAAATAAAATCTTCATTTTAAATAAGGCAGATTTTTTTATAACCATAAAAAGAATAATAAAAATACTCACTCTCATACTTGTCAATCCCCATAAATAAAGTTACAGGTGGTTGCACCACTGAAATTCGAAAGAAAAAAGATGTAATTAAATCTAACCTAAAAAAGATTTTGTGTAATTCAGCTGTAAATTTCGATATTACAAAAAAATAGAGTAACTGAATAAAATAAATAATGCTTACCATCACTCTCAAAATAAAAGACCATTTTTTCAAGAAAGAAAAATTTTAGCGTCCAGTTTTCAAAGAAATAAAAAAGCTGTCAATTGAATATCAATATAGAGCAAAATTTTGTCTGAAAGATGTCCCTCCCTTCCTTCCGTTTGGACATAGCCATTGTTGCTAATGTAGGAATCTTCTAATGATCTATAATTCATCTTTTAAAATAAATTAAAAGATTATTTGTGACTTCGGAAGGGTTTCATATATAGAAAAAATAATAAATTGTCGATTTCGGACCGAATTTAATTTTAAAAAGTTTCTCAAAAACTATAGCACAACCCGGAAACCCATTCTGTCCTGATGGCACGTCGAAAATCGTTGAAAATCCACACATAGTGTGAAATTCAAAAGCATTCACAAAATTGAACGATTGAAAAACTGAATAGGAGGGTAGTGAAAAAAATACAAATACGACCCTGTCAAATCAAAAAATATTTTTTTTCTACTTCAGATTCAATTACATAGCATTGTCGTGTTCATTGCATCGAATGAGCAATATGTCAACAATTTCAAAATTCTAATAATACCTATAACATGAAGCTTTTAATTTAAATACGAGATGTATACAGCATACTACAAAACATACAAGATTTTAATTACGTTTTCGCATTTTGAAAATTTTAACTACATTTAAAAAAATTGTTCGCTGAAAGTGTTATCTTTTGTCAGTTCCCTTTCAACATATAACTATATACGACTCTTAAAAAAAATTATTGTTCCGTGGAAGCAAGAAATATGCACATTTAATATAAGTAAGTATTGGACATAAAATTCCTGACTATTTTTTAACTGGAATCTGAAGATTTCATCTAAACTTGTTTACTTAATACACAATTTCTCGAAACTTCACAAGTAAAAATACAAATTAGTTTTGATCAGTTTATAAAAAAAGGTGTTGTATTTTTTTCATACATTAATAATTTAAAAATAGACTAGAAATATGAACTATATCTAGCCCTCATGGAACTTTAAATCAGAGACCAAATAAATTAATTTAGACAATTAAGGCCATGTGATACTTACACGATTCATACAATACCGACATTTTTTTCGCAACAATTCACGTCCACACGAATTGAGATACTGAGCTGAACATTTGTAAAATTATGTAAAAGGCACTAAGGAACGTTTGTGCGGTCCTACATTTCTGGAAATATAACCAGAAATATCCAAAATTGAGTTTTTTTGCAGCTTCAGAAATTTAACACCATAAAAACGTTCCTTAGTCTTTGTTTAATTTCCCAAATTTGCATCTCGATATCTCAATTAGTGTAGACATAAACTGTTGCGAAACAAATGTCGGTAAAATAGAAATCGGATAAGTATTACATGGCTTTAAAAAAATTATTCGAATCAGTTCAGTATTTCTAAACATTCAAATATGTATATATCTACATTTTTCTTTGCTCCCGAATCCTAAAGCTCATGCAAAGAACCTCGTGTCGCGTTTGCAGAATATTTGTTATTCACCAAATGCACAAAACAGGAAACTCATACTGATATAAAATAATATTTGTATAATATTTATAATTCATATTTAAAAAAATTTACTTGTAAAAAAAGAGTAAAATCGTCCGTAATTCTATACTGTAAAAGTAATGAATAACGACGGATAACATATAGTATCACAAAAAATCGCGATCCACGAGAAGCAGTGTCATTATAGCGAATGGGTTTCAAACTAATGATTCACAATAGCGGACATTTTCAACAATCGCGTAATTATTTTCATCTGACTAGCGTCAACTTTCAACATGATGGTCTACTTTTTAACTCGGTTGATAAATATGTATTTAATGATTTTATAACCGAGTATGAACACAAAAGCCGAGTCGATTCTCAAGAATGAATATTCTTTTATGATTATCAAGCAATATTATTATTCAATTCAATTAAAAACTGCAAATATTCTATGAATACTTTCTTCACAAGAAACTTCCGAGGATCGTCTCGACCATAAAAATGGCTATAATCTATAATAAATACCGACCACATTTGTTTCTAAACCACATTCAAACGATTCTTACCAGAATTTTCGAGATTAATTATTCATTTTTTATAGTTAACATCCAGAAAATAAAGTTCAATTAAAGATTGAATAGTTCTTCACGACACTGATTTAAATATTTATTAAGAATCGTCCGAATCTGATGAACAACAGTACACGTTGTGTAAGCAGGAATTTAAAAAGAATGTTATGTAAATTTATAAGAAAATATCGACAATCTGTTAACGCTGGAAGGCAGACTCCCGAAACGCTAGCTGTTGTATCGACTCATGTCGATAGCATGTTTTTCAGCATGATATGTCTTGAATATTTGACTAAGTACGGGAGACACTTCGGGATCGTTAATCCATAAACTTGTCGACGTTGGTGTTTCCAAAATCGACAAATAAGCTGCAAATATATTAGATTATTTATTTTATCTGAAGTAAAACTTTTTAAAGAAGGAACATGCATTTAGTAAAATCCAATACTTTTTAAAGCTCTTAAAAAATGTTAAACTTGTATTATAATTCGGCAACGTTGCATGAGGATACCAATTTGGTGGGAAACCAACTCAATAAGTATTTGAAATGCTGACAGGGGTAACAAAATGATAACAAACAAAAAAGTAAAATTACTTCCAACTTCCGTTCAATTTGCAAACCTAACCAAGATCGTGTCATGTCAATGAAAAGTACAATAATAATTATGATAATATTTATCATGACTTTCTAGAAGTGAAAAAGTATTTCTTGTTTATTCAAATAAGAATCAGTATACGTTATGTCTGCAAAATGTTATGTTAGTCCCACTTTGGCAGAATGAGAAATGTGGTGTTTTTTACATAAATTTTATATAATTTGTAATTAGAAGCTCAATATATGTAGTATTATGGAATTCTTGAGCGATAAGTAATCTCCTCATTTTTTTTTGTATTTTATAAGAACGCATTTACAACTTTTGCAAGATATTATTATTATTTGGATATTGCGCATGATCCTCCTTAATTAAAATTATGTTATTAAAGTATGTTTGATTCATACCGTGTAAGAATTTGGGATTGGTGAGACTAAGCTGTATGTGAGGATTACTCATAATTGCTTTGTAGATTGGCTCATCTGGTTTGATTCCTTCGTCCAAATCATGTAAACTGCGTCTTCTTTCGCCGAGCAACCATTCACACTTTAAAAATGATAATTGTTAATTATTTTTCTATCAGATTGACTAGTAGACTCCTTAAAAATTTGGGACTGGATTTATAAAAAATTTAGAATGATGACTTACCGCATTAGCTTGATTGTTTCCAGTGACTTTCAGTGCCTCGACGATTTTTTTCTCGTCAAAACCCATTTCTTGAAGAGACTGCATAATTCTCGGACTAGGTTTAAATTCCAATTTTTTGTATTGTCGGTAACTATCCAGGGTGAGAGCCACAATGTTCACAAGATTTGGCTCTACTTGAATATCATTATTGCCTGGAACAAAATAAAAATAATAAATACATGCAGTTATATTAAAATTGGTAAAAATACATTTAGAAATATAGTTTCAACAAAATTACCTGATGTACTTGGTCCTGCAGTCATTGTATCTAAATCAAGAACTGGAAGTTGTAAGTCTTCTTCGTCAGAATCATCTTGGTGTTCTAGTAACCACTCCAGAGCATCGGCTGTGTTCATTCTTAAATTTAGAAGATATTGAAGGTATACAAATATTTAATAAATAACTGAAGGAATTCTAAATTTCAATGCAACTGAACAATTATTAACCATGAACTTCAACAATCCAATAACATAGACACCCTTGAATTTCAAGGGTGAAAATCAAAAAGTTAGAATTATTCGACTTTGTATAGAATAGAAAAAAAAAGTATTTCAGATAAAAAAAGCATTTTTTCTATTAATATTAATTACAATAATTGTAAAAATAATGATTTGCGAGATGAAGAAGTAAGTTCTTATTTTATAATTCTCGAGGCTTAACATATGAAAATTATAATTTCATTATTATTATTCTTTATAAAAAAATTAATGAAACAAGTCATTAAAGGAATGAAATTGTTTTTTAATAAATTTTTTGCGCCTTCGCCGCCATTAGTTTGTATGTAATATTTATTTTTGTTAAGTGACATTTTTCACTTTTTTCAGGTGAGACTAATGATGATATTTAATCATATTTAATCGAATTTATTTTAATAAAGAATAAAGTAAAAATGATTGGCATATAGGATATTATTGGAGAAAATACGCTTAATAACACCATGTAATTGAGAAAATCATTCCTCCAAATATAAGTGTATATTATTCCAGGGACATGATATTATAAACTTTTTGATTTTCACCCTAATTGAACCTTGAACGTTTAAGAATTTAAAATTGAATTCGAGGCCTCCCTTTGAAATTAAAGAACAATGATCGAAATACTGACTTTCTTAAGCGTAGAGCCTTGATGACTTTATTTTCTGTAAAACCCATATCCATAAGATATTTCACAGCCTTGGGATCATTCGGTGGTTTATATCTGGCTTCTAATCTCTCTCTAATATTCTTATAAAATTTTTCTGCATCCGAACTGTACATAAGAATTTTGGCTGAAGCTTGCACGAGGGTTATCAATATTTTGTGAATTTCGTGCTGAAACTGAATTATAGATTAAAAGATTAGGAAATATTAACACAGAATCTTTTCTTAGATGAAAATTCAAACATATTTCAGTTTGAGTTTAAATATAATAATAAAGTGAAAATATTAACATCAACTGGACAATCTAAAGATGGCATAGGTCGTGGGGGATTTTTTATAGGCAAATCAGCAGTCGCGCGTAATATTTCCGCTTCAGTCGGTCCCTTCAATAATTCGTCCGATAAATTTTCCTTTCCTTCGAACGATCTAATTTCCGCTAATAGCAGCTCGTCTAAATCAATAATTCAGTTATGTATTTAAATCACTTATTATAAAAAGCTACATTTTCTTCAGAAAGAAACTAGAGTTTCAAAATTTACCAGAATTATTGCAGTCTTCTTCAGTTAATTTGTTCTCATCAGCGAGTGCTTTACAATTATTGGCGTGTACAAGTCGAAAGCTGGATGCAGGCTTGTATTCATCTTGTTCGTAAAAGTGTTTCATCGCTATAGATTTTACTTTCTCGACTGTGTATTCTGGCTTTACGCTCACTTCCAGGACAGATCCTTCCAAACTAAATAGCAAATTAGAAAGAGAGATATTTAATATAATGAAATTGTTCTTCAATCATTCAATATATTTAAGACTAATTTTGTCTACAAGTTTACAGATTTCTGAATATAGAGTTTAATTTGGTTTGAATTAAAATAGCAATTTGTTATTAATTATTAATGACCTGATAATATTAACGGTAAATGTTTCGGGTGCAGAGGACGATGGCATGTGCATGGCGCTGTTAAGATTTTCAGGAACCCCTGATCTGACGGAAGAAAGAATCAAGGACCTTCTTTGGGCCCTTGAACTCTTTCTACTATGCCAGGCGTCCACAATATGCTCCCGTATCCATGGCAACATCAAAGAGTTCTAAAAAGCACCATTTTTATGTTCTTATTAAATTATTAGGTTATTGAAATAAAATTTTTCAATATTTATTCAAAACTAATTTATATAAGTTAATACAGGTATGATAAAATGTAAATAAAAAATTATTCAATTATGAACCTTCTGAATTTTAAGTTCTTTAACTATATTACTTAGAGCGTATAATTTGAAAATGCAACAAAATTGAAAAAGTAAAAAGTTGGATATCCTGAAAACTCTCAGAAATTGTATTATTTATTTCAATTGTTAGATAGTTAATCCCTTTATTAGCAAAAGCCTAACTTCGCATTATCATTTTTGGAATAAAAAAACTTAAAAGTGAAAAAAACGAAAACAAGGTCTTGGCAAAATGCAAGCTGATCTTTATAAAGCAAATTTTATTTCATTTTGAACATTAAATTTAAATTTAGAAGATATATATATATATTTAGATGATATATAGATATATATATATATATATATATATATCAATACTAGTTCCTGTTGAAAAAAGCATTTGTTCATAATTGTTTAAACAATTGCGTTTTAAACAAAACCCATCCACTTCTCGTAAAAAATAACCGGTACCATTGGATTCAGCGAGTCAAAACACATGGGATGACATGGTTTTTACCTTTTGCCTCCTAAGTGCATACGGAATCATACCCAGCTCCCGGACTATGTTGTTTGTCCCGCTTGACTGAGCCACTGCCTCCCCTCTCGGCCCCGCGGTTCTCTAATCATGAAACCTTTGCGGCATCAATTTTCGGAATATCGTAAACCGGAGGTTCTTACATCGGGAGTTGAGTGTACTTTGGATACAGATTTAACGATTTTGTTGAAAATTAATGTTTTTCGTTAAAAATTCATCTTTTTGGTAGAAAATTAATCTTCTTTGTTGAAAGTTTATCTTTTTGGTTAAAACTTCATTTCTTTGGTGGAAAATTGACCCATTTTGTTGAAAATTCGTATTTCTTTATTGAAAATTAATTTTATAAATTTGAAATTTAAAGTATTCTATTTTTTTATTTGAAATGTATCTTTTTTAGTTAAAAATTCAACTATTTGGTTGAAAATGTATATTTTTTTGTGAAAATTCATGTATTCTGTTGAAAATTCGTCTTTTTGACAGTAAAGTAATCTGAATATATCATTAGTTGAAACTTTATATTTTTTGTAGCAAATTCATTTCTTTTCTTGAAAATTTAACTATTTTTTTAGAAATTTATTTCTTTTTGGTTGAAAATTTATTTCCTTGAATGAAAAATTTAAATATTCTATTTTTGAATGAAAATGGATTTTTTTAGTCGAAACCTCATGTATTTTCTTGAAAATTCATTTCTTTGGTTCAAACGGAATTTTGAAATACAAATTTATCTTTTTTATGTAGTTGAAACTTTCTTGTATTTTATTAAAAATTTGTCTTGGTAGAAAATTAATCTTCTTTGTTGAAAATTCGTATTTTTGTTGAAAAATCAACTATTTGGTTAAAAATTATTTTATTTTGTTGAAAATACAATATCTGTAAGTTGTAATATATGTGGATTTGCTATTGTTTTAGCAAAAAATTTTCTTACGTATGATTTGACCCCCCCCCCTAATTGTCCTAAATAATTTGTGGATGACCCCTTATAAAATTCCGTAGGACTATATTGTCACTAAAAGTCTTTCAAGTAAATGTAGAAGCAATTTTTTTTCTGCATTAAAATTATCGATCTTGGAGGTAAGGTTGTTTTTATACTTGAAAAGAAAGTTTATAACGGTCAGCGAAAATAAAAAAATGGCCAGGAAAAAGTCAGGGTAAGTCAGGAAATGTTGTCGTTATTATTAATTAATGAACTAATGTTAAGAGATTAAACAATTTCAAAATGGGAAAACTACTGTTATTTCAGTGAATTTGAACTTATTCGAATTTAGAGAGTAAACCATTCGAGAAACCAATGAAATCTGAAAAATGATCAGTATTTAAATTGACTTTAATTTAAATGAAGTATGGAACAATTTAAGGTTTCCGGGAATTGTTAAAACTTAACTGATGCACGTAATCGAAGGCACAGATTAAGGGCCTGGAAAAGGGTTAAATAAGAAGAAACGCATGATGTTTAAAGAAAGAAGAGGATAGTTTGCAGACTCTCCGGGTGCGCGATTCGTGCGAGAATTTCAAGATAGCGGCACGCTTTCAGTCTTACGGCACATAAGAAGCAATTTATACTTAATTAGCAAGAGTGGCGATGCTCAGAGACAGAAACTGACTTATTGAAGGTTCTGCTCACGCACACCCACTCCTTCAATCTTCAACGTGCAAAAGAAGTGCAGCCAGCGTGAAGTACGTCAAATCACATGTGTTGCGACTTACTACTTACCGGAAAACCTCTTAGGTCAATACCGCATATTAATGTTAACACTCTTTTTCCCCATAATATTTCACAATAAAATATAGTCCAAGAGAGCTTTTGTCCATCTGAGGACCCATTTATCCATTACATACTTTTGGCAAAAACGACATGAAGTTTGTCTGAGAAGCGAGACAAGTAGAATTGATAGAAAAAGTAGACATGTACAAGAAATTAAAGACCTCGATTGTCAAGTTAGTTGAAAGTAAACCTAAAAAATTGGCAATTAAAACTCAAGCTTGAAAAAGAATCATAGCAAAAAATAAACTCACTTAAGTCGATTTGGGCTAAAAATATTGGGACATTTATTTTTTACTTTAAAAAACGTTAGTTTTATATATCAATAAACAAGACCGGAAGTGTTATATCAAAAGACAAGAAAGTGATAATCTGGAGAAATATTTCTGATAGTTTTATTTGCTCTTGCATTTGTCAAGTTCACTGGCTATTCAAAAATCTTATCTTTTATCTTCTTTACACTCAGACAATGTGAGAATATAATTTCCTCAAGAATGATAGGATTATAATTCAGAATCTTATTCAGTATAAGTCCCATCAATTTACAGATCTTCTTCAATTAATAATTGTTTTCTAAAAATATTTAAATAAAGTATACTCTAATATCAAAGCGTTTAGAAAATTTTCAAAATTTTATATGAATTCGTTTAGATATCCGATAGAAAAAATGGTGTAACAATATATATATATATATATATAGGGTCTCCCAAAAAACGTTGCTGAAACTAATTGACTGTTATTTTTAGCGTTTGTAGTTAAAAAAACAACAATAATAGCGTTTGAAAGAGGAGAGATTGAGGTTTTTTTGAGTATATAAAAATTACAAACAAGGTTTTTTGTATAGAGATAATTTATGAATTACAAAAAGTGAAAAATTTGCAGAGGTCAATGATAAATATTTTCAAAATAAGCACCATTAGAGTCTGAACAAAATTCAATCCTGTTACGAAAACTGATAAAAACTTTTTCTAAAATTTCACTCGTGATGCTATTCATGGTTTTCTTAATTGCACGTACCAAATAATCTACAGTTTGAGGACTCTTAGCATAGCAATGATCTTTGGTGTAGCCCCAAAGGAAAAAGTCACAAGGGTTCAAATCCGGTGAATATGGCGGCCATTCTAGTCCTCCTCGTGACTAGAATGGCCGCCATATTCACTACAGTCTACACCAAAGATCATTGCTATCCCAGCAAAAAAAAAGGAATTGATACGGATTGGGGCGAATTAACATTTTTGTAATGCGCGTGAATCCCGTTTTCTGATTCGTTCAAATGCATTGAGACGCATTTAGATGAATTGAGACAGCGCGAATTGAATGCGTGGTCAAGATCAATTAGAAAAAAATGAATAAAAAGTTCATGCGTCGAGAGTTGAAACCGCGATCCCTCGTGTATCAGTCCAGTGTACCCGCCACTGAGCTACGAGACAATTTACTAAACATTTACAATAAATTCTATATGCCCCGCCCGATGGTTTTTCTGTTACGGATCAAATTGTATACATCAACACTTGCTGAAATTCACCGTGACGCATTCGGGTGAATTCAAGTGTGTATTTCACTCCCACGAATTCAGACGCATTGACCAATGTTGAAGCGTTTGCGTGCTGACGCATTAAAGTGTATTCGCTGACTTCAAACTTTTGCACCATATTTGTACGTATAGAAAGATTTAAAATTGAAATACCATCTTCACGAATGTACACGCATTGACACATAGGTCCAATGCGTCATTCTCGCAAAGAGGGATTTGCAGGGCGTCTTGGTCTTTTCAATTCAATTCTTCTCAATGCTTTATTTTTTGCTGGGTAACAGCTGAAGGTGGATTCTTGGAAATCGGACGATGTTCGCCCCGCCCCGGAACGTTTTCTAGCAACTGAAAATTGCTCTAATAGGCGTACATTTGGTGGAAATACATGTTGAAAAACGGCGTACTTCCGGGAAATTGCTTAAGTTTTCCATATATGCGTAAAATCATATGAACCTTGTTTAACCGCTGAAGGTGGATTCTTGGAAATCGATCGATTTTCGCCCCGCTCCGGAACTTTTTCTAGCTATGTTAAATGACTTCAGTAGGCTACTATTTGATGGGAATATACATACAAAACCGGCGTATTGCGGGGAAATTTTCTGTATTCAGAGATACGACCAGTATTGCCTTTGAATCCACCTACAGCTGTTAAACAAGGTTTATATGATTTTACGCATGTATGGAAAATTGGAGCAATTTCCCCGGAGTACGCCGGTTTTAAACATGTATTCCCATCAAATACACGCCTATTAGAGCAATTTTCAATAGCTAGAAAACGTTCCGGAGCGGGGCGAAAATCGACCGATTTTTGACATTGTCCTTTCATTTTTTGTTCAAATTTAAAATTCCCGCCAAGACAGGTGGTGCCGGCAGAATGTAGATGCGACTTTCACCGACAGTGAATTTTCGAAGTACGATCTTGTACGGTCAGTCGGCTTTCTCCACACTTCACGCCGTTGCTACACTTTTTAGCAGGCACCGTATTTTTTTCAAAAAACTAGAGACTTGCCCAATGTCCTGCTACCGCGAAACCCCTTCCGGGATCTAGAAAGTTTTCAAAATTCTTTTTTAAAACCTTAATCTCGATTTATCGAATGTTAGTGGTAACGTTTGAATTCTTCACAGACATTGCCATTTTTTTTAACCGCTTCAACAGCCTTAAATTGGAAATTGTCTTCTTTTAAATTCTAAAAGTATTGCGCGGGACATTTTGCACTGAATGTAAAACCATCCTCCATTAATCACTATTAATTATCTAAATAACTTAATTAGAATAAAAGAATAAAGAAAACATAAGAATATATATTTCACTTGAAAAATCAAAACTTGACTAAATCACGATAAAATTTGTTACATCCATATATCGTCTTGCCATCTATTATAATAGCATGGAACGTCTCTGGAAAGTTCCGCGGGCGCCGTCGGAACGTTCCCGAGACGTGAAAATTGTCCGACCCTTTGGAGCGTTCCAAAGAGAACTTACCACTATTGTTATTATTATCAATAAATATCGAGTAAATCGTAAGAGGTAGATAAAAATCGATGTCGGTTTATAATATGGATATCATATTATTGTATAATATATGCAGTTCTCAAAACCCAGAATTGACATCCATTTTTACCTATTTCTTACGGTTCATGAGATATCTGTTGCTAAATATAACAATAATGTTGAGTTCTCTTCAGGTGCCAGTGGAACGTTCCCAATGGCGGACATTTTACACGTCCAGGGAACGTGCTTGAAACGTTCCGAAGGTGCCTACGGAATGTTCCAGGGACGTACCGTGCTATTAGGGATAGTGCATTTATATATTTTATATCGTGAAGTAAATCTATCACAAATAAAAAAATATATTCAAGAGCCTTATTTTAACCTTATCCTAAACGTTTTAATCAAAATTCTCAACCACAAACCATCGATAAATTTCTCAAGTCGATCAAATTTATAAAACCTAAAATGTGATGACAGACGACATGTCGTAACGTAGGATTAATCAGAAAACTCAGAACTCTTGTTCCCAACCTAAACAAATCTCTTCTCTCTTTAGCTCTTTCAATACGATGTTCGAACCAATCTAAATAATATGTAAAATTCTCCTTGTAATTGCAAGACTCCAAAGCTTGCATGAACACCTCATTTCGGGTGTAAGCAGCTAATTCTCCAATCGGTTTGGTTAGTAAATCATAGAGAGTAATACTATCCATCACTTTAACATTTTTAACCAATCTTAGTTCTTGTATGCAATGCATATACAGCTCTAGAAAGTGTAAGTAAATCACTACAAGGTTTTTGTAGTTAATCTGGAGACCATCGATGACGTTTTTTTTCTCAAAGAATTTAACCAGAGCTTCGGCAGATTGTATATTCGGAAATGGTTCAAAGATAAGAAAATCAAGGAATGGATGCTGATCGCCATCAGGAGATATAACAAATTCATCGATGAATTGGTCGTACAAATAAGAAGTCATATAATGTGAATAGATCTTCGTGCACATAATGTGTAAGGGTGTGAGAGACCCCACTTTTTCTCGAGCGTTAACGTCTGCACCGGATTCAAAGATAACATCGATTAAAGACTGTCGAGGGTGCGGATACAAGAAAGCAAAGATGTGCAATATTGTTTGTCCTCGGTCACCGTATGTTTGATTTATGTCCGCGCCAGCGCAAGCCAGCATCCAAATGACCTTTTCGTTTTGACAAATACTGCATAGCTTATAGCCGCTACACCAATCGAGGATGTGGCATGTATGTCAGCTCCACTGTTCATCAAATGTCTACAAATATGAAAGATGTTTTTATAAGGGTCATAAGAATTACAATTCTGATTTGGAACAGAGAATTTTGCAAATGAATTAAAATTCTGAATATGAACAGAGAAGTAAACAAAATTATATTTCTTTACGGAAATTCCCTGTCTCAAAGTCAAAATTATAATTCTTTACTGAAAGCGCACTTCCAAAGTGAAAATTAATTATCATTCTTTACGAAAATCCTGCATTCGAAAGTAAAAATTATAATTCTTTACGGAACTTCTCTGTCTCAAAGTCAAAATTGTAATTCTTTATGGAAATTCCCTGTTCCAAGTCACAATTACATTTATTTCCAAAAATTTCCTGTTCCTAGTCAGAATTATATTTATTTGCAACATTTTCTATTGTAATTCAGAAATATAGTTAGTCTCTTTTTCTAAAATTTGGAAGCGGTAAGTTTAAAATTCGGACACATTTTTATTTGCAAAGAAAAAATAATATATAATTCCAACAAATTCTGATTTGAAACAAGGAACTTTCAAAATGTGACGAATTTTAACTAGGGAAAGGGATTGTTTTGGTAAATTCCATTCATGTCATAAATTTCCTTTTCCAAGACAAATTTATCATTCTTTACGAAATCCCCTGTTCCAAAATCAAGATTATAATTCTTTACAGGATTTTTTCATCTTTCATTTATTTGTTCCCAGTCCAAACTCACAATTGTAATTAATTTCTGATGTTAGACATTGCTGATTACTGGTCAAATAATTTTCTGGAGAAAGGAGAAAAAATCTGCCTCGGCCCGGATTTTAGCCGGGACCGCCACTATTCACAAGTGGAGCGTTAACCAATTACGCCATCGGGGCATAGTTTCTCGTTTCTTCTATATCCACAGGATGACGCAAGTCTGCATTTATGTAACCTGTAAAATTTTAGTGATTGATTCTAATCTGAATAAATTTCTCGGATCTTAATATAATTTAATAATTGATGTTGTTTTGTCTACCAGGGTAATTAATTAATTAATTTTTTATGTTAAATATTGCCAATTACTGGTCAAATAAGTTTCTGGAGAAATTAATTAAATTAAATTAATTACCCTGGTTGACAAAATAACATCAATTATTAAATTATATTCAGATTCGGTGAATTTATTCAGACTAGAATTAACCCAGATAGCAAACGTGCGAGGCACGTTACTCGCACTGAGTGCGAGGCACGCGGCTCGTGCAGGGTGCGAGGCACATGCGTCGCATTTTGTGAGGGGCACGTACGTGTGAGGAATATGCCTCGCAATTTGTGATTTCTCGCGACACACCATGCGGAAATTTTCATTAGTAAATTAAGTGTATAAATAAACAAATTAAAAACATTTTTATCGGGTAAAATTGTCAATATTAATAATGCATAGGCCAGAACTTTATTTTTTGTTGTATCTTCCCGAAATATAATTTTTCATTAACTTATATAGTGTGAAAAACTATTTTGGAAATTAGTTTTTATTTTTTAATATCTAGTTAATAAAATATTAAAGTTAATATGAAAAAAGTATGGATTTTATTATTTTATTAAATAGTTTTTTCCCCTCCAGTCACCAAAGCCATGTTGATTTAACCTCAGTACCAGCGCCAACGGACCGAACCCCTCATCCCCTCACTAACCTGGCACTTTACTGATGGCGGGCAACGTCACGGTTTGCGACCCATAATGCTCGCACTGTGCAGGCATTTTGTTATCTGGGAATCACTAAAATTTCACAGGTTACTAAGATGCAGACCCGCGTCATCCTGTGGATATACGAGAAACGAGAAACTATCTGCTGATACATAAATTATACAGGGTGGACCATGTTAATCTATTGTGGGAAATAACTCTGAATTTTGGTTGGAAATAGAAAAATGTTTCAGACAAAAGTTGAAGGGAGCAGATGGGGTCACCTACTGGTACTAATGACCTTGACCTTGAATTCGATTTTCAAGATTATTTGAAGGTCAAAGTGATTTTTTTAAATGGGAACCCCTACTTTTGACCCCAGATTTGAAAAGAGCGGGCAATTTCAGGTTCGAAATGATATTTTTATGAAGGTCATGGCAAGGTCAAATATAGGTCAAATTCGCGGTAACGTTTAAATAATATGTGTTAGCTCAGAATTGAGGTTGGGAACAGCAAAATGTTTCCAACAAAAGTTATCAGAGGCAGACTGATACCAATGACCTTGACCTTGAATTCGATGTTCCCAACCTCAATTCCGAGCTAACACCCATTATTTAAACATTATGGCAAATTTGACCTTCATTCGACCTTGCCATGACCTGTATAAAAATATAATTTTGAACTTAAAATTTCCCGCTCTTTTCAAATCTGGGGTCAGAAGTAGGGGTTCCCATTTTAAAAAATCACTTTGACATTCAAATAACCTTGAAAATCAAATTCAAGGTCAAGTTCATTTGTACCAGTAGTTAATCCCCTCTGCCCCCTTGAACTTTGGTCTGAAACATTTTTCTATATTCATCCAAAATTCTGAGTTATTTCCCATAATATATTAAAATGGTCCACCCTGTATATTAGACTATCTTATCAGGGATGATTTAAAGGAATTTATGGCATAATATTTCGCTTATTTTTGTGTTCATTTTCAATGTTATATTTCAAAATAGTTGAAAAAAAGGGTGTAAAAAGCCGAAAATCTGAGAAACTCCTGTGTCCCTATAAAAATGTGATAAATCTGTGAAAAGCTTTATTATAGCTATTTGTAAATATCTTTTTTTCAATTGATCGCATTACTTCCATTTCTTTTAATAAATAGCAAGAATTAGAATATCGACAAATATTTAACCAAATTAAAAAAATGTCCTCATAAACTGTTATCGGAAATAAAATGATGGAATTGACTTTTTCAGCTGCTGCTAAAATGCCCTAATATTTGTAATAAGTTGAAAGTCTTTTCCCCACAAAACTTTAATTGAAAAAAATATATATTTTGCAAAAAGCGTCAAATTTCGATGTTTTTGAAAAAGGTTAATAACTCCGAAAATATTTTTAAAAAATTTTAAGATCTTCGTCTCATTTTAAACTAAGTCTCTATAGTATTTCAAAAAGTTATTAGGGTATTTGTAAGCTTTTTTTCCTACGTTTTACTCCACCGTCAAACTTGGCACAAACTTTTTTTACGAAAGTCGGTAGGCACTAATGGGGTTTTCTGATTGCTGAATCCAATTTTAGTGAGACAAATGTTTAATTTCGAAATTTTATATTAAAAATCTTTGAAGTATCTCGAAACTGTTTGAGTACCTGAAAGTTTCTAGTATGCATATGTCATTCAAATTTTTCGAAAACCTTTTTTTGCTTGCACATCCCTAATTTTCAGCATTTATCTATTTTAAAAATATCAAAATTTGACGTTTTTGCAATGGCTTTTTATAAAGTTAACATTTTTCCTTCAACTTGGGCTTATTAGACGCAGAATTTTATTATATTTTGCGTTATTATGAGAAAACCTTTTAATTTAATACCATAAAAAGTAAGGATTTTCAGCAACGGCTGAAAACACAGTTGTTTCCATATTATTCTCGACGGTAGTGTATGCTATCACTATTTTGGCTTAGGGTCTCCGTAAAAATAACAGATTTATTTTCTCCGAATCAGAATTTTAAAAATACTGTCAGAAAATAAATTTATTGTCATTGCCCGGATCTCACCCTATGATTTATTACGTAATATATCAAGTTTGATATGGAAATTTACCTAATAACTGCAGGAGAACCATCTACAGCAGCCATCATCAAGGGAGTCTTACCAGAGCTATTTCGAACGTTAACTTCTGCTCCATGATTAATAAGACTCCTGACGAGAATTTCTTGATCTTTCTCAGCGGCATAATGCAGTGGAGTTGAGTCTAAATCATCTTCTCCATTTACATTTGCTCCATTACTCATAAGTGCATGGACGACTTTAACATACTTGTGTAGTTGATCATCCGTAAATTTTCACGCTGATTTATGAGAAACGGTCTTTGGATTGAGATACGAGTGATTGAGCACCGCAACATGCAGAGATGTTAAATAACACTTATTAAGAATGTTGACATCCGCTGCGGAATTCAAGAGTTCTGTCACAACTTTTGGATGGCCTTCCGCAGCTGCAAGATGCAGGGGGCTATCTCCTGAATTTGTTTGAGCATTCATATGAGCACCATGCTGGAGGAGATATTTCACTACTTTTGAGTGACCCTTTAAGGCTGCCGAGTGAAGAGGGCTTTTTCTACACAAATTCTGTTTATTAATGATGGTGGACTTTTCTCTTTCGTTAAGATTATTTATGAGAAGTTTTACCGCTCCCAGATGACCATTTTCGGAAGCAAGGTGAAGCGGTGTATTTTCACGATAGTCTTTAAATGTGATTTTGGCTTTACTCTGCAAGAGAAGCTTAACGATCAACGCATTGCCTTTAAAAACAGCAACATGTAACGCTGTTTGATCTTGACTTTATGAATTATTGGCAATTAAAATTTGACACTTGAAATAAAGCACTGAAATTTTGTGAACTATTAAACCGTTAGTTTTGAAATTTTGAACAATGTGAGTACAAAACTTTTATTTAATTCCACATTATTCAACTTTTGAACGTATCAATTTTAAATTCTTTAACTGTTATGGATTTCAATTCAAAATGGAACTTGTGCAATTTTGAATAATATTTCAGTTTCACTGACTTAGATTATTTAAATTAAAAAATTTTCAATCCCATTCACCTGGAACCTTAATTTTACTGTTTTACTGATCGGTTTCCATTTGAAACTGTAGAATTTTGAGCATTTTATTTCTTAGTTTTTTAGTTAGTTTTCAACGTTTCAATTTTAAAAAATTAAAATTAAAATTCGCCATTTCGGGATTCTGCTTTTAAAATTATTAAATGATGCAATTTTTGAATTACATTTACTTGGAAAAAATGTGGAGGGAGTAAAAAGAAAACGGCCGGAATAAAAAAAGTGAAGAGCATAATTAGGATTTCTTACTTTCCAGTTTTAGTTGACAAATTGAAACATCATTTTTTTTTACTTGGTATGTACAATCTAAAGTATGATAGATACCATAACTTACCATTTTCTTTTAAAAACGAATTTTGTCAATATCCCTACTAATATTTTATTCCACTACACCGCTTAAAATTAAATTAAATCTGGAAATTCAGTTTCGGCAGCTAAGCATTTGAATAAAGGAACAAGTTAGTGGATATATCGACACGTTTGCTTTTCAAACGAAATTATTTAACTATGGTCTCTATTATACTTTAAAATGTTAAAAACTACAAAATTAAATCACAAATTTAAAAAAAACGTTGAAGCATCTCTTACCATTAATTGTATTTAAATTGAACATTTCAAAATGTTTGAAAAACAAAACTGGAATTTTCACAAAAAGGCTTAGGCGATGATTTTAAATTTGGTCTACAAACTTTTATGAGGTGCCAGGGAACCACATTCAACCGGAGGAATATACATTTGGCCGGTTCAAACAGGAGCTTTACTAACAATTTTTCACTATCACATCCTCTGTAGCCAATGTACTGATCGGAAATATTTTCATGGACTGTTGCACTGAAGCTCTGTCCTCAAAATGAAATTGCCCCATTTTACTCAATAAATACTGCATTGTATATTTTTTAAATACTAAGCGGTACTCCTTTTTCAAATAAAAGTGTGTATGCAGAGACGTATTCGGGACATCTCTAAGACGTCTTTTGGAAAATATATTTTGGACATCCTAGAGATGCTCTAAAGATATCTAATGTCAGTACGAAAGATGTCCCGAGAACGTCCTATGTCTTTAGGATATTAGACGTCTTAGAGACGTTATGTGGACTGACATTGGACGTCCTAGGAACGTCTCAAGGACGTTCTTGGCATGTTCATGGTTTTGTGCCGACATACCTTGGAACAATTAAAATACTTTTAGGAACAAAAGGTTTTTGCTTATGAAATTAATCAAAAAGGCATAATAAAAATGGTTTATTTGACCAATTGTATTAATTGTCAAATGTTCGCAAATGGTTTCGTAGGAAATTTTTTAAAATATAATTTTTTAACGTATTTTAATTTTAACCTCTAAACAAATTATAAAACAAAATAAAGACGAATTATAATCTAAAATTTCAGATTTTTCTGAATACCTAAAACGCTCAAGGAATTTAGAGGAATGGCCTAAGTGTCCTAAATGCCTGAATAAGCCACCCAGTGGGCACACAAGTCCTAAAATTGTCCTATAGACGTCTTGTGGCGTACGTCTTGAGTAGGGTGACCATTATTTTATAGTTAAAAGTTTGTCATAAGGATAACCGCAGGATTTCGCCGGGAGCAGGTGCTAATCTTAAAAATTGCAATCGCTCCCAGCGAAATCACGGTAAAATTTCAGCTGTAACCACGTCTCACAACCGTGAGATGGGTGGCCAGTCTGCGACGGATTCAATACGATGATACGATTTCTTTCTGCCTTTAAATGTCAACATTAGGCATTTGTTTATATAATTTGTTTATAAAATTAATAAAAAATATAATTTGTGTATCCTGAGCTACGAAGCGGAGAAAAATAGGTTTTTATATCTAAAATTGAAAAAACATAATGTTTTTGAATTAATATCAGGTCTAAATTTTCTTTTTACATCTCTTTCAAATATGTCCTTTGTTTACCTCATATATCAGAAATCGTTTCACTTTTCCAGCTGCGTGGGAAAATGAGTTTTATTATTTAATTTTTAAAAAGATTACTCAAGTGTATTTTTGTAGCAATTATTATACATTAAACTGGATCGTGGTTACATTGTCATTCTTAAATATTTTTTACTAATGTGAACACTGTTAACTCTTTACCACTACAACAGTCTTCTTATTCATTTGTATATTTAATATTTCAATAAGTTAATATTTTGAAGGAAAAACAAAATACTTAGTTTCCCCTTTAGAATTCTTCCTAACTTTAATTTCTTCAGAATTAAAAATGGGAATTAACGATAATAAAAATAATTTAAGCACGGCTGGAACAATTTAGCACAGCTAGAGAATTTAAATGATTTCTTATCTATATATGAAGTAACCAAAAGACAATTAAAAAATAAATACAAGAAGAAAATTTAACTTTCCTTTTTGAAATGATATAATAAATCCAAAAAATTAGGTTTCTTCCATTTTGGAGATAAAACCCAATTTTTCTCAGCTTTGATGCTCAGAAACCATAAGAATCTCATGAGACATGTTTTTAACATCATAACTGAACTTACAAAAAAAATATTTTTAACAATAAAGTGTTATAGTTCGTTTAAGTAAATGTTACTTCAATCGATTTTCCTCTATTTTTTTGGAAAATTTTTCGAAATACACAAGATCAAAATCTGGTAAGAATAATAATTAAGAATCTGAGAAATTTATATATTTCAGGAAGGGAAAGAACTTTGAACTATGAACATATCTTTCGTCGTCTTCGACAAAAATGAGATTTAAAATCGTTATTCTCACAAACGTGTGCATAAAAAAGAAACTGGATGTGCGAGTATTTTTGGGTTGAAGTGAACAGTTTAAAATTTAAACCTTCAAAAGTTTCTATTTTGGAATTGTTGAATTTCTAAGACTTCCGATTTCAAATTGCACAGTTTCTATACTCAATTCTGTAAATGTTTAATTTCCGTTGTGTGGTATTCCAAAGTATTTAATGTAGTTGTTCGGTCTAAACTCATTAGTTTCAAAATATCTGGTCTGAAGGCTTCGAGATTGAAATCGTTTAATGTTCAAGTCTTTTTAAATAACATCGTATTGAGTGTTTAATTTGAACTTTTTTAGTTTTGTATACTCGAGTATAAATCTTTGATTATTTTATAATTTTAAACTTTAATTCCTCAATTGAAAATTTTCATTTTTCAATTTTTCAAATTTCAGCGTATTGACGTTTTGAACTCTTGTATATTAACGTTTGAGGGTTAAGTATGAGGACTTTAATTTTTATATATAGTTCAAATTGCCTTCCCTTAATTGAAATTTGCTTAGTTTTCAATTTTCAAAATTTCAATATGTCGAAATTCTGAACTTTGAAATGTTTACATAATTTTCAATTGTCATATTTTTGAGGCTTACAAATTAAAATGATCGAAATTTGAAGAATTTCAGTTTGTGTCTACGGGATATTGAATATCTGAATTTGAGGTTGTTTGATTTTTAGTGTATAATTTCAAGTTTTTGAAACATCAATTGCTTATTTTAACTTAGAATATCAGTGACTTGAAATTGTATACAACTTTGAATGTTTTAAATTTGAAACTCGACATTTTTATACTGCTCATGTTTTTATTGACAATTCTTTAGTTTTAAATTTCGTCATCTTTGAAATGTACATTATTAAGTGATTTACTTTTAACCCTTAAATGACACTTGGGTTCACTGTGACTCCACGGATTTTCCGATTTTTTCCGAATGCCTACGTATTTTTCGCTCAAGTATTTTTTTTTAATAGTTAAATTATCACTAAGGCTTTGTAAATATTTTATTCCTATTTTGTATTTTTTCAAGATCACTCGTGACTTTTTTAGCCAAAAATATCGCTCACTTTATTTAGAGGTGTGTCCTTTGAGGGTATTTATATAGGTATTTATTGTTGACAGTTTGAAGGTATTTAATTAATGTCTTCATTTTTGTTCATAACAAAAATAAAAATATCTGCTTTTATAATAGAATTTCTGCATCAGATTCAATAACTATTTTTTTTTTTAAGAAACCAAACCTTTTATCCGCTTATAAAAAATTTTGTTCTCTGAATAAACTGATCATTATTTTAAAGGGAAGACAGTATTCTGGATAAGATGGATCTTTTGAGGTCGACCTTTAGAGCCCTGGATTTGCAAGGGCCAGAAGCAGAGGACGATTTCTTCATTCAGCAACATGAGAATGAGAGAAAGACTCCAGTTCTAGAAAATGAAAATGGGAATTCTGAAACAAGAACGGATTTTAAGGATCAGAGGAGGAAGCGAAGTAGAAAACAAAGTCGAGGAGAGGATGAAAAGCTCGAAACAATTTCCCTCGACGAGGTAGCCTGGCATGACACGTCCGACGATTGTTGGGTCGCCATTTACGACTATGTCTACAATTGTACGGATTTCGTTCAGAACCATCCTGGTGGACAGGACATTCTGCTTGAGTATGCCGGACGGGATGCCACTCTAGCATTCATTGGTACCGGACACTCTAAGGTAGCCAAACAGATTCTCCAGAGATACCTAATTGGAGAACTTCCTCCAGAGGAAAGGATATTTCGAATTCCCGGTGGTGTCAAAATTGTTGATTACTAAACATTTTATTTTTCTTCCACAATTTTGAAAATATAGTGGCAAAATATTTAATATTGAAGGAAAACCTGGAAGTTAGGGAAAAGTCAGGAATTTTTATTAGCCAGGGAAAGTCAGGGATTTAAAAAAAAAAATTCCAAAAGTCAGGGAATTTCTATAAGAGGTACTTCAAATATCTGTCAAAGATAAGCAATTACTATGTTAAAAATGTTACACGATTAAGATTCTGGTCAGTAATTTATTTGCCTTATATTTCTATTTCTTTTTCTGCAGTTGCGTCCTGAAAATTATAATTGTAGTTAAACATTTTATTATTGCGTTGAAAATTCAAAAGTTTTGTCAAAAAGTTAGTGAAATGTCGTCTTTTTTGGATAAAAGTACAACTCTTTGGTTAAAAAATAACCTCCTTTAGTTGAAGATTTAACTATTTTGTTGAAAAGTCATGTTATTTAGTTAATTTCAACTGTTTTTCATTGAAAATTAAATTTTTTGTTGTGAAATATCTACTATTACATTATTAGTTGAAAATTCATCTCTTTGGTTGAAACTTGAACTATTTTGTTGAAAATTGATCTTTTTTAATTGAAAATTTAACTACTTGGGTAAAACTTGAACTACTTTGTCATATATTTATTTATTTGTTTGGTGCAAAGTTTATCCCTTTCGTTGAAAATTTAACTACTTTGTTTAAAATTCGCGTTTAAAAAAAATTAATTCTCTTAGCTGAAAATTTAACATTCCCATTTTTGGTTAAAAAATTATCTTTTTCAATTGAAAATTTGTATTGTTTAGTAGAAAACTAATCTTCTTAGTTCAATATTTCCTTTTTTTTTGGTTAAAAATGCAAGAATTTGGTTGAAAATGGACTTTTTTGGTTGAAAACCCATATATTTGGGTTAAAAATTAGACTTTTATACAACTATTTCTTTGAAATTCATACATTATGTTGAAAATTTGTCTTTTTGGTGGAAAATTAATCTTCGTGGTTCTAAATTCGTCATTTTGTTTTTAAAATTCTAAAGATTTCGTTTTTTTTGCTTGAAAATTTAAATATTGGGTTGATTGAAGCTTAATCTTTTTTATTTAAAAATTCGACCACTTGTTCGAAAATTGATTTTTGTTGCTTAAAAATTCAACTTTCTTGATTGAAAATTAACTTTTTTGTTATAAATTCGTCTTTTTGGGGTTTGAGAGTTAACTTTTTTTTTAAACTTTCGACTTGTGTCGAAAGTTGGAACTGCAACTAATTTTGGTCGAAGTTTAATCATTTTTGTTTGAAAATTCGACTAATTGGTTGAAAATTCATCTTTCTACATAGAAAATTTTAGTATTTCGTTGAAAAATCAACTATGTTGTTCAACATTTAATTATTTTTTGTCAAAAATTCTAGTATTTTGTTAAAAAGTCATATTTTTTTATTAAAAATTTAACTGGTTTGTTGGACATTCGTCTATTTAAACAGAAAACTTTTCCTTTTTGATTGAAAATTCATCTTTTATGGTAGAAGAGTCATATTATTTTATTGAAATAAAAAAAATAAATTTGAAATTTCAATCTGAAATTTTTTTGTACTATTTATAAAAGATGCTTGGTTAAAATTGTTAAAATATTAATATGCTATTATTTGAGGATTGATAGTCGGGTTAAATGAAAAATTGGTTTGGGAAAAATCAGGGAAAAGTCAGGGAATTTTGAAAAGGCAGTTTTTTGGCTACCTTATGATAGTAGTAACTATGAAGTAAATAATATTGTTAGTGCTTCAAATTGCATCAAATGTTTAGATGAGTTTATAGTAGAATTCACTTTTATTAATAGAACGAACTTACAAGATTAACAGTTCACCTTTAAGAATTTTAGATGCAAAGTATTTTTATTAAAATTGTTGAATAGTTATGAAAAAGTTTTTTAGTAGTCATTTGTATACTCTTATGGAATTTTCCACACTCATTTCCATTTTATATGCTAAATAATTTTCCTAGTTTAAGTTCATTTAGCTTTAAGCCGATTTTGAAGTATTTTTGTTCATGTGAAAGCGTAAGAACTAATGCGCAATGGTATGGGGTAAATGCACCAATCACCGATAGTACACCATGTCGAGGATCGCCAGACATTTTTGATGATAAATAGTAAATTGTAAAAAAAATTAAGACAAAATCGATAATATGATAATGTAGGGACTTGAAACTACCAACTCTAAAAAACTCGATATTTTTAGAAGAGTAATTCATTCTAAATTTAATATTTAATGATTTAATCATTTATAATTTTAAATCACAAATTCAGTGACTTTTTGATTTATTCTTTGTATTTAAATGTTACCACAATGATTGGACTCGACTCGAGAAATACTAGCATCGACGTTTTCGTTTCTGAACAAATATTGTCGATTATGGATTGCGAGAGCACGTTTTATTATGTTATATCAAAGTTAAACTTTATAATTATATCTAAAAATTATAATATTTCAAATATTTATTATTTCATGTATTTTTCGATTTGTTGATTTTCGAGTTAAAGTATTAGTAATCTTTGCCTTTTTTTAATTACGACAATCATAAAAACGTCTTTTCATACTTTTTTAAATTTGAACTCAGTAATTAAATGTTATTCTATTATCTTAGGGTCGATAGGGGTAATTGTGATAACGAGGAAATTTGGAATGAAAAGCAAATTAGTTATTAAATTTTTTTAGAACAACATAATGATTTTGTCTCTTATTATTTGTAGGAAAAATGTGGCTCTCATTAGTTATTGCTTTAATTAATTATTTTTAAAGAAACTGAGATGTTCTTACAAAATTCCAATTCGTCATTGTGTCATCTGGTCTTTTCATTTGACTTTTTCATACATAAAGCTCCTTTTGTTGATTTGTTTTAGGAACATAGAAAAATTTGACCTTTTTATTACTTTTATGGATGAATTGCGATACGGTGATTAAAAATCAAACTAAGGGTTAAGTGTGATATTTGTTTTTCATTTTTATTTTTCATTGTGAAATACGAAAATCTGTCAGTTGAAGAGGTTAATGAAACTCATTTTTGGAATGAAGATATAAATAAATAATAACAATTGAAAAAAAAATTTAATATATATATTTCCAAAAAAAAGTATTTTCTAAATCAATTTCGAAATTATAAAAGATTGAAAGCAAACATACATTATAAGAATGAGTGGATATTTAATTTATAGTTACGAAAGTAGCATCTTGTAAAATTTAGATTTTAGTGGTTTTTTTACACTTATCACACTTATCCGTAATGACGGATAATCTGAAATCGTCGATTCACTACCATATTAAATTACAACGATTTCTTTATACACCTTTTGGTTGATTAAAGAAGCGGACGATTAAAAGTGAAAAGTAAAAAAATAATTTTGGCAAAATTTTAAATAACGACCTTCTCAAATATTTGAAATAAAACTAATGAAAGTCTTACTTTATAATTTCGTATCAAACTTATCCCTATCGACCGCATTCAATAATTATGTAAATTTCTCCTGTATTTGAATTTTTTGGTTAAGTTGCCAATTCGCGTGAGTGATTGGGAAATGCACCTCGAGAATGGTGTTTTTGGACACATTGTCTTTTTGTTGACATTTTTATCTTCAGTTTAAATTTTCTGCATAAAAATACATGCAGAAATTAAAGTTGGCTGAATTTTTTGTTCAGGCAAACAAAATAATAAAATAATATGAAAATATGAAGTAGAAAACTATAATACTTATATTCAAAAACTGATATTAAAAAAAAAAATAAAACGTATTTTTTCAAGAATTTTTCGTGAAACATGCTGTTTTTTGATGGGCTTGATGATGATAATGATATTGATGATATTGATGATATGACCATCAAGATGAGTCCTAGAACATTGAAAAACTGTCATTACTCCTACAAATTATGTAGTTTTGAAATTTAAAGGCTTTAATTCTCAACATTTTTAATTTGAAAGGTTTCTCTAGTGGAAAGCAATTCAACGGTCCCGAGCCATTTCGACGTATCTCCAGCGAATGCGTTAGAACTGTCGTATCTTGTTGTCACCTTGGAAAAGTATCGTAACTCGCAGCACCAATTCCATAGTGTCGCATCTCTTGATAGTTTTTTAAAAGTGTCGTAACTCTGTTTTTAAGGAAATATTAATATTCATATAGTCTATTAAACTGAAATTTTGTCGATTTAATGGTACTATTACTCAGTTTATGAGCAATTAATAGAAAAAATGTGACGTTATTGAAAGTTTTGTGAATTATGATTTTTCGAGCTTCTTCCGTTCCATACTGTCGTAACTGTCGCCTGAAACATTTTCGCATTAACTGAAGTAACGTGTCTGAAGAGAAAACAGCTGAAAGAGTGTCTTTTCATTCGATGTTTCATGTTTAAATCTGTCAGAAATTTCGTTGCGTTTATAGAGCTTTTAGGAGACTTTTCGTTGATTTGTTATGAGAATAAAAACATTATATGGTTTATGAATTATAAATATAATATATTATGAATGAAATAAATTCGATTATCGAAAAAAATGGGTTTCATGGAAAAAATACTTTGTTTTTTTTTCTGATTGTGATAAACATTTAAAAAAATTTTACATTATTTTGTAGTTTGTATAATACTTCACGTGTATCTACTGATATGTTTCAATTTTTCATACTAGAAAAATCGAAGTATAAATTGACTTATTATTATTTTTAAATCCATTTTGAATGTTGGATTGCTCCGTTTTCAAAAACAAAGAAAAAGAGTTACGACACTTTTAAAACACTATCAAGAGATATGACACTATGGAATTGGTGCTGCCAGTTGCGATACTATTTATATTTATTTATGTTTTCTGATATTATTTATTTAATTGCAAACAAATTGTCATAATATATTCATTAACTTTAGAAATAATTTAGTGTAGGTTCACATTTTTTTCAAACAAGCTTTTGACTGTTATACTAGGAATGCAAATAATGTACCTAATATGCATTATAAAATGCTTCAGGATGCGGCATGTGACGTAATTTTACGTAATGCGACCTGTTGATTGCAAAGAAACTTGTAAATGATTAGGTTTATATTTATTGTTCATTTAGTATTAAAGCGATTATACACGTTCAAACTTTGATCATATTAGTAATTAATGTTGTAAGTCGACAATTTCAGTCCACGCGCATTGTAAAAATGCCATTTTGTATATTTTGTTGACTGCAATAAATGTTGTTTAGATTTAAATCTGCATTATTTAGTCTACTCAATCTACGTAATGTAATATTATAATTGAATCCTCGGGAAATCAGGATAATATTTTTACAATTTTTGGATATTAGGACCGCATACTTTGTTGCGGTTTATAGATTTGTGTTACATATTTTAATCTTTGCTATAATATATATATACGTATTATATTATACAATTTCAAATTTAATTATTGCATTTTTCTTTGATTACTTGTTTCCAGGGCTTAATAACTTTGTTTTTTATATTTTCAATAAAGGTTTAATAATAATAATTTATTATTAAGTAATTTCCAACCTAAATATTCTAAAGGCTATATAAATTCTGAATAAAATATGCCCAGGATGAAGTCATTTTGTCATTTTTTTAAAGGATATTTCAAAAATAGTTACAATTTTGAACAAAATCTGAAATAATAAACATTTCCAATGTTCTTGGGTCATTTTTTAGGTAATTTTCTACAGAACGGCAGCAAATTATCAGCATAATTATACAATTTACACCAAATTTGTTTTCCATTTCTTTCAACTTTGACTGAACTTGACTTCTTGCACTTTAAAATGAGCAAAAGAAAATTGAATTAGATTCTGAACTATTTTTGCAATAGTTTCTTTAAGAAATAACAAAATTATTAAAAAATCGTAATATATAAAAAAATTGTTAAATTTGTTATTGAACAACAAAATTGACACTTTTTTAACTTTTCAGAATGCTCAGCTCATTCAAATCCAGAGTTTTGGTATAAGCTGTGAGAAAAATTAATGTTTCATTACGATTAATTGAACATATATGCTATTTGTAAATTTTTGAAATAATTTTTATAAGCAAATTCAATGTTTTTTTTTTTTTTTAACGAAATGGCTCACTTTTTTCTACAGAATTAACTAAGGATGTCTTTTTGATAACTTTTCGCTAGGATACTTTGCAAATTAACAAGCATTATGAATGATTTAACAATTTTCATGAACGAATTTATAGTTTGGATATTTTTTACCAAAGAGGCTCAATATTTGTTACCGAAATTGACTGGTAATGTCTTTCCGATGATTCTTTGCTATGACACTTGCCAGATTGATAACAATTATTGAATAGTTACACAAGTTTCATATTCAACAAAAGTATCATAGCAAATAGTCATCTGAAAGACGTTCTTAGTCGAGTTCGTAAACAAAAATTGAGCGTATTCGTTGAAAAATAGTAGAAATTTGAATTTTTTGTGAATATTGTTTAAATAATTAACAATGGTTGTCAATTTCCAAGTATATATGCGAAAAGTTATCGCGTAGACATCCTCAATTGATTATGTACAAAAATTGAGCCTATTCGTAGAAAAATAGCCAAACCTGAATTTGTTTAAATACTTAATAATTTATGTGAATTTACAAGTTATCAGAGTGCTGAGTCATCGAAAAGATATTATTAGTTGATTTCGTGAAAAATTGAGCCGATTCGTTGAAAAATACCCAAACTCTGAATTCGTTTTTAAAAATTGTTTAAATCATTAATAATTCTCGTAGATTTGCAAATTGTCATAGAAAAAGGTCATCATAAAGTCATTATTATTTGATTTCGTCAACAAATTAAACGTATTCTTTAAAAAATAGCCAAGCTATGAATTTCTTTAGGAAACTTGTTTAAATTCTTATGAATTTACAATATATCATAGCAAAGTGTCGTCGACAAGATATTCTATTTTCAATTAATCGTAATGAAAGATTAATTCCTTTCACATTTTATACCAAATCTCTGGATTTCAATGAGTTAAACAGTGCCAATACGAGTAGTCAAGATTATGAAAAATATTGGATTAGTTTATTGCATTTTTAAATTTAATTTCATTTTGAAATATAAAATAAAGGGCGTGACGAAATTAAATATCTACAAAAAAATCAAGCCGTTTTTGAATTTTCTCTTTTTCTATAATAGTATGGCTATCTAGCGAGATCACACAAAAAAAGGAAGTATTTAAATTAGAGATTTCTCATCTATAAAACCATACTTCTATTACAAGAAGACCCTCGGTTATGTATTCAAAATTTGAATACATATTAAAGTCAAATGTGAAGATTAAATGCTGAGGAAAATTGAATAAAGCACGAATATAGTAAAATAAGTTAGTGTAAATTCTCGATACTATTCGCTGTCATGTTCAATTCCCATAAAGTAATTGAGTAATACGATTCCCCTTGGCGGTTCGAAGTTTAGAAGTTCTAATATAATTATCGATAATTTACTGAACAGTTCAGTGGTTTGAGGTAGTGATGCATTTCTTGAACTGTTCTGAAATCGGTCAAGAGATTAATTGTGGTCCTCTATAGTAGTTGCAATTTCAAACAAACTTTGGTCGTTATCTTGCAATATTAATGATCGGTCTTCTGCTCTAAAGGAGGATCAAATGATCAAACGAAAATAGGAGGGATAATGGAATCAATTAGTTTCATAGCGGAAGATTATATTTCTTGGTCCTCTAAACATTTATAATATACACAACATACAGTACAATATAATATAATATATGTATAGCGATATTTCATATTCTCACAATGTTATTTCCATAGTCGATCTACCGTTCTCGCCAACGTTCTACACAACTCGCCACTTCTGGTAACGTGCGACTGATGCGCGAGCCTTACAAAATACCTATACAAAAATACAAGTTCTTCCAATACTCCTGCTTTTACGTCTCATAGTGAAACCATATCATATCATCTCCTTCGATAATTTCTTGAAAAATTACCTCTCGATATTTATAATTAATTACGATTATCCGTGTTATAATTATTGTTTTTATAACTATTTTACTTTTTAAGTATCTACAAAGAGAAACTCAAATTTCGTTCCGTGGGAGAAGAAAGGATTACTTTTTGGCACACAAGTTGGCACTCATTGTAAAATGTCAATATAAGTTTGTACAGTAAAAGAGTAAAAAAACAGTCTATGGTAGAAGTAATGGATTGGGAAAGAAAAACATCTTTCATTTTGAAAACGTGTGTGGTGCAGAAAGAGATAAACTCGTATCGGTTATCGCCTTGAACGCCACGTGACAACTACTTCGACCCTATCAATCGATGGTCTGTATACATTTTTAGACAGAGACAGGCGCTCGAAAAATTGACGTTTATTAATTAACCTGCTATACAATCATCAATAATGTTCTGCTCTTGCTAATTGCACGTAACACAGTACCCCAATTACGAGTTTCCGAAAACGTCAGGTCACGATCTACTAGAATTTTTTATTTTACAATCGGTTTACACGTTAATTTATTATATAAAATAATTAATAATCATCAATAATACCGCTAAAATCAGACACCTTCTCCTTAAAAGAAATTAATTTTGAGAAACAAAAATTTTTCTATTTCCGTGGCTATTGAATGCTGTTTTGACAATGCCCAACTTGGCCCTACGAATGTTTGCCCCTTTGTCCGTCGAAAAAATATGTTTCCAAGTCCAATCACCAAGTTGAAAACAAACCAAAAAATTAGTTAACGTGGTCGCAAGCGCCTACAAGAAAGGGTTTCGTAGACAAAACAACCCAATTACATAAATTTTGTTTCTTTACTCTGAAATCTCAATTCTAAATCTCAAGGCCCAAAAATAAGGTTCCCAAACAATACATGCAATCTAGACCGCAAGGCCCAAAAATGTAATTCACAAAAAAGGCGGATGTTTACTCATCCGAAAGTATAATTAGTACTTTAACATAGGTGTACGAAACTTCCTATAATTAGAGGGTGGCCGAAAAATTTCATTTTCAAAATTCCGTGACTTTTACGGATTATTCTCTGACCAATTTTTCATTTTCCCTGACAATTAATATTCAAAGAGCCGCATTTTAATCTTGTCCTTTTTTTACATAGAATCTTTTATAAACGGAATAAAACCATATTTCAGATTAAAATTTCAAATTTTTTGTTTATTTCAACAAAAAAAAAATACTTTTTCGTCATAAAAGATGAATTCTCAATCCAAAAGAACAAATTTTCAACAAAACAGTTTAATTTTCGGCAAAAAATATGTATTTTTAACAAATTTCTGGAATTTTTCACAAAATAATTATATTTTTAACCAACTAGCTCAACTTTAAAGCAAAAGAGTTGAATTTTTAACAAAACAGTTGATCTTTTAACCAATCAGTTAAATTTTCAACCTACAAAGATGAATTTTAAAACAAATGGTCGAATTTTTATTATAAAGCATTCAACTTCAAACAAAAATAGTTGCAGTTTCAACCAAGTTGAATTTTCATGCCAAAAAGACGAATTTTTTAGAAGACAGTCGAATTTTCTACCCAAAAAGTTAAATTTTCAAGCAAAAGATCAATTTCGCAACAAAAAATTTAATATTTGATATTTCAACAACAAAAAACAACTGATTAAATTTTCAAGCAAATAATAAAAATTGTTACTAAAAATATAATTGTCAGCGAAAAGCCACTGCAAAAAAAGCAATAGCAATAGAAATACAAATATATATATATATATTTCGGTTCGGTTTTGATTCCTCAGGAATCGAGCCGAAGGCCCTATGACAAAGCTACCGAACGCGTCCTCGGGTTGCGGATAGAGGGTCCCTGTACCAAGGGTTTCTGCTGAATATGGGAGGAATAGGAATGGGATAAGGGAAAGGAAAGGAATAAGGATGGGATGAAGAAAAGAAATGAAAGGGAAGGAATAAGGATGTGATCAGGGAGAGGATGGGAATAGGGATGGAATTGAAAGGAAAATTAAGGAATAAGGATGGGATGAGGTAAAGGAGGGGAATAGGGATGGGGTAATAAAAAAGGAACGAAATAGGGATGGGATAAAATTGAGGAAATGAATAATGATGGGATAAGGGGAAGGAAAGGAGAAGAAAGGAGAGGAAAGGAATAAGGATAAGATAAGTGAAAGAAATAGGGATGAGATCAGGGAAATGAAAGGGATGGGACATGATCAAGGGAATAAATAGGGATGAGATAAGGGACATGAAAGGAATAGAGATGGGGTAGGATTAAGGATGCGAACCGAGCGGAAAGGAGTGGAAAGGAAAGTGATGGGGAAGGGATGAGGGAAAGGAAAGGAATGGGGATGGGATCAGGGAAATGCAAGAAATAGGGATATAATGAGGGAAAGGAACAGGGATAGGATAGGATTGAGGAAAGGAATAGAGACGGGATAAGGGAAAGGGAAGGAATGGAAAAGGAAAAGAAAGGAGAGAAAAGGAAAGGAATAGAGATGGGATGAGGAAAAGAAAAGGAATATGAATGGGAAAGGATTAAGGATGAGGAGCGAAGGGATGGGAAGGGAAAGGGAAGAAAGGGGAATAAGGATGGAAATGGAAAGGAAATGAAGGGAATGAGAATGGGATGCGGTAAAGGAAAAGGGATGCGATAAGGGCAAGAAATAGGGATGGGATAGAATGAAGGAAATTAGTTTGGAAATGGAAAGGAAAGGAAGGGAATGAGAATGGGATGAGGTAAAGGAAAGGAATAGGGATGCGATAAGGGCAAGAAATAGGGATGGGATAGAATGAAGGAAATTAATAGGGATGGGATAATTCAAAGGAATAGGTATGAGATAAGGGAAATGAATAAGGATGAGAAAAGTGTAAGGAATAGGGATGGGATAAGGGAAAGGAAGTGAATAAGGATGTGACATGATCATGGAAAGAAATAGGGATGGGATCAGTGAAAGGAAAAAAATAGGGATGCGATGAGGGCAAGTAAGGAATACGGATGGGGTAGGATTAGGGATGGAAACGAAGGGAAGGGAAGAGAGAGAAAGGAATGAGGATGAGTGAAGGGAAAGGTAAGAAAAGGAATAGGGATAAGATAGGGAAAAGAAAGGAATATGGTTAGGATAGGATTAAGGAAATGAATAGGGATGGGATGAGGGAAAGGGAAGGGAAGGAAAGGAGAGTGAAGGAATAGGGATTGGATAGTATTAAGGGTGGGAACCGGAGGGTAGGAAAGAGAAAGGAAAGAAATAGGGATATGATAAGGGAAAGGGAAGGGAGGAGTATAGGGATGGTAATTGAAAGGGGAGGAATAAGGATGGGATGAGGTAAAGGAAAGGAATAGGGATTGGATAAGGGAAAGGAAACGAATAGTGATGGGATAGCATGAAGGAAAGGAATAGGGATGCGATAATGGAAAGGAAGGGAAAAGGAAGGAAAGGAAAGGAGAGGAAAGGAAGGGAAAGGAAAGGAAAGAAGAGGAAAGGAAAGGAATGAGGGTGGGATAAGGGCAAGGAATAGGGATGGGACAGAATTGATGCAAGGAATAGGGATGGGATAAGGGAAAGCAACGAGGTTCGGATAAGGGAAAGGCATAGGGATAGGATAAGAGACAGGAATAGGGATAGGATATAATTGAGGGAAGGAATAGGTATGGGATAAGGGAAAGGAAAGGAAAAGAAAAGAAACGAAAAGACAGAATAGGAATAGGCATGGGATAAGGAAAGGTAAGGAATAGGGATATGATAAGTAAAAGAAATAAAAGGAAAGGAATAGGGATGGGATAATGGAAACGAATAGGGATCGGACATGATTAGGGGAATGGATAGGGATGGGATAAGGGAAAAGAAGGAATAGGGATGGGATAGGATTAAGGAAAGGAACGGGGATGAGGTAGGATTAAGGATGGACATGGAAGGGAGGGAAAAGAAAGGAATAAGGATGAGTGGAGAGAAAGGTAAGGAAATGAATAGAGATGGGATAAGGGAAAGAAAATGAATAGGGTTGGGATAGGATTAAGGAAAGGAATAGGGATGGGATGAGGGAAGATGAAGGAAATAAAAGGAAAGGTGAGGAAAGAAAAAGGAATAGGGATGTGATAGGAATAAAGGTGTGAACCGAAGGGAAGGGAAGGGAAAGGAATAGGGATGGGATGAGGGAAAGGGAAAGGAGGAGAATAGAAATGGAAATGGAAAGGAAAGGAATGAGGATGGGATGAGGTAGTGGAAAGGAATAGGGATGGGATGAGGGAAAGGAAATGAATAGTGATAGGATAGAATTAGGGAAAGGAATAGGGATGGGATAATGGAAAGGAAAGGAAGATGGGAAGAAAGGAAAGGAATAGGGATGGGATGAGAGAAAGGATGGGAATATGGATCGGATAATGAAAATGAAAGAAATAGGGATGGGATATGATTAAGGAAGGGAATAGTGATGGAATAAGGTTAAGGAAAGGAGTAGGGATGAGATAAGGGAAATGAAAGGAATAAGGATGGGGTAGGATTAAGGATGAGAACCGAGGGAAAGAGAGAGAAAGGAATAGGGAAGAGATAAGGAAAAGGATGGGGAAGGGATGGGATAAGTGAAAGAAATAGAGATGGGATAAGGGAAATGAAAGGAATAGGGATAGAACATTATCAAGGGAGCGTGAATAGGGATGGGATAAGGGACATTAAAGGAATAGAGATGGGGTAGGATTAGGGATGCGAACCGAACGTAAAGGAGTAGAAAGAAAAGTAATAGGGAAAGGATAAGGGAAAGGAAAGGAATGAGGATGGGATCAGGGAAATACAAGAAATAGGGATGGAATGAGGGAAAGGAACAGGGATAGGATAGAATTGAGGAAAGGAATAGGGACGGGATAAGGGAAAGGGAAGGAAAGGAAAAGAAAATAAAGGAGAGAAAAGGAAAGGAATACAGATGGGATGAGGGAAAGGTAAGGAATATGAATGGGAAGGAATTAAGGATGAGGAGCGAAGGGATGGGAAGGAAAAGGAAAGGAATAGGTATATGATAAGGGAAAGGGAAGAGAGGGGAATACGGATGGAAATGGAAAGGAAAGGAAAGGAAGGGAATGAGGATGGGATGAGGTAAAGGACAGGAATAGGGATGTGATGAGGGCAAGAAATAGGGATGTGATAGAATGAAGGAAATTAATAGGGATGGGATAATGGAAAGAATAGGGATGTGATAAGGGAAAGGAATAAGGAAGAGATAAGGGTAAGGAATAGGGATGGGATAAGGGAAAGAAATAAGTATAGAATAAGGGAAAGGAAAGGAAAAGAAAAGAAAGGAAAGAAGAGGCGAGGAAAGGAACAGGGATGAGATAAGGAAGAGAAATGAAAGGAAAGAAAGAGGGATGCGATAAGGGAAGGGATAGGGATGGGATAAGGAAAGGAAATAAAAGTAAATGAATAGGGATGGGATGATAAAAAGAAATTAAAGGAAAGGCATATGGATGGGATAAGGGAAAGGAAGGGAATAGGGATGTGACATGATCATGGAAAGAAATAAGGATATCACCAGGGAAAGGAAAGAAATAGGGATGTGGCGAGGGCAAAGAAGAAATAGGGATAAGGTAAGATTAGGGATGGGAACTGAAGGGAAGCGAAGAGAGAGAAAGGAATGAGGATGAGTGAAGGGAAATGTAAGGAAAGGAATAGGGATAAGATAGGGAAAAGAAAGGAATATGGTTGGGATAGGATTAAGGAAAGGAATAGGGATTAGATGAGGGAAAGGGAAGGAAAGGAGAGTGAAGGAATAGGGATAGTCTAGTATTAAGGGTGGGAACTGAAGGGTAGGGAAGGGGAAGGAAAGGAAAGAAATAGGGATATGATAAGGGAAAGGGAAGGGAGGAGAATGGAAATGGAAAGGGGAGGAATAATGATGGGATAAGGTAAAGGAAATGAATAGGGATGGTATAAGGGAAAGGAAATGAATAGTTATGGGATAACATAAAGGAAAGGAATAGGGATGGGATAATGGAAAGGAAGGGAAAAGAAAGGAAAGGAAAGGAGAGGAAAGGAAAGGAATAAGTATGGGAGAAGGGCAAGAAATAGGGATGGGACAGTATTGATGCAAGGAATAGGGATGGGATAAGGGAAATGAATGAGGTTTGGATAAGGGAAAGGCATAGGGATAGGATAAGGGACAGGAATAGGGATAGGATATAATTGAGGGAAGGAATAGGTATGGGATAAGGGAAAGGAAAGGAAAAGAAACAAAAAGACAGGAAAGGAATAGGGATGGGTTAGGGAAAGGTAAGGAATAGGGATATGATAAGGAAAAGCAATAAAAGGAAAGGAATAAGGATGTGATAATGGAAAGGAATAGTGATCGGACATGATTAAGGAAATGGATAGGGATAGGATAAGGGAAAAGAAGGAATAGGGATGGGATGTGATTAAGGAAAGGAACTGGGATGGGGTAGGATTAAGGATGGACACGGAAGGGAGGGAAAAGAAAGGAATAAGGATGAGTGGAGGGAAAGGTAAGGAAATGAATAGAGATGGGATAAGGGAAAGAAAAGGAATAAGGTTGGGATAGGATTAGGGAAAGGAATTGGGATGGGATGATGGAAGGCGAAGGAAAGAAAAGGAAAGGTAAGGAAAGAAAAAGGAATAAGGATGTGATAGGAATAAAGGTGTGAACCGACGGGAAGGGAATGGAAAGGAATAGGAATGGGATGAGGGAAAGGGAAATGAGGAGAATAGGGATGGAAATGAAAAGTAAAGCAATAAGGATGGGATAAGGGAAAGGAAATGAATAGTGATAGGGTAGAATTAAGGAAAGGAATAGGGATGGGATAATGGAAAGGAAATGAATAGGGATGGGATGACAGAAAGGAAAGGAATATGGATCGGATAATGAAAATGAAAGGAATAGGGATGGGATAGGATTAAGGAAAGGAATAGTGATGGAATAAGTTTAGGGAAAGGAGTAGGGATGAGATAAGGGAAATGAAAGGAATAGGGATGGGGTAGGATTAAGGATGAGAACCGATGGAAAGAGAGGGAAAGGAATAAGGAAGAGATAAGGAAAAGGATGGGGAAGGGATGGGATAAGGGAAAGGAAATGAATGGGGATTGGATAGGATTGAGGAAATGAATAGGGATGGAATAAGATTAAGGAAAGGAGTAGAGATGAGATAAGGGAAATGAAAGGAATAGGGACGGGGTAGGATTAAGGATGAGAACCGAAAGGAAGAGAGGGAAAGGAATAGGGAAGAGATAACGGAAAGGAATAGGGATGGGGTAATGGAAAGGAAATGAATGGGGATGGGATAGGATTGAGGAAATGAATAGGGATGGGATGAGGGAAAGGAAAGAAATAGGGATGGAATATGATTAAGGATGGGAACCGAAGGGAAGGGAAGGAAAGGGAAAGGAAAGGAATAGGGATGGGATAAGGGAAAGGGAAGGGGGGGGGGAATAGGGAGGTGGTGCGCGCGTGTGTGCAAATATGTGCCCTCTCTGTTTTTAGTTGGTTATTTATTTATTTTTATTTATTTGTTTACTTATTTATTCGTTGATTTATTTGTTGATTTATTTGTTTATTTATTTGTTAATATGAATATCGTAAATAGTGGAAACAGACGCCTAAATTTTACTATTTAAAAATAATGTTTTTATAGTTTATTTTATATATTATTTTATTGAAAACATGACATCGAATAATCAAGAAAATATTATCAATCCAAAAAAATAAAATGATTTTTTGTTTGAATGATAATTTTTCTTTTGTATTGTAAGAATTATCTCTTCACGTCACTGTTTACACACATTGTAAATTTCAATCATTCTCAAGGTTTCTCTAGTTTTAAGGAATATTTAGTGACTACTCGGATATCAGTGGATATGTACGTTCCAAATTTATCAGTTATTCTTCACGAAATAAAAAAATAACAAATGAAGCTCTTCATAGAAAATTTTCTCCTTATCGTGGGGGTTTTCACTAATTTTGATGGTAAGTCTGCACAATGCTGAATCAAAATTAAGAATTCTCAAAGAAAAATTTATTAGTTCATATTTCAACCAAAAACCATTTTGATTTTAGATTGAATTCAGTCCATCCAAAAAAGATAAATTTTGAAAAAATGCAATACATAACATAACAACAAAAGAAATATTCTAATTATAAATCTAAACCAGTTGAATTCAAGAATAATAGACAAATTTCCAATCAAGTCGTTGAATACCATACGATGCTCTTGTATTTATCGCAGCTTACTCAGAAATTTCTGGCGAAGCACCAGAAATTGCACAATCACGTTGCGTGACGTCAAGTATGCGAATTCTCTGCAAAAACAATTGAATTATTAACCAAAATGTTGAGTTTCAACCATATAGTTGAATTTTCTACCAAAATAATAAGATTATTAACCTAAAACGACAAATTTTCCCAAAACAGTTTAATTTTCAATCCAGCAATATGGATTTACAACAGAAAGTCAATTTTCAAACCAATCGTTCGATACCATACCATGCTATTGTATTCATCGCAGGTTACTCAGCAATTTCTGGAGAAGCACCAGAAATTGCACAAACACGTTTCATAACGTCAAATATGCAAATTTTGATTTACAAGAAAAAGTCAATTTTCAAAAGTCAAATTTTGTAACAAAAAGGTTAATTTTCAACTAAATTGATGATTTTGCGACTGAAATCGTTCAATTTTCAACAAAATAATTAAACTGTTAACCGTAATACGGAATGTTTAATTATTAGAATTATTTTTTAACACAATAGTTGAACTTTCATTCAAACTGAAAAAAAATTAATTTGAAATCAAAAATAGTTAAATTCGTCAAGAAAAGATGAATTCTCAAAAAAAATGTAATATTTGGTATTTCAACAAAAAACATCAATTTTCAAGAAAATAAGTAAATTTTGAACCGCAGAAATTAATTTTCAACTATTATGATGAATCTTCGACTGAAGAAATAAATTTTAGAAGAATTAATTGAATTTTTAATAAAAAAGATGAACTTCTAACTAAGAAACTAAATTTTCTGCTAAAATAAGCGAATTAAAAAAAAAAGTGCAATACTGAAAACGATTAATTTTCATCAAAGCCGTTTAACTTTTGATAGAAAAAAACGAATTCCTGCAAAATAGTTGAATTTGCAACCAAAAAATATAAATTTTCAACAAATACGTTGATTTTCAACAAAATAATTAAATTTTTAACCGCAGAAATCAATTGTTAACTAAAATTATGAATCTTCGACTGTAAAAATTATTTTAGAAGAAATAATTGAATTTTAATTGAAAAACATGAATTTTTAACTAAGAAGCTGAATTTTCTACTGAAAAGCCAATCTAAAAAAAAAAATCACTACTAAAAATGATTAGTTTTCATCAAAATAGATTAATTTTGGATCCGAAAAGACGAATTTTTTACAAAATATTTGAATTTTCATCCCAAAAATATAAATTTTTGACAAAAAAATTAATTTACAAGCAAATAGTTAAATTTTTAACCCCAGAAATGAATTTTTAACTTAAATTATGAATTTTTTACTAAAAAAGTGCATTTTAAAACAAATAAATAAATTTTCAATAAAAAACATGAATTTTTAATCAAGAAGCTTAACTTTCTATTGAAATAGCGCATTTTATACAAAATACATGAGTTTTATACTAAAAACGATCAATTTTCAATAAAAAATGCAATAGTTAAATTTTTGGTTTAAAAATATTCACATTTAAACAGAAAAAAATGAATTGTTTTGCAACGCTGGTCAATTTTCGAACAATAAAATGAATTTTTATGAAAGTATTTAAACTTTTAACCACATTGTGGAATCAAAAATTAAAAAAAAAATTTACAGTAAAAAATGTAATAGATGAATTTCCAGATATAAACGATGAATTTTCAAGCAAAAATGAAATAGCTGAATTTTTAGTTTGCATAATTAGGTTTTAAAAAAAAAAAAAAAACATTTTTTTAACAAAATAGTTAAATTTTAAAAAAAAAAATTAATTATAAAGACGCATTTTCAATCAAAAATTGCTGAGATTTATTTTAAAAAATGTTGATTAAAAATTACTATTGTTATTAACAATTTTAAACACGAATATTCAATTTCAAATAAAAAAATAAAACAAACATTTGTTCATTTATAAAGGAAATTTCATATCACTGTATTCAAAAATTTTGCAACAAATATATCAACAATAAGCAATAATTGCTCTTATTAAGCAATATTCATTGATTAAAATATTTATAACTATCACAATAAATAGAAATAGGTTCTGATAAGATTGAGAAAGGAAAATTATTACCTTTTCTGAAATTTTAATTTAGAAAATATTACCACTAAAAAACTATAACTATAATAACAATAATTGATTATTGTTTGCTAATTTGTTTAAAAATTAATAAATAGAGTTATATAAAACTTAATATCACAGATGCTCAAACCTAAAATGTAAAAGATAAACAAAAAATTTCAACAATAAAATGCATAACATGGGTATTTGTTTACAAATTTGTTAGTAACAGTCGTATTAATTTTTGGATGTTTTTATCTCTGCAGCAAGCAATATTAAACTGACTTATGGAAATATTTAGTATGACAAGAAATTTTTTAGCATTAAATTTATTTCAGAAAAAAAAATCTGCAAAATTATCCTTTTTGACCTAATTTGCATTAAATAAATAATTATAAAAAACAATAATTTGAAATTCAGTTTGTACAATTTTCTTAGAAATTTACTGGTGATCATTTAAAAAATCACTTCCAAATCTGTTCAGAATTGCGACTTGAAAAAGTAAGATATTACAAAAAAAATCAATTGTATTGAAGAGAAAAAAATTAAATTACAAAAATTAAATTATTTAAAAAATTTAAATAAATTACTGAACAAATTTTGTTTTCAAATAAAATAAATTAGGGAAAAAAAAATAAATTATTGATTTAAAAAAAAATCTTTATTTTCTTTTTACAGAAATTGATGCTTTGGAACCATCCTGGATATTGCGCCCACTTTACCTGAACACCGGAAATCCTGACAACCGTAGATATTATATCTTTCACTCGGGTCAGAGATTTGTGGTGTGGAAACGTCCTGGAGAAGAAGCGCATCGAATTAGCCTAACACCTAGGAATAAAATTCCATCTCTTGCCAATCGCATAAAGCAGCGAATTAGAGCCCGTCTAGTTCATAAAGGTCCCTTAACTTTTTACACCTTTATAAAACCTACTAGAACGCATAAAACCACGATTATAGCAGCTGAGCTTCCTTTTCCGAGATCTCCGATGCCACAAGGTCAGTGAATAGAGTATAGGGACCATCCGGCCATACAATACCATTCTTTTGTATTTATCGCAGCTCATGCAGCAATTTCTGGTGAATCACCAGAAATTGCACAGACAAGTTGCAAAAAATTCTAAAGTTCAAGTTTCAAAGAGTTCAAAATAAAACAAAGAAAAGTTTTTCAAAGCAAGCGAATTCCGATTATAGAAGCTGAGTTTCCCAAGCCTGGAGCTTTGGTCCCAGAAGGTCAGTAGATAGGATATAGGGTCCATACGAGGTTTGTCGGGAAAGTGTCCAGCTTTGTAGTCTAGCTTTGTACTCATTTGTGCTGGTGTATCCTTCGCAGCTCATTCAGCAATTTCTGGTGAATCACCAGAAATTGCAAAAACACATTCGAACAACTTCAGCAGTCCATAAATCTTTCTTTAGGATTACAGGAAAAATTTGAATGACCTTCTTATTTTGAAAAGTTATATGAAAAAAAATATTCAGAAAGATAGTCACACATTTCAAATGATTTCCGAAAATCATATTTTTGATTGCGCGTATTTTAATTTGACCCATCTTCGAAGACCATCCATTGAAAAAAAATATTACTCCTTCGCCCCGCCGGGAATCGAACCTCACGTCTTCCGATTGCCAGTCGGGTGCTTCAACAATACAAGTTATATTAGAAGGAATCTGTATTATCATCAGAGTTGGTAACGATTTCCTTATTTTCTTTTTACAGATATAGATTTTTCGTTACTGAGACGAGGTAGCAGTTTCTCTTACAACCGCAGAAAGATTCGGATGTGGCTGGATGATGCTGGAAAATTGGCTGCAGTGGGCCTTATTGATCCTATAAATATAATTCCAATTGAAAGAGAACGCATAGAAAACAATATTCGCACCCATCTTGCATGTCAGGATGACTTTTATTTTTTGGTGCACACATTTCCTAATGGACATATTGTGGGAGTTGAGCTTTCGCCACATAATCCGTGATAACGTGAAGATTAATAATAATATTTGGGAAGGAATCTACCTTACCGAATGTTGGCATCTTAGTACGGACGCGAACACTGACCATCTGTCGATAAATTCCTTGTTACTGGTTTACGTCAGTCGGTAATGTAGGTTCCTACCATATCAGAAGTCGGTAATGCAGGTTCCTATTGGGTGTCTGAATAATGTCAGTTAGGAAGGCATCTACTTTACCGACTGGTGGCATCTTAGCACGGGCACGAACCATTATCGTCAGTCGGTAAATTACCAGTAGGTAATTTGTCGTTTAGCTCGAAACAGAACCGCATTCTCGAACTGGCCTAGGTATACTACTAAAATTATGTAATATTTTTCTGATGTATATTGATGAGTGAAAATATATATGACAAAAAATTACTCTTATATGTGTGATTCTCTCATATGATTGTTGGGGGAAAACAATTATAATTAGGGGGGCCATATAAAGTTTGACACGTATTTCCCATAAAAAAAAGACGGTTTTGTTAATTCTATTCAACATCGTCAATATTGGCTTTCTGAATTTAAAACATCTTTTTAAATCTCACCCCCATAAGTATATTGCATAATGTATAGGGTCCCAAAAAAACACCATAAGTGATAAATTGAGTTTTGTGAGTTTTTGGTGCTAATTATTATTTTAGTGCGATTTATCTAATTTAAAGTTGATTCTCATGCATCAAATATTACTTTATACTGATAAATAGATGTTCAAATCAATTGTTTAAACAATTTCTTATTGTTTATATCCATTTCCGCCTAAAATATGGAATGAAAGTCATGCTTTTGACTGCATTTTTCAACGCCTTAGTCAAAGCAAGTTAAAGATTAATTACAGTTAACAAAAATAATTGTTTAAACAATTTTTTATTATTTACATCAATATTCTCTTTGACTATTGCTAAAAAGTTTTTTTTCTTCTAATTCTTCACTTTTGGTCCATTTTTTAATTATATTATGGAAGTAATAATTAGATAAATCTAATAAAGTATTTGTTTAAACAATGTATCATTGTTTATAACTATCTCCTCTTAAAGTAAATCTAGAAAGTTGCAGTTTTATCTTATACGTTATATTTATTTGCAGCTTTGCGCTTCAAGTTTTTCATAAAAGTTAATGAAGTATTTGTTCACACAATTTATTATTGTTTATAAATATATATTCTCTAAAAATATTTCTGGAAATTTAAGTTTTTCTCTGAAACATTTAACTTTTTGTCAATATTTTAGTTAGAGTGCGGTATCAATTAATGCAAGTTAATAAAGTATTTGTTCTAACAATTCATTATTGTTTATAACTATTTTCTCTCAGAGTAATGCTAGAAAGTTGTGGCTTTTCCTAAATTTTTTTTATTTTCTTAGGATTTTTCAGTTATAAAAAAATAATAAATAAACATCAATTTTTGTTTTTATTCCGGAAAAAAAATATTTCGCAAAAAGATCGGATTGTTTAACAAAATAATTTTCTTTCATTTACATTTATTTTTTGTTCATAACTAAAACGATAAAGAAAAGTTGAAAATTTCGAAAGAAACCTCTATTTTCTAGCATTATTGAAAGAAGAATATTGCTGAATATAATAATAAATTGTTTGAACAATTATTTTTGTTAACTCATTTTCCAACCTTGAAAAAGGTACGACGGACAGACGGAATACAATATGTTGCATTGCAACATATTGTATTATGATGTACCATATTGTATCATATCATATGATATTGCATGATACTGTATCATATTGGATCATATTGTATTATATTGTATTGTATCATATTGTATTATATTGCATCATATTGTATCATATCGTATTATATTGCATTATATTGTATCATATCGTATTATATTGCATCATATTGTATCATATTGTGCAACAATATATCATATTGTATCGTATGGCATCATATTGTATGTTATTGCATCCCATTGTATTATGATGCATCATATTGTATCATGTCATATGATATTGCATCATACTGTATCATATTACATCATACTGCATCATATTGTGTCATATAGTGTGATACTGTATCATATTGTATCGTACTGCATCATATTATGCCATATTGTAGCATATCGTATCATATTGTATCATATGGAATCGTATTGTATGGTATTGCATCATATTGTATTATGATGTATCATATTGTGTCCTATCATATGACATTGTATCATATCATATCTTCATATTGTATCATATAGTGTGATACTGTATCATATTGTATCAAATTTCATTGTATTGTAACATATTGTATCACATAATGTGAAAGTGTTTCATATTGTATCATAATGTCAAAGAGTAACTGTAAGGAAACCGAAGTTTTTTTCAGCAGCAAAGAAAATCATGCCTTAGCCACCGAGTTACTGAAATCCAGATATGACAAAACTGTTACGATACCAGGTACATTACAGTATTAAACTTTCATTCCCACTCAAGGTAAAAAACTTCAACTCAAAATGTGTTCCTCCTCTGAGAAACACGACATATTCTCGAATGGCAAAAAACAGAATCTGCAAAAGAGGTCTCAAAAGAAAAAAACTGTTAAAACTATAGCCACAAAATCGAACAGAAAGACACATAATATTACCACATAATATTACTTTACTTAAAAAAGTAGCACTAAAACGTTACACAAAGATCCTCGGCGTGAGCGAACTAGGGGAGATCGCGCGCCACCTGCCCTGTCAGGGCATCTTGTTTACGAACGTTCTATAACTCAAAGACGAATCAATTTGCCACTCTGAAAATTAGGGGTCTCATAGGAAAAAACTCAACTTTCTTTTAAAACTATTTTGAAGAAAAAAAAAGTGTTGAAATTTGAAAAAAAAGTCAAATTTATTTTTGATTTTCAAAAATTATGGTAAAATTTCGAATTTTTCAAAAATCATGAGGACCACCAAAAGGTTTGTTAAAAAATCTATCGAAAACATTTCCAGTGAAATTTTGTTTAAAGCAATAGGAAAAAAGTTACGAATGTTTGAAAGTAAGGCTTTGCTTAAAAACCCCAAAAATGGTACCCCCTCCACTTTGATAAATAATTTTTAAAATTAGTAATTTTCAGCGTGAGGAGTATTATCTAATACGACTACAATTGGGCCAATTTTTAGCCAAATGGGACAACTTTCATTTTCGAGGTGGGTACACTTGGGAAATTATGCCACATATATTGCTTTATTGCTTGTAGGAGCCATCCATTGACTCTATACTCTTTCAGGACTTCCAAAATTTTACCTCTGTCCACCTTGTCAAACGCTTTTTGTAGGTTAATAAATGCACATAAAACTTTATTTATTACTCTCAAACTTTTTTCTGTGATCTAACTTAAGCTTAAAATTTGATCCGTACATGATCTTCCTGGCATAAATCCACTTTGGACTTCCCATATCTTTTCTTCTGTTATTTTTATTACCCTGTGGATATGTATTTTTGAGTATATTTTACTTACGGTACTGGATAAACTGATACCTCTGTAATTATTGCAGTTGCTTTTATCTCCTTTCCTTTTGCATATTGGTACGATAATCGCTTTTCTCGTCTGAGACTTCCATCTCGATACATAAATTTGTCAATTCGCACAGCCTGTGAGGTATGAGTTCGCCACCGTATTTAAGAATTTCAGTGCTAATACTGTCTACACCAGCAGCCTAACCGCTTTTTAAGTTCTTAATTATATCTCTAACTTGAGTGACACATACTTTCTCAATCGGGTTTTCTAATTCATTATGTTCTATGTCGCAGCTCTGTTGCCCTATATCTTTACCTCCTAATAATTCTTTAAAAGAGTCTTTTAAAGCGTCTGCTATCCCGCCTGTATCATATATGATTTCACCTTTGCTGTTTCTCATGCTCACAAACTCTACACTTTTACTTTCCTTCATCTCTTTAAATAATAGTTTCTTGCTTCCTTCAAAGTCGTTTTGTATTTTCTTCTCTTCTTCTGTTCCAATTTTACCTTTACTCTCCTTGACTAGTCGTTTAACTTTTCTATTTTTGCGTCTGTAATCATTTTTGAACCTATTTCTCTCCTCATCACGAAGACCTGTAATTTTCAACGTTCTCTTGTACGCTTCTTTCTTTTCTTGTTGGGCTGCCTTAATTTCATCATTCCACCATGTATCACCAGACTTTCTTCCTACAACCGCCGTACCACACACTTCAGTCGCAGTTTTAACAATGATATCCCGTACCATAGTCCATGCGCCTTCTATATCTTTATTTCTTATCAGTGCTTCCCAAGTTGCCCTATCTATGCGTTCGTTTAACTTGTTTTGAAAATCTATTCGCACTTCCGGTTTCTGTAAATTTTCAATCTTGGTACGCGTTTGTTTCGTTTGTTTGGTTCCTTTTCTTCTTCATCCCCGCCCTAAGTTTACTTTGGAGACTAGAAGGTAATGGTCAGTATTGGATTCAGAGCCCCTCATGATCCTTGTATCTGTTACCAGTTCTCATAGTCTTTCATCCGCAATAATAAAGTCAATTATACTGTGGCTATTTCCTCTGCACCAGGTGTACATGGGGATCATTTTATGTTAAATATAATTTTTTCTTGGATCCCAAAAATTACCTAGCATCCTTTCTGTATCTGTAACCTAACGTTGGACGGCGACCCATCCGTTCATATCTTCTAGCAAAATTATTCTTTCACCCTGATCGCAAATACTTATTCTATCATTTAAAGTGTCACAGAATGCGTCTTTGACTTCTCTTGGATGACTATCAACTGGGGCGTAGCACGCTATGATAAATAATAGTCTAATTCCTACTTTCATTCTAGCCCACAGCAATCTGGGAGACACAAAATCATGATCTTTGAGATGTCTTACTTTTTCATTCATAATCAAACCGACCCCTTGACTACCATGCGATCCACTATCTACTCCTGACCATATTTCAAGACCGCCTTTCAACAACCCATTTTCTATGTTTCTACTTTCGCAAACCTTTTTCTTCGTCTCAGGTACACATAGAATATCTAATTTCCTTACGTGCATAGTTTCTCGTAGTTCTTTTACCTCAAGATCATTCACTCCTCTAGCATTCCAAACACCCAGTCTCCATTCGTCGTCTGAAACTCGACCTTTACGTTTACCCTGTGTATGCACTTCGTCAGTCAAAGTTTCAACCAATTCCGAGGCTATTTTATTGTTTATATTATTCATTGTTTGTATTGTACACCAAACTACCAACTTTATGCGTGAAATTTGTTTTGCGAGTCCAAATTATGTCCATGTTAAGTAGTGATTCGTCATATGGTGGAGATTCTAGTTGTAACGTCAGTCCCACCGAAACTTCTGTTACTCGGGGGGGGGGGGGATAAAGAATGGGAACCGAGAAAAATGAAAGTCGTTAATCAATTTATTACGGCAGTTTAGCATACTCATGATTCTCCCCTTCCTATTGGACACTTAACCTACGTGCCGGGTATATCCCACTCTTTTACCGAAACTTCTGGCTTAAAAGCAGGACATAGAGTCACTAAAATAACATAAAATTAACAAAATAATCTTCGAAATTATAAATTTTCTGTGAAATGTTAACATAACCTTAAATTATTCAAAAATTTTAAATATTCTTTGCAATCTATATCGATATTTCCGGAGAAAACATCTAGCTTAACCCAGAATTGTACAGAAATATTTTATCTTCTTTGATTTCTGACTTAAATCGATAACATAGCATAAAATTGTTAACAATTAAATATTCTTTGAAGTATAATAATTGATAATTAACCCAATAATTTCCAACGAAAAACACTAATATACTCCAAAATCGTTCGAACATTCTAACTTTTGTTCAAATTCAAACAATGTTGTGCTGAAAATGCCAATTTTCGATATAAATTTTCAACGAACCTAAATTTATTCAAAAATTTTGAAACATTTCTAAAAGCTAATGATTTTTCAATAGAAATGTACATTCCTAACGAAAACAACTAACTGTTCAAAAATGGCATATCTTGTTCAAATTATAATTATTTTTATTTTAAACACCTGTTTTTGATGTAAAACGCTAACAGCACCTAAAATAGTTCAAAGTTGTGTATCTGCTTTGACATCTAATTTTTTTATTGGAAATTCTACTTTCCGGCGAAAAACATTAACATAATCCAAAATTGGTAAACGAATCTAAATCGTGCTCAAACTATAATGATTTTTGTTTTCAAATGCCAGTTTTTGTTGTAAAACTAGCCTAATATTGTTAAAAAATTATGAACTTTTAAGAACTAATTATCTTTCTGTCAAAAACAAAAAATGGTAAAAAACGATAACAAACCGAGAATCGTAAAATGTTAAAATAAAATTAATATTTGAAACTTAATAATTTTGGTAGTTGAAATGGGGAATTCGATGATTATTTTTATTTAAAAATTATCCTTTCCGGTGAAAAAATGAACACACCTAAAATTTTTAGTAATGTAAAATTTTCTTTGAAACTTTGTGATTAAAAATTAAAATTCTTTTAAATAATAACTAATTTCTAACGAAAAGCACTAAGATAAAACAGTTATAATATGTACCATAATTTATTACATAATTCGAAAGTTTTAATAACCGAGAAATAGTATTAAAAATGACAAATATTTTTCTTGTTAAAAGGGATTATTACTAGATTTAATTCACAAGATTTTAAATTCAAGATATAGACCAACTTCAAGTTTTTAGGTAGGAAAGAAGTGTTCAATTGAAATAAATTACGCCAACATTCATTAATAAAATAATTATTTAATTCAGTTGAATGAATATGCATTCATCTTAATGAAATCAAAGCTTCCGTGGCGTGAGGGTGTAAGTTCCAAATTTTGGAAATGCGTTTTATTGGCCTAAACTAATTATCTTGACCTAACTCATGTCTCTATAGATAGACGAATTGTTTTTCTTGTACAAAATGGTTAAAATTTAGGGACTGATGATTATATGTTCAGATTCTGTTTTAAAAAGGTTGATTTCAAATTTGTTTAAAAAAAATTGGATATACTTCCGAAAAGATCACCCAAGAATATTGACTTGGTACTCGGCCTAGGGGTTCCTTTTAGACCCTAGTTGAACGCACTAGAAGGATTTTTGGCGCAGATCAATATAAATTAAGTTAATAATAATTTTTACTTTTTTTTAATTAGTTTTTTTCTGCAAAATCTCGAAAAATATTGATTTGGGGAAAAAATATTGTTTACACAAGTTGTAGATCCCCAGTGGGCACAAAACCATGAACATCCCAAGAACGTCCTTGGGACGTTCCTAGGACGTCCAATGTCAGTCCAAATAACGTCTCCAAGACGTCTTATGTCTTAAAGACGTCTGAAAGATATAGGACGTTCACGGTACATCTTTCATACTGACATTAGACTATAATTAATATTTTTCAAGAAAAATGACAAAAATGAATTTTCAGATTTTTTTTACAAAAACATTTCAAAACTTGCGATATTAGTGTCCAAACAATTTTGGAAGAATAAACTTTCATAATTGAAAATTAGTTTAGACCACCACTATGATGCGTGGTTTTATTTGGGGCATTGGAAAAGGAGTCCGCATGAGTGTTAGGAGGGGGCATTTTGAATGGCCCACACCCCTTCCAACAACTCATACCTAACCCTTTTCAAAAGCCCCCCAAAAAAATCTGAAAACTCATTTTTGTCATTTTTCTCGAAAAACTAATTTTTAAAAAAATTCAAAATTATTAATAACTTAATTTATATTAATCTGCGCCAAAAATATTGTTAGTGCTATTAGATTGTAAAAATTCTGTTCAGAAACGTGAGAATGGTTAAATTCGTGTCTTTAAAATCTCGATGCTCCACGCCAATGGGGCTCTAACCGGGGTTTACAAGGTTTATGTAAAAATCCTTTGTAACCAGTGTTCTCCAATGTCACAATACATACTAGTCCGGAATGTGGCACAAATATTCTTCACACCTTAAGGAAGGTTTAACTTCAGAAAATGTTTATATTTCCTTTTCAGTTTTTTGTGATATATGAAAAATATATATTCTAAGAAGAGGATGGCTGTTCAAGAGCTATATTTCAGTCTCTATTACTAAGAATCTTCGCACATTTGCACAGCTTTTTCACCCTCTGCATTAGCTCGTTATTCGAGCTGATTGGTTTCTAAACTCCCGTTTGTACAGTCTCTATCATTTTGATCATATGAGTTTAAATTTATTTTAAAACGAGATTCTACCGATTGTCAAAGCTTGCAATTCGTTAGAATATTTATTTCTTGGTTTAATATCGTATTAAAAGTCACTTTCACTATTAGTTGACGCGATATTTAGCTTTCTGAAAGTTCTTCAATATTAAAGAAATATGACTGTCATAGCTGTACTCGAGTATTATCGTTTTTATTCTTCGATGGTCTATCGAAACGGAAGGAAGAACGGCCAATTAGGAGTCAGGATTCCTTCTCGTGGTCGCCATTGGCCACTTTAATGACGCGCGATAATTTGAAATTCTAGTGAAATACGGCATTTATTTTGTACAATGTTACCCAGTAACAAGAAGTTGATTGGCACGCATAGACAAGTTTTAAAACACTCGGACATTTTAATGCCTTTAAATTATAATCAATTTCATTTTTGTCCAAAAAAAAATTAAATCCCATAGACTGACATTGATTCTGTTCAATATTTCGGCAACAGCATTAAATGACATTATCTCTGTTCGATACTTCTTTCATGAAAGGCATTGCATGCCATTCAATTTGGCGGCTCGCCATTTAGCATTGCGTGGCATTACATGGCATAAACTCGAAGGCATTACACGCAAATCACTTTAATGCCTTGAAGTTTATGCGCATTAAAAATGATTGAATCGAAACAAGTTACATACAGAAAAGCACATTCAATGGCATTTAAAGGCATTGAAATGTCCGATTTTTTAAATACCAGTCTATGCATCTGAATCTACTCCTCCTTTCCGGGTAATTAACAAGAAGTGGCTCAAAGAAATAAAGAATCAGTATGTAAGTCTCCAACTCTCAAAATTAGTATTGTATAGATTGCTACACATGTGAGCCCACTCCATTTTTCTGGATGGGACTGTTTTATTTAGTTATTTTTCAAGCTTTTAAATTATTTGAATTTGGAGAAATGAGGTGTTAATATAACTAGCATGCGATTTCGTGTTTTTTTTAACAAATTTTTTCAAATTTTCATTCATATTAGTGATTGTAAGTAGTGACGTGACCTCGTTTAAATTTCTATGCTAGACGAAGCTTTTATCTTTAGCATTGTTCACGTGTTACACATGGTACCAGTGGAAGATAAAATTTTGAACTAGTATAAGAAAGTATAATCAGTGAACAATGTTATCATTGAACATACATGAAAATCGGCAACAGTTTTTTAAAGATGTCTTCATTGTGAACGTGAACATAATAATAATCAAATGAAAATTTTACCAATAAAAGTTCCAGTCATCTTCAGGTCCAACTTGCATCCACCCTCTCTTCTCGAAGTTGTGTACTATCACAGACTTATCCATATCCGTGCAATATGTAACCTTCATTATATCTGCCCTGCAAAAGATAATCTTGTAAAATGATTTAAAGGGATAGCAGATTAAATTATAAATTAGTCCGGAGTACAAGATCAGTTATCCTAACCACATAATCTTTTAGTGAGATAAAAAGTGAAGCCAGCTTCAACTTATTAGGTCCTGTACAGCAAATTCAGGGCAGATGTTGCTCTAATAGATACTATAATCATTGTTTCATGATATCAGCAGTTGGACTCCGATACCGTGTCGAAAGTTGAAAATCGAACGGACCTTTTTTCTAACGCGTGGAGATAGAAAGAGAGGTTCGTTCGCTTTTCCACTTCGAAACAGCATTAGAGTCCCACTGCGTGATATCACGGACAACTAGACTTATGTTATCTTTGTCGTCAACAAGCCAAGGGATAACTTCGACTATTTTGAACCAATGATATCTTGAATAAAATGCCGTCCGAACACAAAGTCTGTTGTCGAGACTCTCTTATAGATGTGGACAGCAGAGTCAAAACCCTCTTAATGAACGAGCCACTACATGGTAATAATATTTAGATTTAGAGAATCTCTAGAGAGAGTTGAGACATGTTTCCCACTCTAATGGTCGCCGCTGTAACGGAACCTTCATATTTTCATGAGCCGCGAAAAATTTGAACTATGTAATTTTTTATTATTTCTTTTGCTTATGAAAATTTTTTAGTATATTTATTTGAAAATAAATATATTATTAGTTTTCCAATCATTTCAAATCTTTGTATTATCGGTGTTGTCTCCATTCTCTATTAAATCCTCTTGAAATTAAAATTGTGATTTCAAAACAAACTCAATAAAAGAACAACTACCCAGATAACAAAATGGTTGCAAAATGATTCGTATTCGCATGCATATATGCGGATCAATCCGCACATATGCACGCACATGTGTCATCAATTGAGGTTCATATCGCACGCATGTTATGATTGTCATAACGTGCGTGCGATATCGCATGCACATTGTGATTCTTCATTACAATTAATAAAATAATAAATAATCATGAATAATAATAAGAGAATAATAAAATATTCATATAAATATAAAATTATTTATATGAATATTTTATTATTAAGAAATAAAAGAAAAATAAATTAATTTGTTTACAATTTTATTTAGAGATCTAATAATAAAAAGTTATTACATTTTCGAAAAGTTGGTCGATAATTCTTTAAACAAGATTTTTCAATAAATACAGTATTTATATGCAACATTTTTTGTAAAATATGTTTTGTAAAGTTTGAACCAAGACAAGTCGACTTTTTTCCGCTTACACTATTACCAACGGGCAATGAACCTAAAATATATATTTATAATTATGTATTGCAACGAGCAACGTACACATAATATTTTTCACGTATTCAGACTTTCAGTTTAATTTGCAAAGGGCAACAGCTTTAAATATATATTTGTAATAATATGTTGTACATTTTTAATGCATTCAACTAAAGAAAATAATCTACGAATCGCTCACGTATTCCCCATCTGTCGAATTGTCCAGATTTTTCTTATCTTCGTCAAAGTTCGCAAGTTTCTCCAACTGATTCAACCTCGCCTGAAGGTCCTCTTGCCTTAAACTCTCTCCTCCTTCATGTGCCTTTGCACATTCAGCAGACTGGCCCTGGGTGATCTTGGCGTTGTTTCGATACCTTTATTTCGTCGTCCGAAACACCTCCTTCATCCTCACAGAAAATTCCTTTACATACCGTGGGCCCATGAAGCACGGACACTTTTTGGCAGCAGCTGGAAAAAAAAATGTTAAGGATATTCTAAAAGTTTTCAATGTCTGATACATATTTCAAATGCAAGAGGAAAACATACTGTAGAAAATGTTAGAGACTCTACTCTCTCCGAACGCCTAGTGATTCGTATCACCTGGCCAGGTTTATGACAGTAGGGAGGAGGACGACCTTCACTCATGTACGTAATTTTTGCAAATTCGCAAAAACTTCTTCCTGAAGATTATCTTTTTAGTTATAAATTTTATTATTTGGTTGAAAATTCCACTGTTTTGTTACAAACTTCGTATTTTGGGGTTGAAAATTCAACTCCTTTCGTAGAAAATTAATCAACTGGAATCCTTTTTTGATGAAAACTATTGTTTTGAAAATTTGTCCTTTTGATATAAAAATTCACCCGCTTTAGTAGAAATTACATCTTTCTTGGATAAAAATGCAACTGTTTGTTTGAAAATTAACCAATTTTATTGAACATTCTACGGCTTTGTTGAAAATTAAAATTATTTTTTGTTTGTTCAAATATCATATTTTTTATTGAAATATCAACGATGACACTTCTTTGTTGGGAATTCATCTTTCTAGGTTGAAAATTCAACTATCATGTTTAAAATTTAAGTGTTTTGTTAAAAAGTCATCTTTTATAGTTATATAATTTATAGTTATATTTCGAAAATTTGTATCTGAGATAATGCTTTATTTAGTTCATGAAAGATTCTATGTTAAAAGTATTAGAAGATTAAAAGGCTGGTATTTGTATATTAATAATCAAGGGAAATGAAAAGTTAGATTCAAGGAAAAATCAGCAAAAATTTTGAAAATGAAGTTTTCGGCCACCCTGCCTAAATCTACTGGTAATAAGTAGCAAAACATTTTCGGAATCGAAAAATTATGTTACAGTGAAAGTGGGTTAAACATATTTTATTACGGTTAGTTACAGGGGGGTGAGAGGGGGTCTGAGGGAGTGCTGGAATTATTTGCAAACCAAATCACCAAAATACGCCAAGTTAACTATAAACAAGGAAGCGTAAAATTACAAAAAAATCTCAAATAAATCTCAAATTCACTGGTCGATGTAATTTTAAACATCTACCGTAAAATCACTTTGTCCATTAGTGTAAATTTAAGTATTTCAGTAAATTTACACTGATGGACGATGTTATTTTGTCAATCTTATGCAATTTTCATCAGATTTTGTTTTAGAGTGCAATGCCTGAGGTTAGAGGTTAGGATCTGAGGTTATAGGAATATGGAAGAAGCATCGTCCATTAGTGTAAATTTAAGTATTTCAGTAAATTTACACTGATGGGCGGTGTTATTTTATGAATCTTGTGCAATTTTCAGCAGATTTAGTTTTATAGTGCAACGTCTGAGGTTAGAGGTTAGGAACTGAGGTTATAGGAATGTGGAATCAGCAAAAGCATACGAAGAAGCGAGGATATTAATTCGATCGAATTAATCAGTTCAAAATTTAGGTACTTACCATGTGCAAGTTCCACTGATACCAAACCACGCAAAGATCTAGAGGAATTGTATACAACAATATAATAAGCGAACCTGAAAACACTTGTCGGGTCGAAATTTGTCAACATCCCTGGCGGACTAGTCGAACGCAAGCATTACGCTACAGCGTAATGCTAAAGTAATGCTAAAGTAATATCCCAGTGGGCACACAAGTCCTAAAGTGGTCCTATAGACGTCTTGTGGCGTACGTCTTGAGGGCGTCCTGAGGAGCTTTTAAAGGCATTAAAAGATCCAAAAGATGTATTCAGGACGTCAAATGGCATGCCATAGAGGTACATTCTAAGGACGTCTTTAGGATGTCCCAGTGCCCACTGGGATATCATTATAATTATTAAAAGAAGAAAAATAAATATTTAAACTGTTGCAATTATAATAATACGTTAAAATTTACGTTAAATGGTCACGTCATGATTGCAACAAGCTGCTTTTTTAGCGTTAAAAAATAAAAAAAACAAAGTGGCTGTCATTGAAGTCGGGCCCCTGCATGTTGGCAACGCACTTAAAGACGCCGTTAGCAGACTGCAATGACAGCCACATTATGTTTTCATTTTTTAACGCTGAAAAAGAAACTTGTTGCAATTACGGCATGACCATTTACCGTAAATTTTAACGTATTATTATAATTGCAACAGCTTACATATTTATTTTGTTTCTTCTATTAATTATAATGCCATATTACTTAGGCATTACTTTAGCATTACTTTAGCATTATGCTAGAGCGTAATGCTTGCGTTCGGCCGGTCCGCCAGGGATTTCAGCTCGTGTTGTGTACGGGTGGGGGAAACGATCAACTTCGTTGGTCATACGGCCTCCCATCTCCCACCATTTGACTACCTATTCATATTGCTAAGCGAGCGCTACATTCAAATTCATAAACGCACTTAGTAATCCTTATCACAAAAGATAATAATTCTAATAATAATAATAATAATAATCTAAATTGAAACAACATGTCATTTAAAAAACAAAAATTTTTAAAGAAAAAACCATTTGTTTATCAAAAAAAATTTTTGATAACAAATTTTTAAACAAATATTGAATAAAATTTTTTTCAATTGTCAAAAAATTATATTTTTAAATTATTCTCCTTAAAAAAGGTTAATTAAATCTTTCAGGCACCTTCTCGTCTCATACTTTTCACTTCCCTACATTCGTCACCCCTCACTTCCTACCCTTAGAAAAACGTCCAAGGATGGGATTTGAAAAAAATCCAAGGCTCCGAAACCCTAAGAAGTCAATATATATTATTAATTTTGTTTTCTGTATGATGCCCGCACACGTGCATCGCGAAATGAACCCTCTCTCGCACGCACAGCATGATAATCACACAATGCGGATGATGTGAGACGCGCGGTTGTTATCCGGGTAGTTCCGGTACAGCAGCACCCATATGTGATGCTAGTTGATTTATTTCTCTCAAAATAGCATGATGTATTTCACTTTCTTTTATTCGGACCGGGAAGGACCGAGAGTAAGTAGTGCTGAAATTAATGGACGCAAGATACCAGATTTTTAATTTTAAGATTTTGACTTGCATTTTCTTCAACTTAACTGTATACCCAGAGGGCACAAAACCAAGAACGTCCTTGGGACGTTCCTAGGACATCGAGTGTCAGTCCAAACAACGTCTCTAAGATTTCTAATATCCTAAAGATGCCCTAAAGACGTCTTAAAGACATAGACCGTTCTCGGGACACCTATCGTACTGATATTAGACGTCTTAAGAGCATCTCTAGGATGTCCGAAAGACATGTTCCAAAAGACGTCTTAGGGATGTGCCAAATACGTCTCTAGGGCATCCTTAATTTTTTTGCCCACAGGGTAGGCTCAGTTATAAATTACATATTTACTCAGAAAGTAACTTAAATATGTGATTTATAGCCGAGCCTATTGAGTAAATTTCCGAAAATCCGTGCCGATTGAAAAGCACCCGGTAACAAGGTGTGATTTAAAGTTAATAAAATTGAGTTGAAATATAGTTAAATTCATAACGCTTCGAATGCGAAAAAATGTCCTTTTCTGCCGTTTGTGTTTAATTTTGTTATGCTTGAGTAGAGGAAAGTCGTTTCTCCCAGAATTTGGGAAACAAACAAAATTTAAAATACTACAGTTTGATTTTTTTATAACGGTGTAACCTGAAAATCGGAAAGAAAATAGAAAATGTTGGAGTCTACTTTGCTAGATATTTTTTCTCCATCCCCGCCCTAAGTTTATTTTGGAGACTAAAAGGTAATGATCAGTATTGCATTCGGATCCTCTCATTACTCTTGTATCTTTAACTAGTTCCCTTATTCTTTCATCCACAATAACGAAGTCAATTATACTGCGGAATTTTATAATAACGCATTTATACTAGATGATTGGTCACATGACAATCTCCCGATGGTAGAAGTATTTTATAACAAGGTTCTTAAATTAGAAACTAAGAAAATTTCTAAGAGAATTAATGGAAAAGTAATTGCTTTTATAGAGTAGTAATCTTGTTTTATTCAATAGTTGTGTAGTCATTTACGTAATCATAATTTTTTTCATTTTCTTACTAGACACAGTGTTGTAAGTTAAAGCATTTATACTCTGTTCATTTATTGCATAAAAACATAAATTGTTTTTATTGGACTTGAAATTGCTTTTGTAATAAGTTAAATTGACTTTATTATAGGATCTTCCAGTTGCAGGATTATAAAAAATATTAGAAAGATCTGTATCAGGGATCGCAGCGATTCAGTAGTTCAATATTAGGTAAAAAAGGGGATTTCATTTATGTATTATTAATATTGAAAGAAATGATCTTCAAACAGTAGTTATTTGAAAAAACGTTTGGACACTTTAGCCCTTTAAAAATACATCACAAACAAATTCGAGAAGATCAAAGATGGCAAAATAGATAAACAACAGAATTGAAAAATCCGCATTAGTTATTTTCTAGTGTATTCTTTTCAGTATAGAACCCCAAGCTGTTCAAAGTATTTTTTACGTAAGCTATCAAAAAATAATTTGAAAACACAAAAATTACTATTTAAAACCCCTACTTTTTCTCTTCTTGTTTCCTGAAACGTTTAAATTGGTTTTTAATGTATTTTTATCATTTGAAAGCCCTCAGAAGTAAAATACATTTTTTAATGTCAGATAAAAAAATTCTAGTGTAAAAAACATAAAATAAAAATGTTATTATTAACGAAAATAACAAAATTATGAAGATAACAATATTTTTGAATACTCATTTTGATAACATGCAAAACCAAGCTATATAACAACTAACTTCAATTTAATTATACTTTATCGGGAGGTCCTAATATACACTACTTTTTTACATGATATTGAAAACGAATCAAAATTCATATTTATTTATCGCAGGCTCTTGATAGTCTTTCAACTTTTCCCTTCTTTTTCTCTTTTCCTCGTTTTCCACTTGAAGGCGAACTGAATTAATAAAACTTAATAAGAAAATCGAACTAATTTTGGTTGAAAGTTCATCCTTTTTGGTTAAAAATTCGAATGTTTTGCCGAACATTTTTGTTTAAGTTAAAAATTCAACCATTTAAGTAGAAAACTCAACTACAGTGAAGTCTCGCCTATTCCCCTGACTTTGAAAATAAAAAACGATTTTTTATTCCCAACCTAGAGGGGGCACCACCCTTACCGCGAGTGGGCAGTTTATTTTTATCAACGACGTTCATTGGCTGCCCCGTTTCTTGTATCGAGGCACCGCCTGTACGCAACTTTTTCAACCGAAAAGCGCGGTTCGATTTCAAATCAATGAATGCTATCAATAATAATACAGGTCAATACACCCTACTCTCACCTCGTAAGGGCCGAGTGCGCGAGTAGTCAGTCGCGTATATTACGCAATATGATGCATTCGAAGTGAAAATGGTTCAGGCGATCTCGGCATATTGCGCAGTTGAAAAAGTCGCGGTCCGTTAGTCTGCATGCATGCATCAGTGATTTTCAAGTATCTTTCAAGTATTTTTGTTGGCATACGACAATTTTCCAACTAAAAATTAATATTATAGAATCAAAAAAAACTAAAATATATCGCGGAATAGTGCGTTTTGTGGCGTGCCGTCGATAGGTAGAAATATTAGACGTCAGGAAGGTTAGTGCATGGTACTGCAACTGCATACGACTTTTTGGAGAAAATCTCCTGAATGTAAATGATAAATTATAAAGGTCTAAACAGTAATCTTTTGAAGTGTAGAATGCATTTGCGCAATTCTGTTTCTGCATCCTTTATCGGTTGAAGACCTTTAGTTTCACTAAATACAAGCAACTGTCCGAAATTTGACGTTAGAGTACCACTCACCTGACATTTAGGATATTTTATTTTATTTTCTGAAACTGAAAGGTCGTGAATCGACAAAAGAATGGAACATTTCTGAGAAAATAGATTCTACACTTGAGAAATATTACTATTTGTACATTTATGATTCTTACGTTTATAATATTTTCTCGCAAAAGTCGTATGACGTATTCCCATGACGTCATACTAAAATACTCAACTCAAACCAACGAGGGCGCTTTTCGGGCCTCTTTTAAATTGGTCAGCCACTGACGCGGAGGAGAATATACCGGGACCGTGGTGGGAGTTGCCGGAACTGCGCAAATGGTTATAACCGTTTACAGCCGACGGGAAATGGAGGCGACAAGGAGTAGGTGAGACTTCACTGTATTTGGTTGAAAGTTAACTTTTTTGTTGAAAATTCATAATTTTGAGTTGAAAATTTAACTAATTTATTGAAAATTCTTTTTTTAATAAATTTAACACTTATCAATTTAAAAATCAAATATTTTTTGGTTCACATATCAACTATTACATTTTTTGTTAAAAATTCATCCTTTTTGGTTGAAAACGTACCAATTTTTTGAGAAATTCTTCTTTTTTGGTTTGAATTTAACTGTTTTTATTTAAAATTAAAATCATTCTTTGTTGAAATAACAACTATTATTTTTTTCGTTAACAATGCCAATTTTTTGTTTGAAACTTGTATTATTTGTTTGAAAAGTTAATTATTATTTTTTTTTAATACAACCATTTTTTCAAAGTCATCCTTTTTGGTTGATATTTAAAATCTTTTTTCTGGTAAAAAAATCGTGTTTTTGGCTTGACAATTCAACAATTCAGTAGAAAAATCAAGTATTTGGTTGAAAATTTATCTGATTTGTAGAAAATTCCTCGTTTGAAAATGCGATAATTTGGTTGAAAATGAACTTTTTTATTGGAAAAATCACATCTATTGTTTTATAATTAAATTGTTGTTAAGAAAATTTGTCTTTTTGGCTTAAAAATCTAACAATGTGGTAGAAAATTCAACTATTTTTTTTTGAATAGTCGTTTTTTTTTGTTGTTTAAAATTAACTTTTTTTTAGGAAAATTTTTTGAGGAAAGAATATAATCCCCTCTTTTTGTGAAAAGTCGTTAGCGAAAAATTTGAAATTGGTATCATCAAAAAATAATCTCTTTCAAAGCGTCTTGTTTTCTAATCTCTTGAATTTCTGTTTATGGTTCATTAAGAATAAATCGAAACCTTGTAAAAGTATGAGGAAAAGGGGAAAATTAGGTGACAATTATCGATTTTAGGTGTTTTAGGTGATTTTTCAAATTTAAGGAGAAAAACAGGGTGGGTGAAAGGGGATAAGGGAAAAAGGGGACAGACTGGTGATCCCTGCTATAGTAGTTATTTCAAATTCATCTGTCCAATAAAAAATTCTACATTTTTCTGGATTTGCAGTTCCATTATCCAACCTAATTGTATATTGGCACAATTGATCAGCCCTTCGAGTCACCATGTTGCGCTCAATAAAAGGTCACTTGAGGTGTAACAACACCTCAGCGAAGTTTCAACCGCAGCTGTGCACACAACAGTTGAGTCCATTGACTCCTACCAATGTTTACTCAAGTACTTTTTTTACCAAATACTTTTTGCCACAGTGCAAAAAAAACAAAAGGAAAAAAAAACAAGAAAAAAAAGTATCTTAGAACTAGAGAGGTGTGAACAAGCTTCATGCATCAAATTTACAGAGACTCTTCAAATTTACATTCTAATACTCGCGCATATATTTGCAGTCGTAAATTATTCTACAAAACACCGTGTCCAATAATCGACACTCGAGTACCAGTCCTCGAACTCTCTTCAGGGATAAAAAGTAGTGTCACAAATTTGAAAAATAGTGTCAACATTTTTTTAGTATTAAACTTATGTGCAGTCCGAATTTAAAAGTGTTTAGTCGGAAATCGAAAAGTGTGCAATAGAAAATTAACTATATTTTGTAAGAAGAATTTTCCAGTTTTCTAACGTTATATTTTACAAGTAATAAAAATTTGGTTGAACAGTCATACTTCTTGATTGAAAATTCAACAATTTAATTGGAAATTCAACTGTTTTGTAGAAACATCGTATTTTTTGCTTGAAAAGTCAACAGTTTGGTAGAAAATGTATGTATTTTGTTGAAAACTCCTATTTTTTGGTAGAAACCCATTTTTTTCTTCTTAAAAATGCAACTGTTTGGTTGAAAATTAATCTGTTTTAGTTGAGGATTCAAGTCTTTTATTGAACATTCATTTTAATTGAGAAAACCAAATTCAACTACTTGGTTGAAAGTTGAACCAATTAGCGAAGAATTTCAAATTATTTTCCAAGGGAAAGTAATAAAATAGTGGTATTAGCGGACAGTTGTGAGATAGTGCCATTTTTTTTTTAATAGTAAAAAAATATTGTCATCGCTCGAAGAAAGTGTCAAATAGTGTCAATAGTGTGGTAAGTCCGAGGCCTGGAAATACCTTTACGCAACAAACTTGCCTCGAGTGTCGATTGTGATCAACCACAAATCGTAAAAGGCTCGTGAGCTGCATTATAAAGTCGATCACGTGACCAAACTGCATCCAGATCCAATCTCATTTTTTGTCACGCTTTAATTGAATGACTACCCGGAATAAAGTGGCAGCTGCCAGCGTCGAACCGAAAGGGGGGAATTGTAATTATATGACGTGGAATGACTTCAAGAAAAAATAAAGACCAGAGAAAATCGTTGCAGAACTTTAGCGTTTACAAGCCGTTTTTATAATGAAGATTAAATTTCATCGATACTTGACTTATTTAATTCCAACACAATTTGATGAAATCGCAATTTTTTCCTGCTTCGATTAAATCACAGCTGTCCCAGAAAGGATTATTAGCTCGTCTACTAAAATATTAATTCACCTGTTTGTATTAATAATTCAGCCTCAATTGTTCCTGTCGATATCGCTAATGCAGAAAATATCTTATTAATAAACATGCACACATACTCGGTTCGTTAGCAATTAATGTCCATCCACTGACAGCTTTATGAATCGTTCATAGAATCACACCGGTCATTCAAGTAATAGCGATAAAAGTGACAGAAATTGTCTCATTTTAAATAATGCAAAATAATTTGAAAAAGTTGGCCGGAATTCTGGATATAAAATAAAGAAAATTCTGGTAAAAACAACCGAAAATTTCAGTAATATATGTTCTTACTAGGATTCTGGTTGTAATACAGAGACTTTTTTTTTAGTGAATAATGCCAAACAAATATTAGTTTAAAAAGAGGTTAGTCGATAAACTTGGTTTAAAAAAATTGAAGTCAATTTAATGTATTTTCCTTATTTAGTTTCTTCAATTACATTTTAATTGAACTAACAAACAAAAATAATTGGAATATTTAAATACGGAACAACTGTCTCAGTATTGAACTGCAATATCTAGATATTGAAGTATCTTGATATTAAATTTAATATCATTAAAAGTGGATATTAAGAATTAACATCTGAATATTTAAATATGGAACGACTATCTCGATAATAATTAGGTAAAGTATCTGAATACTAAATTTAATATCTGTAAAACTTGATATTAAGGATTAATGTCTGGATATATGTATACATTTTTCCTAGAATATTATTATTTTCTTCCAGGCATTTTTCCCCTTTTCTCAAAGGGTTTATATTATATCTATTAATGATAAATCAATCCTAGATAATTGAAATAGTATTAAATTGTGTTCTTTTTTTTAATTTTTTGCAGAGAAGTGACAACCTCGACTTGTCTCTGAGCGTACCGCAGCACCACCACACGTCGTATCACCACGACGGCTACAATATGGCTGATCAGGTGAGTACCGTCACGGATTAATTACCTGTAATAACCCTTTGAAGCCTTTCAACTTTTTTTTGACGATGTACCTTTACAAGTATTGCTAACCGATAAGGCTGCCTTCCACCCTTTATATTTTATGTTTCTGCATTCCTTGAGGGCAGAAATAAACTATTTTCTAATTAACAAACGTCTTGGAATTTTTCCCCTTCCGAGAAATTATAAATTTCTTTAGTAACAAAAAAAAAAAAATGAATTTTGTTTTATAGTATAATCAGAAATCTAGGGAAACTAATCAAATTGTCTATTAAATCTTGAGAAATTTTCCAAAAATTACATTTCTTAATAAGCTCCCGATTTTAATTTGAGACAGAATTTACTTTTTTTTCTTTTCTAAAAGCAGGACTCGGACTCACGTTACTATTAACAAATTTTGAGACTTTTTAACGATGCAACTGTTTTGCTACTATTTTGAAGATAAAAAAATAAAAGTAATGCTACTGTGCGACTGTGCTCTGCGCGTGCTTGTAAATTCTTTTTGGCTCATCATTTTTTACTGTTGCAAGTAAAGAACTGATTCCTGTTCTGTATTGGACTGGGTATAGTATCTTTGCATTTAAACATATTTTCAAACTTCTTTCCTGAATTGGCTAAAATCTAGAATATCCGCAATCCAAGAAATCGGATTTTCAAAAGATTTCAACAGAGTCGAAGGGGTGTTGAAGTATTTTAACTGATTTCAGAGATTTGAAGGATTTTAGCTTTTAGATTACCTATCTTAAAAGAGTTCAAGGGGTTTCAGATAATTTTAAAGATTTTAAGGGATTTTAAGAGATTTCAAGAAGTTTCACCTAATTTCAGATGATCTCAAAGCCTTCACCATTTTTGAAGAATTTGTTGCATTTTTTAGGGTCTCAAAGAATTTCAAAGATTTGAAATATTTTAAAGGAATTTGACCGGGATTTCAACAAATGTTTAGAGATTTCACAAAATGTAAGCGAAATTAAAAATCTTGAATGATTCTAAAGAATATAATATATTTTAAAAGATTCCAAGGAATTTCATGAGATTACAAAATATTTCGTGAGATTATAGAAAATTTCAAGAATTTTGATGATTCCTGTAAGAAATTTGAAATTATTTCGTAAGAATTCAGAAGATTTCAAAGATTTCAAGGAATTTTTACGGTATTTACAAAATTCCAAGGGATTTCAAGAAAATTTATAATATTTGATGGATTCATAGGGTTTCAAAGTAAATAAAAATATTCTATGAGTTTATAAGAGATTTCTATAAATTAAAAAAAAAAAAAAAAGATTTCCAGGATTTCAAAGCTTTTGGGTTATTTTTCAATATTCTGAGGGATTCAAAGGGGTTTTATCAGATGTTACGGGATTTTACGTAATTTCGAAGATTTCATCATTTTTGAAGTAATTTTGAAAGATATTACAGATTTGACGATGTTTTACGGGGTTTTACTCGAGTTTAATTGGATTAACTAGGGATTTCACAAGAATTAAGAGATTTTATAAATTTCAAGGAATTTCGAAGGATTTGAAAGAAGGTACTCTAAAAGATTTTAAGGAATTTAGCGAGATTTCAAATTTTTTAAGAGTTTTCAAAGAATTTTGTAGGATTTCTGAAAGTTTCAAGGGATTTTAAAAAGGTACCCAGAAAAAATGTATTGAAATGAAATTTCAAGGGACTTCTAAGGCTTTCAAAAAATTTAAAGGGATCTCGCCAGATTAAAGGGATTCATAGGGTTTCAAAAGAAATTATAAGATTTCAAGGGAATTAAAATGATTTATGAGTTATATGCCACATTCCAAAAATAGTTAACCGGTCGACTTAATATTTAAAAAATTACATGTAACTATTTTGCTGCTATTTTTTAAAATTTCTATTGACACTATTTTGAATTTCTAAAATAAAGTAAAAAGTTTAATATTTAATTTAATTTCTGAAACTGGAAAAAATTTTCTCAAAGGATTTGGTTCAATTCCCATGCGGAACAATTATAAATATGGGAGATATATAATTATATATAATTTTCATTTATTTTATACATTTTTTAATAAAAACAAATTAAAATTATACATAATTTTCCCCACTATATATAATTTTTCAGCTTACTATTTTTTTGGTGCGGGGTTCATTTTTAAAACTATATCTCAATTGACTTGCTGATTTATAGAATTTCCAATTCCTAATCATCAGGGAGAAATTCTTAAGACGTTCTAGAACCTCGAAATATTTAAGCAAGCTCTCGTGCAAAAATTGTTCGACATGCCTTTCCACTTTATGTTATCCCATTCCGAATCTCTTCTAGCCACTTCATCTTCCTTTCCCCCATTCTGTCACTATTCATATAATATAATGCCCTACTCGTGTTCTTATTTCGCAACTGCAAAAAATTCGTCACAGCCGGCCGGTTTTAATTTAAAAATGAAAAAAAAACCAACGGATTTATGGCAATCTCTTTTGTGGGGTAGAACTTGAAGCCGGAAATACTCACGCTTTCCTGCATGATTCACCGGCGACTCTGTATTTATACCGATGATAAAAAAATAATGATTTGCGATAATAATATTTTTCTTGAACTTCCGGTACTAAATGGCGAAACAAATTGCGCAAAATTACATTGTTTCTATTTATAAAGTTTTGAAGAATAATTTAATAAATTATTGTAATTTAACTCGCGTTGAAAATTTGTCTGTTTGGATGGAAAATTCGTCCTTTTTTATGCAAAATTTATCTTTCTTGGTTGTAAATTGTTTTGTTGTTCCTGTTAAACATAATTCTTTTCGAGTTTAAAAGTCTGCAATTATATTTTTGGTTAAAATTTCAACTGTTTGTAGAATTTTTCTTCTCCAATTGAAAATTAAACTATTTTTGTGGAAAATTGAAATATTCTGGTGGAAAATTGAACTATTCATATGACAATTGAACTATATCGTTGAAAATTGAAATATTTGGTTTAAAATTTAACTATTTTGTAGAAAACTTAAATATTTAGTTGAAAATTAAATTTTCCAGTAAAAATTCATATTTTTCGTTCGAAAATTTAACTATTTGATTGGAAATTAACTGTTTTGTTGAAAATTCATATCTTTGGATTGAAAATTCATCTTTTGATAAAAAAGTTGTCTTTTTTTACTGAAAGTGAACTCTTTTTTGTTGAAAAGTCTACAATCATATTTTCGGTTGAAAATGTAAATGTTTTGTAGAAAATTCGTCTTTTTGTCTTGAAAATTTAAGAATTTGTTTAAAAAATCAACTATGTGGTTAAAAATTAACTTTTTTTGTTGAAAGCTCATATTTTTCTGTTGAAAATTCAATTATTTTCTAGAAAATTCGTTTCTTTTGTGGGTTGAACATTTAACTTTTTTTTTTTTAAATTCTCTTTTGGGGGGTTAAACATGCGTGTTTTCTGGTCGAAAATTCAACTGTTCTGTAGAAAATTCGACTTGTTTGGTGGAATTCAATTGTTATTCATTTATCGGTAAAATCTTTTATGGTTGAAATGTCAACTATTACATATTTTGTTGAGAATTCATGTTTTTTGGTTGAAAATTCATAATTTTAGTTGAAAATTCCACTATTAACCAGGTTATTCTGAAGAAGCAGTTTCAGAAAGAAAAAATTAATTTCCAGAGCCATAGAAGTTTATCGCCTAATATATCTATTTTGTTGAGAATGCAATATATTTCAACTTTAAATCTTAGAAATCAAAAGTGTTTTAAATTACACTAATTTTATTTTTAATTGATTTGCTTACTATTCCCCTATTTTCGTGAAAAATGACCCTATTTTACCTGTTTTGAGAGCATTTTGGTCTGGTATTTCGAAAAACAAATAATCGATTTATACTGCAATTTGTCTGAATAATTATGATTATGAGCTTGAGATTTTTATACTACATATTATCGATTAATCTCTGACCTACTTAGATTTATTTATCGATGCATAAAGACTCCTTCATTTGAATAGATTTAATATTCAAAGTGCAAATCATTTTCTAAGGCTCTTTACAGAGGTAATAAAAATAATGATTATAAAGAATCTCCATTCGGTATGAAGGTGTATTTTACTTTTTATAAGATCGATATTCTTTTTCCTTCTATTGTAAATGCACGCACCATCTCTATTCTTATCATTTCCAATCATACATTGTGTACAGGGACTTACTGTATTTACATAATGTTTATACCGGGTCCATTGACACGAGTTGAGTGACACGAGGCGTGTTAATCTCGATGTAGCGATGGAGAGTTAGTAAAAAGAGGAAATGGCAAGGCCGATAAAGATCGCTCTTGAATAATGACGTTGTAGCACGATTGTGAGAAAATTGCTTTTTAAAACTCCTAAACCCAATTTATTTTCCCTCAAACCCTTTCTGCCCCGCGATAGGATCTTCCCTTGCCTCGACAAAAATTAAAATAAACAAAAATGTAATGTTCTCTCTCAAGTTGGCTCGTATTTCTCTATAATACAATGAAAGAAGAAAAATGATCCATTATTAATTTAAAAAAGAAATTAGAGGAGCCAATTTAAAGAAGCCAATTAAACTTTTACGATGAAAAGTTTTGAAAGTTTTGTACGTCCGCTTTTAAAGTTTTACGGTTTCTCATCTTGTATGGAATAGGGCCGAAGAGAGGCAAAATCAATTGCCTGGCTGCTCTTTTCTGCCAAGTACCTTCTGGCAGTTTGCGTTCAAAAAAATGCCCTATTTCCGACTAGCACGTTTCAAGTCCGTGCTTGCGATCACTTAGGGATGCATAGAATTTTTTAATACAACTATAGCACGCCATAGTGCTAACCGTCTGTGACTGGAATACTAGGGTGGTTTAGATTTTCAATCAACTGTTAGATTCACTTGGGAGTTTGTAACTACATCAAGAATGTGGCGTAGAGGAAACACTATTTGATAACAATGAGAGACGTCTGAAACGAATGATCATGGATACTAATGGGCCCTCGAGGAGAACTTTACTTAGTTGATCTGATTAGAGCAAAAAGTATAGGTCTAATATTTGGACTATATTATATTATTATAATTATTATTATATTATTAGTAGAGTATGGAGCTTGCTGTGGGATTATCAGTTGTCTACGTATGTTTGTTTAGTCTATGACATATGATGACTTTGTGAAGCTCTTCGCCTGGAGTTATTGCTGGATAGATTGATCAGTGTTGCGAAATGAACGTGTTGTTTAAATAAGCCAAACGGGAATTCTAGACTGATGAATTTATACGATTCTCATGCAAATGCCAAAAAAAAAATTTGTCCGAATTTTATCCAAAACTATTAATATTTATCCTTCGTCCCAGGCACTTAAAGTTTCCCATAAAAAAAAATTGCGCAAAAACGTTTAATTTACGTAACGTTCTCAAGTTTTATTAAAGTCAATTGTCCACACATGAAAATAATCTCTATGTAATGTTTAAAATATCTTAAATTTAAAAAAGTTGAAATTTTCAGAATATCAAAAATAGCGAACCCAACAATTTGGGTCAAAAATTGCATTTTCTATACACCGCCATTTTGGAAATTTCGATTTTTGTAAAATTATGGTATTTTAAGCATTACATAAAGATTATAGTCATATGTGGACGATTGATTTGAATAAAAACTGGAAAAGATACCTTAATTAAACGTTTTTGTGTAATTTCCCCCATGTTGATCTTATGGGAAATTCTAAGTGCCTGGGGCGATGGGTAAATATTACGAACTGACCGAAAATGTTATTTAAAATAATATTTCGTTCTACCTAACCGTCCTTTTCCAACTCCCGTGGGTTCACCAAAAATATTTGTTCTACGCTCACCGAATTTCGGTGAACCTAGACACGGCCTTGTGGACGCATTTGTAATTTTTTTATTATTATTAAAACCGTTTTCTAATTGGTTGGAGTCGGGATTTTATAATTCGGGAATTTTCGTGTGTCGAACATTTCATAATTTCAGCAATTTTATTTAAGAATGATGTATTATCGAGAATTTGCAAAATTGGTAATATTATAAACTGTCGGTAATTATATTATTTGCGATTTTCCCAATTCGAAAATTTTGAATTGCCGGCATTTTTATAATTTTGGGACGTTTTATTGGAATTGGAAACTGTTTAATTTTAAACTCTTAAATTTGAAATTGTCTATAATATTATGAAGGTCTTAATTTTAAATGACTGGATTTAGAACTTCGCAAAGTTAAAATTGTTCGAATTATTTTGATTAATATTTCGCTGCGTCTAGTCGTCTCGAGAAATTGGCGGTGCTGGGAAGGGGATGGACTTACGGAAAATATTTGAATGCTCATCCCGAATTTCGGGTCGAGACACTTCGTTTTATTTATTATTTTGTTCTTAAACAATTATATAGTTTTTCACATACGGGAATTTTATAATTCAGGAATTTCCCTGTGTCAGGAATTTTACAGTTTCGGATATTACATAACGCCAGCAATTTAATTTTGGGAATTTTCTATTATCGGGAATTTTAATTAATGTTACAATCCTAATTTAAACATTAAACGATTCTATATTTCATTGAAAATTGCAATATTTTAAAGTAGGAAATGACCGGGAATTTGATTCTTAGATTTTGGAAGCCGCCCGAAATAAAATTCTTTGATTTTGTAGTCATAAAATGTAGAAATGATGTATGGGTAATTGTCAAATTGGAGGCAAACTTGAAGTCCCAGTAATATAACATTAACTTAGAAACTCGTACTGATTTTAAAACCGTAATTTTTTTTCCCCCCCCCCCCCCCCTATATAAAAAAAGGAACGTAGCCAAAAATTCTGTCAAAACATAGGAAAGAGGGTGATTTTTCAAGAAAATAGGGTAATAATGAAGGAATAAATTCTTTCAAATAAAATTAATGTAAATACCATATTTATTTCAATATGAAACACTTTAAATTCCTAAGATTTCAAGTCGAAATGTATATTGAATTTTCTCGAAACAAGATTAATTTCCTAACCAAAAAGGTTGAATTTTCAACTAAAAAAGATAAATTTGGATCCAAAGAGTTAAATTTTTAACCAAAAAGAATAATAATTTTCTACCAAAAAAAAAACACGAATTTTCAACTAAATATATCAATTTTCATAGAAAAATTTGAATTTCGAATCCAAAAGAACAAATTATCTACAAAATGGTTGTATTATCAACCCCAAATAATAATCTTTTTTACAAAAAAATTACTTTCTTACAAAAAGTTGCATTTTCATAAAAATAGTTTAATTTTTACCAAATAGTTAAATTTAAAAGAAAAATTTGAATTTTTTGAAAAGAAAGGTAATTTCCAACCGAATGGTTTAATTTTCTACCAAATTGTTGAATGCTTAACCAAAACAGATTAATTAGGACCCAAGCAGTTGCATTTTTAACGAAAAAGAATTAATTTTAAAACCAGAAGATTAACTCTCGATCAAAAAAGATAAATTTTTGACAAAATACATGAATTTTGAACTACAAAAGATCAATTTTTAATAAGGAATATCCATTTTCAACCAAAAATGGAAAAGTTACATTTATAGTTTAAAAAATTAATTCTCAACAACAAAAAAAGAATTTTCAACAAAATAATGAATCTTAAGAAAAGGAATTTTCGTTAAAAAATTTCAACCCGAAAGATGATTTTTTAACCCGGAAGATTAGTGTTTTAAAGGTGGAATATTTAAATTTTCAACCAAGGAGGTGAAGCTTGGAAAATATGAATTTTTAATAAAATACATGAATCTTCAACCAGAAATAATCAATCTTCAATAACAAATATCAATTTTTAATCAAAAATGAAATAGTTACATTACTAGATGAAAAAATAAATTCTCAACAAAAAAGACAAATGATCAACTAAAATGATGATTATCAGCAAAATGAATTTTCAATGAAAGAGTTCAACCCAAAATATTTTTTTCCAATCAAGAAGATTAATTTTTTAAACATGGAAGAGTTAAATTTTCAACGAAGAAGGTGAATCTTTAAAAAAAATGAATTTTTAACAAATTGGTTTTACTTTTAATCAAGCAATTGACTTTTCAAAAAAAAAAAGATGAATTTTGAACCAAATAGATAAATTTCCAACAACAAAGATTAATGTTCCAACAAGAAGATTAATTTTTCATTAAAAACACGAATTTTCAACGAAATACATGTATTTTTAACAAAATCGTTTAATTTTCAAACAAAAGGACAAAATATCTACAAAACGGTTAGATTTTCAACCCAAAAAGATGTTTCTTCAACAAAAAAGTTAATTGCCGAGCAGGTAAATTTTCCACCGAATTATTAAATCCTCAACCAATCAGGATTCATTTGGACCCAAACAGTGGCGTTTTTAAGCAAAAAGGATGAATTTTCTACCAGGATTAATTTTTGATCAAAAAAGACTAATTTTTCACAAAATACATGCATTTTTAACTAGAAAAGATCAATTTTCAATAAGGAATATCAATTTTTAACCAAAAATGGAAAAGTTACATTGTTAGTTAAAAAAATTAGTTTTCAACCAACAAAAAAAAACGAATTTTCAACAAAAGAGATGAATTTTTAACTAAAATTATGAATCTTAAAAAAATTGATTTTCAACAAGAGAGTTTAACCCAAAATATGATTTTTTACCCCAGAAGATTGATTTTTTGAAGATATAGTACTTAAATTTTCAATCGAGGTGGTGAATTTTAAACTAAAAAAGATGAATTTTTAACCAAATATCAAAATTTTCAACCAAAAAGATGAATTGTTTAACAAGGAGAATAATTTACTACAAAAACACCCAAATGTTTAACAAAATACATCAATTTTCAACAAAATTGTTGCATTTTAATACCAAAAGGAAAATATGATTTTTTAACAAAAAACATTAATTTTCAAACCATAAAGTTAAATTTTTCTGAACATAGTTTAATTCTTAACCAAATAATTAGATTAAAACTGAAAATACGAATTTTAAACAACAAAAAATCATTAAAAAAATTTTTTTACATTGTTAGGTACAAAAATAAATTTTCAACAAAAAAAACGACAAATTTTCAACAGAGTAGTTATATTTTCAACAAAAAAGATAAATTTTCAACTCAAATGATGAATCTTAAAAATTATGAATCTTTGAATAAACAAATTCAACCCAAAAGATGTTTTTTAAACCAGAAGATTAATTTTTTAAAGATGGAATAGTTAAATTTCCAACCAAGGAGGTGAATTCCTAAGAAAATATGAATTTTTAAGAAACTAGTTCGACTTTCAATCAAGTATTTGAATTTCCAACTAAAAATATGAACTTTAAACCAAATATTCAAATTTTCAACCAAAAAGATGAATTTTCCAGCAAGAATATTTATGTTCTACCAAAGAATACGATTTTTCAACTAAATACATAAATTTTCAACAAAATTGTTCATTTTTAAAGCCAAAAGGACGAACTATCTAAAAAACGTTTGATTTTCAACCCAAAAATATGTTTTTTTTAACAACGAAAATAATTTTCTACCAAAAAGTTATATTTTCATAAAAATAGTTTAATTTTCATCAAAAAAGTTCATTTTCAACCGAATAGTTTCATTTTCTACTAAATTTTCAAACAATAGTTGCGAATTTTTAACAAAAAAAAAAAGATAAACTCATAAAACAAATATAAAAGTTGATATTTTACCCAAGGGAAGATTTTTATTTGAAATTAAAAATAGTTAAATTGAACCAACAAAATAAGAAATTTAAGAAAATACTTAAATATTGAAGAAAGAAAGATTTTTCAGTCAATAAATAAAAAAAGTGATCTTAAATATAGAATTTTGAAGTCAAAAAGGATGAATTTTCAACCAAGAAGATTAATTTTAAACCAAAAAGTGGAATTTTAAAGATAAAAAGACGAGCTTTCCACCAAACAGTTGAATTTTCAATCAAATAATTACATTTCCATCCAAAAAGATAAATTTTCAACCAAGAAGATTAATTTTCTACTGAAGAGTTTTTTACATAGAGTTAAATTTTGATTTGAAAAATTCAATTTTAAATTTAAAAAAAGAGAAGAATTTTCAATAAAATAGTGATTTTTTTAACCAAGGGGGTGAACATTAAAAAAAATTAACAAATTAACTCAACTCTCAGCATAGTAGATGAATCTTCAACCAAGAAAAATATAAATTTTTAACCAAATGTTCAAAATTTCAACGAAAAATATAAATTTTTGACCAAAAAGATTTATGGTATGCCGAAAAATACGAATTTTCAACAAAATTCTCAAATTTTGAAGCCAATAAAAAAAAATTAGCTACAAAACGAATGAATTTTTAACGCAAAACTGTAAATTTTCAACAAAAAATTTAATTTTCAAGCAAATAGTTGCATTTTATATAACATTAGAAATAGTTATTGAGAGTCCTCTTGTTTGAATTCACATGGATATTTATTATTTGTTCCTTAATAGTTTTTTTAAATAAAATTATGAATTTTCAATAAAAAATATAACTGTTGATATTTCAAAAAAAAGTAGTTTAATTTTAAATAAAACCTAATATAATTTAACCAAACAAGACGAATTTTCTGCAGAATATTTGAATCCTCAATCAAAAGAGATTGATTTTCAAAAAATCTATTTTGGTTGAAGATTCATTTTATTTGAATATTCAACTATTTGGTTGTGAATTACCTTTTTTCTTGATAATTCATATTTTTGGTGGAAAATTCAACTACATTGTTTGAAGTTGAGATACTTTGACAACAAAATTTTAACCGTAAATTTAACTTTTCCATTTTTGGTTAAAAATTTATCTTCTTTAGAATAAACCGTAAATGTCTAGCAATTATCTAAGAAAAGATAATTATAAACAATAATAAATTGTTTCAACAATTCATGCAAACATCTAATTATCGGAATAAAGTAATATATTATGTAGCAGAAAAAAATGGCAACATAATTATTATTAGCGCCAAAAACTCGCCGACAATTTTTTCACTCATGGGGTTTTTTTGGGACCAAATAAAACATACTTATGGGGGTGATATTTAAAAAGTAATATTTTATTTATATCCTATGGCTAATTTTAAATAGAAATATTGAGTTTCAACACGATTCAGCTAATATTGACGATACTGAATAAAATTTACAAAAACGCCTTTTTTTCTTATGGGGCATACGCCTTAAACTTCATGGGGCTTGCGCCACCTCTAAATATCACTTTTTTGAAACTAATAGATGTATAAGTCAATTTTTTATAATAAGTCATCATTGTGGAAATAATCAAAATTAATTTTCAGATCACAAAATAGTCTTCTAGAGTGCAAGGTGAAATAATTATTTGATTGTACTCTTTACAAATAAATTATGAATTTTAAATTCAAAGGAAGGAATGCCTTTTTTCACCAACGTAAATTTCAAATCATTCATAATATTTTTTTGTACCTTACGACTACTATATATTGTGAAAAATTGATGTGCATATTCAATCATTTCAAATTAGCGCGCAATCAACATCCAATGAGGCTGCTGGTGCGACGCATGCGCAGTGCGGTTGGGGAGCCAAATTGAGAGCACTGATGAGAACGCTCTAATGGAAAATTATAAATAAAGTAGAATTTATCTCCTGATTATATTCATTTTAAAAAGTACTTTGAAATCTTGGGGGAGCCCCCCCTCCAGCCCCTTTCATATACTTTCATTGAAGAAAATTCACAATCGACCCCTCCGAAAACTTGTCGGCTAGGTCTATCAGAAAAAGAAAATGAGACCAAATTATCAGCAATAGAAATTTTCTGTATCTGTTTCAATCCGTCAATCTTTTTTTATCCTTTTTTCCTGCCTCGCACTTCCAAAGGGGTTTCAAAATGGAAGTTTTAAAGAAGATTAGAAGTGAGATTTCTAAAGGATGAGGTTGAGAGCCACTGTTCGAGATCGCGACTGCTACGGAGGACAATTAGATTAAAAGCAGCGCCTCTCGCGGCGGCTTGAGATCCATTAGTGCCCATTGTACCACCCCATTTGTACCCCGTTACCACCCCCGTCTCGTTCCCGACCAGCCTCATCTCGAAGCCAGGTACTTATTCTCAATAGTAATATGCTCACTTCATACTTCCACCCACCCCTATCGCCCCCTTTCTGTCTCACTCTCTTTCTCTCTCTCTCTCTCTCTCTCTCTCTCCTGGCACCCGTTTTCCTCTCATCCACACCATCCCTAACCACCCCCGATCCTCTCTGAAGCCACCTTACAGCTTATACACATTCCTACCTGCCTATATGTCCCCCTCCCCCCACCACCACCAACCCCCTTCGAGCAACGCGGAAAGTCGCACCAAGTGGCGGGCGCTCTGAAAAGATTTCTACGAGCTTGAAAATCACGGAGTTGATACGTTGATAGTAGCAGCGTTAATGACACCCTGAATGACTCCAATTAGTCCATCTATGTCTCATCCTCGCCGGAAGTATACACCCTCTAAAGCCTCGGCCAATCTCGTCGCATCACAGTATTATAAAGAGAACATGAAGTCTAATGCGCGACGATTTTTATTTATTTATTTATTATTATTTGTTTTTTAAATAATAATTTTGTAGAAAATGTTGATGTAGGTTGTTGGCTTTAGGATTAGGTGAATTGTAAACAAATTGCTTCAAACGTTACGGCACAATGGTGACACTCATCAGTGAATTTGATTAAATATGTGAAAATTAGATCATTTCTTGTAGGTCAATTTTAAATTTAAATTTTGTTTTATTTTTTATTTTCTTATAATTATTAATAAATTTTCAAACATTCCTAATTTTTTTAAGATAATGTGCAGTGGTGTAGTCCTAAGAGAAAAAGTGGCCAGGCGGTACTTTCCATACACTGTAAAAACTAGGATTCGATTTAGGACTTATTTCGGTATTAAAACAGTTCACGTAACAAAACAATTGCACTTCAGTTTGATACACTAATTCAGTAAAATAAGGTCGATTTGTGGCTTTAAATAGGCTCGAAATGAGAATCATCTGACAACAACAACAAAAATTCAAGAAATTTGCAGAATTCATGGAATTCGCGAAATTCGCGGAATTCATGAAATTCACGGAATCCATGGAATTCACGAAATTCACGGAATTCATGGAATTGAAGGAATTCACGTAATTACTGGAATTCATGGAATTCACGGAATCCATGGAATTCACGGAATTCATGGAATTGAAGGAATTCACCTAATTAATGGAATTCATGGATTTGAAGGAATTCACGTCATTCAAGGAATGCAAGTAATTTATGAAATTTGCGGAATTCAAGAAATTGAAGGAATTCACGTAATTCAAGAAATTCAAGTAATTCATGGAATTCATGGAAATGAAGGAATTCATGAAATTGAAGGAATTCACGGAATTTATGGAATTCACGGAATTCATGGAATTCACGGAATTCATGGCATTCCCGGTATTCATGTAATTGAAGAAATTCACAAAATTTATGGAATTCAAGAAATTCACAGAATTCCCGCCATTCACTGAATTCACAGAATTCACGGAATTTACGGAATTCATGGAATTTAAGGAACAATGGAATTTAAGGAATTCACGAAATTCACGGAATTTGTGAAATTCACGAAGTTCCTGAAATTCACGGAATTCATGGGATTGAAGGAATTCATGGAATTGAAGGAATTCACAGAATCAATGGAATTTACAGAATTCATAAAATTTAGGGAATAATGGAATTTAAGGAATTCGCTAAATTCATGGAATTTAAGGAATAATGGAATTGAAGGAATTCACGGAATTCGTGAAATTCACGGAATTCATGGGATTGAAGGAATTCACAGAATCAATGGAATTCACGGAATAAATAGAATTCATGGAATTGAATGAATGCACGTAATTAGAGGAATTGAAGGTATTCATGGAATTGAAGAAATTCACGAAATTTGTGGAATTCATGGAATTCGTGGAATTCACCAAATTTACGGAATTCGCGGAATTTACGAAAATAGTGGAATTTATGTAATTTAAGGCATTCAAGAAATGTATGGTATTCGCTGAATTCGCCGAATTCATGAAATTCATGGAATTGAAGGAATTCACGAAATTCACGGAATTCATGGAATTTGAGGCATTCACGAAATTCACGGAATTCATGGAATTGAAGGAATTCACAGAATCAATGGAATTGACGGAATTCATGGAATTTAAGGAATAATGGAATTCAAGGAATTCACGAAATTCGTGAAATTCACGGAATTAATGGAATTCATGGAATTCATGGAATTGGAGGAATTCACGTAATTAAAGGAATTCAAGGAATTTGTGGAATTCAAGGAATTCATGAAATTGAAGGAATTCACGAAATTTGTGAAATTCAAGGAATTCATAGAATTCACGGAATTCAAGGAATTCAAGGAATTAAAGGAATTCGCGGAATTGAAGGAATTCACGGAATTGAAGGAATTCACGGAATTGAAGGAATTCACGGAATTCAAGGAATTCATAAAATTCACGGACTTCGCGGAATTCATGGACATGACGAAATATATTAATGAAATTGCCGGAATTCATAGAATTCATGGAATCCAAGGAATTTAATAAATTAATGTAATTCAAGGAACTGGTGGAATTTACGGAATCCATTTAATTCAAGAAATTCGTGGAATTCACGAAATTCGCAGAATTCATGGAATTGATGGGAATAACGAAATTCACAGAATTCGCGGAATTCATATAATTGAAGGAAATCAAGAAATTTATGGAATTCAAGGAATTCACGCAATACAATTAATTGACGGAATACACGGAATTCAAGAAATTCACGGAATTCAAGGAATGCATGGAATTGAAGAAATTCATGGAATCAATGGAATTCCCGTAATTCAAGGAATTCATGGAATTCACGAAATTCGCGGAATTCACGGAATCCATGGAATTGAAGGAATTGAAGGAATTCATAAAATTTATGGAATTCTAAGAATTCACGGAATTCAAGGAATTCAAAGAATTCACGAATTTCACGGGATTCGCGGAATTCGTGGAATTGAACGAAATCACGAAATTTATAGAACTCAAGGAATTCACGGAATTTTAGGAATTCAAGCAATTCACGCAATTATAGGAATTCACGGAATTTAAGGAATTCACGGAATTCATAATAATAATGGGAAAAATTGAAACAATGCACCCTCTTAAACAATTCAGTTCACTATCTCGGATCATTTATCAAACTGAAGTTAGCAAACTAAACAAGACAGATACTGGTACTAAAATAGACTACTTGTGAGATCATATTAGAACGCCCAAAAAAAATCCCGAATGAAAATGAATGCCTAGTTTTTACTATGTAAGAATGTTCAACTTTTTGGTTGAAAGTTCATGTATTTTGTTGAAAATTCGTCTTTCTTGGTAGAAATTTTATCCTCTTGGTTGAAAATTTATTCTTTTTGGTGAAAAATGCAATTGTTTGGTTGAAATGTCATCTGTTACATGCTTCGTTGAGAATTCATTTTTTTTTTCTTTTTTTTTTGAAAAGTCGATTATTTGAAAAATTGAACTACTTTGTGAATTATAAGTAACAATTTAACTATTTGCTTTGAAATTAACTCTAATGTTAACAATTTTATTGTTTTGTAGAATATCCATCTTTTTGGCTTGAAAATTCAACAATTTTGTAGAAAGTTAAACTCTTTGTTTGAAAAGTAAACTTTTTGGTTAAAAAACCATATTTTGTAGGTAAAAATTTCAACTTTTTTGTAGATTATTCGTCCTTTTGACTTAAAAATTAAATCATTTTGTGGAAAAATCATGTATTTTGTTCGAAATTCATTTTTTTTTTTTATAACATTAAGTTTGTTGGTCGAAAAATTCATTTTTTCTGGTTGACAATTTAACAACATTGTTGAAAAGTCGTCTTTTTGTCTAAATAGACTTTTCTTGTTAAAAATTTATATTAATTTAACACGACTGACGATGTGCATTTGCTACAAATGCTTACATTGTATTTGAAAAATTTCAGAGTTGTCAAAACAACTTGTAGTCAAAGAACTCTGAAAAGTATTTTTAACGACCTAGATTTGATCAAAACAATTTTTCACACAATCTTTTCGTATGAAACCATTTTTTTTATAAAATAAATTCAAGAAATCAAAATTTTTATTTTTAAAAATGAAAGTTGAAATTTAGTGAATTTCCTATCATCATTAGTTATTACACCTGTGAAAGTAAAATGTTTTTCCCTCAAAATCACACTCTAGTAAAAATACGAAATTATCAAAAAACTTGTATAAAAAAGAAATTTTTATTGATGAACCTCCCCTCCCATACTTTCCCTTCCCTACTCCTCCTACGTTCCCCTATCCATCCCCATTTCCCCTTTCCATAATTGAACCTTCGCTTCCCCAACTTCTTACACATATACTTTCCCCTCTCCTTACTTCCCCCACATTTCCCCTCACTTCCCCTAAAGACCCTCTCCTCATTTCCAACCACTTCGCCTACTTCCCCTCCCATTATGAGTCATGAGTTTCACTCACTTCCCCTTCTTCCTGTCCAAAGCTACGAAACCCTAAAAAGAGGAAATAAAAAGAACGCTTAAACCCCTTCCTTCCTTTTTTGTCCTATTTTCTTTGATTTTATCATTTCTCTGCTAAAAAGTATCCTCATTAATAACATCGCGATTCCTGCAAGTATAATTACTAAATATATTTTCAAGTATCCAGAGGCACCGAAAATATTTGGTATACGCTCACCGAATTTCAGTGACTCTAGAAGAGACTCAAATATTTTTTTCCGGCATTAGACCTGTCTAATACTACGAGTGATGTACGATATCTTATTTGAAATCTGCTTGGCTGTGATTGGTAATCTGTATGGCGCGAAATTTGAAAATGGTACGGTCCGAGCTAGAGTGCCATCTGGTGTCTATATTTCTCCACCGAGAAATTACCGAAAATTACTGAAAATTTCTGAACATTTTTTGATATTTTAAATTTCAGGAAATTGGTACACATTTTAAACTTTAGGAAATTGTCAGTAATTTACAAAGTTACCAGAAAGTTTTAAAATTACAACAAATTACCAAAAAACTGCCAAAATTTCAAAAATTACCAGAAATTTACAAAATTACCAAAATTTCTAGAAAATTTAAAAATTACCCAAATTTTCTGTAATTTCTGGTATTAAAAAAGTTTTTACGCGCCTGCCACATAAACTACTATTAATTCTTTTCTTCAGAAAAAAATTTAATGACATAAGCATAATCAAAAAATCTGAGTGTAAGTATAATCTGAGAATATGAAAATTTGTCGTGTTTAGTTAAAAATTCAACTATTTGTTTAAAAATGCATGCACTCGTTTCATTTTTTATTGAAAATTAATTTCTTAACCGTAAATTTATCTTTTCCATTTCTTATTGAAAATCAATCTGCTTTAGTTACAAATTCATATATTTGATTAAAAATGTATCTTTTTCAGTTGAAAATTCAAGTGCTTGGCTGAAAATTCATACGTTTTGTTGAAAATTCGTCTTTTTGGTAGAAAAATTAACATCTTGGTTGAAAATTCATCATTTTTTGGTTAAAGATTTAACTATTTTTGAAAATTTTTATATTTTTGAGTTAAAAATTGAATTTTTTTGGTTGAGAAAGAAATTTTTGATATAAAATTAAACTATTTGGTTGAAACTAAGGATTTTTGTTGAAAATCGAATTTCCTTGTTATAAATTAACTTTTTTGTAGAAATTTCAACTCTTTTGGTAGAAAATTCAACTATTTGGATGAAAATTGACTTTTTTCTTGAAAATTCATATTTTTGAGTTAAAAATTGACTTTTTTTGTTGAGAATGAAATTTTTTGTAGAAAATTAAACTATTTTGTTGAAAAGTTGCATTTTTTGGTCCAAAATTAGAATATTTCGTTGAAACTTAACTTTTTTGTTAAAAATTTATATTTTTGGGTTGAAAATTCAATTCTTTTGGTTGAATATTAACTTTTTGTGAAAAAATCATATTTTTAAGTTGAAAATTCAATTTTTGTTTTTGGAAATTCAATTCATTTGTTGAAAATTCGCATTGTTGTAAAAAATTCTACTAATTGGTTGAAAATTTGCATTTTTATGTCAAAAATTCGACTGTTTGGTTTAAAATTTAACTATTTGGTTAAAAGTTCAACTATTTGGTTGAAAATTCTATTTTTCTATTGAAATTTCATAGTTTCGCGTTAAAAATTCAATTGTTCAGGTTTCAAATTAACTTTTTGTAGAAAATTCAACTCTTTTGGTAGCAAATTCAACTATTTAGTTGAAAATGGAATTTTTGTTGAAAATTTATATATCTTTGAGTTAAAAATTTAATTTTTTTGATGAGAATGAAATTTTTTGTATAAAATTCAACTATTTTGTTGAAACTTAACTTTTTTGTTCAAAATTAAATTTCCTTGTTGAAAATTAACTTTTTTGCAGAAAGTTCAACTATTTTGGTAGAAAATTCAACTATTTCAACTATTTGGTTTAAAATTCGACTTTTTCTATTGAAATTTCATATTTTTGGGTTGAAAATTCAATTGTCTTGGCTGAAAATTAACTTTTTGTGAAAAATTCATATTTTTAAATTGAAAATTCAATTTCTGTTGTTGAAAATTAACATTTTTGTAGAAAATTCAACTATTTGGTTGAAAATTCGACTTTTTTATTCAAAATTCATATTTTTGGGTTGAAAATTCAATTGTCTTGGTTGAAAATTAACTTTTTGTAGAAAACTCATATTTGCAAGTTGAAAATCGAATTTTTGTTTTTGAAAATTAACATTTTTGTAGAAAATTCAACTATTTGGTTGAAAATTTGCATTGTTTTGTCAATAATTCGACCATTTGGTTAAAAGTTTAACTATTTAGTTGAAAATTCGACCGTTTTATTCAAAGTTCATATTTTCGGGTTAAAAATTCAATTCTATAGGTTTAAAATGAATTTTTTGTAGAAAAATCAACTCTTTTCACAGGAAATTCAACTATTTGGTCGAAAGTTTACATTTTTTGTTCAAAATTTGAACTATATGATTGAAACTTAACTTTTTGTATAGAAATTCATATCTTCGGGTTGAAAATTCAATTTTTTCAGTTGGAAACTAACATTTTGTAAAAAATTCTTATTTTCTTGTTGAAAATTAAAATTTCTTTGTTAAAAAAATTAATTTTTTTGTAGAAAATTCAACCATTTTGGTAGAAAATTCCACTATTTGGTTGAAAATTCAACTATTTGGTTCAAAGTTTAACTATTTGGTTGAAAATTCGACTTTTTTATTGAAAGTTCATATTTTCGGGTTGAAAATTCAATTGTTTCAGTTGGAAACTAACTTTTTGTAAAAAATTCTTATTTTCTTGTTGAAAATTAAATTTCTTTGTTAAAAAAATTAATTTTTTTGTAGAAAATTCAACCATTTTGGTAGAAAATTCCACTATTTGGTTGAGCATTCAAACTTCTTAAAAAGCTTCGAAATTTTTTTCCAAATCTTCAAAAATTTACATTTTGTTTAAAATTTTAAAAAATATTTTCAAATTAAAAATTATATTTTTAGTTATTTTAAAAACTTTTAAATCTTCTTAACAATGACAGAAATTCCCTTAAATCCTCCAGAATCTGTTATGACGATTTTGGAAATCCTTTGCAATCTTTTAAAATCTGTTTTCAGATTTTAAAATGTCTTTAAATATTTGTACTATGATTACTTGTTCATAAATTCCGAGGAAAAAAAATTAAATAGATATTTTGCAATAGTTTGTTCTGCTATTCTGATTCGGAAAAAAAGAATAAATTATAGTTGATACTCTGATACTTATTAGCCTCGGAACCCCTAGTTTGGTCGAATTTTATTTAAAATTTCAATAGATCCCAATAGTAGCTTCTTCGGGATCCGATGTTATCCGTATTGAATTTGATAATAACTATTAATTTAGGTTCAATATTCGGGGTTGCTTATATATTTTCAAAACCCGATTTCCAGCTTGTTCCTGATTTTATTCCTGATCTTCCTCAAATCTCCCATAATAAGCAATCCTCTCCCGATTAATTAAGGCATTGAAACCTCTTCGGTAAAATCGCTGGAAAACATAGATGTTTCATTTGGCGATGTTTACTGCACGGAAGAATTCATTATTGAACATGTTACCTTCCCGTCCGTTAAGTAGCACTTTCTTTATGATGGTTAAATATAAAATAAGTGGACGCGTTGCAACGGCAAGGTGCTTGCCACGATACGGAGCTGACTTGTGGCTCCATTAGCGCCCCCGCGTCCGTAACGTATAGCATAATAAGAGTTTATGTGTCAGGTTGATGCGCCAGAAGGCTGCCAGACGAACTCCGCGGCATAGGAACTGTTATATTTTCATTAGACCCCCGAGGCCGTAACGAAGGGGGCCTTCGGGCTTCGATGAATCCCGTGGTACGTTGAGCAGCAAAAGGAGGGTCCGCTCGTAAAGGAGAGAACAAAAAGTATCGGTTCTCTTCCTTCTGCACTCTGACAACCTTTCTGCGCACAGTAGGCTACCATCCAAGGGGAAAAGTCTCCCAGTCATGAACCGGCCAATGAGTCCAGAATAATGGCCCTACCATCGTAAACTCTATTTGACTCCTGTCTTCCTTAAACATTCCTCTATCTGACCTCTATCACTCAGATACCATCTTCTTCCTTCTCCCTCATAGATAACACTTTCTTGCCTTCGCTCATCTTTAGGTGCGACCTTCTTCCTGTGTCAGTAATTGAGATAACACCGTTTCCCCTCCCTTTCCTCAGATAGCAGATAGTCCTTCTACCTCCGAGAGAGGAATTATTTTCTCTAACCCGTACCCCGTAGACCCTATATACCCCCATATGTCCATAGCATCCATACCTTTCCACCAATCCCTTTCTATTTATCCATGGATCAAAATTGAGGTTTGGAGGCCCCTTATATTAGATGTCATCTTCTTTCTGCTCCCTCTCCAGAAACCACCCTTTTACTACCCCCTCCACAGATACTACCTTTCTCCTTCTCTCTCCACAGAAACCATCTTTTCCCTTCCCCTCACTAGATACCATCTTTTTTCTCTTCTTCCTCAGATATAATCTCATTTTGCCTTCACCCCCCTCCGGGTAAGAACTTTTTCCTTCTACTTTCGGGATATCACTTCTTACCTTCTACCTGCCAAATACCAATTTTTTCTCTTTAGGATTTGCTCTATACCCTTCATACTCCATAGACCCCATATTCTATATACCCCCATGCACCGATAGCCTCCATACTTTTTACTAATCCCTTGGTAGATGGATCAAAACTGACCCTTAGAGGTCTATTATATCAGCTACCATCTTATTTCTTCTTTCTCTCCAGAAAGAACCTTTTTCCAACCCTCTCCACAGATACCACCATTCTCCTACTCCTTCCCTAAGTACACCTTTTTCCCTCCCTGTTACTCGATTCCATCTTTTTTCTTATCTCTCTTCAGATACCACTATATTTTCTTCAGTCAACCTCAGATACCACCTTTTCTTTGTGTCATGAATTAAAATACTACCTTCTTCCCTCGTCTTACCCAGATACTACCTATTCCTTTCCTCCTTTCCAGATAACAACTTATTCCTTCTACTCTCGAAATACCACTTGTTATCTTCTACCTGCCAGATGCCAACTTTGTTCTCCAAACGATGTCCTCCACACCTCATAACCCACGTACTCTATATAGCCCCATGCGTCCATAGCCTCTCTACCCTTTCACTAATCCCTTTTTATCTATTCCTATTCATACCTGTATATTGCCTTGTCTCTTTCAATCAATTCCGGAGAACTTGATCAAACCGGAGGGTTAGAGGTATACTATATTATAATAAAATCTTTCCACCAGGAATTGAGATACCACCTTCTTGCCTTCGCTCTCCTCAGATACTTCCTTTTCCCTTTCTTCCCCCAGATATCAACTTATTTCCTCCCCCACACTAGACCCTATCTTTTTCTATCCCCCTGGACCGAAATCGTCTTTCCCCTGTGTCAGTTATTGATTTACCACCTTCTTCCCTTCCCCTCACTATACCCTACTTTCTTCCTTTCCCTTCACAATATACAACCTTTTTCTTTCCACTTCCTGAGATACTACCTTTTTCCTGTGTCAGGAATTCTGATACTACCATTTTCGTTCCCCATCCTCTGATACCTTTTTCAGATAACACCTTTTCTTCCCTTTCCCCAAATACCTCTTTTTTCGATCCCAACCCCAGATACGAGCTTTTCCTCGTTTGTGGAATAGAAATCAGAACTGAAAATTAAAGGCATATTATATTATAATAAGATCTCGCCACTAATGTGTGAAAAATCGAAAATATTCCTGAATGTATATCAATGAATTGAATTCTTTTTATTCCGATTCAGCGAATTTGAGAGACCTCACTATTTTTCTCTATAAAATAGAAAAATCTTGCCTTTGCAAAAGTTTGAGGCATGTCAGGAATTAGGATACCACTTTTTTCTTTTCCCCTCCTCACATACCACCGTTTTTCTCTCCCTCTCCTGACATAACACCATTTTTCTTCCCATTCCCCAGATATCACCTTTTTGTTTCTCACACCCCAGATACCACATTTTTCCTTTCACAGAACAAACTTTTTTCCCATCGACCTTCTGATACTGCCCCCCTCCATATATCACATTTTTCCTTCTGCTTTCGAGGTTATCAGTTTTTACCTTTTACCCCCCAGATACCACCTTTTTCCCTCACCCTCCTTAGGCACTAAAATTTGCTCTCTTCCTCAGATACCAGATATTTCCCTTTTCTCTCCAGATACCACCTTTTCACTTTCTACCTCCCATATACCAATTCTTTCCTCGAACACTTACGCCAGAAGTTTCCCGATACCCTCCATATTCCTATAGCCCATCATACCCTATATACCCTCATACCCTTATAGCTCCCATAACTTTCCACTAATCCCTATGCATTGTTAAATATTGCCCTGTCCGTTTTCATCACTCCCGGGGAATATGGGGGCATGTTTTCGGTAAGGGTAGTATTTTGAGGTATTGGAGAGCAAAAAAATCGTATTAGTATATGGGGTAATATGGTACTCAGGGCAATATGTCATCTGAGGTATTATGGAACAAGCGTTAACGTGGTACATAAGGCAATGTGGCACATCGAGTCTATATTTTAGGTTAAAGTAGTATATTTGGGGCAATGTGATACATATGGTAATTTGGAACATAGGGTAATGCGGTCTGAAGAACCTATGCTTTTGGTTAGGGATATTTGAGGTATTAAAAAGCAAAAAAATGGTATCAGGATATGGGGTAATATGGTACGTAAGGCAATATGTCACATGAAGTAATATGGAACAAGGGTTAACATGGTAAATAAGCTAATGTCGCACATCGGATCAATGTTTTTATTTTTAGTATATTTGGGGCAATGTAATACACATGGTAATGTAGGACATAGAGTAATGCATTATAAAAAACCCACGCTTTTGGTTAGGGTAGTATATTTGAGGTATTGGAGAGCAAAAAAATGGTATTAGTATATGGGGTAATATGGTACGTAGGGAAATATGTCACGTGAGGTAATATGGAACAAGGGTTAACGTGGTACACAAGGTAATGTGGCACATCCGGTCTATGTTTTTGGTTTGAGTAATATATTTGGGGCAATGCAATACACATGGTAATATGGGACATAGGATAATGCGGTCTACAGAACCTACGCTTTTGGTGAGGGTAGTATATTTGAGGTATGAGAAAAAAAATAATAATAAGATGCAGGGTCATATGGTACGTAGGACAATATGTCACATGAAGTAATATGGAACAAAGGTTAACGTGGTAAAGAAGGTAATGTGGCACATCGGGTCACGTTCTTGGTTTGATTAGTATATTTGGGGCAATGCAATAGACATGGTAATGTGGGACATGGGGCAATACGGTCTAATGGGCCTATGATTTTGGTTAGGGTAGTATATTTGGTACAATATTGTACTATTTTTTCTAAAAACATCATATATTCCTAAAACAGTATGTTATTGCTCATACAGTTTTTTTACCGGTTGCTATTAGAAATACATAGAAATATTTATAATTGTTGAAAAAATTAAAAAGCGGCTGTATGATTGGTTTTATCTTTTATAGTTGTAGTGGTAAGGCGGCAGGGGTTCTAAGTAGGGTTGCAGGGGTTAAGGGTCAGGGGTTATAAGGAGGGTTGCAGGTTGTAGGCGGAAGGTGTTGTTAGTAGGGTTGCAGAGGTTAAGAGGCAGCGGTGAATTCTCAAAACAGCGGAAGCGGTGGCACGATCGTTGTATAATCTGGAAAGAAAAGATTTCGCGTAGTTCCAAACATCGAAACTCGTCCTACCCGTATCTAATTTAAATTATGTTATTTTATTCCAATTCACTGCAGTAAATAGGAAAACAATACGTTATTTAAAATACCTCACTATACCTTCATGAAAAAAAATCTTAACTAGTGGTGAGCGCGCGTAGCGAACAAGGGGCGAAGCCTCCTTGCAATAAATAAATAATTAGCTTATCATTTAAACATGTAGACTCTCGAACTAAAAAGTAATAGTATAGCTAATTCAGACTCCGGGAAAATATTTATGAGGACCAGGAGTGAACGTAAACTTTTCGCAAGTCTCATGTGAATACTTTTGTGACTTGCAGCGAAGCACATCTGCGTAGGTAGGCATTATGCAATCTTGGAAACTTACCACTTAGCCGAGGGACAGAGAGTTAATGCAAGGTCGTCAGAAGGAAGTTGGGTGACGGGATGAGTACTGTGTAAGTGTGGTGACTAGAGTCAGTGTGTATATGGACTAAGCTGCTACAAGCTCGAAGGTTGTTGGGGGTTGGTTCGAAGGTACAAGCACAGGACTGGCCACCACCTCGAGCGTCGATTCTGGCCATCGGGATAACGTTCCTCTCTAAATATTTCCCCATCCTTACTCCCCATCCGCTCTCCCCACCCACTGTCCCCCCTCACCTTTTACAATTTCCACCCCCTCGCCACTTCGAAAACCACCTCTCACACGTCTACCTTACTACCCGTGACACTATAGACACCATAGTTGTGGCTAGTTGGCCGTCACCTCTGTGTCGACGTTCCCTTGTCTCTTGGACTGATTCAATTTGCCCGCCTCGTGGCTGTTTAATTACTGGACCTCGGAGTGGACCCTGGCCGAGGCGAGAGTACGCTACCTGGTTGGAAGGGTTGCGAGTATTGGTATATCGACAGGTCTGCATGTTGGTTCCACGGACACCAAGACACTAACGGAATAACGCCGCGGTACAACGATGGAGATTGTTGTTGATGCCAAAGTAACGGGCAGCCCTGAGGGGCTAACGAGAGGAAGAGGGTGGGCTTGGTCGACCCCACGACGTGTCTTGCAAGCAGAATCACCAGCTCTGCTTCTCAAACTCTGCTCGTTCCACACTTCCACCTTCCATTCCGGTTGGAGTTTCCAAGTTGTTTTGGGTTACAGTCGTCCAGATAGGTTCAGATCTTCGAACACTATCTTATCCACCCTAAAGTGTCCAGTGTCCACCCCAGTCTTCGAAACTGTCGACCCTGATTTGCACAAAAAAGAAGAGTGGTATGCAAATCCCTAGAGACAACACTGCCAGCTAGTGAATTATCATTTCATCTGAATCCAATTTGTATCTAAAGCATCAAATGCTTCTTTTCAGATCTTTTTAGAAGATAGTATCTTTGCCTTCTATGGGAAGGCCTTCTCTTCTCGTGATTTTTTTTGTAAATTCATTTATTAAGTATTTACTTCAGGAGTGTAATACAATGTTTTTGTAATTTCTATTATTTTATGTTATTCAAGATGCATTGAAATGATTATTACGAAAAAACGCTTATTCAGACGTAAAATTGCTATAGATGACAGTCTCTTCAAAAGATTGGTAAACGATGCATATTCAAAATCCGTTTTAATTCTTTTAAATTCCTTGAAATCTTCTGAATTCCCCCGAATTCAGTGATATATTTGAATCCCTTTAAATTGTCTGAATTCCTTGAATTCGTTCAATTCCCTGAATTTGTGTAATTTCCTGAATTCTAAAAATTCCATGAATTCAAAAGATTTGATAGATTTTAGAAAATGCTGGGATTTCAGAGAATTCAGGAAAGTTAGGGAATTCAGGAAACTCAGAGACTTCAGAGATTTTAGAGAATTCATGAAATTCTCTGAATGCATAGAGTTTAAAGTATTTGAGAACTTGGAGCAATTTAATGAATTTAGTTTTTCGAAGGAATTTCAGGAATTCTAAGAATTAACAATATTAAAAAAATTAAGACAATTCAGATTATTCAAGGATTTTTAGAAATTAAAAGAAATCAAAGATTTCTGAGAATTAGAAGAGTCAAGTGATTTCAGGGAATTCACAAAATTTCAGGAATTTCCGAGTATTCAGGGAATTCAGAGAATTACAATTTTTTCAGGAAATAAAGGAATTTAGGAAGCTCAAGAAATTTAAGAAATTCATGGAATTCATGTAATTAGAGGAATTCATGGAATTAAAGGGATTTATGAAATTCATGGAATTCAAGGAATTCAAGGAATTTATGGAATTCGAGGAAATCATTGAATTCATGAAATTCAATGAATTCATGGAATTGGAGGAATTCATAGCATGCAAGGAATTCATGCAAGTAATCGAATTCATAGAATTCTAGAAATTCAGAAAACTCAAGAAATTTTTGAAATTCAGACTTTTCGAGGTATTCATGGAATTCAGAATATTTCAGGATTCTGGGAATTCAGAATATTTCAGGATTCAAGGAAATTGAGAGAAATCAAGGAGTTCAGGCAATTCAGGATTTTAGAGAATTTAAGAAATTCAGAGAAGTCCAGAAGTTCAGGGAATTCCGAACATTGAACGAATTTATGGAATTCAAGGAATTCGTGGAATTGACGGAATTTATGGAATTCAAGGTAATCGTGGAATTTACGGAATTCATGGAATTTGTAATATTCAAAGAATTCATACAATTTAATGAATTCATGAAATTCGAGGAATTTATGGGATTCAAAGAATTCATGGAATTCAACGAATTCATGAAATTCGAGGAATTTATGGGAATCAAAGAATTCATGGAATTCAACGAATTCATGAAATTCATGGAATTCATGTCATTTGAGAAATACTTGGAATTCAAGGACTTCATGGATTTCAAGGAATTCATGGAATTCAAGGAATTCATGGAATTCAAGGAATTCATGGAATTCACGGAATTCATTTAAGTCAAGGAATTCATTGAAGTCAAGGAATCAATAGAATTCAAGGAATTCATGGAATTCTAGGAATTTAGGAGATTCAAGGAATCCATAGAATTCAAGGAATCAAAGGAATGCAGGAAACTCAAGAAATTTAAGAAATCCATGGCATTCAAGGAATTCGTGTAATTAAAGAAATTCATGGGATTGAAGGAATTCATGGAATTATTGGAATTCATGGAATTCAAGAAGTTCAAGGAATTCATGGAATTCGACAAATTCATAGATTTGAAGAAATTCTTGGAATTCAAGGACTTCATGAATTTCAAGGCATTTATGTAATTGAAGGAATTAATTGGAGACAAGGAATCAATAGAATTCTAGGAGTTCATGGAATTCGAGGAATTTATAGATTCAAGGAATTCAAGGAATTCAAGGAATTCATGGAATTCAAGGAAATCATGAAATTCAGGGTATTCATGAAATTCAAAGAATTCAAAGAATTCAAAGAATTCATAGAATTGAAGAAATTCATAGCATTTAAGGAATTCATGCAAGTGATCGAATTCATAGAATTCGAGGAATTAAAAAAACTCGAAAATTTTTTGAAATTCATAATTTTCGAGAAATTCATGGAATTCGAAGAATTTATGAGATTCAATGAATCAAAGGAATGTAGGAAACTCAAGAAATTTAAGAAATTCATGGCATTCAAGGAATTCGTGTAATTTAGGAAATTCATGAGATCAAAGGAATTCATGGAATTCGACAAATTCATAGATTTTAAGAAATTCTTGGAATTCAAGGACTTCATGAATTTCAAGGCATTTATGTAATTGAAGGCAAGGAATTAATAGAATTCAAGGAATTCATGAAATTCGAGGAACTGGTAGATTCAGGGAATTCAAGGAATTCAAGAAATTCATGGAACTCAAGGAAATCATGAAATTCATGGAATTCAAAGAAATCATGAAATTCAGGGAATTCATGAAATTCGAAGAATTCAAAGAATTCATGTAATTTAAGGAATTCATGCAAGTAATCAAATTCATAGAATTCGAGGAATTAAAAATACTAGAAAAATGTTTGAAATTCAGAATTTTCGAGAAATTCATGGAATTCAGAATATTTCAGGATTCATGGAATCCAGAATGTTTCAGGATTCAAAGAAATTTCCAGAAATCAAGGATTTCAGGCAATTCAGAATTTTAGAGAATTTAAGAAATTCAGAGAAGTCAAGAATTTCAGGGAATTTGAAATATTGAACGAATTCATGGAATTTAAGACATTCATGTTATTCACGGAATTCATGAAATTCATGGAATTCAAGGAAATCGTGGAATTAAAGGAATTCATCGAATACGTAATATTGAAGAAATGCATAGAATTCAAGGAATTTATGGAATTAAAGGTATCCATGGAACTAAAGAAATTCAGGGAATTTATAATACTTCAGTTTTTCAGAAAATTCATAATATTCGAGTAATTCAGAAAATTTCGAATAGTCAAGGAATTTCGTATATTCTTCATCCTCGACGATTTCAGGGAATTTAAGGAATTCAGAGAATTCAGAGATTTACAGAGCTTTCATAGCATTGAGGTAATTCACGTAATTTCAGGAATAAAAAATATTCAAGGAAGTCAAGGAATTGAGAATATTCAAGTATTTTAGACCATCCAGAGAAATCAAAGATTTCAGGGAATTAAAGAAATTCAGCGATTTGTAGGAAATCAGAGAATTTAAAGATACCAGGGAATTAAAAAAATTGACGAAATTAAAGAAATATGGGAAATTCAGAAAATCTGAGAATTTCAGAAAATTCAGGTAATTAAAGAAGCCCAGGAAACTGAAGGACTTTAAGGAATTCACAAAAATTCAAGAAATTCCGAAGAATTCAATATATTTACAAGAAGTTTAACGAATTTAAGAGGAAAATTATAAATGCAAAGAATCCGAAAAAATTCGAAGGATTTCAATGTTAATTTAAAATAATTTTCAATAATAACAAATTTCTTTGGACTTGTGCACGTGCGTTGAAGTACGACAATTTACCTAACCTTTAGGATAATTCGTATAATTCGAAATGTAGTTCTGGATGATAATAATAATGATAATTAATAGGTGCTGTTGACAATTCAGCGGATTTCAGATGTCCGAGGGTGATATGCCTCGTTTGCGTGTTCTTAGAACATCCCCGAATACAAAGCGTGTTCCTTGGTCCTGCTTGAGCTGAAGTTACTCCCGGGGCAAAATGGGCATTGTGTCGGACCTCAGTAGTCAGTACCAACATCACCGTTATATATATATGTCATCTTAGCAAGGAAGCTGAATTGAGCATGTGGATAGGACAGCAAGGAAAGCTTCTTGCCCGAAGGGAGGATGATTCCTCCACTTGCTTCTCATCCACCAACTCTTGTGCTAGTTCCAAATCTTCGTCGAGTGACCACTACCACTGCTTTTCAGTTCGCATCAAGCTAAAGGGTTACCAACTTTAGAACAAATTCTTTCCTGCTTTTATTTATTTAATTGGATGAATTTTTTTCTTATTTAAATCCTAACTCTAATATATTAGAGCGAGGTGGAAACCACTCTGTTTATCTGCTGGGATGCTTGGTTCAACAAACTGGTAATCCGGTGTAATCAAAGTAATCCAGTGTAAGCTGGAGTACTCTACCTGTGGTCAGGAGTAATCCAGTTATAATCTGCTTTAATCTACTCTTAATCCAGCGTAATCTACCTACAATGCAGGACAATCCCCTTGTCATCCAGTTAATTAGAAGTAATTTAGGTCACTCTAGTTATTGACTTGTAATTCAAAAGGTTTTCCAAATATATTTTTTCGAAGAAAAAGGGTTACCAGCCTTAGATTAGATTCTTCTCTGCTTTAAACAAACTTTTAACATGGTGTAATCCAAGAAATACAGTGTAAACTCAAGTACTCTACTTGCGGTCAGGAGTCATCCCTTTATAATCCGGTTTAATCTACTTGTTATTTAGCATAATCTACCTACAATAGAGGGTAATCCACTTGTAATTCAGTAATTAGAAGTAATTTAGCTCACTCTACTTATTGACTTGTAATCCAAAAGTTTTTAGAACTATTTTGTTAAAGCAGAAGGGTTATTAGCTTTAGGTCAGACTCTTTTCTGCTTTAAACAAACTGGTTATCCGCAAAGTAATCCAATGTAAACTAAAGTACTCTACGTGTGGTCAGGAGTAATCCAGTTATTATCCGGATTAATTTACTTGTAATCCAGCGTAATCCACCTGCAATACAGGGTAATCCACTTGTAATCCAGTCAATTAGAAGTAATTTAGGTCAATATAATTATTGACTTATAATCTGGAAGGTTTCTTAATTATTGTGTTAAAGCAGAAGGGTTACCAGCTTCACATCAGATTCGTATCTGCTTTAACCAAACTGGTAACTTGGTGTAATCCAAGTAATCTAATGTAAACTGAAGTACTCTACTTGTGGTCAGGAGTAATTCAGTTATAATCCGTTTTAATTTACTTGTAATCCAGCGTAATTTACTTACAATACAGGGTGATCCACTTGTAATCCAGTTAATTAGAAGTTATTTAGGTAAATCAAGTTATTTACTTGTAATCCAAAAGTTTTTCAAACTATTTTGTTGAAGCAAAAGGGTTACCAGCTTTAAATCAGTTTCTTTTCTGCTTTAAGCAAACTGGTAACTTGGTGTAATCCAAGTAATCCTATGTAAACTGAAGTACTCTACTTGTGGTCAGGAGTAATTCAGTTGTAATCCGTTTTAATTTACTTGTAATCCAGCGTAATCTACCTACAATAGAGGGTAATCGACTTGTAATCCAGTCAATAAGAAGTAATGTAGGTCACTCTAGTTATTTAATTGTAATACAAAAGTTTTGAAAACTATTTTGTTGAAGCAGAAGGGTTAATAGCTTTGAATCAGACTCTTTTCTGCTTTGAAAAAACTGGTAATTTGGTTCCAAGTAATCCAATGTTAACTGAAATACTATACGTGTGGTCAGGAGTAATCCACTCATAATGCGGTTCAATCTACTTGTAATCCAGCGTATAATACAGAATAATCCACTTGTAATCCAGTTAATTAGAAGTAAATTAGTTAATCCAAGTAATTGACTTTCAATACAAATAGTTTTCAACTATTTTGTCAAAAATTATCCTGCTTGAAAATTAATTTTCCTAACTGAAAATTCAACTATTCTATTTTTTGTTAAACATAGATCTTTTCTAGTTGTAAATTAATATTTTAAATTGAAAATTCATGTATTTTGTTGAAAATTGATATTTTTTGGCAGAAAATAATTCTTTTTGATTAAAAATTCATCTTTTTTGTTAAAAAACCAACTATTTGGTAAATTCATATACTTTCAAGAAAATTTACCCATATTTTTTTTAATTGGTTGTTTTATTTTGTCAGAAATCAGCTTTTTTAACCAAGATTTCAGCCATTCACTTTATAGTCGAAAATTTATATTTTTAGTTGAAAATTAATGTATTTTGTAGAAAATATGTCTTGTTGGCGAGAAATTAATCTTCTTGCTTGAAATTTTTTTATTTTGGCTGACAATTTATCGTTTCTAGTTTCGATCACATTTTTTCAAATTTTTAAATTAAATTTTTCAACAAAACATCTTCCCTTTTGGTTAAAAATTTAACTATTCGGCTTAAACTTGAACTACTTTTTCAACAATATATTTTATTAGTTAAAGGTCTACTCATTTGGATAAAAATAAAACTGTTTTTTTATTTCAAAATTCAAAAATTTGCCTTTAAATTAAACTATTTTTCTAAAAATGTATGACTTTTTTGTTTTAAATTAACTTTCTGGATGAAAATCAACTTTTGGGTTGAAAATTCAACTATTTTCTAGAAAATTTGCCTTTTTGGTATGGCTGACAGTCCCCACCGCTCGGTTGCGACTCCGTTGTCGGTCTCGCAGCCAATCGGCGGGCTCGACGCCGTCCCCTCTACTGCAGCCGAGAGCGACTCTCGTTAGTCAGTTCATTTTGAATCATTCCGGGGGTCAGACGCACCAGCTCTGTCCTCCTTCGCTAACCAATCTAACCAAAACAGAGTGATCAACAGCATCTCGACGTCTCATTATCTCGCACCGCGACCCCGTGTTCTTCCCTTCTTTCTTCTCTTTTGCCTTCTCGCTTCTCGAGAAGACCGTGAAATCCAGTGAAATTATCCAGATCGTTTTCTTTTTGTGTTCTTCGTTCCACCGGGATTGTGCAGTGTAGGAAGTGCGAAATTGACAGCTGGTTCTCGTGGGCCTTGATTCGCTCAAGCGAATTAAGGAGTACCATCCGCCAGTAATTCGGTGGTGCTTATTTTCAAGTCGCCCACAATCCATGAGCTTTCGGCTCTACCTGTCAATATCCAGCTTCGGTGTTGAGATACGTGGCTGAGCACCAAAATCCTTGACCACAGGGAGTTCTTGCTCACGTCCCCATTCTCGCACCCTCCGGCGACGGCTACAGCGTGCCGCCCGGGACAGACGCCTGTCAGGAGGACAGCGTCGAGTCGGATGTGATCTAAATTCATCGGCGGGAGGGTTCCCGCGTCGTAGTAGGAGTGAGGAGCATCGGAGACAGGTTCGAGAAGAACACGACCGGAGGGTCGCCGCCTTCAGATGCAACGAGCATAGGCAGGCCAGGAGGGCCGCCATCAACACTGACGAGTCGGCCAGGAGGGCCATCGCCAGACATGCCGCCCGGGAGGGAGCGGCGTAACGAGAAAACCGCAGTGACGAGTCGGCCAGGGAGGCCGCCGTTCACTGTGCCGCCCAGAAGGAAGCGGCGCTGCAGCGACAGTTGAGTAATGAGTCGGCCAGGAGGGCCGCCGCCATTCAACGTATCAACGAGGAAGAAGCAGCGTTGCGACAGCAGGTCGCCGCCCTACGACGCGCAGTGCAAGAGCAGGCTAGTAGGGCTGCCACCGCACCACACGCCGCCCAGGAGGGAGCGGCGAGGGTTCCGCAAGCCACTCCTGCCACTCACACCATACGCCGAGGCCGCCCCGAGACCCGAGACAGCGTCGCCCGCGAACAAATCGGACGAAACCCGTGTCTCTTAGGGTACCCAGCTTCGGGGAGGAACCCCGTTATACCTTCCCACCCGTAGAAGTCTTCGGTCGGGCTTCAACGGTAGTCGTGGATTCCATCGACTCGCCTCCACGATCGCCAGCATTGATCATTCCACCCGCCACCGGACTTTCCGGGTCACAGACGCTTCAGAGAGACCTCTGGCAGGCACTTCCCGACACTGTTCGGTGAACAACTCAGCACTGTATTCTACATCCCCCCCCCCCTTCCACAGGCTCCCATAGCTGGGGTAGAAAACAAGAGGATACGATTAATAATTCGCTTCCTTGTTATAAAATAATATTCTTGATAACAAATTATGATTGGACATTTTCATTCGCAATTTCAAAACGTTTAAAATTTTGCCGCCCCTAAAAATTGCCGCCCTAGGCAGCTGCATACGTTGCCTGTTCGGTAGATCCGCCGCTGTCACCAATATACAAATTATAATTTTTTGTTGAATGAAATAAATATTTGCATGAATTCAAATGGACGGATTTTAATGAAATTTCTTGTATGTATAAGAAAATGGTAAAGAACTAATTATTTATTTTAATCAATAAGGTAGATATTTTATATTTATTAAAATTAAAAACATTTTTTGCTAATTCAAGGAAACTTTTTTTTTCATCCACATGATATAAAAAGAAATTATGTTGTTTGATTCAAATAGTCGTTTTCTTTTAGTGTAAATTTGAAATATGAAATAAAGAACAAGAATACATTTTTTGCAAACAAGTAATTTTTGGTTCACGTGATTTCAGCATGCGACTTCAGCGAATTCACACCAGCCTTCAGCGTCAGCATACTTCTATATTGAAGAGAGTCCGTAAGCTAGCAACTATTTTGCGCAACTGTATCACAAATAGCCTTTTGTGTAACTTGATTCGTCAATTTGCAACTCCGATTATTCAAAACCTCAAAGACTGCTGACTGTCTAGCTTCTAAACATAAGCCGAGAGTGCGCAAACACGCGCAGCAATCGAGGCCAAGCAAGCAGTAGAAATTTTATAGAAACTTCAGCCACACGCTGGACGGACTCGGACCTGAAAAGCAACTATGTACGGACTGCCGCGAACGCGGCGCTTGCGCCGCGTTCCTGGCATGTTGGTGTTTCTAAATGTTCGGCATTCGTTTTTTACCTATGCTGTTTCAAATCAAGGTGTCATGAACGTACACACACACACAGAGACACATATTTATTGTATAACATGACGTGTTGTACACGCACATTCAGTATTCAGTAGGCTACTGGTCCCAACACGCAAGAGACTTCTCTGTGTCATTTTCGGGCGACTCTTATGAGTCAATTGTCTTGAGCTCCTAGTTATTTCATATATGTAGTTACGTGAATTCAGTAAGAAGTGCAGGTTCATCGTCACAGTGTGCTTATTGTTAGTAAGGTTATCAAAGCGTTTTTACACAAGACTGTTTTATCGTTTATTACTTTTGAATAGCTTTTAAACTTTTTAAATATTTTTTTACAAAAAAGTATCGAGCCCTTTTGGAAATAAGTAAAACTCAATTATTTCTTCACATATTTAAACTTTTTGTTTACAAAGTATTATTCTACTTCAAAAAATGAGTGAAACATTGCTACAAAAGAAATGAATAAATTATAAACTGTGTTTTTCATGGAGATTTTTATATACGTAGCAAAAAATGACTTTTTGTTAATAAGGTTATTAGGCATTTCTGCACTACACTGTTCCTTATTTTATATTACTTTCGGATAATTTTCAAAGGGTTTCTCTATTTTGAAAATGGAAAATATCAAGCCCTTTGTAAAGAATTTGAATTTAGAATAGAATTGATACTTTCTTGTTGATGGAAGTTGATGTATTGCTTTGTTTTTCCACAAAATGTAAAAGTTAATATTATACATTAAAGTGAACTTCACATTTTATCAAACATGCAAAAAATCTGGAAATGTCATAATGAAGAACGCGAAAAAGTATGTTCACTGTGCTTCCTGAGGGAAAGAACATGTTCAAACTCATCGAAAACCATTAATCTAGTATAAAAGCCGTTTATAATTATGATTTCAAAGACGAGCGTTTACCTATTGCTAGTTGCAGCTACTATATGAGAAATTTATTCAGTTTAAAAAGTATTCGCACAAATTCTTTGAAGCTCACGGTCTATCACAGTTTCAAACTTAAATCGTGATCAATGCAGAAAAAAGATGCAATTTGAGACATTTCAAACCATCCTATATGCAGTTTTAAAACCCTAATATGTTTTTTATTTTTTTTAAATTTAATTTTTTTATCTGAATGATTTAATTGGTTAGTATTAATACAAATTTATACTAACGGTGTTCTGGTTCCCTCCACAAGCGCTGTTGTAAGTGAATTAAGAAATTATATAAGCCCTGTATAAGCATTATTGGTAAAAGGAAAAGGATTAAAATTTAGTGCAATTAGTTGAAGAAACGCCAGGAAAAGAAAAAGATATTATAATATCGACTTTTATAAAAAATAAAACCACAGAAGATCAGGGCTTTGTATTGCTTCTTTCTCAGCATCTAGATGGACAACCAGTTGGAATTATAGCCCATTCTAAAACTGAGCTCAAATTGATCAAGGAGGTACGGTCACGAATACTCTTTTCTTACGGATTTGTTCAAACTTTGACTATAGGTTCTTTGGAATGTTATCTAAACGTTTGCGAAGTTAAAAAAATATAGTCCTCTCCTGAGCTGAGGTAATTAAGATCAAAGTATATATTTAATATGAAAGTTGAGACTTGACCATATACATCATGTTTCTTACTAGCCTAGTTGGTATTCTTGAATGCCGTGGTTCATACACATGCTTGTTTAAATCATGGATGTAAAATTGGTAAGATTCGTAAAACCACTTGAAGATCCCAACAGCAACCGAAACAGCATGCAATGATGCAGCAATATTTCGCGTTGTTGGGACAGTGCTCACTGCGAGTTATTCACAGTTCCTGATATATACCTTTGTATGTCTAATTTGGACCCACTAGGATCCGATATATACCTCATGTAACATGAAAGTTAAGACCTAATCATATACATAATCTTTCTTATTAGCGTAAAAACAAAGTTTCATAAGCCTCGAAATTTAGTGAAAACCTTATTAAGTCCTGCTGTAATCTTCATTGCCAATACATTATTAAGTCGAAGCTATTAGATCACCAGATTTGACTACGTGCATTAAAGTATTAATTAGTGTGATGTTTTTTTCGAACTAGATACAAAGAACCAGGCTAAGAGCACAGCCTTCTCCTTTTCATGTTAGGTCCGAGTCGATGATTGAAAAAAGTATATATAGTTTTATATCGGGTACAATGTAGACATGTAAAGGCATATATAGGATACCATAACTAAGGCGCTATTAGTAAATAATTATATGGAAGCCAGGTGGTTATGAAAGATTAATATTTTAAATCCATACCAGTACAGTGGCGAAGTCTGTTCTTCGACATGCTCCCTACGATTATTTTTTTGAATATACAGGCCCTGTTCCCTGCACGGTTTAGATTGAAAATCACAAATTTGACAACCACCTTGTGCACCTACAAGTATTTATATCAACTAAGACACCGTACCCTACAAAATTCTTCACGTGTTTCAATTGAACCCAATATAAACATTAATATACTTCTTAAAAATCAGGGATTTAGACACAAAAATAAAAAGAGTAAGCTTTGTTAATATCCAGTTTCTTTCTTCTGAATCTTAGATTACATAACCAATTGGAAACCCTACAGGTAACCCAAACAGTACGCAATGTTGCATTCATGATGCTGCAATATTTCCTGTTTGTGGGAGAGTACAAAGAGCGAATGAGTTAAAGTATCCGATATAGTATCCGATTTGCACCCATTAGGAACCTATATATTAGGTTGCCCATTTAAAATGCAATATTTTTTTTCTTTAGGTCTTAGCCAATAAATTTGTACAGTTTGACAAAAAAAAGGCCACGTATTTTTTTTTTTTCAATATAAAATTTTCTTGAGCTCCCGCAAGACGTTTTTAGTTCTAGGTTCGCTAACTATTTGTTAGGTTTAAAAGAAAAAACACGTGGTAATTTTGTGTTTCAAGAAAGAATACTATATGGTGAGACCTTGGAAATTGATTAAATTGGCTCAGATACGACACCTAAGTAGTCTAAGTTTCATAAATTCATTGGGCCTTACCCACAGAGATTTGTCTTCAAATAAAAAAAAAATCCCCGCATTCTTTATTTTCCGAAAAAAAGTATCTGAGATCCCGCGCAAGGCGATTGAAGATGAAAAATGTATTTTTTTTATTTTTTCTCTTGAACTATGGGTTCTAGTAAAAAATAAATATAATAAAGATATTTCATTTTTTTGCAAGGAACCTTTTTTAATAACAGATTTTTTTGTCTCAGACCCTTCTTTCGAACAGTACATCACTTAAGTGTCAGGAAAATGGCATTTTTCACTTTTTTAACTGAACTGAGGGTGCAAGTGAAAAAATAAATGCGACAAAAACATTGTACTTTCTTCTGAACAACATTTTTTGTTCATAACACTTTTGTCTCAAACCCTTTTTTTTTGCCAGCAGACCATTTAAATATCAATAAAATGACGTTTCCCACTTTTCTAGCTGAACTGCGTATTCCAGAGAAAAAACAACGTGAAAAAAACATTTTACTTTTTTATAAACGACATTTTTTGTTTATAATACTTTTGCCTAAAACCCTTCTTTCGAACAGTACATCACTTAAATATCAAGAGAATGGTATTTTTCACTTATTTAGCTGAGCTGAGGGTTCAAGTGGAAAAAGAAGCAAGACAAAAACATTTTACTTTTTCATAAACAACATTTTTTGTTTATAACACTTTCGTCTAAAACCCTTTTTTCAGCCAATAGACCACTCACATTTGAAGTAAAAATATTTTTAAAAATAATATAATATAACTCAAAAGAAAGATGTGCATAAAATGAACAAATTTTATTTGAAACATTACTTTGAAAAATAAAACGACAAGTTAAGATAATGAGTGATCCGGAACCAAAGACAGAAACAATTTGGTTAATTGGTAAAGTGTCTGAGGACATTAGAGTCTTCAATAAACTTCCAACGAAACGTCAAGTCCTTAGTAGGTTATTCTACCTACTTATTAATGAAAAAAAATTATCAGTGACAGTATAAAAACGACGATAACTGATGTAATTCAAGTTTGGGACCGTACAACAATCCCATTTACACAAGATTAGAATATAAAGTGCAAAGTGTTAAATTTATATTCCACTTGGGAAAAACTACGAAAAACAAGAATAGACAAAGTGAAGCGCAAAAAAATGGAAAAATTTGTAGCTGAAAATGATATTCGAAACCACAAAGGGGCTGATATCAAAGATCCGAAAAACTCAAATGACTCTGGCATAATAATAACTGAAGAATTGGAAGAAAATAGTGTCTCTTGTAATGTGAAAATTTGTAATTCTGAAAATTTGGAAACGGTGTGGCTAGTAGGAAAAATGTCAAAAGATATTGCAGATTTTAGAAAACTACCAACAACACGTGAAGTTCTTGGGAGATTCTTTTATTTACATGTTAAGGAGAAAAGAAGTATCGACGAAAGTCTAAGAATGACTGTAACTGAACTGATTTGACTTTGGCAGAGCACAAGGATCCCAATTATGCAAGAGTATAACATAAATAAAAAAGTATAAAAATTGTACTTAACGTGGTATGGTCTTTAGAAAAGTAGATGTAGAAGAACTGAAACACAAGAAAAATAATGAAAGTGTTTTTACTGACACAATAGGCAACCTTTTTTATGTATCTTATGCTAATGCTTTAACTCTGATAGAGTGTGAGAAAATCTAAAATTTCCTTCAACTCCAACGAAAAACTAAAGGAAAAATAGATGAATTTATGAAAATTCTTGCTGAAAAAGAGCCGAAAAATGTGAAGAGGCTAAAGGCCAAAGAAACGAGCAATAAAAAAAGGAATCGACCAGTAAGCATTCAGTTGGGACCAGAATCAATTTGTAATGATCTGTTAAACAGTGATTCAGAATACGACAATGATTCAACCACACGAACAAAACCTAAACTCGACATAATATCAGAATTATTAGATCCTTCCTTTCATCCACCAAATTTATCAAAAAATTTGAAGTTTAATTCGGAAATTCAATTGTCGCCTGTACGAAAAATACTAACTCCTCAAGTCTGTTCTGGCCTTGATCGCACAAGTACCAGTCATCGTTCTTCTGTGCATATCTTAGCTTCTGTCTCTCAAACTCTAGGTCATGACCCGCGGAAAATCGTTCGCAGTGCAGAGTCAATGAGGCTAGCTCGCATTCCAAATCGTAAAATGAAGGCTTAAGGAATTCGCGAAGCTTTTAATCCAACAGTTCCATTGATTGTTCATTGGGATGGTCAAATGTTTCCAGCATTGACGTCTAAGGAATCTGTCGATCGCTTAGCAATTCTCGTATCAGGGGAAGATGTCATCAAACTTTTAGGAGTTCCAATAATTCCTGCAGGAACTGGTAAAGCACAGACAAACGCAGCACACCAACTTCTGGAAGAATGGAACCTGTGTGAACAAGTGACATCAACATGTTTCGATACAACTGCCAGTAATACAGGGTTATATTCCGGTGCTATCACCGAGCTAGAAAAGATTTTAAAGAAATTTCTATTCAGTTTAGCTTGTCGGCATCATATAATGGAGCTTACGATGGCAGCAGTTTTTTTGGTTCTGTTTGGTCCATCAAATGGACCGAATATAGAGCTATTTCAGAGATTTAAAAAATCTTGGAAACATATTGATAACAAAAAATATGAGACTGGGTTGCAAGATGTTACCCTTGCTTCTACTTTAACATCTTTTAAAAAGGAAATGACAACATTTATCCATCAACAGCTCCAAGTTTTCCATCCCCGGGAAGATTATAAAGAGCTTTTAGAACTTGCTCTTGTATTTTTAGATGAAACAAGTCACAAAGGATCAGCTATTCATATCCATGCACCCGGTGCTTATCATTGAGCTCGATGGGTGGCTAAGATAATATATTCCCTAAAAATTTATATCTTTCGAGGACAATTTTCTCTGGAAAAACTAAGAAATTGCTGGGTTACGACAATTCAACTTGTTCGTTGTTAAGGTGTACCTGCAGAAATGATTCACTTGCCAGACACCCGCAGTTACTTAGCGAAATGACCTTGTTTTTCTGAAAGAACTTATGATTCATACATAAGTAAACATTGAAGTTGCTGGAGCTTCTTATAAGAGCTTCTCAGGTCACTTATGGTACCTGAGTGAAACTCTTGTAGGAATCGCACGTTTTGATCCCGAAGTGACTATTCAGACAAAAAGACTTATGGTATCAGCTCTTTCAAAAAAAAGTTCTGAAGTAATTGTTCGGCGGATTGAAGTGAATAAACGATCGATTATGAAAAAAACTTTATCTGATTTTGTGAAGATAAATACCCGCAAATTCTTCACGTGCCTGAAAATACCTAAAGACTTTCTGTTGAGAGATCCGAGTTCATGGAAAGATGATGCTAGTTTTAACCTGTCTCAAAAGAGAGTGAATCAACTTAAAGTTGTCAATGACACAGCTGAGCGGGGCGTTGCACTAATTACGCAGTACAACTCAAGTCTTACGCGTCAAGAGGATCAAAAACAGTTCTTACTTCAACTGATAGAAGAGCACAAACGAAAATATAAAAATACAAAGAAGTCCATTATCGTTCAGGGTTTAAAACGGGACTAAACTTCTGGTACAAACACACCTTTGTGTATGATCTTTGTTTGATTATTTATGATATTAAGTGTATAAAAGCAATTTAATGTAATACATATTTTAACATACTCAATTAAAATTCTGCTTTGAAAAAATATTATATCGAATTCTCTTTTTATATTTAAGTGGTCTATTGGCCAAAAAAAGTGTTTTAGGCGAATGTGTTATAAGCAAAAAATGTTGTTTATGAAAAAGTAAAATGCTGCTTTTTACATTCATTTTTTCTCTAGAACACGCATTTCAGCTAAAAATTGGGAAATATCATTTTATTGACATTTAAGGGATGTACTGTCCAAAAGAAAGGCTTTAGGCGAAAGTGTTATCAACAACAAATGTCGTTTATAAAAAAGTAAAATGTTTTTTTTACGTTCAATTTTTCTCTGGAACGCGCAGTTCAGATAGAAAAGTGAAAAACTCCATTTTATTGATATTTAAGTGGTCTACTGGCCAAAAAAAGGGTTTGAGGCAAAAGTGTTATAAACAAAAAATGTTGTTCAGAAGAAAGTATCTAGGATACTTTTTTCGGAAAATAAAGAATCGGGGAAATTTTTTTTTCATTTGAAGAAAAATCTGAGGGGGTAAGACCCAATGAATTTATGAAACTTAGACTACTTAAGTGTTGTATCTGAGCCAATTTAATAAATTTCCAAAGTTCAGATACGATCACGTACATCATGTTTCTTTCCTAGTTGGTTTTGAAAATACTAGACTTTCATAGACTATCAAGCAAAACGCAATTACTTGAGTAGAGTAAAAACGAGGTTTTATAAAACGCGCAAAATTAATTTTATCCTTATTAAGGCCTGCTTTATTCATTATTGCTGAAATAACGTTTATTGCTTTTTAACACGTTAAAATAGTTGCCTTTATTAAGAGGCAATTTCTTTCTAAATACCCTACACTTTGACACAAAATAAGTCTAACTCATTAGATAGGATTCATTTCAGAATAATTCCTAACCTGCGACATGCTTCCCATGATAATTTTTCTTAATATTAATGCCCTGTTGCTAGCTCGGTTTAGATTGAAATTCCCAAATTTGACAACCACCTTGCGCACCTACAAGTATTCATATCGTCTAAGAAATCGTACCCTATAAAATTCTTTAGGTATTTCAATTGTAACCAATATAAACCTTTATATACTCCTTAAAAAATAGGGATTCAGACACAGCAAGAAAAAGGGCAAGGTCTGTTAGTATCCAGGTTCTTTCTTGTCAATCTTTGATTTACATTACTACTTGAACACCCTACAGGTAACCCAAACAGCACGCAATGTTGCATTAATGATGCTGCAACATTTCGTGTTTGTGAGACAGTACACAGAGCGAATGAGTTAAAGTACCCGATAAAGACCTTTATATGTTTCATTTGGACCCGATTGGAACCTATATATACCTCATGCAATATGAAAGTTCAGACCCGATCACGTACATCACGTTTCTAACTTTCCTAGTTCATTTTGAAAATACTGGACTTTCATGACCTCTCAAGCAAAACGCCATTACTCGAATAAAGTAAAAACAAGGTTTTATAAAGCTAGGAAAATTAATTCCAGCCTTATCAAGGCCTGCTTTATTCTTCATTGCCGAAATAATATTTATAGCTTTTTAGCATGTTAAAAGAGTTGCTTTTCTCCAGATCTCATTGAAAACTAGTCAGGAAAGTCTATGTATAAATGCATTTTCTTTTATAATGCGTCAAATAGTTCTGCGCAGGTACTATCACAAAGCATATTTATTGTATCACTAATACTGGCAGTTTACTTCTAAATACTCTACACTTGTGCACAACATATATCTAACTCATTAGACGGGATTGATAAGAACGTAATTCCTAACCGGACCTTTTATCAGATTTGACTATGTGCATTTAAGTATTGGTGTGACGGTTTCTATAACTAAATTCTCTCTTAGGCTATTTGGTACAGATTGAATTACTGAAAAGCAGTTGACCAAAATACTTCTACTCTTCATTTCACTTGTAATGTTTTTTACAAACGTGAGAGGCAAGAACTGAAACGTTCTGTATGTACATAATTCGTCACGTTTCCGGAGTTACAGGGTGAGCACGAAATAGAATCCTGTCAGAAAATGTTGTACCTGCAGTCATAGGTTCATATGAGGTCTAAATGTGAAAAATGAAGGGATTTTTCTCTTACTACGTCACGCTTGCTGTAAATGTTTATTTAAAGGTCACCAGGAGCTTACGGAAGTCCAGCATTTGAAAAAAGAATGTAGCTACTAGCAAAGACATCTTATTTTCTTGTCAGGTCTGCGTCAATAGGTTTAAGGAAGTATATATAGGTTTATAACATGTACAATATCAACATGTAAAGACATGTATGGGGTACCATTACTAAGTCGTTCTTAGTAAATAATAATAGGGAATTAATAAGTTTACTTCAACTACTTTTCATGTTGAAAGTTTAAAAAAAAAAAAAAAAACCATTTCAAATACTTCAATTTACATCATATGAAGTTATCACTTCTGCCTGGTGTACCACGACGGCTCACGTGTTTTTACATTCTCATCTCAATGAGAAGGCATTGGTTTATGTGAAAAATGACTTTCGCGGATTCAATCAAATGTCGACGTTTCGAGACAACCTGAGTCAGAAAAAATGGTTTTTACGAAGGTTCCTGTCTGTCTGTCCGTCCGTCTGTCTGTAGTCTGTAGTATCGTGTAGGCACGATAACTTTCGAAAGATTGATCAGATTAGATTGTGCTTTGGCACACTTTTTGAAGGCCTGAAAAGAAAGAACGAGTTTGTTAACCAGCCTTTATGGATCAAAATTCAGAAAGTGAGCACATTTTGAAAATTTTTGAGACCACTTTTTTTCAAAATTTGAAAAATCTATGTATGGTTATTAGTAGTACTCCAAGAGACAAACAATTTATCCTTGTAAAATTTTTTGATAAAATGAAAATTATTAGAGTTATAGCATTTTCAATATCCCCCCCCAAAAAAAACGAAAATGAATATTTTAAGCCGAACAACGCATGATATGAAAAAAGTCATTAAAAGAAAAACGTTTTTTTCGAAAGACCTACAAGATCACCATAATAAATTTTTGAATTTTCTGAAAAATCGAAAATTGCATTTTTGTTGGCACAAAAAATAATGAAAAATTAAAAATTCCATTTCGCGGTCAAACAATGCATAATAAAAAAAAATATGAGGATGCATAACTCGTGCACCCAGAAAAGATCTACAAATTTGTTATGAATCACGTTTTGATAGGACGCGTAGTTTTTGTTTTATTCGGGAAAAATAACACTAAAAATAAAAAAATGTAATGTTTTGGACGACGAAACAAGGAAAGAAAAAAAAATATTATGCAAACTTGTTCACTCAAAGTGGATTGACAAATTTGTTATTTATAATTTTCATAAAGAGCGAGTATATTTTTCACTCATAAAAAATAACCAGAAAAATAAAAAAATTACGTTTTTTTAAAATGACACAAGAGACGAAAAAAAATTAAAAAGATAAAAACTGTTCAATCAGAGAAGATCTGCAAATTTATTATAAACTCATGCTATAAAAATATATCAAAAATTTACTTTTTGCAAAAACTACACAAGCTGCAATAACTTTTTATTTAACAACATTTTTCGCCTAAATTAGATCCACAAATTTGCTTAGAACCACTTTACACTAGTATGCGTATTTTCAGTTTAAATCATAAAAAAATAACTGAAAATGGCGTGACAAAACAGGAACTGTTTACGTTCGGAGTTGAGCTAAATCCGGTTCAGTTAGGGTAGGTCAGGTCCAAGGAAAGCCCAAAAACCGACGTTAAATCTGAGTTCGACTGTACTTAACTGAACCCTGGAAAGTTTGATTGGCAAATTTTATCAGGTTCCGAGAAAATTTAGGGAGAATCTTTGTTTTCGCTCGAGGAGCACGTTTTTTCAACTTTAGACGGTAATAAGAATACCGTTTTCAATTAAAAAATTAGGATTCTCTTTCTAGATATTGAGTTGCTGAATCAATACAAAAAGAGTTTGCTTAAAAAAAAGTATTAGGTTTAGAGAACGTTTGAACGTAATATACAACAAATTTAGAGGGTGATAAAAAATTTAATTTTAGATAAGGGACCTTTTCATTCGGATGCCCACATTCAGTTATTAACTTTTTAAATTTCTACTACGTAGGGTAATCGGTGCAATAATTGGGCACCCTCCAATGATTGGCCGCATCATTTAAATATGTTTATATGACGGAATACTCAGAAATAAAATTGTTATTAAATAGTGCGGGATGAAGAGCAAACAATTCCGCAGCATATTTGACAAAATAGGTTATTGTAGTGCAGTGCGTTTAAACGCCAGATTAAGTAAAACCGGTGAAGCTGAATGAGTGAGGAATTTAAACGAAAAGTTATTGAAGTTAGAAGTGTCCGTTTGTTAAAAATTATTATCTTCTTTATAGTTACGATAAATTTAATTAAAAACTTTTGGATTTAATTTGAATTTTGTGATTAAAGATACATGATAGTAGTTTTCTAGCAATGTGTGAAAAGCAAATGAATAATATCTTTGCAAAAAATCTTTCAAAATTGTTTGAACTTTTTATAGACTAAGTATATCACTTTTTGTCACTATGTCTTACGAATAATGAGTGCAAATCATGTCAAACCCAGTTTTTGGCCGCGGCGAATCATCATATAATTTAGAGGCTAATCACTGTGCTTTGAAAATTACTAATCTGTATAACATGAAGTGACCAATTACTGTATTACACCATATTTTAGTGGCCGACCATACAATCATTGGCCTATGCTAATCACTATATCGCCGTGGCCAATCATGGTGTTTTTTCACATTGTTATTAACTTCTTTAAATGTAAATTATCGACTACTTTGAACGCTTAACTTACTGTAGTAATTTCAATCTTCATAAAATTTATTATCCATCTGTTTATTTCAAAATTTCGTTCGACGCCTATAAAGCGAGTGTTTTATAATTATTAAATAGTATAAATAGATAGTTTTTAATTTTATCAACTAAACTATATGTGTCTCGTATCAAAGAAAACTTTTTTGTACCTGAAAACCAATTTTTCTATTTCCCTGTTAAAACTAAATAAAAGTAAACATTTTTTCAATAGCCAAAGATAAAAATGCAATAAGTTATAAATATGCTCACTCGTCGACAAGAAGAAACTTTTCACCGTCGTTGTGGAGACACCTTCCTTTGCTGGAGAGAATATCCTTTGATATCATGATCGCCTGGCGCACGCCACTTTGAAACCAAGTGCCTTCCCAGCGCGAGGGAAATGTGCATTCTGAAACAGGGAAAACGAACGAACATTGTAAATTAAGATAGAATATAGATTATACCTATTACCTATATATGTATAGTAGGGTGGTCCAAAAATGCATTGGAAATTTTGTTGTTTGAATTTTCATGCATATCGCCCGGAAATTTGTTCGAATCCACAAAAAAATACATGTGTTTTTTTGTTGTTGAAAAAATGATATTTATAGAGGTTCCACAAGTCGCATGAAGATTAAACCTATTTCGCAGAAGATAAAAGAAATTCATGATAATTTTATTCAGAATCGGTAATAATTGATTATACCTAATAAAAATAAATGTTCAAACAATTTAGTTTTATTTTTAATAATACTGTCTTTGAAGTATGCTAGAGTTGTGGTTTTTCTGAAATATTCAACATTTTGTCCACTTTTCACTCAGAGCGAGGTAATATATAATGCAATTTAACAAACCTAATTGTTTAAATAAATTATTATTGTTTAGACCTATCTTCTATGGTTATGCTACATAGTTGCGGTTTTTTCTGAAATTTTCAACTATTTGTCCACTTTTCACTTAGTGAGGTAACAATTAACGCCAGTTAACAAACATTATTGTTTAACAATTTATTATTGTTCAGAAAAATATATTCTCTTAGATAATTGCTAGAAAGCTGCGGCTTTTCTGAAATTAGTAACTTTGCTTTGGCTTTATAGTTACTAACAAATAATAAGTAAGCAGTAAATAAATTGTTTTTCAAACAATCTCTTTCTTTTTTGTCAGTATATTTTTCTGACATAACAGATATTTGTAAAATTGATGATGAACTTCTGAAACAATATTTACGACAAGTGGTAACAAAATAGCGGAAGCAATTTTCTGACTACAGTATAGTAAGTCTACATTGTCCCTTGAGTTATTATAATCAATTATTTGATTTAGACCTCTTTAATATCTATATATGTATAATAATCATCGATGACAACGTTTTTTTAGAGTTGGGGGGGGGGGTGATAGTAAAATATGTGCGATTCCAAATTTTTCTTTTACGCTTTGCAATAAACTTCGTGTTGTAATTCAAAACAAAATTTGTACAAGTCACTTGCAGACCTACTGCTCCTACCTACTCCGAATTATTCCATTCTTTTTTTTATCTCTACTGTAAGATAGCTTTTTTGTTTAAATTATTATTTCTAAAACATTGGAAGAGGAGTAAAAATAATTCACTTTGACAAAAATACACTACTATTTAAAAATGATTCTTGTTCATGTCCATTTATTATTTGTTCATAATTAAAAAGTAAAAGCAAAACTGAAGGCTTCAGAAAAAACCGTAACTGTCTAGCATTACTTCAAGAGAAGAGAGTTATGAACAGTAATCGATGGTTTGAATAATTATGTTTCTTAACTTGCATTAATTATTACCTCACAAAGTAAAAAGTGAACGAAAAGTAAAATATTTCAGAAAAAACTACAACACCTAGCATTTTTCTAGGAGAAGATAGTTCTAAACAATAAATAGTTGTTTAAACAATTGTTTTTGTCCAATTTCATTAGTTATTACCCCACTATAAGTACACAATGAACTAAAAGTTGAAAATTTCAGAAAAAACCGCACCTATCTAGTATTGATGTAGGAAAAGATAGTTATAAACAATTATAATTTGTTTAAGCAATCAGGTTTGTTAAACTGCATTAATTATTATCTCACTCTGAGTGAAAATTGGACAAAATGTTGAATATTTAAGAAAAAATAGCAACTTGCTAGCATTATCCAAAGAGACTATTATTAAAAATAATACTAAGTTATTCAAACAATTATGTTTGTTACCCTTTAATTAGTCATTACCTCATAGTGATTGAGAACTTAAAAAATTAGCGCCGAAAACCTGAAAAACCCAGGTTTTCACTTATGTGGTTTTCTGGCACCCTATAGAACAGACTTATGGTGGTGATATTAAAATAATAAGTTGTGATTCGTATTCTATGACTAATTTTGACGAGAAATGTTGAGTTTCAACTCAATTCACCTAATATTGACGATTCTGAATGAAATTTACAAAACGTCTTTTTTGCTAATGGGAAATACGTCATGGGCTTGCTGAAATTCTAAAAATAGCATTTCATTTATTGAAAAAAATGCATTTATTTTTTTGGGGATTCGAACCAATTTCCGGGCGATATGTATGAATTTTTAAACAAAAAATTTTGGACCACCCTAATGTACAGTATATTTATATAAGTACAACATGGCATGAATCGGAGAAAAGACCTTTATCCAAGAATTATGGGGTCGTAATTAAGTAATTTAGGGATTCGATCGTTCCCTCTCTCGAGTTTCCTCTTAATTCCATCATTTGTGGAATGGGACATGGAAGAATGGAAGAGGGCAGACAACACGTCAAATTGTTGACTAACAAAGAGGATGACATGAGAATACGACAGATAATTTCAAAGGAAGGTACTTCGATATCAAGATTGAGTTTAAGAAAACTTTTAATTCTTAATTATAACATATTCGAGGATTCGAGACTTTTAGAATGACGAAATATGCCCAGAATAAATTTTATAGGAAGATCAATTTCAGTTTAAACTGATTAAATATCCCCACAATCCACCTAACATCATTTTCATTTGTCCGCAATTCGTATGATCGAATAGCCATTTCTTATCATTTATACTTCTCGAAATTATTATTTGCATTAATTTCTATTCCAACTATTTTTGTTTTCAAATTAACATTTTGCATAATTTTTATTTTTAGACGAATTTCTTACTAACCGTTTTTAACAATTGTTATTAACAATTGATATGAATTGTTATTAATATTGACCATTTCTTATGTTTGGTACCGCTTGCTATCACTAGGGGTTGTTATAATCGTTGCTACCAGTTATCATTAACCTTAGAGTTTGTAATTAACAGTTGCTACTAATTTTTATTAATCGTTGATGGGGGTTGTAATGTACCGTTGTTATAAGTTGTTATTTTGCAACGCTAGAAATATTTATAGTCAGTTGCCAGAGGTTGTTTTTGTCAGTCAGAGCTTGTTTTTATCAGTTGTTAGGGGTTTTTATAAAAGTTATTATTAATTGTTTCTAACCGTGGATAAGGTTTGTTATTAATCGCTGCTAAGAATTTGTATCAGCCGATGCTAGAGGTTGTTATTATTCGTTTCTAGGGGTTATTATTGTCATTGGGTTTGTTATTAATCTCTGTTAGGGTTTTATTGTCATTTTTATTTTATATATTGTCAAAGAGTTTGTTGCTAATCTTTGCTAGGGTTTTTCCTTGTTGGTTGCTTGGGGTTGTTATAAACGTTGATGGGAGTAACTAATCGATGATTGGAGTTAATAACTGTTGACAGGAGTTATTAACTGTCGATAGGAATTATTATTGGCGGTTGTTAGTGCCCATTGATAGTGGCTGTAAATTCTTATTACTAATAATTTGTTGTTTGTACTTGATAGCGTTTGTTATTGTAACTTAGTCATTATAGTCATTACTGATTGCTACGGGTTGTCGTTGTTGAACAGTGCCTTTGCTAAGAGTTACTATTGATCATTGCTAAAATTGTGTCTGATGCTAGAGTTTGTTGCTGATGGTTACTAGCTGTTATTATTCATTGTTTTTATGAGTTGCTATTAACCGTAGTTAGTGGTTAGTTAATTGGCCTTTGCTAAGGGTTTTTATCGACTTTTATACTATTTTATACCATGTTATACGCGCACAGACAAAGCTACTATATTTTAAATTCTGAATAACATCAGGGCTATCATAAATAAAAAATCTTATTGTTGACTTCCGTTCCGCAACGAGCGTGGGATGGACGACAGTAGGGATGTTATGTTTGAGAAAACGATTATCTCCGTGGATGATCCCACAGGGCGTTTTTTGGATGTATCTTTGGATGTAGTAACGCGTTGTTCCCTATCTGCGTACCATATGGTATGGAGGAGTTAATATTTACGGTGACTACTACTTTCGTACGAAAGGGGTGAATTGAACGAAACGGGGTTTGTGGAATTGATCGCAACTTTCCGCACGATAACTCGCGATTCGAGCAGCACAGCTCTATTCTCGATTCCCTATTCTATTCTGAATTCTGAATTCTCTACTCTCTATTCACAGCTCTCTCACTGCGGCATGGCATCGCATTGCATCGGCAAAGTGTTCTCTCTGCTTGACCCCTGCGGCTCGGTAGGATTAAAGCTCGATGGAACAGAGCTTTTTCGAAAGCACGCGCCGAGTAAGCTCACAGATTCAAGTCGCGTTTACATCCGGTAGCGTGTTTTGAAATCCCCAGGGACGCGGTCATAGGTGTATCGTGCTGACGGATTTATGTGCAAAATAAAGTAAGCTCCGCACGCCCTACATCGAACGATATTCGATTTCTCGTTAGAACCAACCTTTCTCTACCCAAAACAAATTTATAACATTTTTACCCTTACAAAATCCATTTAATTAAATGAAAACTTACATTTCAATGGGAGGAGTCATTTGCCGGATGTTTTTACGATTTTCTTAGTAAGCTGTACTAGGGTCCCGATAACCATCAAAGGACTTTTTAAAGCAATTAAAAATGTTGTGCTACTTTTCTTTGATTACTATAACTTCAGAAAAAAGAAACATCAGCGGGAATTCATGCGACTGTGATATTCAGTTTTATGTAACTTTCTCAAAGATAAGTCGTAACAATAATATATTTCCTCTCGTGATAATTCGGTAGCGCGGATTTAATCATATTTCAAGATTTATTCAGAACCAGCCACACAACTTCAACAAAAGGATTACTAGAGCCACGATCCATCTTCATTACATTAACCATAAAGCGTTTGAAAGATGGAAATTCAGGTTCGCCATTTTGGGAATTAGATTTCCGTATTGCACTAATCAAATCCGATTAAGGCTTTTAGATTACGAATCCCTAGATACCATGAAGCAATTAAGGATGTCAATTATTAAAATATTTCTTGAATAATTTCCCTCTGCAAAAGACAGGCCTCGGACTCATTTGAGAAATTCAGAATAGTGTCAATAGTAGCACACATTATGGAAAATAGAAGGAAAACAGTGTCATCCAATTTCAAATATATTACTTTCAGGGCTTAACTATTTTTGAAATTTTTTCCAATTTTTTAAAATATCCAGAAATCTTTAAAATGTGTTAAAATTCTTTAAGAACCCCTTCAATCTGTTGAGACCCTCAAAGCTTTCTGTAAAACTCGTAAATATTTGTACATCCTCTGAAATCTTATAATTGCTTTTGAAATTCTATGAATCGTTTAAGTATGGTGAAATCCCTTCAAATTTCTTGAACTCTCTGAAAAACGTATAAATACCTAGAAGTCTTTTAAAATTTCATTTCAATCATTCTCTAAAGTTCTCTATAAATCTTTCAAATATCATTGATAACCTGGAAAAGTTTTCAAAATTCTTCGAAATTTTGTGGAATCCTACGCAGTTCTTTGAAACCCCATAAAATGTTTAAATCTCGTTAAGTTCAATGGATTTTTTTTTATTTCTAAACTCATTAAAATCTTTTAAAACCCCTTTAAATCTCTGAACTACGTAGAAATCCCTAAAACTCCCTTGAAATTTAATTTAATTTAAACTATTCCCTAAAGTTCTTTAGAAATCTTTTAAATATCATTGATATCCAGAATCGCTTTTTAAACTCCTTTGCAATTTTCCAAAATCCTATACAATTCTTTAGAGACCCCTAAAAATGTGTAAATCTAGTTAAATTCATTGGATTTTTTTTAATACTCCTGTGAAAAATATTGAAAACTGTAAACTTTTTTCATAATATTATAATTTTTTAAATCCCTTAGGCTTGTAAAATTCTTAGAAACCGTTGGAATCCCATGCAACCTCGTAAAATTTTTAATATCTTTAAAAATATTTAAACCTTTAAAATCTTCTGAGAACCCATCAAAACCCATGCAGTCCGTAGAAAACATTTTAAGCCAGCTAAAATTTCATTCAATTTTAATTACTCCCTAAAGTTCTCTAAAAATTCTTTGAAATTTCCTATAATCTCTTGAAATCCTTTGATATCTTTGATACACTTTTAAAATCCCTTGGAATTTTTAAAATCTTGAAATTACTTGGAATCTTGTTAAGTATCCCAAAATTTTTCAAATCCCTTCAAATCCATCGAAACTTTTAAGATCTTTATTCCTTGGAGATGAATTATCTTGAAATTTGTAATATCTCTTAAAATTTCTCCAAAAATTTAAAAAACTTTTACATCGATTAAAATCATTGTAAATCTTCAAAATCTTGAAATCATTTCAAATTTCAACTTTTGCGATGGCGGTTTGGTCTTATTTTAACCAATCTGCGAAGAAATTTACAAATAGATTTAGCGTTAAAGTGTAAAAATAATCGCATTAGCAAGCAATTTGAGAAATAGTAGCATTAGTGTCAATTTTTCAAAAAAATAGATCATTTGAAAAAAGTGACAAAAGTGTCAATAGTGTCGTGAGTCCAAGCCCTGAAATGAAAAAAGATTTTTTATCAAAATATTAGATAAAGAATGTAAACTTGTATCTCCCGAAAAATAATCTAACCTAATATCTCCATGAGAACATTTTTTAAAAACTTTTCCATTTTTAATTTTTTTTATAAGTGTAAATCAGAGGTTAAGACCATGTGATAGTAACCACAAAATAATTTTTCGACATATATTTTGCAACAACTCAGGTCCACACAAATTGAGATGAGGAGCTAAAAAATTGGGAAATTAAATACAACGAACTAATGAATGTTTACATACTCCAAAAATTTTTGAATTACAAAAAAGAAATTTTTTTGAAAAAATGTTTGAAACTTTTTTGGTTTTGCAGAAATTAAGGAGTATTGATTCAAAATTATTGTCTCCGATGCCATATAACATTATTTGTTCATGATCTACGATTTGTATTTATGTATATAACAAAATTCTTAAGTAGATACAGTAGACTACGGCCAGGCACCCAATTGTACCCGCTGAAAACTAACGTAACCCAAAATTCTCTCAAAATCGAGGAAATAGGGTGATTTTTCACTAAAATAGGGGAATAGTAGCGGCGTAAATTCTTTTGAATAAAATGTATGTAAATACCGCATATTGAATTCAATATGAAACACTTTTGATTCCTAAGATTTAAAGTGATTGTTTTACGAAAAAAGATGATTTTATCAAAATAGTTGACTTTTCAACCCACAAAGATACATTTTCTACCAAATGGGCGAAATTTTCAAAGAAAAATGAATAAATTTCAACCAAAAACAGTTTCATTTTTAAAGCCAAAAGATGACTTTTCTACCAAATGACGACTTTTCTAGCAAAATACAAATTTTAAACAAAATAGTTGAATCCTCGACCAAATAGATAATGTTTCAATAAAAAAAAAGATGAATTTTAAACCCAATTTTTGAAATTTCAACTAAAAAAGATTTTTTTAACCCAAAAATGAAATTTTTTAAATTTTCAGTTTAAAAAATTACTTTTAAACAAGAAAAATTTTAACCTGTTGAATTAATTCAAGAAAACCGATTTTTCTGCAAACCAGATGAATTTTCAACTAAAATTATCAATAAATTGTAGAATTTTTTTTAAAGGATTTAAACATTAAACCACGTAGATTATTTTTCAACAGAAAAATACGAATTTTCAAAAAAATAGTCGAATCCTCAACCAAAACGGATTAATTTTCAACCGAACAGTTGAATTTTCAACAAAGAAGTTCATGTTCAACCCAGAACGATGACTTTTCTAATATAAATGATGAATTTTTTACCAAAAGATAAATTTTTAACAAAATAGTTCAATCCTAAAACATGTACGTGAATTTTTTAACAATAAAGATGCATTTTAAACCAAATAGTTGAATTTTCCACTCAAAAATATTTTTTTTAACCTAAAATGGAACAGTCGACATTTACAGTTAAGAAAATTTATTTAAGAAAAAAAAAACAATTTTCAAACTGTTGAATTAAACAAAAAAAGACGAATTTTTAACAAAATACATGAATTGTCAGTCAAATTGTTGAATTTTCAACTAGAAGAGACCAAATTTTAATTAAAAATATCATGTTGAACAAAAACTGGAATAGTTACATTTTTAGTTTGAAAAATTCATTTTCAGTAACAAATAAAAAATCAACAGAACACTTAAATTTTCAAACCAAAGAGATGAATTTTCGAATAAAATCATAAATTTTTCACACAAAAAAATTGACTTTCAAGAAAAGAATTCAACCCAAAAGATGATTTTTTAACAAAGATAAATTAAAAAAAAATGAAATAGTTATATTTTTAACAATATAATTCAATTTTTCACCAAAATAGTAGAATTTTTACCCAAACTGAATGATATCTAAGTTCGTAACGTTACTTACAGTTACCCCCCCCCCCTCCTCCACCACCTCTCCAACGCCACCAATTCTTACCAATCGTAGATTTTGACGCGACCCCTCTCCCCTCAAATTAGTAACGTAGTTTATGGACGGACCCTATGTGACAGTTTTATAAATTAGCAATTGAAATTTGCAAATCGATGTGTTAAGAAATCAGGGGAATCATGAGGTAAGTCAAAACTTCAGACGATTTATTTGCACCAACTGACAGTTGAGTAATACTCCAACTTAGAAGGATATTACAAGCCATTAGTCCAAAAAGCGCCGAAATCAATACCACCGAACGTACCCCAACCTCAAACCCAAACCCAATCCCAACTCCCAACCCACTACCCGCCCCCACTTTCTCGCGGCGGGCGTTTATTTATTTCCGTGCGGTTCGTATGTACTGTTCCGTTGCAACGCTCGATTGCGAAACTGAGGGTGAATCTGCGATTCGTGGTTTGTTCGTAACCGATGCACGAGAACGTTTATAATCACGGCTCAAATGGTAGAAATGCAATAAAATCAAAGTGAACGCCCACAGCGCAGCGGACGACTCGAAACTTTCAATCGTGTGTTTATTCGCATCCGCTTCACGGGGTTGGAATAATAAGTACTTTATATTACTCAGGAATGATACATATTGCGTTTGAACTTCACACAATAAATACACGAGTCTTTTATTCATAACAAATGCATGATTTCAGCCCTTTTCAGATTGGAAAAACGCAAAGCGATAAGTGATCATAAATTACCGAAAATTTTGAAAATTTTCGGATACTGAATATCCTTGAATTTGCAAAACATTAAAAATTTTCTAAAGTTTTGGTGGTTCATAAATTTACCATTAGGCCATTTATTTTTTATTTACCATTAGGAAAAAAAGTTTTTAAAATTCCTCCATATGAGCAGAAATCATGCTTGTCTTACAAAAACGTCAGAAAGGATGCATTTGTCATAAATGATATCACATGTACCAAGGGGGAGGGAATGTCCATGATTCCTGTATTTTTTTCAGAACTCGTCGAACAAATGGATTTCTAACTGAAAAAGACGAATTTTCAACAAAATAGTTGAAATTTTCACCAAATAGTTTAATTTTCAAGTCAAAAAGACGAATTTTTTTGAAAACGAATTAATTTTCAACAAAAGAGTTCATTTTCAACCAAGAAAGATGAAAAAAAATATTTAAAAAAAATAAAAAAGTAAAAACACTTTTGAGATCAAAAGAGATCATGAAGTGAAACTTTCTTCGATCGTTTCTATATATTCAAAGTATGAGAGAAAACAAAGTTTTCCATATTTTTATTTCGGTCTTAGGGGCCTTCCATAAACCATGTGGCTTCTTTAGGGGGGTCGACGTAAAGCCACGTTGGTCTTCATGGGGGGAGAGGGTGGTCAGAGTCCGAGCTACGTGGTTTTACACTTTGGTGTTAAAAAAATAAAATTGTTGTCATTTAGGCCTTAAAATACTCGGGAGGAATCCCCAAAACGTATTCAGAAAGAAACTGGGATAGGCGAGCACTTTTCAGTATATCCCTCTATTCTATCCCAGTTTCTTTCTGAATACGTTTTGGGGATTCCTCCCGAGTATTTTAAGGCCTAAATGACAACAATTGTTGGGCCCCTTTTTAAGAAATCATCATTTTTAATTTTTTGGTGGGGTTAATAATTATATTTTTGTGAAAATCATTGCAAATTAAATGTTAATTGGTACAAATCATTTAAGTTGGCATCCAAAATAAGCCTCTACTAGTTAAACATAAAGTAAAATTCAGAAGGCTTTAAAATTTTGTGAAACAGATGAAAAAAGGCCGTTTTTTATCATTTTTCCTTTTCACTGCATCACACGCGTGAATAGATCTAGCGATTGTTAAAAATGTCACAAACAGAAACTGTTGACGTACTTGACGAATTCTGCTCTGACCACAAACCGGTACTCCTCAGATCTACCAATAACATACTTAACTCCAATAACCAATAACATACTTACTCCAGCAAGCAAATCGCCCTCTACCACTTAACTATAAGAAAGCTGACTGGAGCAGCTTCAAAACAGACATCAACAAAAACTTGCAAATAAATAATAGACTGGAAACTACACACGATATTGACGACAGCGTAGAAACACTTACAAAAATAGTACACAGAGCGATAGAGACTCACGTACCCAAAATTAATATCACTTTTTTTTTTTTTTTTTTTTAAGAATTCATTTATTGATCATCAATACATTGTTTACAAAAAATATACATTTATGCAAGTTTTGGTAGGTAATATTCATAATTTAGGTATCTTATTCAAGAATAGAACACGGCCTATGAGATATATTTGTATTTTTGTTTTTGATAATATAGATTGTCGCAGCTTTCACGAGCAATAATTTTATGAGTTGAGGGTAAAAATGTTGGCAAAAACCCATGAGATTGATGTTTTTGGCTTACAACGAGATAACATTAGAATATAAATACAAGATTATAACTAGAGATGCTGAGGAATGGCATTTACTTGTCGAACAATATGTGGTAAGGCATTTTGTACTTTAATTTGAATGGAGTTTCCTTCCTAGTGAGTATTTTGGCATCCTGCAATTTAGGAATGCCATCTATTTGAGTGTCATAGAATTTTCTCGTTCGCTCGTATATTTCTTTTTCAATAAGTGGAATATTAAGTTTTTTATGGATATCAATATTTCTATCCCTAGGTTTTGCATCAGTTATGCCAAGGAATTTTTAAAACCTCTTTCTTTCATTGCTTTATCAAAACGTTCATACCAACAACGGGATGATTGTTTTAAACCATACAAGGATTTGTTTAGTTTACAAACTTGACCATTTCCTACCTCAATGCCTTATGGAATTCGCATGTAAATTTCTTCATGCGACTGACCTCTCGTCAAATTCACTACTTCTTGTCTTTAAATGGATATAAGTGGTAGAACGTAACACTTTTAAATGGCACAGTCTGGGATTTTTATTATGCCACAGTTCATATGGGGTTTTCGAACTTTCAACAGCTTTAGTTGGTGTTGAATTTATTAAATAAGTTGCTGTTAGAACAGCCTCACCCCAAAACTGTTTATCTAAGTCTGCACCGTTAATCATTGCGCGTGCTTTCTCAGTAATTATTCGATTCATGCGTTTAGCTAACCCGTTTTGTTGAGGAGTTCAAGGTACAGTAAAATGGAACATTATCCCTTTTTTCTGAGCAAAACTCTTTGAAGCCATTATTAACATATTCACGTCCATTGTCGCAATACAGATTAACAATTTTTAAATTAAAATGTAATTCACTCTTTGCCACAAAATCTTTAAATGCATTTGAAACATCTGATTTAAAAACCAATAAATATGTGACTCTGTACTGAGTGAAATCATCAATAAAAGTTAAAAAATAATTTGTATTGTCAGTCGTGGGCGGTGTAATTGGCCCACAAACATCTGCATGGGCAATGAACAGTGGTCTTGTAACATGATCTGTATTTTTTGTTTTATTAAAAGAAAATCGCGTTTGCTTACCAAAAATACAGGGTTCGCAAATAGTTTAAAATTATTAGCTTTGCTAATATTTATATGACTCTCCTTTCTAATATTCTTATTTATTTTGAATAATACACTGCATCCGGGGCGTAGAGCACGTCTTCCAAAATTCCTGTTTTTCCCAGATTTGTTGTCACTATAACGGTTCCACACTTAACTATCAGCATTAGCAACATTTGTTTGTACTGTTGTCAAATTCCGTGAGCGGTTCTGTTGTTGAATAATTTGTTTATAATAAAAACAGTCCGTTTTCTTATGGTTGTTACGTCCACAATGATCACACTTTATTTTTAAAAATTTGAATTGAGATTTATCGTTCTTCTTTTGTGAAATAATATTTGATTGAGGTTGCTTCTTAAAACCTTTCTCCCGTGGTCTCCACTTCTTTTGTGGCGTTTTGGTTGCTTTTGTCTCTGATGTTGAGGGATTTTCACTTCATGGTCCAATAGTCGAGTTTTTACAAAAATAAGGGTTAAATTATCATCACCCAAAGTTTCAAGTGCAGTCGCGATGCCATCATGAGTATTAGACAAAGTCATTAACAAGTGGGAGATTTCATCCATTCTATCAAGTGAAGCTCCTGCTGCTATCAAATCAGAGATGATTGAATCAAATTTATTCAAATGTTGTAACAGTGTTACTTCGCCCTGCAATTTTAAACTCAAAAGTTGTTTACGTAAAGCCAATTGCGTTGCCACACTGCGTCTTTCATAGATTGCATCTAAATTGCTAAAAATATCTTTTGCTGTTGTAATGTCCTCAAAAAAACTCAAAAATGAGTCACTCAAATATTCCACAATTACACCTTTGGCCGTAGAATCCTTTTTACGCCACTGAGCCGTAATCTCAGTCGGAGTTTCTTGATCCACAATATATCGAACACCAAGTTCATCAGGTAACGATTTCACACGAAATTTCCACACTGAATATTTTTCACCATCGAACGGTTGTATATTTCGCTTTGCCAATTTGTTCTTCATTTTCACGTCCACTCAAATGTTACACAAGTTAACAAAAAAAAAACAAGAAGCCACATAAAAAAAAACTTGCACAAAGAACTTCACATGAAACCACGCCGCATTTGTGCGAGTTTTTATTCCGTATTTTTTGCTTTGCGAATTTTTAATTTTTTTGCGATAACCTGGGCCCATAAACTATTAGTGTAAGGGCTTGTGATAAAATAATTAAACAAATGCAACTCTTTGTGTGTCAATATTTTTGGGACGCGCCGTATTCTAATAATAGTTACCTTGCAATAGTACCAACTAATAGCTCGAAATTAGTTTTTCGTCTTATTTTTTATTTTTATTTTTTTTTAATTAAATGCGATACTGATCAAGTTTTTAGTATCTTCTGAAAAATTTGGGTTTTGTTTGTCATTTTTACTGTTCAAAATTAAAGAATTTCCAATTGCAAATCTATAAGAACTGAATAAATTCAAAAAATTTAATCTTCTAATTAAATAAATGTTAATTCCAAAAATTGAACTATTCAAATAAGGGTATTCAAAATTGCATCGTTTTATATTGCACACAGTGAATAATAAAGAATCTTCAGTTACAAATATTTGAAATTGAAGGAGTTTGAATTGCAAATCGTTAAAATTCAGGAATTGTCCAATTGAAGAAATATTCTTTTTATGGATAACCCAATAAAATTCTGTTGAAAAGTATTCTAAAAGTAATTATAAAAAAAAATTATTCTTTCCAACTCAATAAAAACATTACCAGCATAAAATGTACTGCGAATTTAACAAAAATTAAAAAAAAAAAATTTTCTCATTTCAAGCTTGATACAAATGTTGAGAATACAATACTTCCCATCCTTCGACTCAATAAAAATTTAAAACCAAGAAAGTTCCTCTTGCAATTGGGGAGAAAATGAAACACCAACATTAATTTAATTTATTTCAATTTTGGTCGTTTCAAATCAATAATTTTCAATTGTTATTTAACGTTACAATAAAAATTGTAACGTTCAAAGCTTGAATGTTGCACTCTGAAACTTTCATCATTCAAGGCTTCCTATTTCAAACAATTGAATATTTTAGACTGAAACAATATTTAAATAGGATTTAAAATTGAATAAAAGCGTTTAATTGTGAATATATTAATTTAAAATTATTTTCGCAATGAAAATAGTTCATGAAGTTTTAATCAGACATATCAATTTGCTTAATTATTAAGGTTTTCGTAAGCCTATGGCCTAATGTTTCTGTTTGGTGAATTAAAAAAACTAATATTATTTTTAACATTATATTGAAAAACACACCTACATCCTATATTTCGTTTCATTTTGTCTCTGTCGTTTTATTGCTTTGAAAGAAACATCTCTATATCGTCCCAAGCGCCCTAGACGCAGTCAACCTTGTTTGGTCAACGGATCATCATATTAATTAAAAATTTTTTTTCTTGATGGAAAATGAACTACTTAGTTGAAAATTCACATTCTGAGCCAAGCGACACGAGATACTTAAAAATGTTATGAAGAAAGATTATTCATCTAAAAAAGCTCTGAAATTGTGGTTGATACTATTTTTTGACAAGACGCATATGTGTAAAAAAAATATAAAAAGGAAAATTCTTTAATTATCTAAAAACAAATGGTTTCCGTACATGTCTTAGGGTTATTCCGACAAAATAATAACAATGAATTAACTTGTATACTTTATTTTGCAATATCTGAATGAGCAGACCCGGTCCAAAGTACAGAAATTATCAATACAAGCCGAAGGATCTTTAACGAAAAGGAATTTTGTCTGATAAAATTACAATTGTCAATATTTTGACCTTTACGTTTAAAGTTATATGCATAGACGTAGGAGAAACACATATTTTTAAATTTAATTATTGGTGTGAAGAATTGCGATTCACACACGTTCAACTCTGAAACTCTTTGGGACTGTATTATGGCCGCCTAAGGGAGTGTCCGCGATTTCTTCTGGAGTCAATGCATCAACCGCGCCTGTGTAAATGTTTATTTTCACTCGTTTTTGCGTCCACCTAAAAGGTGTATATATTCCACGAAGAATCTTGTGCTTGTTGTTTTCATCCAATATTGCATATACGTCACCATTAGACGTTGATAATACAATTTGTTTTTCGGTTGGCATGGGATTACGGCCACCATTCATCATTCTTAATTCAATTCCTGGTTTCGCGGGAGGAAAAGCGTATCTTCAAAGTTCAAATATCCGATTTGGATTCTTGTGGGGAATAAGTCGAACAAGTCCAAGTTCTTAAAGATTGAATCCCAATACGTTAGAAAAAGTCTGCCTGGCAGGAGGAGACCTAGACCTGGAACGCAGAGAAGGCTCCGCAGAAGAAGGCGACGCCAGAGAAGGATGAGGTCTGGCTGGAGGAAGAGTTGTTCTAGGAGATTGTCTGTCAAAAGAAGAGAAAGAAGGTCCACAACGAGGAAAACCAGGAATAGAATTTCCACTCGGCAAACACTCAAACTGCGAACTCAACTCTGCAATAAGAAGTAGAGAGTCATAAGGGAACATACCATCTCACACGCGGCGAGTCTCTCTGCGGCATGTCAATCTAGCGGATTCTCTCCCTCATGGCAATTTCTCTCATTGAAATCGATATTTTTGCGGCATGTCACATCGCACCCCTGTGACTGGGCAAAAAAATAATGTTGGTCAAACCCCTACCCCTTTTCCAACGTCGCGTGGGAGGGGGTGGGAAGGCACCCCTGTGACGGGCCATCCCTTTCCACTAGTGAGAGATGCCGCTAGGTAGAGATGCCGCAGTTGTCCGCAGTTGTGACATGCCGCAGAGAGACTTGCCGCATGTGACATGATATGGATCCGAGTCATAAGCAAAACTTGAGGTTTTCAATGAAAAAAATTTTAATCATGCAAGTTTTAAGTTTATCATTAGAAATGATGTGTCTTTCTTGATTCAATGATTCAATTTGATTGATTTCGAATTGAAAACTCAACTTTCGATCTTCAGAAATTCGGACGGTTAATTTTCGAAATTGAAGTGGTTTTGATTCTGAAAATTTGAAATTAAAATTTATGCAAGTTTTAGGTTTTAAAATAAATGATTCTGTAGTTTTCATGACTCATATCGGAAACTTCAATTTGGAAGATTTCCAATCGATAACTTGATTCTTGACCTTCAAAATCATCCAGATATAAGACTTTTAGTTCATACGTTTTCAATTGTGATTATATTTAAATTCTAGTTCTTGCATTTTGGAATAAAAAGCGCAATTTTTGATGATTTACATTCAAAATTCCTTCTATTCAGCAAATTGAGAAATAAAAACTAAAAATCTTATTACACTATGAAATCTCAAATTAACTCAATTATTTATTTAATTGCTTCTAATTCCTGCTGGAACAAAACCTTATATTTATATAAAAGTTAAAGATTAGTGTAACCAATAAATTGTACTGTGACCAAGAATATTAATTTTCTATCAAATTGGTTTACTTAAAAAAAAAAACAATTTTCAGAAAAATACTTGAATTTCAAAGCAAAAAAAAAGTCTCTGAAAAATGAGTTCAACTTCTAGCCAAGAAGTTGAATTTTTTACCAAAAAAAATTTTACTTCTCAAGTAAAAAGCTCGATTGTCCCTTCCAACAACTTGAACAGGTCAACTCTAGGGTTGCGGCCAAAGACAGGAGGAGCCTGTTGGGACAGAGGAAGTTCGAGTGCAGACATTATTGACTGCTTCCGGCCTAACCATTACCCAGATTAACTTGCATCACAGCGAAGGGGCCTCTGCGGTTCTGTAGAAGGGCATAGCTGCGAAGCACAAATGTATCTCGCTAATCCAAGAACCTTGGTTTGTTTGAAATACCATAAGATGATTAGGGAGAGCTGGTTTTTGTTACAAAGAGCCCGAGGCGGTCAAACCAAATGCCTGCATGCTTGCGCAGGGAGTCAACGTTCTCCTGCTGCTAGAGCTATGTTCGAGAGATCTGATGGTGATAGCCACATATCTTGAAGAAATAGGGAAGCTTGTCAAGAGATCGGCCTACTTTCCATATGATAGCGATACCAACCCACCAGCGGAGGTACGGACACTGGTGAAATACTGCAAGGTACGGGGTCTTCCTCTTCTGCTGGGATGCGATTCTTACTCCCATCATACTTTGTAGGACAGCACGGACAGCAACTCTAGAGGTAATGATCTATTGGAATACCTCATGACTACTGAATCATATATTCCTAACACGTGGAATACCCCGACATTTCATAGCTCGGTCAGAGAGGAAGTCATCGATATCACTCTCTGTACCCATAGTTTCAGAGACAATGTCAAGAAGAGGAGAGTCTTAGCTGAACCCACTCTCTCAGATCACTCACAGATAGAGTTCGAGGTAATATCCATCGTAATCGTGGGCCCTGAGTTGTCCAGCAATCCAAGAAGAACGGACTGGGATCAGTTTTCTACGCAAATGAAGAGTGCACTTTCGGAGGTGACCAGGTCAGTTAGAAACCTGGAAACCCCGGAGATGTCAGTCAAGATTTTCACGGAGGCCACGAAATCTACTTATGGAAGTAATTGTCGACCCAACTAGGTCCGAAACGGCGGCTAGATCACGAGATTGTTACCCCCTCCGGGGTCAGGTGGGCCCTGAAGTATTTTAGTCCTTACATGTCTCCCGGTCCAGATGGCATATATCCGGTCTTCTTATAGAAGGCTGCAGAGATCATCATAGGGCCGGTCGTGAGACTTGCTGGGGCTAGTGTGACGCTAGGATATGTTCAAATAACGTGGAGAGGAACGAGAGTAGTCTTCATTCTCATGGCAGGCAGGACGGTTATACTTCACCCAAGGATTTCCGTCCCATTAGCCTCACATTTTTCCTCCTAAAAATAGTGGAAAGAATTGTGGATAGGTATATCCGCGACAAGGTCTTATTAATCAGGCAACTTCACGAGCAGCAACATTCCTATAGGACTGGTCACTCGACCGAGACGGACATAAGCAAAGCAGTGAACCCAATCGAAGGACAACTGAAGCAGAAAGGCCTCGCGATTTGAATTTGAACCTTTATGGATATCGAAGGAGCCTTTAACTACACTTCTAGAGAGGTGATCTGGTGGGCCACGATTGCACATGATGTGCCTTTTGCAGTCGTGGAATGGACCTGCCACATCTTGGCCAACAGGAACCTAACAACGACTAAGGTAGATACCACTCCATGCGAAACGGTTGACTCGGGATGTCCGAAGGGGGCGTTATATCCCCTACTATAGTGCATTTTAGTGGATGAACTGCTGTATCTGCTCACGAGTCAGGGGTACCACGTCATAGGCTACGCGGACGATATACTGGTAATTATTCGCGGCCAGCATCTGGTTGCGCTCTTCGGAGTAATGCAGCAAGCACTGGGGGTAGTGTATTTTTGGTGCAAGAAGACTCAACCATTGGTCAATGCAAGTAATGAAGAACGTGGTTGTATTCACCAGGGGGTATATGGGAAGAACCACGAGTACACTGAAATTGAGAGGACAACAGTTGGAAATAAAAGAACGAGCTAAATATCTAGAGTCATCCTAGATAAGAAGCTGTTATGGAACGAGCACCTGGGAAACAAGTGCAAAAAGTAAGTAGCAACTCTATGGCTCTGTGGGAGAGCCATAGGGAAAAGCTGGGGCTTAAAGCCGGAGATTCTTATGTGAATCTACATAACGATCCTGCGACCCAGGCTCACCTGTGCGGCGGTGGTCTGGTGGAGCATCGTCGAACTGTTCACTGTGAAGTCTCGACTGGAAAGAATCAGGGGATTGATTCTAAGAGGCGTCACAGGTGCTTCAAAGTCGACACCCACGATGGCATCGGGGGCACTAAAAGGGTTGAACCCCCTCCATCTCATCATCAAGGCCGTGGATGCGAAGGCGGCCTGGAGATAAAATATGGTGAACGGTGCAAAGATCTCGACAGCAGCGCCAAACCCAACCAACATCGCGAGTAGGCCGACCTTGAGCATGCTCAGGGACAAGACGCCCACTCGCTATCTCTTCGACAAAAAGTACCTTGTTAGCCTATCCACGAAGGAGGAATGGGTTGATGGCAAGGCACATCAAAAATTGTAAAATTAAAAACTATGCAATTGAAAACAATGATTTAAAACTAAAATAATCGTTTTTTTTAAACTGAAATGGTAACAAAAAAGAAAAAAGCGAAATAATTAAAAAATTTAAAATCTCCCGTTTTTGTGTTTTTTAATATTTCATAATTAGAAACATATTTTTGAAATGTCTTTGAATTACAAACATTTTTTAAAATGATAAAATAAGTGATGAAAGAATTAAAGAAATCGTTGTAGATAATAAAGCTGATAACTCCCAATTTTTCATGATAGATTGACAGAAAATGTTCCAATGGAAAGAATCATTCAAAATAATTACCAATCCAAAAATAAATAAATACATTACAAAGCTGAAATTTTTCGAATTAGAAACATTTTAACTACATGGAGTACTTCTTTTTTCTTCTTTCCCTTTTATATTTTTTTAGAAAACATCCCCGGTGTTGTTGCATGTTTCAAATTGGGAATTTTTTTGCTTGTTAATGATTTTTCCACTTATGCGTAGTTAATTATTTTCAATGTTTCTTATCATTTTAAATAAAAGATTTTTCAAAAGTATGTTTTCATTCATTTAATTTTGAAGCACACGAAGACCAGGAGTTTTTTCAAATTTTGAAATTTTTTAGTAAACTTTAATTAGTAAACGATAATTACCCAAATATGTACTGTGTGATCTCTATTGTTCATTTACGTAGGGTCGTGTAAAGTTGCTTCGCACTGATTAAATCGCGAAAATTCTGCTTAGCGTGAAGCTTAAAAGAAATTTACTTGAAATTATAGATATATTATAATGTTATATTCACCAGTGCAATTGAGGATCACCGTCAGGGATAAGAGACCAGAGTATAATCAATCCTCATCTTTTCTAATCAGAGGGAAAACTGAATATTTTATTCATGTATAATTTGATAGACAGTGTTACTAATGAATGTTCTAGTGCTCCACTAGATGATATAATGGATACTAAAGTTGTTATCTTTTGCTTTAAAGACATTAGGTTTGTCCTTCCGCGATATTCAAATTTGATACGAGTCAGTTTCAAGGAAAAAAATCTGGTTTTAAGTGGATAGTCAGATTCACTATTTCACAATGCAAATTTGAAGTTTTCTTGTTCATATTGCATCACTGCTCCAAACTGTAGAAAGAAATATCATAAGGACGCCGATTTATAAATAATTAGAAACAAACGAAGAAAATAGCGAATAACATCTACTCCATACTTCGATAATTATTTTTTTACATAATTTTCAGAATAAAACAATATTTTGAGGAATTATAAAACAATAATTGGTTCAAAGAGTAATTTATTTTTGTTTAAATTCATTTTTGAGCCTAAAGATTTATTTTGTAATACAGAAATTAGCGTAGGTTGGGTGTCGAGCATTTTCCTATAAATTAATATGGTTAAAAGAAACGAAATTGTCGGAATACCAACATATTTTGACGAATTATAAAAGAAAAATAATTGGTTTGAAGAGAAATTTGTTCACTCCGAACGTAAATATTGTATGAAGGTTAAAAGAGATAGTTATTCTGAAATTAATTTTTCTCTTACGCTGTTTTTATTATGGAATTTTCCGATGATAATATTTCTTATCTATTATAACATTACAAAAATAATAGTATATTGTGTCCTTGGTGCACACGATATTTTACAAAACGAAGGTATGATTGACAAGATTATCATAGTACAGAACTAGATTGCCTACATCTTTGTCCATACTAGGTTTCTTGTATAAAGAAGATTTCAAAAATCTAATAAACATTGCGGTGAAAGGATTTCTTTTTGAAATAGCATGTTTTGATAAAATAATTTTAACAAAATGTAATAGAATTGAATATCTTTTAATCAAACATTCATGATAAGAATTTAATTTTGGACGTTCAGAAGTCACCATGAATTAAGGAAAAATATAATTTCCTTGTATGAGATAAATATCATTATGAGCCTCCACTTGCCCCCACCCGTTACTTCAGAATGGGCGATAATAAATAAATATATATATATTATAATTTTTTTCGGGGTTTTAGCGAAAAAATGTCTGTCATACCACTATGATATAGCGATCTTTAATTTTTATTTTTCAGGCAAGAAGAATATTTTTTACATGCACACGTCTGAGAAAAAATGACCCTTATGTTGGTTTTCTATTTCTGTGCTGCCACACTCTAAATGATGTTCAATGAATTAGTTAGGTGAACAATCGTTGCCTCCTAAATAAAGGGAGATGATCATAAAGTAAAATAATATTTCAAAATTAAAAAATTGATTTCGTAAATAATTTTTCAACTCTCACATTCAAATAATACAAACCATATTTGTAAACATGTCGTTTAAAAAAATGTTAATCATTTTATAGTAATATAAATTACTATTATTTATTCTACTATTTATAATTGATCACATCACGCTTTCAAGAAGTCAAATTTAATAACCTAAATACGAAATTATTATTTTAACCAAATTCGTCACCGAAAAGCTGTGTGTAGAATTGTGGATTACACAAGCTCTACCCTAAAACTCTTTGTGATTGAATCATGCCTGCATAACGGGGTTTCCGCAGATTCTTGTGGGGTCAATGTATAAACTGCGCCAGTGTACATGTTTATTTTCGCCCGCTTTTGCCCTCCCCTAAAAGGTGTATATATTCCACGAAAACTCGTTTCCTTATTTGTTTTTTTCAATATTGCATAGACGTCCCCATTTGACGTTGATAATACAATTTGTTCTTCGGTTGGCATGGGCTTGGCGATATGAATTGTCTTTCGCAATTCAATTGCTGGATTGTCGGGAGGAAAGGTGTATGTTCGAAGTTCGTACGTCCGGTTTGGATTGTTGTGGGGAATAAGACGAACAAATCGAAGTTCTTTAAACGTAAATCCTAGTATGCGAGGAAAATTTTGTCTGATAGAAGACCTGGACCTTAAACGAAGAGGTGGCTCCGCAGAAGGAGATGACCCCGCAGATGCTTGAGGTCTGACAAAAGGAATAGCTCTTTCTGGAGAATGTGTTCTGGTAGAAGAAAAAGTCCTTCCTGGAGAATGAGGTCTGGCAAGAGGAATTGTCCTTTCTGGCGAATTCAGTTCAGGAAAATAAGAAGGTCTGCAACGGGGAACACCGGGAATAGGTTCGCCATTAGGCAAGCACTCGAATTGTGAACTCAACTCTGAAACAAAAAGTATAGGATAACGATTTTCTTCAAGTACAAAATTGTATTTTGGTATATCATGTTTTGTGAATATGGTTTTAATTGTTACTTTAGTCTTAACATATTTTTGAACTGTTTGCAACCTTTTTATCCGATTCTTGCATGTCATAAAGAAAACGACGGTAGCTTATTTTAACAAAAAAATTATGGCCAAATAAGGACGGGACCTTATTTCGCCCGTAGGAATATATGCCGGAAGTGGTGACGTTCAAAATAAGGAGAGTAGCATATTTATTATTATAAAGTAGAATATAATGAACAAATTATTCATTAAAAATGCAATTATAATTGCAAAAGTGAAACATGTGAGGTGAGTTAACTTCAAAATCTCAAAGACAGGACCCCGAGGTGTTTCTGACCACCGTTGTTAGGTGGCACAAAAATCAAATGTGCGAAATTTAAATTTCATTATGCGTTTCTATTATCGCTAGGAATGAAACATGTCAATTTTAAGAAAAGGAAAATAAATTGTCAGGCCTGAATCCATCTTAGATCATGTTTTCTCAGAATTTTCTTAAAATAAATATGAGTACACATATACTTGTCTACAGCATATTTTGTCGCCGAGAGATTGTACGATTTGAAGTTCATCTCTGGCCTCTGGAAGAAAAAGTTTTCTATGATTTTTACAATTGAAACAATATTAACATTCAAGTCTTATGAAGGAAGGAAGTTTACAACGTACAAAAAATAATTATTTTAACAACAGTTTTTGTAATAAAATTTTTTTCTGACTCTCGCTTCTCACCAATGTTTTAAAAGTTGTTGAATTTTAAATAATCATGGCTTATCTTTTCGAAAGAGACATTCCCTAGAAAATTTACTTTCAAAATTGTACAAAGTAAAGATGTAGAGAATGTTTTAGCTGAAAAAATAAGCTGAAAATTAAACCATTTTTTTCAATTGGTTTTTGGGTAACATAACCTTAATAACCTAACAATTCACAGAAAGCTATTGCGCATGTGCCTATACAATAGTATCGATACTTTGGTATCGATTCTTTTTGGACCGATTTTTGAAGTTGGATTGAATCGACAGTATTTAAAGTATCCATCATCAAGGATCGATACTTTTTCTCAGGATCTCTCATCACTATTCTGTTCTTTCATCATTTAGGACAATATTGCATAATGTTTTCGTAGCCCTTCCTTTAAACACCATAATTTTTGTTTTATTTACATTAATTTTGAGGTACATGTTCTTCATACTTGCATTCAGTTTCCGCAACATTCTTTCTAAGTCTTCGATTGACTCTGCCATAACAAATGTATCAACCGCAAACGCTAACCCACGTACCCTCCCTGTCCGAAATTCATACCTCCCCTGCAAAAAACATCAGATTAAAAAGTATTACTTCGCATTCACACGATGTTTTCTGAAAATCTGCTTTCCGACAACCTCACATTCAAAGTTTCTAAAGGCCGATAAAGCCTTAAAAAAATAAACTTTCCTTTTAATCTAAAATAAAAAAAGTTTTTTTTGTGAATAATTTTTTTTTTGCTTTTTTCATAATTATAAAAATTGAGGACCAGAGCCGCGTTTCTTAGTGCTTCTTATTTATTATCCCAAATTTTCAATTTAAAAATTTTGAACAATTTCCAAAATAATTTCAAGAAATTTAAAAGAAAATGTAGGTTTTTGAAGACTTCGAAAAAAGGAGCTTTTTAAGAGTTTCGAAAGCTTTCAAGACAATAAAAACTTTTTCTTGTAAAGAATCATGGAAAAACTGTATATTATTTTTTATTTAAAAATATTAATTTCAAGGGAAAATTGAAAAAGAGTTTTAAAAATTTCAAAAGTCTTCCAACATTGGTAAAAAAATATTTGGAAGATATTAAAGCAATTTTAATTTTGCTAGATTTAAAAAAAATTATTTTTGAAAAGATTTCAGAAATAATTTATAACTTTAAACAATTTCAAGAAAATTGAGAAAAAAATGATGAATTTTCAAAATTTAAAAAAAAGGTTTCTTAAACTTTTGAAGGGTTCCAAGAGAATAAAAAATCTTCTTAAAATTCGTGGGAAGATTGAAATGTTTTATTTGGTAAATTAATTTTCAGAAAACATTTAAAAAGATTTCATGAGATTGCGAAAACTGACGAACAATAATCTGGAAGAAAATGTTTTCATTTTGCAGGATATAAAATGTTTTTCTAAAATTTCGACAAATAATGTAGAAAATTTAAAAGAAAAATTTTTCAATTTTGCAAGCCTACAAAACTTTAGAAAAAATTTGTGTTAGCTATGAAAATTTTAAAAAGTTTTGCAAAGATTTCATAAAGTTTAAAACAGAATCTATGTTTAAAGATTTCGAAGAAAACATTTTCTAAAGATTCATACGAAATTTAAAGTGTTTTTTTTTTCATTTTCAAATATTATTTTAATAGAATAATCGAAAAGATATCCAAAATTATGTTCAAAAATTTGAAAGATTGTTGGGGAATTTTTTTTATTTTGCAGGATTTTAAATGATTTTCTAAAATTTCAAAAAAGACGGAAGAGTTTTTGCACGATTATCAAATTGAAAAAAAATCTAGTTTATTCAAGAAATATAAAGAAATTTTGAAAAGGTTAAAAAATAATTAAGAAGATTTCAAAGAATTTAAAACGATTTCAAAAAATTTAGAACGGAATGTGGATTATGAAACATTCGAAAAAAGTAGGGTTTTAAGAATTTTGAAAGGTTTCAAGAGAATAACCAAGTTATTTTAAGATTCCTGGCAAATTTTAAATGATTTTTTATTTTTATAAATTAATTTTAAGATAAAATTGAACAAGATTTCAAAATATTTCAAAAGATTTTCAAAATTGCCGAAAAATAATCTGGATGATCTTGAAGCATTTTTTTTAATTTAATGAAAAAAGGTTTTTAAGAATTTTGAAAGATTTCAAGAGAATAAAAAAGTTATGCTAAGATTTCTGGGAAAATTTAAATGATATGTAATTTTGAAAAATTAATTTTAAGATGAAATTGAAAAAGAATTTGGAAGATTTAAAAGCAATTTTTTCATTTTTAGCAGCATTTAAACAAATATTTTAACTTGAAACAATTCCAAGAAATTAAAAACAAAATGTAGATCTTTCAAGTTTCGAAAAAACAGGAACTTTTTAAGAGTTTTGAAAGGTTTCAAGAAAATAAAAAAAAATTTCTTTAAAGATTTCTGAGAAAATTAAAATGATTTTTCATTTTGAAAAATTAATCTTGAAATAAAATTGAAAATTGTTTCAAATTATTGATAACGAAACAGAATAAATTATTTTCTAGCTTTAGAAATATATATATATATAAATTTGTATAGTTTAGTCGAGTTAAGGGTTAATTTCAATTTGTCAATAATCATTATAAATGTTAATAAAAATAAAATTCAATTGAAATTTACTTTTTTCAAAGTTTACAATATTTACATGTTTGTCAATACTAAAAATGTAATGTTCACTTTTTAGAACTATTATTGGTACTCTGTGAAAAGCGTATTCGTATTTAATCATCAAAATAATTTTTTCTTTATTTTCCATTATTACTTATTAATTTATTGGTTCTTTAATATGCTACAAATATTTTCTTAAGATAAATATATGCAAAAAACTTATTTGAACAATAAAAATAAATTAAATTTGTATTTTCCCACTGCATTTGAATAATTGTCGGCCTAAAATTACAGCCAGCGCTGTAACTATACCTACTGAAGGAATTGGTAATGCTATTGCGAATTTGTATGTTATAAACAATTTTTATTTATTTTGAATTTATGCACAACAAAAGGCACATAAATATTCCTTAGAATTAAGTCGAGTCTGGTGATTCTGCAGTAGGTTTGCCAATTTCTGCACACCCCGAAAGGGAAACGGCTTAATGATATAATAATAATAATAATAATAATAATAATAATCAGCCTCGAAGATGTATGATTTTTCTGAAAATACATTTTACTTAACCTAACTTTTTTTAAGGACACTTTCCTAGTTCCCTTAAAACTATTCACTTATTCTCTATTATTAAACCAAAACTTATCCATTTTTAAAGAAAAATTATTTTAAAAAAAAATAATATCAGTGCCCAAAATCATTTAACTTGCAATAAAATGAAGTAGAATCCACTCGTCATAGCACCGGTTGAAGCTGCCATAAGAGTCTAATGTATTTTACTATTTTTGCTTACACGATTTTCAGCGCCATCTCTTGTCTCCGAGAACAAACTAGTCCCACATAACCGCGAAATTTGAATGTCATAGGATTTTCAAAAGTAAAATGAGTTGAATACTTTCTATAAATAATACAAAAACGATTACAAGTATTAAATAATTCTTTTATTGCACAAAGTACATTAAATTATCGTTTTAAAAAGTTAAAAAAAAAGATTAACGCATTGTTTTAAAAAGTTTTTAAAATAGCAAATGTCTGTAATGTTTGAATTTTGAATATTGTATTGTTTATACACAATTATTATTATTATATCAATATAAACCTTTAAAATTGATAATAAAAATATCTTGTAAGTTTGATGCTTGCTAAATAACTTTTGTGTCCCCAAAAGATTCCGCGATTTCAAATATTTCAAGTGTAGAACCCTGGCGAAAGTGTCGGATAGGAATTCATTCCGAATCATTCCGAATCAATCCGAATGAATCCGAACTCGGATTAACCCTAACCGATTTTCACTCCGAATTGTTTGGGTGAATCCTAGTTCGGATTGATTCGGATTGGAAATTTGGTTCGGATTAATTCGGATTGAAAGTTCAGATTGGTTCGGATTAACTCGGATTGGTTAGGAAGGAATTCCTATCCGAAACTTTCGCCAGGAGGTGCCTTCACCGCTCGTGCGTGGAGTGGAGACAGTTAAGTCAATTTGACGCCAGTTAAGAGCCGCTTTAGCGCTTGTCAAGGATTAAATCAAGATTATCACTAAGATTACCGGACTACTGACTGTGAGGGTTATTCACTCGAATTTTCGCGGATCGCAAATACCTATACATAGTCTTACCGCTCTTAAGTAAATTACACTGATCTACGTAAGTCCCGGAAAGCCTCGAGTGATAAACGGCTAATGCATAAGATGCTGATTTAGAGGACAACATTCAAGAGCTTCCATTTCCAGATTTTCCTCTATCTCTACATGATAAATAGTTGCTTCAAATTTTTTTCTGGGTAACTAAGTTTTAGTTAGGTTGACTACCGTCAAGCGGGGGAATTTCGGACATGTGGGGTAAATTCGGAACTCCTAAATGTCCTAAATTGATAGGATAAATGAGACAAAACCGGTCTAAGATTCTGGAATCAGTTTAAGCCTTAAACGGTTCTAGATTCTGGTTAAAACCACCCACCTTAGGTATTTTAAACTAGCAATTTAGGAATGTCCGCATTACCCCACATGTCCGGCATTACCCCGTTTAGCGGGGTAATCAAATAGTTAAATTTTAAACCAAAAGGATTGATTTTCCATACAAAAATAGGATTAAAAAAAGATACATGAATTTTCAACCAAATAGTTGCATTTTCAACTAAAAAAGATATATTTTATACCAAAAATCAAAAAGTTAAATTTTCAGATATAAAGATTAGTTTTCAATAAAAATAAAAGAAATTTTCTAAAATATTGTTGAATTTTTCAGCCAATGAGATTAATTTTCTACCAAAGAACACGAATTTTCAACAAATTACATACATTTTCAACTAAATGTTCTGAACAATGAATGTTATTTGAGTTCAAATTTTCTTCCATTAAGTTTTACTTTATATTTTTTTTCTTTTCTAAGAAATTTTGTCTGAATAGTTGAATTTTTAAACTAAAAAAGAGCCATTTTTAACCAAAAATGATGTAGTTAACTTTTTATTGAGAAGAATTAATTTTTAATAAAAAAACGAATTTTCTACAAAACTTTTCCAGTTTTGTACCAAATGCTTTAATTTTCGAGTTGAAAATATAAATTTTCTGTAACAAAGTTGAATTTTCAAGAAATAAGTTGATTCACAACCAATTTATTGAATTTCTACCAAATAATTAAATTTATAGTGTAAAAAAATAATTTGTAACAAAAAAAAACGAATTTCCTAACAAAATTATGAATTTTCCAACCAAAAAGTTATGTTTCAAGAAATAAGTTCAACTTTCAACCAAGGAGTTGAATTTTCAATCTAAAAAGATGAATTTTCAACGAAAAATGAAATAGTTGATATTTCAACAAAAAATATTTAAATTCAAAATAAAAATCAGTTGGAGTTAACTAACAAAGACAACAAATATAATTTATATAATTTAATTTTGAAGCAAACAATACAATTTTTAAATAAAAAATGTTGATTGAAAATTAAATTTTTAACTGAAAATTTTACTATTCCTTTTTTTTTTTTAATTTATCGTCCTTAATTGATAATTCAATATTTGGTTGGAAATTCGTCTTTTTAGTAAAAAATAAATTTTGTTAGTGAAAAATTCATTTCTTTTGATGAAAAAGTAACTTTTAGTTGAAAATTTGTGATTTTTGGTTGAAAATTCATTTTTTCAACTTAAAAATTAACTAATAAATTTTTGGTTAAAAAGTGATCGTTCCTAATTGAAAATTCAAATATGAGGTTAAAAATTAACCTTTTTTATTGAAAACTCATATTTTTTGGTTTTAAATTCAATTATTTTGTAGAAAAATTGTCTTTTTGGTTTGAAAATTTAACACGTTTATTAAGAATTCTATTTTTTTGTAGAAAGTTAAACTACTGATTGAAATTTAACTTTATGGTTGAAAATTCATCTATTTGGTGAAAAATTCAACTATCTTGTTGAAAATTTAATTATTTTGTGGAAAATTCGACTGATTTGTTACAAAGTAATATTTTTTGTCGAAAATGTAACCGCTTTTTTTAATATTCGACTTTTTGGGTTTTGGATTGAAAATTTAATTTTTTTCTAAAGAATTCGTCTTTTTTTATTGAAAATTCGACCATTTGGTTGAAAATTTATCTTTTTAGGTTGAAAATTCAACAATTTAGTTAAATATGTTTTTTTAGAAAACTCGCCTTTTGGGCTTAAAAATTCTACAGTTTTATTGAAAATTATTTTTTTTTCGTAGAGAATTCAACTTTTTGGTTGAAAATTCATCTACTTTATAAAAAATCCTAACATTCTATTGAAAATTTAATTTTTTCTAAAAAATGTATCTTTTTTTTTTTGAAAATTATCTTTATAGATTGAAAATTGAACTATTAAGTTAAAAATTTAAATGTTTTGTTGAAAATTTTATCAATTTTGTGAAAATGCAACTATTTGGTTAAAAACTCATCTTTTTTATCGAATTTAATACTCTTTTGTTGAAAATACTTTTTTTTAGACATGTCGTCATTTTGGTTTTAAAGTTCATATTTTTGGATAGAAAATGTCTCACTGGAATATTTATCTTCTTCGGTTAAAAATTCGACTGCCTTCTAAAAAATTAGTCTTTTTAGCTTAAAACCCCGAAATTCTTTTAAATTCTATGAAATCTGTTAGAATCTCTCGAAACCCCTTTGAATCCTTCAAATATCAATTTATTAAATTTACGAAAATCGATTCAAAAATCGAATCGAAATCGCCCATTCCTAAGTTGACCTGTAAAATGAACCAAATTTGACCTAGAAAAACCTAGAAATAGCCTGAAAAAAATTGGCCTTAGCCCGGATTTGAACCCGAATCGTCACTATACATGAGTCGTGCTTAAACACTCTAGTTTTAATTAATTAAAATTAAAAAAGTCTGAGACTAAAGCAGTTTTATTATGATCAAGTTCTTTTCAAAGAATCTCAAAGGAGGTCGTCTGGCCTATATTTGCAGACCGTTAATCTCTTCTCATAAGCGAAACGAGATCTGGGGAGAGCAAGAGCACTTTTCAAGGTCACTTCGAATCAGGAACGTAACTTGAGGCGTAATGCGAGCATCAACTGTCTGTGTCAGAATAGTCATTGGATAAAACAAGAGAACATTGCTTGAAGCGTCCTCGGTCGAAAATTGAGGTTAAGGAGAGGTTAACGAAATGGTCCTGTAATGTCTTATTAAAGCAACCATTGCATACATTGTAATACATAACGCCACAGAAAAAAAACGAAAGGGTTCACTAAAGTTCCGACTCAAACAAAAGTTGCCATCTTTTGGAACTTGGACTCCAATGGAAACCTGTGGAGACCTGAAAGGGTTCCTTTGGAAATGCTTGAATATATGTTTGAATAGAACAATATAAAGGTGCATTCACAAACCATCCGCTTGCAAAATGTGTTTTGTGAAGTTAAAAGAAAAATCTCTATTAAAATTGGATTCCTTTGTAGATCTAACTGGAGTCTCCTTTGGAACCATTGCATACATTGTAATACATAACACCACAAAAAAAACGAAAGGGTTCACTAAAGTTCCGATTCAAATAAAAGTTGCCATCTTTTGGAACTTGGACTCCAATGAAAACCTGTGGAGAGCTAAAATGGTTCCTTTGGAAATACTTGAATCTCTGCTCCAATAAGACAATATAAAAGCACATTCACAAACCATCCACTTGCAAAATGGGTTGAGGGGAGAAACTAGATTAAAATTGGGTTCCTTTGCAGATCTAACTGGAGTCTCCTTTGGAACCATTGCATACACTGTAATACATAACGCCACAGAAAAAAACTAAAAGCTTCACTAGAGTTACAAACTCAAATAAAAGTTGCCATCTTTTGGAACTTGGACTCTAGTGGAAACCTGTGGAGACCTAAAAGGGTTCCTTTGGAAATACTTGAATCTAGACTTAAATAGAGCAACATAGAGGCGCATTCACAAACCATCCGCTTGCAAAATGGGGTTGTTAAGTTAGGGGAAAAACTCTATTAAAATTTGGTTCCTTTGGAGATCTAACTGGAGTCTCCTTCGGAACCGTTGCATACGTTTCAATACATAACGCCACAGAAAAAACTAAAGGGTTCACTAAAGTTCCGACTTGAATCAAAGTTGCCATCTTCTGGAAGTTGGACTCCAATGGAAACCTGTGGATACCTAAAAGGGTTCTTTTGGAAATACTAGAATCTCTGCTTGAATAGCACAATATAGAGGCGCAATCACAAACCATCCGCTTGCGATATGGGGTTAGAGGAAAAAACTCTGATAAAACTGTGTTTCTTTGGAGATGTAATTGGAGTATCCTTTGGAACCATTGCATACATTGTAATACATAACACCACAAAAAACTAAAGGTTTCACTAAAGTTCCGACTCAAATAAAAGTTGCCAGCTTTTGGAACTTAGACTCCAATGAAAACCTGTGGAGACCTAAAAGGGTTCCTTTGGAAATTCTTGAATCTCTGCTTGAATATAACAATATAGAGGCGCATTCACAAACCATCCGCTTGCAAAATGGAGTTGTTAAGTTAGGGCAAAAAACTCTATAAAAATTGGGTTCCTTTGGAGATCTAACTGGAGTCTCCTTTGGAACCATTGCATACATTGTAATACATAACACCACAAAAAAACTAAAGGGTTCACTAAAATTCCGACTGAAATAAAAGTTACCATCTTCTGGAACTTGGACTCCAATGTAAACCTGTGGAGACCTAAAAGGGTTCCTTTGGAAATGCTTGAATCTCTGCTTGAATAGAACAGTATAAAGGCGCATTCACAAACCATCCGCTTGCAAAATGTGGTTGTTAAGTGAAGGGAAAAAACTAGATTAAAATTGGGTTCCTTTGAAGATCTAACTGGAGTCTCCTTTGGAACCATTGCATACATTGTAATAAATAACGCTACAGAAAAAAGCTAAAGGGTTTACTAAACTTCTGACTCAAACAAAAGTTGTCATCTTTTGGAACTTGGACTCCAGTGGAAACCTGTGGAGACCTAAAAGGGTTCCTTTGGAATTACTTAAATCTATGCTTGAATAGAACAATATAGAGATGCAATCACAAACCATCCGCTTGCGATATGGGGTTAGAGGAAAAAACTCTGATAAAACTGTGTTCCTCTGGAGATCTGACTGGAGTCTCCTTTGGAACCATTGCATACATTATAATACATAACACTACAAAAAAACTAAAGGGTTCACTAAAGTTCCGACTTGAATAAAAGTTGCCATCTCGTGGAATTTGGACTCCAATGGAAACCTGTGGAGACCTAAAAGGGTTCCTTTGGAAATACTTGAATCTCTGCTTGAATAGAACAATATAAAGGCGAATTCATAAACCATACGCTTGCAAAATGGCGTGAGGGGAAAAAACTAGATTAAAATTGGGTTTCTTTGGAGATTTAACTGGAGTCTCCTTTGGAACCATTGCATACATTGTAATATATAACGCCACAGAAAAAAACTAAAGGGTTCACTCAAGTTCCGACTCAAATAAAAGTTGCCATCTTCTGTAACTTGGACTTCAATGGAAACCTATGGAGACCTGAAAGGGTTCCTTTGGAAATACTTGAATCTCTACTTGAAGAGAACAATATAAACGCGCATTCACAAACGATCCGCTTGCAAAATGGAGTTTGTGAAGTTAGGGGAAAAAGCTCTATTAAAATAGGGTTCCTTTGGAGATCTAACTGGAGTCTCTTTTGGAACAAATTCATCGTTTTGGATTCCTTTTGAGCAAGAGAGATTCCTTATTGTTGTAGATTCATAGGAACCAAAAATTGGTTCTAGTAGAAACCCGACTTTTTTCTTTTTAATTTATTGAAAATTTTACTTTTTTTTAAAAACTCTTTTTCTTAGTCACAGGATAATTTTTTAAACTGAAATCTTAATCTTCCTTGTTTAAAATTCAACTATTTGGTTGGAAGTTAACTTTTTTGTTGAAAAATCGATCTTTTTCGTTAAAAATTTAAATAATCAGTAGAAAGTTGAACTACTTTGTTAGAAATTTATCTTTTTTTTGGGTAGAAAATTAATCTTCTTCGAAAATTCATCTTTATGGTTGAAACATTTAATTTGGTTAATTTAATTGGTTGAAAGATTTACTATTTTGTTGAAAACTGATTTTTTTAGTTAAAAAATTAACTTTTTTAACTGAAAATTTAACTGTTCCATTTTTGAACGAGACTTTATCTTTTCTACTAGAAAATAAATCTTTTTAATTAAAAATTCGTCTCTTTGGTTTAAAAATTTAAGTAATTTGTTTAAAAATTAGTTTTTTTTCAGTTAAAAAATAATGTTTCAACTGAAAATTCAACTATTCCATTTTAGGTTTAAAATTAAACCAGTTGTTTAAAAATTGATGTATTTTGTTGAAAAGTCGTCATTTAAAAATGAATTATTTGTACTTTATAACGTTTTGCGAAATATGCGACTCTTAGTAAAACACATGTGTTAATATTATTCACAGAGGGTCGCGTCATTCGTTTTCAGAATGTTTGTACAAGTGTTTGACGTGTTTACGGTCTTCCATTCGCCGAATTTTGGGAAAGTTACTTGACATCAAATAAAAATGGCGGTGCAAACTTTTTTAATTAACAATACACTCAACTTGGAGAGCTCTTACAAAATTAACCTATTAATTACCTATTTCATAATAATTATTGTTATTATTATACCATTAAACCAAATCCCTTTCGGGGTAAGTTCCCGCGTTTATATAAATATCAAGTTCGTTCCCCAACAGTGCGCTGACCCAGTTCGCGGATCAATCTCATTAGCAAGCACCCGAGTGTAAGAGCTTTATAAAGTCATGTAAAGCTCTCCTATCGGGCCCATGGGTATTTTCGGGCCTAAAATTAAACCAGTTTGTAGAATATTCGTCTTTTTTAATTGAAAATTCAACTGTTTTATTAAAAATTCTATTTTTTGTAGAAAATTTAAATATTTGTTTAACATTTTTTACCCTTTTATTGAAAATTTAATTGATTTGTTAAAAATTCGATTAGTTTTTTCGGTTGGTAATTAATTTTTTGAACTCAAAGTGTAACTATTCTATTTTTCATTGAAAATTTATATTTTTCATTGAGAATAAATTTTTTCTAGTTAAAAATTCAACTTTAAGTCAAAGTGAAATTGTTTTGATGAAAAATAATTTGTTTTGGCTGAGGATTTAATTATTTTGTTGAAAATTCATCTTTTCTGGAGAAATCCAACTGTTTTTCTTTTTAATTTAATTTTTTTCTAAATATCAACTATTACATTCTTCGTTAAAAATTCATAATTTTAGGTTGAAAAGTCAACTCCTTGGTTCAAAGTTGAACTAATATTTTGAAAGTTAATTTTTTTGGTTGAAGATTCATAATTTTGGTTGAAGATTCGTATTTTATGGTTGAAAATTAATTTTCTTATGGGAAAATTTTACTATTTTGTTGAAAATTCAATTGATTTGTTGAAAATTAATTTTTTTTTTTTGGAAATTCATTTTCTAACTGAAAATGTAACTATTCTATTTTTCATTAGAACTTTATATTTTTAATTAAAAATCGATTCTTTCCAGTTAAAAATTAAACTATTTGGCTGAAAATGTATTTTGTTGCAAATTCATCTTTTTTTTTGTAGAAAATTATTCTTTTTCGCTGAAAATTCATCTTTTTGGTTAAAAATGAAATTGTTTTGTTGAAAAAAAAATCTGTTTTGACTGAGGATTTAACTATGTTGCAGAAAATTCATCTTTTTTGGATAAATCCAACTGTTTTTCTATTTTAAAGTTGAACTAATATCTGGAAAATTAATTTTTTTGATTGAAGATTTATAATTTTAGTTGAAAATTCGTATTTTTTTGGTTAAAAATTCACTTTCATAACTGAAAATTTTACTATTTTATTGAAAATTCCATTGATTTGTTGAAAATTCGTTTGTTTTTCTTTTCGTTGAAAATTAGTTTTTTTAGCTTAAAAAGTAACTATTCTAATTTTCATTGAAAATTTATATTTTTAATTAAAAATATATTTTTTCTAGTTAGGAATTCAACTATTTGGCTGAAAATTGATGTATTTTGTTGAAAATTCGTCTTTTTTGGTAGAAAATTATTCTTTTTTGTTAAAAGTTCATCTTTTTGGTTGAAATTTGATCATTTTTAATTAAAAATTCAAATATTTGGTGAAAAATTCAAAAATTTGACTGAAAATGTGATTATTTTATTGTAAATTCTATATCCGCTGAATTACATCTAATAGAAAGATGTACACATTTTTAATTAACAATACATTCAGCTTAGAGAGCTATCATAAAATTATTTAAATATTATTTTTATTATTGAATAATTTACACCATTTCATTTTTTTTTTTTCAGAATTCGTGTTTTTCATAGAAAATGAACTTTTTTGGTATAAAATTCATCCTATTTTGTTGAAAATTAATCTGTCTTAGTTGAAGATTCCATTATTTTTCTAAAAATGTGTCTTTTTTTCTTTGAATTAAAATGTTTTTTAATTTCAAATTTAAATCTCTTTTGGTTGAAATATCAACTATTGCTTGTTTAGTTGAGAATTCCTTTTTTTTGTTGAAAATTAATTTTTTAATCTAGAAATGTACCTATCCCATTTTTGGTTAAAAATTTTTCTTTGGTTCAAAATTCAACTTTTTTGTTAAGAAATTCAACCGTTTGCTTCAAAACTAATGTATTCATTTTAGGCAGTAAATTAATCTTCTTTTTTGAAAATTCATCTTTTTGCTCGAGGATTCAACTAAATTTTGTTACAAATTCTTATTTTTTGGTTGAATTCAACTGGCAAAAAATTCGTTTCATTTGTTGAACATTTAAATATTTTTTTACATTTTTTTGTTCAAAAATTCAATTTTTTTGTTCAAAAATAATCCTGTTTGATTGAAAATTCATCCGCTATGGTAGAAATCATGTTTCTTGATTATATTTTATTCAGAAAAAAGATCTTCTCCTTTCACTCCAATGGGATTCGAACACCAGATCAACTCATTTCCGGTCAGGTGCTCTAACCACTGAGCTACAGAGAGATCAGAGGAAGAATTCTTTTTTCTGAAATAGGCTTTATTTAGCAAGACGTTACATCAATTTTTAATAGAAATATGTATTATCATCGGAGAAGGTAACGAATCGAGAAGAAAAATGCACACATAAAATGGAAGTCTACAATATCGACCAAAGTTATATTCTCCTATATAGAAAATATTTTAACGTCATTTTAGACAAGATGGAGGATAACAATTTTTAATTAAATTTTTCATTCAGAAAAAAGATCTTCTCCTTTCACTCCGCTGGGATTCGGACACCAGGTCAACCGATTTCCGATCAGGTGCTCTAGCCACTGAGCTACAGAGAGATCAGAGGAAGAATTCTTTTTTCTGAAATACGCTTTATTTAGCAAGATGTTACATCAATGAGCGACCTTTGAATGTTATTGTGAAAATCTGAAAAAAATCTGAGTGCAATATTGACTTGTAAAGAACAAAATTCATACGCGTCAGAAATGAGTAGTCAATTTAATTAAGAATAGCCATTTTTTCCCTAATATGACCTTGAGCGACCTTTGAATGTCATTGTGAAAATCTGAAAAAAATCTGACTGCAATATTGACTTGTAAAGAACAAAATTCATACGCAACAGAAATGAGTAATCAATAAATAGCGTCAATTTAATTGAGAATAGCAATTTTTGTCCTAAAATGACCTTGAGCAAACTTTGAATGTTATTGTGAAAATCTGAAGAAAATCTGAGTGCAACATTGAATTGTAAAGAACGCAATTCATACGCGCAAGAAATGAATAATCAATAAATAGCGTCTAATTAATTAAGAATAGCCATTTTTGCTCTAAAATGACCTTGAGCGACCTTTGAATGTTATTTTAAAAATCTGAAAAAAAAATCTAAGTGCAATATTGAATTGTAATGAACACAATTCATATGCGCCAGAAATAAATAATCAATAAATAGCGTCAATTTAATTCAGAATAGCCATTTTTGCCCTAAAATGACCTTGAGTGACCTCTAAATATATTTTTTAAATTCTGAAACAAATCAGAGGTAATTTTCTCGGCAAAAGGAACAATTTATAGGGGTGCCAAGTTGAATTTAAAAAAAAATCACCCTAGTACTTATATCCAAAAACATAGAGTTTTTCGATTATTTTTACATTATTAATTTTCCAGAGTTGAAAAAGGTGAAAGATCAAACGATTTTTCGATAGCTACGATGGTATTGAAAGTAGAAGCAAGAGATTCTTGTGGAGATGCTTATTTTCCACGAAATCCTTCGCTCAAGCAGAACCTTGGGTTTTTGTTGATAGATTCAAGTTCTCGACAAATTACTACCTTTCTACATCAATATGGTTATTGTATTTGACAAATTTGAAGTATATTCGCTTTTTTGTTTCATAATTAGATGTAAGTTTGCCATAAATAAAGCGGTCGTAGCTACTACCAAAAAACACGAATTTTCAAACAAATAAATAAATTTTCAACTAGAAAAGATAAATCTTCAACTAACAAAATAAATTTTTGAACAAACAGCTACATTTCCAACCAAGAAGGTGAATCTTCAACCGAAAAGCTGAATTTTTACCATGAAGATTAATTTTCAACCAAAAATGGAATATTTAAGTTTTCAGGTACAAAAATTAAATTTCAACAAAATAGTTAAAATTTCAACAAAAGTGCATTTTTAACAAACTTGTTTTACTTTCAACCAAGTAGTAGAATTTTCAACAACAAAAAAGCATTTTAAGCCAAGTAGATTAATTTTCTACCAAAAAAGATGAATTTTCAACTATATAAATGAATTTTTAACTAAAGATAAGCTTCCAACCAAAAATAGAATAGTTAAATAAATTTTCAAACAAATAAATAAATGTTTGAAAAAGTAGTTGGATTTTCAATCAAAATGGTGAATCTTCAAACAAAAAGCTGAATTTTCAACCACAAAGATTAATTTTCAAACAAAAAAGATTAATTTTTTACCAAAAATGGAATATTCAAGTTTCCAGGTACAAAAATTAATTTTCAACAAAACAGTTAAAAATTTCAACCAAAGAAGATGAATTTTTAACCAAAAATGGAATATTTAAGTTTGCAGTTATAAAAATTAATTTTCAACAAAATATTTTTAATTTCAACAACAAAAAATGAATTTTTAACAAAATTCTTTTACTTTCAACCAAGTAGTAGAATTCCCACAAAAAAAGAATTTTAAGCCAAGTAGATTAATTTTCTACCAAAAAACACGATTTTTCAAAAATATTCAGGAATTTTCATCCAAATCATTGAGCTTTCAACTAAAAAAGGTGAATTTTCAACCAAAAATGGAAAATTTAATTTTTCAGTTAAAAACAATTAATTTTCAACCAACAAAGAACGAATTTTCAACATAATGGTTAAATTTTCAACCAAACAAATGAGTTTTTAATAAAGTAGTTCAACATTCAACCAAGTAGTTAAATTTTCAATCAAGAAGATTAATTTTCTACCAAAAAAGGCAAATTTTCAACAAAATAAAGTGATTTTAAACCAAAAAAGATAAATTTTCAATGAAACATAGAACAATTGCATTTTCTTTTTAAAAAAATAATAATTTTCAACTAACAAAGAAAATTTTTTCAACAAAATAGGTCAATTTGCAAGCAAACAGATAAATTTTCAACGAAAAAATAAATTTGTAACGAAATAGTTCATCTTTCAACCAAGTAGTTCAAATTTCAACCAAGTAGTTAAATTTGCAACAAAAAAATTGAATTTTCAGCTGAGAAGATTAATTTTCTACCAAACTAAATGAATTTTCAACTAAAGAAAATAAACTTTCGACCAAAACTGGAATAGTTAAATAAATTTTCAACCAAATAAAGGCATTTTCGAAAAAGTAGCTGGATTTTCAACCAAAAATACGAATTTTCATCTAAATTAATAAATTTTCAACCAAAAATGGAATAGTTGTATTTTCAGTTTAAAAAAAATTAACTAAAAAAGAACGACTCTTCAGCAAAATAATTCAACTTCCAACCAAAGAGATAAATCATCAACAGCAAAATAAATTTTTAATAATATAGTTCAACTCTTAACCAAACAGTTAAATTTTCAACCAAAAATTGCATAATTAAATAAATTTTCAATCAAAAATGGAATAGTTAAATTTTCAGTTAATATAATTAATTTTCAACCAAATAGTAGATTTGTCGAGAAAAAAAATTAATTTTCAACCAACTAGTTGCACTTTTAAGCAAAAGCAACGAATTTTCAACCAAATAGTTCAATTTTTAAACCAAAGAGACGAATTTTTCAGAAGACATTTGAATTTTCACCAAAAAAGTTTATATTCAAACCAGAAAGGTAACTTTTCTACAAAAACGATGAATTTTCAATCCAAATAGACGAATGCTCAACAAAAAAGTTGAATATTCGACTAAAAACGACTTTTTAACAAAATATTTGAATTTTTAAATATACGAGATAAATTCTAAACCAAAAAATATAATAGTAGACTTGTCAACCAAAAATCATTAACTTTAGACTAAAAATACGTGGATTTTTTTATTAGGTTTCGGTAATATCATTATTTAAGATTTTTATTCAGCAAGGACTTAAAAATTGCTATAAAAAGACCAATAATACTCTGTTTTCATTATTAAACCTTATTTAATTCCAATATTTAAAAAAAGTAATATTCTTTAAAAAAAACTGTTTATGCAGAAAGAATATATTTTTTAATTATTAAAGTACGTTTACTAACATTTATTATGTAATATATAAAGTAAATTAATTACATGAAATCATAGAATTTGCCAAAATATTCGAATATTTAGAAAAACTTTTATCAAATATGTTCAAAGACGATTTCAATGTAAATTAATCAGCTACTTTAAAAAATTTAAAGACAGAAATTTAAAAATGTTGAGGAAAAACTAGAAGTGAGCCTAAAAAAATGTTCAACTAACAAAGAAAGATTTTTCAGCAAAAAAAGGTCAATTTTCAAGCAGAGATAACTTATCAACGAAAAAATAAATTTTTAACAAAATAGACGAATTTTCAACAAAATAAATGAATTTTCATCTAAAGAAGATAAACTTTCAACCAAAAATGGAATAGTTAAATCAATGTTCAACCAAATAAATAAATTTTCGAACAAGTAGTTGGATTTTTAATAAAAAAGATGAACCTTCAACCAAAAAATACGAATTTTCCAACAAATAAATAAATTTCCAACTAAAAAAGATCAATCTTAAACCAAAGAAATGGATTTTTGAACAAGTAGTTGCATTTTCAACCAAAAAAGTGAATCTTTAATTAATTAATTTTTTTAATTTCTTAACTTTAATTTTAATTCTATACACAAAAGTCAATATATTCAAAAGAAATATTTATTAGTCTCAAAATTCTGAATCAAGACACTATACTTTTTACAACTTTATACAAAACGTCTATACTATTTCATACGTTAAATGAAAACGTAATAAGGAATTCTATGAATCTATAAAACATAAAGTACTCTATTCATTATTGTCAATCAGATCAGGAACAGATCCTACCGGCAAATTATACCAAAAATCTCGTCTGCTTGCTGGCATATCCTCCACAAGTTTCTCAATAATTTCTTTCTTTTTTTCCTCAGGAATTCCACGGTAAGTACCAACAACTGCAGCCTGGGACAATCCACTCTTCATCACTTTAACCCGCAGAAAATCCAGCTCGGCCAAATCCACCTTCTCATCATAATTCATCCTATATTTTAACGTAAAACTTTTTCTCACAGCTTTCAAATACTTGATATCATTCATAAGCGGTTTAGAAATTAAAGTCTTCAGTTTCTGCGACGAAGCCTCATCCTTAAAGTCTCTAAAATCCCAAGGAGTCAAGGTCTTAACATTAAAATTCTTCGAATTAGGTTGTCTCACAGCATTCTCAAAATCCTTGAAATCATAAATCTTCCCTTTTCGTTTAATCGACGTCTCCACTTGATGATAAAACGAATCCGTCGACATGCAATTATGTCCAGCCTCAAAATAAAAAATCTCCACACTTTCAATCTCAACATCACGCGAATTGACAATGTAAACCAGAAACGTCAAAAACTTCCAGTTCTTGTTCTGCGCGTAAGAGTCATCAAGCCACAAAACTATTCTCTTCTTATCTCTGTACTCGAGAAAGAACTGATAAAAAACGCTTATAATCTCCTCTTCTTTCCTTCCTGCGATACCTTCATGCCAAAGTAGAACAAACGGTTTTGTATTACTGTCTGTGGGCGAAAGCGGCAGAAAACTCTTGTTGAAAACAACAAGCCTTCGCGTGAACATCACAACTTTGAAGGGATCCATTTTTGGCAAGAGAACAGCTTTTTGCAAATCAGCTGTGAAATATGCAGTCTCCAGATTAATGGAAACTTCTGCCACGTGACTCTGGTACTTTTCTTTCGCCTCGGAAGCTCGTTTAATGTGGATCGACCACTTGTAGCAAGTATCGCAATCGGGAGCTAAATTGTTTCTGTCGTGACTTGGATCGTGTTTGTTAAAAGTTTCGCACGTATCACATTCTTCGATTCCCACTTTGGCAAAAGTAACATCCATATCCATTAAAATGGTCCTGTATGATTCATAGGAACAAGATCGATAAGCGTGATATTTTTCGGTGAAATCAGCGTGCATGTCTTTGATAGTCAATTCATTAGGCACGTAGCGTCTACTGGGAAGATCCTCTCTTCGGAAATGAGAAATGCAGGGATGGAAACTGTTCACGTGTCTGTGAATGGCATTATTCCTCGATAATTTCTTGTCCTGGTTCTTTATTTTGCCACGCATGTCCATTCTCGGTTCTAGGGTTTCGTTGTCGACATCCCGCATGGCATTGAATAAAGCGCAATCGTTGTTTGCCTTGAATCCTAGAGTAGTCAGAAAAAAGGTCTTGCAAACTTTCAGTTTCTCCCCATTCTCATCCGATAGATAATAATTGAAAACGTTGTTTCTTTTCTTGCTGTTGGCAGCTGCTGTGCGTCTTTTAACCTCGACTCGTTTCACGTGTTTTATAATAAAAGAGCGTCTATTGACTAAACCAATCAGACTCCAGAATTCCTTGTTCATATTTTCTCGGATTTGTGGACTTACTCGCTCGCTACATTTCAGTCTGCAATTTTGACAAGGCGGGTGGACAGGATGACCAGATATTAGTTTTTGTTGCTTGAGAGCTCTTTCTTCTGCCTTTGACAACTTTCTCTTCTTTCGTTTCTTGTCGGGAATAATTTCGGCTGGATCTGTGTTGCTCTCGTTGAAAGAAGAAAATGGATGTTGGCCTTCTGGATGTGCTTCTTCACCTTCTGGAATAAATTTTACTTCATCGTCTTCTGGATTGAAGCTTGATTCTTGGTCTTCAGCGTTCAAATCCACTTCTTCGACAATCCCTTTTATATTTGATGGGTAAACTTCCTCGGATTCGGACGAAATGTCTACGAAAGATTCTTCTTCCTTTACATGGAATTCACTAAAGGCTATGAATTCACTGGATGTTGTATGGGTGTCTGGTTCTTTTTTCATGTTGGGAGGATTCGGAAAATCTGTTGTATCCGTGTTTGAGTACTCGATTTTTATTTCTTGGTCTTCAGTTGGTTCTATCTTCATTTTTTCGGATTTTATTATCGAACTTTGAGGAGATGTATTATCCATTTTTAGTCGAAATTGTTTAATCGCATTCTCCGTACAAGCGGTTTATGGATGGAAATTGAAATTCTCTCTCATACTTCTGAAAGAAGAATTATTTTTATTTTTCCTAATGTTAGCTTCTTTTATCTTATTAAGTCAGTACAGTTCATTTCTAATGAAAAAATGAGAGTGACAACTGGATGAGGACCAAACATAAAATTATTTCTATACCACATGGTAGAAAAATTATAGAAGTACGGGGCCATTCCTATCTAAATAAAAAATAATGTAAATGACAATGTCCAAATGAGAAATTTTAATTCATAAAATTTATTTCTAAAAGAAAACATTTAACCCTTTGCAGCATGGTGCCATACATCTACAACACCTTTCTGACCTCGTTTTTAAATATTTTTCACATCGTTTTCAACAAATTACTAGAACAAAACGCAAGTTAAAAGTATTGTAGAACTTCATTAAACATTACGAAATCTTAAAAACTTTTTGTTTTTAACGGAATAGATTTTATAAATAAATATAGTAAAAAAATACAGCGTTATTGCACATTAAATGTGACTAATCAAAAATAGTAAATTAGCTGAATATAACGTCTAAGGGTTTTTTGGGTCGCTGATAATTAATCTGAAGTCAAAATTCCAAAATGTAAAATGAAGGATCCAATATGGCGGACAAATAATTAAAAAATAAGTATTGTATCTGCCATTTTGAATTTTGACTTCAGATTCGTAATCAGCGATCCAAAAAACTCCTGAGGTCCTATTTTCAAGTCACTCGACCAATTTTTTTTTCGACCGCCATATTGTACCCGCAATTTTAAATTTTGAAATTGTGGCTTCAGATTCGAAATTTGCGACCCGCAAAGCTCCCGAGAGCCCATTTTGAAGCCACGGGCCTTTTTTACATATTTTGTCCACTTGGATCCGCTGTCGAAAAAGAATTTGGAAAATTTCAAATTAAATAATAAATAAATAATAATAATAAATAAATAATCAAATCATTTTTTAATTTTGCAGGCTTTAAAAAAATTGTTGGAAAACTTTAAATTATATCAAAAAATATTGTAAAGTTTTAGAAGTTTTAAAAAGATTTAAAAATAATTTAAATCTTGAGAAGTTTTCAACAAATTTTAAATAAAATATAAATTTTAGAAGATTTCGAAAAAGAAGCTGTCTCAGAATTTTTCAACATTTCGAGAGAATAAACCAAATTTAAGGTTCCTAGAAAAATTACAAATGATTTTTTATTTTGAAAAATGAATTTTAATAGAAAATTGAAAAATATTTGAAAATATTTTAATTAATGTTTAAAAAGATTTTAGAACGTTTGAAATGATTTACAGAATTGTCAAAAAAGTATCTGGAAGATTTTAAGGCAATTTTTTTAATTTTGAAAGATGATTACAAATTTTAAAAATAATTTGAGTCAGTTTAGAATATATTAGGAATTTTAGAAGTTTTTAAGAGATTAAAAATATTTTAAAACTGACAAATTTTCGAAAATTTATCAAATTTTTGTTTTATTTCTTCTAAACTTCTACAAGTTTGAATATCTTTTAACTAACTTGACACTTTTCTAAATTTTTGTAAAATCCGGCAAAATAAACCAAATTTTACTAAACGTTTGCTAGATAATTATTCGGCAAACTGAAACTTTCAAAAATCTTTTTGAATTTTCTTAAGAAACCTAGGAAAATTATATGTATATAACATTCGAACAATTAAAAAAATAAATAGTTATTCAAAATATTTATTTTGTATTGAAAATCATTTTTCCCTCAAATTAAAATTTCTTGACTGAAAAATCTTTTTTCATTGAAAGTTAAAATATTTTGTAGAAAATTCGTCTTATCTGGATGAATTCAACTCATTTATATTAAAAATTAAAATATTTTTTAGTTGGAGTAAAGACATTTTTCGTTCAGAATTCATATTCTCTGGTAGAAAATGCAACTATAATTAGTTAAAAGTTCAATTGCTTTGTTAGAAATTCACTTTTGTGGTTATAGATTCGTTATTCAAGTTAATAATTCATCTCTTTGGTTGAAAATATAACTATTTTGTTAAAAATCCGTCTTTTTTGGGTGAAAATTAATCTTCTTCGTTGCAATTTAATTTTGTTGAAAATTATTCTGCTTTGATTGATAATTCAACTATTTTGTTGATAATTCGTATTTTTTTGATGAACTTAACTGTCTTTGATTTAAAATAAAGAAGAATCTCACATTTTCTAGATAATTGGAAACCTAGGAAAATTATGTTTATATAACATTAGAAGAATTAAACAAAAAATCTTAAAAAATAAATTGTTATTCGAAATATTTATTTTGTACTAAAAATTATTTTTCCCTCAAATTAAAATTTGTTGAAATTTTTGTTCTTTCTTGACTGAAAAATCTTTGTTGGTTGAAAGTTAAACTATTTTGTTGAAAATACGTCTTTTCTGGGTGAATTCAACTCATTTATATTGAAAATTTTAGTTAAAATAAGGCATTTTTCGTTGAGAATTCATATTCTCGGGTAGAAAATTCAACTATCGTATACTTGGTTAAAAGTTGAACTGATTTGTTCAAAATGCACTTTGGTATTTGAAGATTCATCATTTCAGTTAATAATTTATCTCTTTAGTTGATAATATAACTATTTTATTAAAATTCGTCTTTTTGGCGGAAAATTAATCTTCTTGTTCGAAATTTTTTTTTTTTTTTTGTTCGAAATTAATCTGCTTTGATTCAGGATTCAACTATATTCTTAAAAATTCGAACTTCATGGATGAATTTAACTATTTTTGATTTTTATATTTTTTTAAATTCTAAAACATTTTCTAGATAATTGTTCGCCAAATTTGAAACTTTCAAAAACCTCTTTGAATTTTCTTAAGAAACCTAGGAAAACGATATTTATATAAAATTAGAACAATTAAACAAATAATCTTAAAAAATAATTATTCGAAATATTCATTTTGTATTGGAAATCATTTTTCCCTCAAATTAAAATTTGTTGAAATTTTCGTTTTTTCTTGACTGAAAAATCTTTTCTGTTTGAAAATTCAACTATTTTGTTGACAATTCGTATTTTCTTCGATGAATTCAATTCTTTTTTATTTAAAATTAGAATCTTTTTTAACTGATGTACAAAATATTACATTTTTCGTTGAGAAATCATATTCTCCTATTAAAAATTAATATCCTCTGGTTGAAAATTCAACTATTTGTTTAAAAGTTGAACTACATTGCTACTAATTCACTTTTGTGGTCGAAGATTCATCAGTTTAGTTAAAAATTCATATATTTGGTTGAAATTTAATTCTGTTGTAAATTAATCAGTTTTTGGTGTTGATTTAACTATTTTATTGGCAATTTGTCATTTTTGAATGAATTTAACTGTTTTTGATTTGAAATTAAAAAAAAAACTTTTTTGATTGAAATAACTATTATATTTTTCTTTTACGATTCATCTTGCTAGGTTGGAAATTCAACTATTTCGTTGAAAATTAACTTTTGTGTTAAAATTTTGATTTAACATAATTGAAATCCTAAAAAATCTTCTTGATTTTTCCCAAGAATTTGAGAAAAATTATATTTTTATGACCTTAAATGCAAATCAACAAAAAAATAAATAGTTATACATTTTTATTTTGTAATAAAAATTATTTTTCCCTTATTCACTTGTCATTCTCATAAATTTAAAATTCATAAGTATAATTACTTGAAAGCAGTCAAAAAAGAATTTCAAAAAATTCGTCCTTATTCAGTAGTCATTTTGTATGTACTCGATTGTTTATTCGTGAAAAGACGCCTACAACATATTTTAAAATACATAATCAATGTTGCATAATTTAAATAAATTTTATCACGAGCTGATTATTGATTATAACCACAAAATGTGATTATGCAGAATATAAACAATCTCATTCAATTCTCGGTCGTGATCGTAGTCATAAAATGTAATGAGACCAGGTAATGAAAGTTATTCCTACTGAAATTTCGATATATTGATAACCAAGTTTTTGTGTAAAATTAGACCACACTGAATTATAAATAAACCATGAATTCCTTCGAGAAATAAACTTATGATTGCCGTTTCTTAACCTAACTTTATATCAGAAACGGACCAAAAGTAAAAAGGATTTTTAATATATTGTCGAGTATGTCGCAAAATTTTAATTCCTTTTATCTGAAATAGTTTGCATATAGTTTATTTTTACGAATTATGATTTTCTATTGTAAGTAAAGAGGTTAGGAATGAATCAGAAAGGTTACGGTCGTTAAGATGCTAAATGTGGCAATTGATATGGACGTTTCTTAAAAAAAGGACTCTTCATTTTCAATATTTAACATAAATTTAATACCTGCGCAGGAATCTAACAGTCCTTAATCATTTTTTAAATGGTTTTTTAGAGACCGTTTTTTGTTTACAACTTTCAAAGATGTCAAACGTCTAGTAATTTCTAGTTATAACGTGCTAGTAACAACTACTGTTTTGATTCGTTAGTACACTGACTAATCAACCGTCGGTAAGACAGACTTCATTAAAACACATACGCACGAAATTTAAAAAAAATATCCATCAATTCACAATCGGTAAGTATTCTAATGTCTGTGAATAAGTCTGAATTATAAAATATTAAATATCTTTTTTAGTGTCACTTTGATAACTAATTCCTATAGAAAAATATTTAAATAAAACAGGGTCGCTACAGATATCTGGTTTCGAAATTCTATGACATTTTTCTCGTTTTCCAAATCTACTCTACTTCTGTGAAAACCATGTCTACTTTTAAACAATTCTGATTTATATTATAAAACTTCCTGGAATTATAGTTATTTTTATTAGGGGAAAAAAAATAATTTCGTATAAATTCGCCGCAGAGCTAAAAAACAGCTGACTAAAATAGGAGCGATTAAAAATGCAATAATTTTTTTCAAAATTTCAGGGTTCACAAAACTTTGAAAAAAAAATAGTTATTTTTCCAGCGATCCCGTACCAAACAAATTGTAATAATCGGACATATCGGCCAGTATTTTTTTAATTTTCGTCTCCTGGCAAATATTCGTGATTTTCCCGGTTTAAAGAAAAATATACTCTTTGAGAAAATCAGGGTTTTCAAATCAGCAAACCTTTTTACAAGAAATCTATTAACTTAGAATCGTATAAACAATTTGAAAATCCATTAATAAACAATATTTAAATTTTGTTTACAACATTTTTGAAAGAATAATTTTGAATTGAAAGGTGTCTGAAATTGAAAATATATATTAATGATTTTTCGGACAATTCAATTACAAAAAGGAGTTGAATTGTATAAATTCTAAGACGTAGCGCTAAAAATTAATCCATTTGATTTTGAATTGAAAAATCAAGAAATTAAATGTTTTCAGATTAAAACTGCGAAAATAGAACAATGCAAAACGTTGAAAATTTAATATTTTAAATTGTATTATTTACAATTAAAAGCGTTCAAAGTTAAATAAAAAACTTTTCAATTTGAGTAATTCTGAATTCAAAGCGATTTAAAATTTGAAATTGAAAATAAATTGAATCTTTCAAAGTCAAAGCTTCTGAAAATCTACAATTTTCAAGTTAAATTTCTTTTTTTATTTTTCTAAAATCAAGAAATGAATTATTCTAAAAAAGCTTTCAAAATAAATAGTAATTTCAAATAGGAAACATTAAAATTGTTCTGCAAATGCGAACTTCATGTAAAACCGAAAAAAATTTTGATCACCAAAAATTGTGATACCAGAACTGGTTTATACTCAAACTCAATAATACTTAAATTGTTAATTATACTTTCCAAAATGCAACAAATTCAATTTTAATTGCAAAATTAGAACCTATGAAAAGGAAAAACTTAGCGTTCAACTTGAAAATTCTAATTCTAAAATTGTAACCATTTAAAATTACGGAAATTATCCAATTTCTGATGTATTAATTCCAGAGTTGAATTCTTATCTTTTATTATTATAAACTTAATTGTTAATTTCACATGTTCCTTTAGAATTATTTTTCATTCTTGAAATTTTCAAATCAAATGTTTTTTATTTGAAATGATTTGTTTGGATCTACAACTAAAAAACGGACCATTTTTTACACTGTATAAGTTTTAAGATTTTCAATTCGAAATTGTATAATTTTAAACTTTTCACTTCGAAATGAATTTATATTGGCATTTCAAATTACAGTGAAACCCGAATTTAGCTCCCCTGGATTGTGCCCTTCCGAGAATTGACGCCGCGCCGTGGGGATACGTGAGAGCCCTTATCAAAATATATTACAGGAAAAAAATGACAGGCCTGTCATTTTTTCTCTGTAGTTTTTTCGCGACCACATGAAAACGACAGCCGAAAATGACTGGCCCTAATTGGTCATAATTTATAATAATATCGTCTGAACATTATAAAGTATCGACGACTGTGCACACGTGTGTAGTCACGATGGCAAAAATCCATGAATTGGGCTACGAACTGCTACCTCATCCAGCATATTCTCCGGATTTAGGTCCCTGCGACTATTTCCTGTTTCCAAACCTGTAGAAATGGACGGGCGTTAAGAGATTTGGGTCGAATGAAGAGGTCATCACCAAAACAAACGCCGTTAGGGGGTGTGGGAATAGAGTAAAGAGAGAAGGAAGAAAACGGGAAGCGGGGGACGAGGACAGCGAAAACGAGATCAGTAGGGAAGAGGTGAATGAGGCTAATGCAAGGCCGGAGGAATGGAAGACAGGGCTGGTAGTACCTTTGATTGAAAAAGGAGAGGGAAAATGGGTGGAGGAATATAGAGGTATCACACTCATGTCGGTGGGATGAAAGATTTACGCGGAAGTACTTAGAAGGAGGTTAGAGAAACAGGAGGAAGAAAAGGGAAGTATATCACATAAACAAAAGGGTTTTAGTAAAGGGATGAGGACCACAGACTACATCTAAGTACTCAAATATTTAGTCAATGGGAACCTAGGGTGTAAGAAAGGGAAATTAGTCGCACTGTTTGTAGATTTTAAGGCAGCATTTGACTAAGTTAACAGGGGGGTGTTATGGACAGCCACGAAAGAGAGAGAAGTAGACGAAGGATTAATAGAGAGGATAAAAGAAATGTTCGTGGAAAATAAAATTCTGGACAAAAGCGTGTGCACGGGAGGTTATGGATAAAGAGAAGACGGGTAACGTGGGACGTTCGAAATGAGAACAGGAGAGATATGAAATGAGATTTGAATGTGGCACGCAAGTTAGAGACAGAGAGTGGCAAGAAATAGGGGAAGAGATGACGGCAGTGTAAGGAGCGGAAAGATGGAAGAAAATCGCGGATTCAAGGTACAACTGTTACGAGCGAATCTCCATTCTTTCTTTTTTATAATTAATGTCGCTCGAAATATTATTTCAAGCCACATTGATTCAAAACTCTATATGAGTTTCAAGGGACTCTCTGCTCACTCGTAACCTGAGAGCTTACTGTCAGCATGCTTACGCGGCATTCCAAGCTCCCGGGAGCTGACAGTGAGCCAACTTGCGAATGAGGAGAGTAATGACCTGAGAGAATGATTTTAATCAAGAATTAATATTATTCTCTGATGAAAACATGCTTTTTGTTTCACACAGGTATTCAAATTTTGTTTCCTCTTCCCCGAACCACTCAATAACATCAGGGTGGATTGCGGATGGGAAATTGTATGAATATACGGAATGATCAGTGTGCACCTGGGCCTAGGTGAAAGAGAAAATGAAACACTGTACTTAGAATATAAGATCGAAAGATTAAAAAAAAATCGAATTAAGGGAAAGGAAAATTAATTCTAAGGCATCAGCCTCAAGGACCTAAAATAAAAACATGTAAGCGAATCTGAAAAGAACGAGGTTATAGTTGCACTCGCTATGCGGCCACACACACACACACGCAAGGTACCCGTTCCATCTCTATATCTTAGACGTTCTAAACATTGCCGTCACATTATTTGCATGTAGCTACGCTGCCGCGATGATTGCAAGCCTCCGCACTCCACACGCTGTCCTCTCTCTCTCTCCACGCCATTCTTTCATAAGTCCGTCTCGCTTTCGCCTTTACATACTTCTCACCGTAGCCGGATAGTATGAGCACGAGGAAAATACCAAAGCAACACCACGTGCTCGCTCAGCAAAAACTTGGAACGCCAAAATGCTTGTTTATTCTTTTTGATAAAAGGGTTGGAATTAATACATACTTATATTTGAGTTGAAAATTCTAACCTGCATCAATTTCGATGCAAACTGAAATTAAAATTTCTTTCAGAAATATAAAGAAAGACTTGAATGCACCTCACTTCTGTACGGTGCTGACGAGGTTCCTGTCTCACAGGTGCAAAAATTCAAACGGAAGCATTTGGCAATGCAATTCTCGCACACTTGGAAATCAAGCTACCTGGCTAGTCAAATTTGCAAACGCTGCTTTGGCCTGAATCACCTCAATTATAAACCGTCGAACAAAAGTCAAAATGGCAATCTTCTGAGTGATCTGAAGTGACACAGATCAACTCCAGATTTCGTCCGTCCGTACGTCGCGATTAAAAATTCCACCATGACCCCACCCTCATCTGACGAATGGAGAAATCTAGTGGAACACTGCTCCGTTAAAGGACGGCCATTGCTCATTGGATGTGATGCTAACGCACAACATTCGACTTGGGCTAGTAAGGATAATAACCACAGGGGTGAGTCTTTACTAGATTACCTCTAAACTACTGATTTAACTTTATTGAATCGAGATATTAGCGAATTGTTCAAAGGATCGCATGTATCATCGGATACGTCCCTATCGGATCATAGACAGATATGTTCCTCCTTGACAGCCGATAGACCTGAGGTTCAAAGGTATAGGAACCCTTAAGCAACTGACGTCCTCAAATTCTAGGAATATGTTTGCTTACACAACAGTACTTATTTTCCACCAAAACACCTGCACGAGTACATTCAAAAGCCTGTAACTCGTCTTCTAATGAAGGGGTCGTGCGCAAAATACGTCACACGCTTTCATTTTGTTTATATCGTATCTCTTTTGGCTTCAAGGCAATTTTATTCTCGTCTTTATTTAAACAAAAGAAAAACATGTGACGTATTATGTGCACGATTCCTAAGCGATTCATTTTTTCCATGAGGCTTTTAGAAATTTATTTTTACACCCTTTCATCCTATTTCATTATTTGTAACAAAAACCCATTTTTAACAATTTTTTGAAGAAATTCATGGTTTATTTCATTGTTTCGCAATTTAGGGTTCTTGTATATTTTTTCAATAGTCGCAAAAGAAATTTTGACTTTTTTACTATGAATAAAATAATGAAAATGGACAAATCAAAGAAAATGGACCAATCAAGATTTATTGAGATACACGGCCGTATGTAAACAGACTGTTTGCGCTCGCACTGATACGCCATACTCCAGCATACCGCAGAACAGTTTTCAAGTATACCATTTATTTTTATTATTCACTTTTATTCAGAATTATCTGAAATCATCGAAAAAGCGAAATAGCAAACTCATCTTTTCGAGCTGAGCAGGCTGCACCAAGGCTACAAAGTCCATCTTGTAGTTCTCATAATCATAATCTCATAGCCAACTCAACAAAATCCCGGCTTTCCAGCGTCAGGCTCAGTCCATCGCGAGCCGGATGCAAAAGGCTGTTCTTCTGGGATCACTTCATCTCGTCCGTCAACACTTTTCCTCATAACATTCTGCAAAGATCGGTAGCTCTAAAAAAGTACCCAGAGGTGAAAGTTTCATGTCCAGCTGTGCCGTCTGCAGCGTAAGGTCATCCGCGACTAGAGACCGGACTCTCAGGAACAGTGATGTACGAAGTCTCTTGCGAAAATTTCCCGCTCTTGCTTACTTTCTGGGATAGAAGGATCAGGAGTGGATAACATACACGTTCCAATTGCGTCGGGATTTGTTGCTTTGAGAAACCATGATTGTAGCTTCCGGAGCCTACAACTTCTCATTAAAAAAAGTAATAAACATATAATAAGATGGTAGCTCTAAGAAAGCATCGAGAGGCGACTATTGTCACCTCCGATGCTCGCGGCCGCTGTGTAAGGATAACATTGGTAAAATACGAACTCCAACCTACACCATACTCGTAATTTTGTATCTACAACAGCATCGCAGAGGATTTCAGACATCGTATTATTACCTGTTAATAGACAGGTGTATTACCCAGGACTCACTCAGGCATCGACGCAATCTGTCCTTGGCTTGTATTGACTACCGTAAGGCATTCGATAACACGAAACATGAGCTACTTACTAAGCTCCTTGAATGCCTAGAGGTGCATCCAAGAATAGTGAGTTGCATGAAAGAGCTTATGCTCTTGTGGCGGACAAAATTTGTCACTAAATCTGACAAAAGACGAGTGACTACCAGCTATGTTACATATAAGAGGGGGGTCTGCCAAGGAGACTCTCTCAGTCCGATACTTTTTTGCATCTTCCTCTTACCTCTATCTATTGTGCTCCTAGGCAAAAGCTCTGGATACCTATGTGGCCCGCTGAACAGAAGAGAATATAAAGTCGACAGCCATTTATACATGGACGACCCTAAACTCTTTACCTCTTCAAAAGAGGACCTTAACATCCTTGTGGCGGCGGTAAATAGGTATTGTGAAGCAACTGGCATAAACTTTGGATAGGACAAGTGTTCCTGCGTCCACCTATACAAAGGAAGACTAGAAGCTACATCATCGCGTGACGATCAGGATGTTCAACTCATAGGTGGAAATACCATTCAACATCTTGGTAATGGAGAGACATAGGCATATTCCAAATTCTCAGAAAAATTTGGGCTTCCGAATTATCTGGGAAGTATAAGATCCAGGCCACCAATATGCTGGCCATTCCTATAATGCTCTACACGTTTGGTGCTGTAAAATAAAACATCGATAAGTTGAAGCAACTCAACCGAAAAAAACGCAAGATGATGAAAATCCATCAAAGTCGTCATCCTAGATCTCCGGTACCTCGAATATACCTCCCTTGAGATAAAGGGGCTAGAGGTTTACTGAGCGTGGAGGGTCTTCATAGAAGAACGGTTCCGACAACAGCCTGCTCAGTTCTAAATAGCACAGATTCTCTTATGCGACTCGTACATCAACATAAAGTCGTCAATGCTGCACATGGCCTAGCATCACTAACACCTTTGGTGCTGAAAAGTCGTGTTAAGGATGCAGAACATTCGCTTCCACTAAGAGAACATGCTAAAAAGCTCCTTCTTGGTCAATTCTACAGAAATATACGTAGACAAGAGCTATCGATGGGTCTATCCAACATGTTTCTCAAGTCTACTGGATTGAGATCGGAGACTAAGGGATTTCCTTTTGCCTGTCAAGATGGCGTTGAAGACACCTTAGTTTACGGCGAGCGCATAATGAATGTACCCGCAGGCGATACCAACTGCCAAGCGTGCGAGCAAGATCCAGAAGAACTTAAACATGTTCTCAGTGGATACTCAAATTATGCAAGCTACCGGTACATAGAGAGACACAATGCGGCTCTAAAAGAGTTATGTTACCATCTTCGGCACATCAACGGTGTTGATCTGTTGCCCATTTTGCCATTAGCCCAGGGGAAACTCGAGTCGTTGTGTAATGATCAGTGTAAGATCTATTGGAATTTTCCATTCTCCACCACTCAATGCATCAGTGCTACAAAGCCTGATATTGTTCTCCAAGATCTGAAGACGGAGATAATTTACGTGATCAAATTCTCGGCACCAGCCGATGGTAATATCACGGTAAAGAAGGAAGAAAAACGGGCTAAATATCAAGCACTTCTTTTCGAGCTGAGCCGGCTGTATCAAGGCTACAAAGTTCATCTTGTAGTTCTCATAATCGGCTGTCTTGGAGGTATAAAAGCTTCATTTCTTTGCCAATAAAATCCCGACTTGCCAGCGTCAGGCTCAGTTCATCGCGAGCCGGATGCAAAAGGTTGCTCTTCTGGCATCAGTTCATCTGGTCCGTCTACCGCGTAAGGTCATCCGCGTCTAGAGACCGGAGATAGAGATTGTTTATAGGCATTTTTTGGAAATTTCAAAATTTGGCCTTGATTTATCAAATTCATTCTTGAAGATGGGCACTTTTTTTAAGATTATAGAAAGAAAGCTTAATTTCTTGCAATAAAATACTTGAAAATCAAAAATTAAATTTTTTTGTTTTCGAAAAACTGTACGCCAAAGTTTTTGACGCATCGGCATACCGGCGCCTCTTGAAGTCGCGAACATGCCCACGTCCCGGAGTCTCTCCAAACTCCCTTTTTCACAAAATATACTTTTATATGGTTTCAAAAAAACGGCGCTCTGTATTGTACAGTGTTGAGACTGTCATTCATACGATATAATGCCTACATTACAGTTACTGTGACAATTGATATTCTATTAAGGGATTAGTTTTACTAATTTTGCATTTTTTTTTATTTAGATGGCCTAGTGATACTGAATTGTAATTTCAATTAATGAATTTTATTTCTTTGTGAATTTTCTTACTTTGCTACATCTTTGGCATTTTCTTTGGCGAATTTTATGACGGCATAATGTAAAATTCTTTCTTTGAATAAAACAATTATAATAGAATAGGAAACTTGAAGATAAGCTGATAGGTTGAAATCAGCTGTAATAATTTTTTTTTTATTGACGGAACAAATTTCAACATAAAATCTAAGGATCACACAGAAATCGGAAATATTACAAGAAAAATTCACTTAAATACAATATGGTTTGATAGATAATGTCAGATTATACTATGAAAGTTCATTAACATAGACTGAGATTCATAAAATAAACATTAAATCAAAATATAATTAAAATAAGCTTACCTCAGCCTTCTTATTATAAAAAAAAAGATTGTCTTTTACGAGAATCTATATAACTTCAGCCATGAACCGGCAAAACAGTAAAATACATTTATACACTTATATATGTTAGGTTTGTATGACATATATCGTTAAAAGTTAATCATAAGGAAAATCGCGGGATTTCACCGAGAGCGGATGCCATTCTACAAAATTGCACCCGCTCCCAGCGAAATCGCGGTAAAATTTCTGCTGTAACCACATCTCACGACCGTGAGATAGGTCATTACAGTTTGCGATGGACTGAACACGACTATCTGGCAAACGTCTCGTGCACCCTGAGGACACGGAGCGACACAAGGATGACTTTCTGCATTTTTCCTGCAAGTTTCTCGACATTTCGTTGACATGCAGGGATGCTTTTCAGGCTATGAACCAGTGAATGCTTGGCACCTCCAAGAGCACCGATAATCAGGACGACTAGCTCAACAGAATATTCCAGGTATACCCGTCGCAATTCCCTTATGAGGACTTTATACCACTTACTTCTCTTTCTTTTCATTCTCTTTGGATGTGATGTTCTTGTCGGCTGGTGGCGAAAATTCGATGAGGAACGCGGTTTGTTTTTCAAAGTTAAGGGAAACTATGCCAGGCCTCGAGTGCGCGACAGAACAATTGTCGAGAATATGTAAATACAGTATATTCGGCACGTTTCATTTTCGACAATTAACTTTATTTCCCTAGAAGCATTTGCTCAGCATTTTGCTCACCCCTGATATTAACCCACTGCTACACGCTACGATAGCTGTAACATTAGTACACGCTAGCTGTACTCCGTACTGCACTTTCGTTTTAAATGATAACACAGGCCCAAAAAAAGCTAGAGGTCAGAGTATGGTATCTATATGTATTATGGGGGCGCTGAATAGAAATCTGAGGTTTTCCCCCTAGCACATCAGGGTTTTCTCCTTGACGGAGAAAATTCCCTAGAAAATCGGGCTTTCTTGGTATAAATGGTATAAATGTATTTTGGTGCCCTGTGTACGAATCTGACATTAGTCTTTAAGAAGAACTTCAGGATTTCTCCCTAAGCAGAAACTTTCATAGAAAAGCAGGTTTCCGTATATGGAATTACCCTGGATATTTAATTAACATTTCTGGATAAATTCAATACCAAGGGTAATTTAATATCCGAAAAAGCTTATTTTCAAGGGAATTTTCCGCATCTAGGGGAAAATCCTGTCGTTATGGAGGAAAACTTATGTCAGATTCGTATTCAGCACTCCAAACAACATATAAATACTATACCCTGACCTCTGTTGGATGGTCTGAATAACGAATACCAGAAGCAGTAAAAGTCAACCAATGAATATTAGCGGCGCATTTAAAAAATTCAGGAAAATGCGGTATGGAGTACAGCTTAGCGTGTAGTTATGGGTTAAAGTCAAGGCCAACTGTTTCATGATCCTACTTCGCTGCTTTGTACAGAAAAGCTCCGTTGCCCACCTTGACGGTGTGAGATGTCAAGTCGCGGAACGGACGACTTCAGGTGCCCGCTTTTTTTCTTGTACATAACCCTTCGTGACCCGATGTCGAGGGATCTGGAGTCGTCCTCGGTCCATGGAACCACTCCAAATGAATAGAGTAGTACCGGGACGGTCCTCGGAAACGCCTTATGCTTTCGACATCCAGGTTTGCTGCAGAAGTACCCTTAGGAAACGCGATGTGCGACAGATAGTGGCGATAGTGTGAGGGATAAGAGGACAGGGCTCATGGTATCGCCCTGAAAGACGCCTCTCTCAAAGGTGACACTGTCTGTGAGAGGTTAAATCTATATGTTTCCGGCAGTCAATTCAGGCCATCGACAATCTTATCATTTAGGATAGCTGTGACGATCTGATAAACCGTGTTCAGACAAGTTATTGTTCTGTAATTCTTAGGGTCAGACAAGATGTCCGTCTTCGGAAGAAGCACTGTGCGTCCTTCCACCCGCTACTCCAGAATAGGCTCTTCCGAGTTAAGATATGAGGTGAAAATGCGGGCCAGATTCTGGGGGGTTGAAGGAAACTTTTTCACCAGAAGATGTTGATACCATCTGGCATCGCAGCGGAATAGTTCTTCATACCTCTTGATTATTTTTTCACCTCTTTGGTAGTGATACGTGGCCATTCCACTTCAGATGTTATGAAGGCACTGCACGGCTTCTTGAATGATGTTCACTGTGTCTTCATTCAGTGGATGCTGGACTTTTCTCCAAAGTACCTTAAACTCCTCTCGTTTGGACTGTTGGTCCAAAATAATTGGAGGGTCTCGGAAGAGTTGACATGGGTCAGAGTAGACCTGTTCATTTTCTCTGACCCACCTCTTCCTTTGCTCTAGACTTCTAATGGCGTCAGATAAGTGCTCGTATTTTGTCAACAATGTGCTGCCTACTGGTTAGCAGTTTTGACTTGTTGAGAGTGTGACGACGAATGCGTAGTTCACGCGCGAACTGCCGGACACTGACAGTAAACTTTCTGCCAGATGTTATAAAGTCAATCAAACACTGAATGCGGGACGAGTACTGTCTTGTACAGCCTATATTTGTGCTGAGTTTATGTATGCGCCTTTTCGTCTTATGATCAGCCGTTGGTTTTGTTTTCGGGTTTGCATCCACCAAAGTTCTCGCTGCATCATACATACCACAATTGATGTGCCAGAGGTCCTTCGCCCCCGCAGAGCCCCGCATGCGAGGAAAAGAATATATACTCTGGGAAATCGTCCAGTATCCCAGAGGAACCGGTTGAGACACCACTCCGTGGTATCATGCAGACTTCGACTGGGTAGCTTACGCCTAAGCTTGGGAGTTTTTCCTTCTGAACCATCCCTGGACCATTGTCTGCGACTGATTATTTAGTTTGTGGCTATCTTCATCTAATTTGTAGCCATCATAACATTTGAGGAGGAATACCCATCAATAACTGACGAAGAGATGAAGGAAGCACTGAGGGACACGAACAATTTTTTCGCTGCAGAAAGAGTTGCTATCAAGAACTTCTGGTGGAAGAAGTTTACTTCTACACACGATCCGCATCTTCACCTCATATTTAAAGTCGAAGACGCCCATTCCGCAGAAGCTTGTGTTAGGACGCACTGTACTCCTACCGAAAAAAGGCGACTTGCCCAACCCAATGAACTTTAGGCCAATAACGTGTTTGAGCACGCTGTATAAAAACTTTACAACTATCCTGAACGACAGGATCGTTCGGAGAATGGGACATGTGTGGGAGGGATGTACGAATAACGTGGATCGAAAAAGGATGCAGCAGGCTGCCGAGAGAAACTGCTAATTGACGGGAGCATCTCCAAAGACGCAGCATCCCACCAGCGCGGCCTGTCGATGGCCTGAATTGACTTGATCATATTGATATCATCATATATCTGTTGGGAAGCTTGAGGGTGCATCCACAAACAATAAGGTGCATAGAGATTGATGCACATTTGAAAAACTAGATGCAGTATTTCATCTGGAAATTAGCTTGTGACATAGAACAGCGTCACCTTGCAGAAGACCTTCTTTCAGGGCGACACCATGAGCCCTCTCCTAATTTGCATGGGACCTCCTCCACTATTTCTCGCACTAAAACATTCCCCTGGAAACCTCTGCGGTGACACTAATAATCGCAAACATAAGGTCCCTTATGTATTATATGTAAATTACCTAAAGATCTAGGACAATATATCTATACGTAAGCGTGCTTAAAAGCCGCATTCAGGATGTAACATCAGCGAATGAAGCTCTTTGAAGAGTTGAACAAGAGCTTTCAGCCCTCAACATCGCCACGCGTAAGGTTATGCATATGCAGAAGAGCTTGCACATCAATTCGTCAGTTTTTCGGTTGTACATCCCACGCGGTCAAGGCAACGGCGCAGAGTTCTAAATCTCCATTTTCTTTATAAACGAATTATCCTGGCTACATACTCACATCGTTGCAAATAGAAGAGAACCTCTCCTAAACATGGCCAGGAATCACGAGATGATTGGCAATGGAGCGCACAGTAGGCTGAATCGGGAATTTACTATTCAAAATCACCTACAGCCTACAATTCTTAACCGATTTTCAATTTTTTGTTTAAAAGTGATCAGCGATAGTAGCAAAAGAGCGACTATGGATTAGATTTTTTAATTTTCGTAATTTTCTATTTTTTATATAAATAAACAACGAGCGAAAATGAGTCATTTTTTAATTATTATTTTTTATCTTTAAATCAATAACTTAATTAATCCCATTCTCGACGAGAATGAATGACGAAATATTCAAAGAATATAAATAATTTACAGGATATCGAATCCAATTGTTATAAACAAATTATATTAACGAAATGTCAACATATTGGAAATGCTGCTTGCAACGTATATTTTAAAGTTGAAATTGCTTGATTTTATCAACAGGATCACGTTTGACGCATATTTTAGGCGTTTATTAGCACAAAGTAATCGTTTTTCTTCCTTAGTACCTTTAAATTATATGAGCGGTAATATGTAGTGATTAAGATTGGTCATTCGATATTATTCATTTATTTTACAAACAAATTTGAATTTCGAATCGTTTTCAAATTACATAATTGGTGATGTTCAGTGACGAAGAATTGTCAATCGATATTATTTGTTTATGTTATAAACAAACTTACTAAACAAATGCGCATTTTGACCATTTATAGATAGAAAGTGATCGTTTTTCTTTATAATCGTCTTCAAATTACATAAGTGGTGATGTTTAGTGACGAAGAATTGTCAATCCATATTATTTGCTCATGTTATAAACAAATGTTATAAACAAATGCAAAGTTTGACCATTCACGTATAGAAAGTGATTGTTTTTCTTTCTAATCGTCTTCAAATTACATAAGTGGTGATGTCAAAGGAGAGTAATGTTTTACGTAAATGTCGGTGAGGTTGAATGAAGTAAATTTCGTTTTAAAACTGCTTTTCAGTTTTTTGAGCAATTCAAATATTTAAAATATACCGTATTCAGAAGAAGCTGCAGAAGCCCGTAATAAGGATTTCAAGCGGTTCAGAGAATTCAACACATGAAAGTGCTCTTAAATTTCGACCAATCAAGATTTAATACAAAAGCTCCTTGTGTCATCTCATCTGATCTATTAATTGCGTCTCTGAGGCAAAAGTGGAGCAAGAATAAATTTGAAATGAGTCCTCAAATTATTGAAATGATTGACAAGTACAAATGGAAGCTAACTCTTCTAGAACATCACAAAACATTTTCAGTGATATCATTTGATAGAAATAATAAAAAAAGATTACCTTTTGTCTACAAATGGCTAAACTATGCATTTGTTCATAAAATAAACAAATAATATCAAATGACAATTCTTCTTCACTAAACATCACCACTTATGTAATTTGAAGATGATTATAAAGAAAATCGATCACTTTCTATCCATAAATGGTCAAACTATCCATTTGTTTATGAAATTTGTTTATAGCATAAACAAATAATATCGATTGACAATTCTTTGTCACTAAACATCACCACTTATGTAATTTAAAGACGATTAGGAAGAAAAACTATTACTTTATGTCTATAAATGGCCAAAATATGTGTTTGCTTATAAAACTTGTTTATATAATAAACAATATCGAATGATCAATCTTAATCACTAAATATTACCACTCATATAATTTAAAGGTACTAAGAAAGAGGAAAGATTACTTTCTGCCAACAAACGCCTAAACTATGCATTTGTTTACATAATTTTTTAATAAAATAAACAAATTATACCATAAAACAAATTTTCATGATCAAACGTGATCCTGTTGATAAAATCAAGCATTTTCAACTTACAAATATAATTTACAAGCAAAATTTCCAATATGTTGAGATATTGGTAATCTAATTTTTTTATAACAATTAGATTTGATATCCTGTAAATGATTTATATTCTTTGGATACTTGGTCATTCATTTTCTTCGAGAATGGGATTAATTAGGTTTTTGATTTGAAGATACATAATAATAATTAAAAAATGGCTCATTTTCGCTCGTTGTTTATTTATATAAAACATAGAAAATACCAGAAATTAAAAAATCTAATCCATAGACAAAGTAATCTGAGTATTTTAAGTAATCAACTTGTATTCCAGGTAATTCGGAGTAATTTACATATGTAATCCAAATAGTTTTCAAATATTTTGTTAAAAATTGTTTTTTTTTTTTTTTGAAATTAATTTTAATAACTGAAAATGTAACTATTTTCATTTTTTTCTTTCAAAATGGATCTTATGTATTTGGGCAACTTTATTTTTCATAATTATACTCATTGCTACCCTGAAACACTTATAATTTCCCTTCATTTCATCAAATAAACTCGGCCGAATAGAGCCTAATGCATTGCAGAATTGAATTGAAAGGTCCAATTCGATAATGGCGGCAAATCGAATACACCAAACCTAACCTGAATTCGTTTTCACGTTATATCTATTCAACTTTTTTTACTGGGCGGGTTGCCCGTTTTGCAACGCTAGTACATGTTAAGAGAAACGCTGAATTTTGTATCGGAGTGGTACTGTTGTCTACTTTATTGACACGTAAATTTCAGTGTAAACTTTTGATGTTTAATAAACATTAATTTAGTTTAACAAAATTATGTCAAAGTGTAAAAAGAGCAAACAATTTTTAATGTGTCTGTCATTACTTATTTATTGATGAACTTTACTACCTTTTAACATGATCAAATTTAAAATAGCAACAACGCAGGTGAAGGATTTTTAAAATTTTTAACTTCACTTCTCTTTATCGTATATGTTTCGTTTTGTACATAAAATTGAAATTTTTTCTCTACATTTACAACATAATTGTTTTTCACAGAACTAACTCGAGGTGAGAACTTTTAAGAACATGATTCTTTCAACCGACATATTGTCCTTTTCAGTTTTTTAATTCTAAGGGCTTATTTTTTAACATTGGATTCCTGTTTTCTGATGAAGGGACTTGACTCTCGAAACGTCGACAAGATATTTTAATAAAGGATCTTCTCAACATCATCGAGGCCTTTTTATCTGGTCTACAGTATGTCGTATTATACCTTTCAATCTATTTATAATTAATTATTTACAGACGCATAACATCGCACTTTACCATTTACCATCTATTAAAAAGAAAATATGAATTTAAAATAATTTTTAATATCTTTTTGTACCTTATAATTATTATTTGCTGTAAAAATTGCAAACAAAAAACAATCATTTTAAATAAGTACGCTAACGGTAACCAATCCGATTTTCAACTCGACGCATGCGCAGTATGAAAAGATACCAAAATTGGGAGCATCTCAATCTCTCTGTTTGCCAATACGATAGAAAAAGAGGTTTCAAAGCCATCGTTTCGAATTCGATTGCACGAAATAATCCGATCGGTTCGATCGGCTTCAAGCATCGGAGCCCCACTGCTGCCCTATTGAAACCCCCTGTAGGGGATCCCGTAACAGTTCCTGTGCATGTTTTTTTGCCAGAATCCTCACGGGAACGTGTGCACGTCCTGAGTGCATACGTAAAGAATCTAGCACGGTTTCCTCCGTATCGGCAAAATTTTATTGTCATTAATTTGACGATGTGAAGGAACATGGATAATTATCTGTCATACCTTGTCCTTTTTTATAACCTTGAAGATCCAACTCACTAGCGAGAGAGCTAAGCCCTAGAGCACCCTGGCAAATTAGTTCTACTAGAGTTCTTGTAGAGGATTTGGTACTGAATCCTATACAGGAACCCTAGTGAAACTAATCCAACAGGCTGTGCTACTACCTAGCTCTCTCGCTAGTGAGTTGAATCTTCAAGGGTATAAAAAGAGACAATGTATTAAAAGTATGTATTCGTGTTCCTTCACATCATTACATTTATTACATTAAAATTTTGCCGATACGGAGGAAACCGTTCTAGATTCTTTACAGGACCCCCCACATGTTCATTCGTGGTCACTTAGAACGTGTACACGTTCCCGTAAGGGTTCAATTGTTCCCTGCATGTTCCTGTATAAGTTCGTGTCTCAATTTATTATGCTGAACCTGTAACGTTTCTTGTACGAGATCTGGTCATATAGTCCGAGATTCCACTGCGTTTTTTGGCAGGTAATAAGCCAGCATGATAAAACTTACTGGAGATGATAGCTTAGACGTAGACGATGAAGGAATGCCCACCGTGCCAGCGTCAAGTCGGTCACAGTTGCGATAAAAATTGATTCTTAGCGATCGATTTTTTTGTTTTTCACATGTCGTTGGCCAGCACAATGGAATCTACACCATATTGTAGAGGTCAATTAGTGCTTTCAGAAAATGTAACCGTGCCGGCCTCCGCCCGGCCAAGAACCCCCGGCACGGTGGCCTAAAGGGGGTAATTGAAGTAAACTAAGTGGGAAAGTCGACCAGCACGATAAAAAAAGCGTAAATGACAGGTCTAAGCCCTCTGTAGAGGAAAAACTTGCTGTGCCAGGGCTCAGGTGTACTGAAATAGGCGGCACAGGCATTTCTTTGCGAAATTTATTTGCTTCGGCTGCAATATTTTAGAAGGAACGGTAAGTCTTTATCTTCGTTGGGGATGTAGGCTGCTGCGTGGGTGCGGTGTGGCGGGGAATGTTTCTGAGGGTTTCGGTTTACGACTTTACGGTGTTTACTTACGCTATTTAATTATGGTGTTTAGTCTAGTCTTGTCTATGTCGCTGCCCACATCGCGATGAAGTGTTATGTTTGCGAGAAAGGTGACGGAAAGTTATTGAAATTCAGTGATAAATACTTTCAAACATTTTTTTGAAAAGAATTATGTCAAAAAAATGTTCCGAGAAAAAATGTTTCCCAAAAAGTTTTTAAATAAAAAAGTTTCCGAATAAAATGTAACAAAAAAATTTGTTGGAAAACCTTTTTTTTTAATTATCATTGCACCGTGTGTCTTAATATGCTCTTTGTCGTTTATGGTACATCTCTACTGTACAAATTACTTATTATTGAATTAGAGATAGCTCAGTCATCATCAATCCCACCTTGGAATTTGTTGATAATGTATTCAAATTCCATTTTGACGCATATTTGCTCGAAGTATCAAAGTATACATATAATATTTTTGCAAACTTTTTAAATGCTTCGTTTCGAAAATTTCGTCATTGCAAGTGAAGGGTATGGCACCTGAAGCAAATAAATTTTGCAAAGAAATGCCCGTGCCACCTATTTCGGTACACCTGAGCCCTGGCACAGCAAGCTTTTCCTCTACAGAGGGCTTAAACCTGTCATTTACGCTTTTTTTTATCGTGCTGGTCGACTTTCTCACATAGTTAACTTCAATTACCCCCTTTAGGCCACCGTGCCGGGGTTTTTGGCCGGGTGGAGGGTGGCATGGTTATATTTTCTGGAAGCACTAATTGCTCTCTACAATATGGTGTAGATTCCATTGTGTTGGCCAACGACATGTGAAAAACGAAAAAATCGATCGCTAAGAATCCATTTTTATCGCGCCTATGGCCGACTTGGCGCTGGCACGGTGGGCATTCCTTCATCGTCTACGTCTAAGCTATCATCTCTAGTAAGTTTTATCATGCTGGATTATTACCTGTCAAAAACGCAACAGTTACGAGATCCCGTACAGGGTATTTCATAGGGTCGTCGACGCGAGCCCGTTATCGTGTTTATTCGCTATGCAAACGTGAGTGCTTTCCGCTTGAGAGTGAACTGACACAACGTCGTGATGCAGATACCTAGCTAGGCCATTAGGGTACAGCGCTTTATCGCTACACTACTAAATGCACATCCTCCCCTTTCGGCCCCGCGGCTCCTCTCACTCGTAACCGCGGCGTCAATTCTCGGAATGGTCCAATCAAGATGGTTGAAATTGAAGTTTGACTGTATGTGTGAAAAAATATAATTTTTATTGTTCTCAAGTATCAATTCTCAAAAAGAAGACTGATTGCGAATATTCATTCTTCAGAACAAACCTAAAATGAATCATTTAAATTTAGTATTATTGAAACTCGTAATATTATTCATAAATTGAAAAGAGAATATCATAAGAATGAGAACAGCGTGCAATTCAAACCAAAAGAAAGAGTGAAGTGAAGCTCTTGTTCGTTTAAATGTTTTCAGTACCTACGGTTTGTCTGCCTCGGTTTGGAGCGAATAAAGTATGATCCTTTCTTTAATAACCTAGAGCTATATTCTCGTGTGGTGCGAATCGCGACTGAAATCATTTCTCTACCATTAATATTGAAAGAGAAGGAGAGCCTTTGTATCTACAAATGCCTGAAGGTAGTCGCAGTCAAACTTAATTCGGAGTAAACTCTTGGCTGTAGCACAACCAGGGGCTTTTTTCACTCACGGTTTTCTGAACCCTTTATTCAAACACGTATTTTTCCATTCATGATCTGAGAATGAACACATTTCGGAAGAACTCAGTTAACATTGACTCATTGCGATTAAATTACCAACTCTTCATATTGATAAAAGAAAATGTGGTTTTAATACCTTATTTTAGAGAAAATAAAAAAATAAATCAGTAATATTTTAAATATTACAATGAACTTGAGTTGTTGAATCGCTTCTATCAATCAGAGAAGAAAAGCGAAGGTTGATTTTAATGATCTTGTTGGGTAGGTATTCATTAGACCATAGTTTCAGTTTGCCAAAACCTCATTTTGCCAAAAAATCACTAATTTTTAAAACCGGTACCATTTGGATATTACACGAAGTATAAGGATATCCAACTCTATAGGCCATTTCGGAAAATTTTATCCCCATTTTTCCGTACCTACATCCTATAGCACTTCAGATAGCGTATTCTAGCGCCTCTCGCGGAAAACCGTTATAACATAGTTTTTGGAGTTGGTTTTTAACAGTTTCAAATTTTCTCATGAGAGGCGCTACAATACTTTATCTGGTACAGAGGGTCCAGAATAAGTGTGCAACGTAGGTCTTTCTCGCTGATTGGCTCAGTTTTCTTATACATATACTATAGATATATAGTATATATATACTACACTATAGATATACCGTACATAAAATGGCGGCATCCGGCTAGGTTGCCACACTGTCTCTGGACCCTCTGTATTATCTGGTATGCTGTGGGTATGCTATAGGAAGTGAGCACCGAAAAATGGGGGGTATTCTCATATTAGAGTTGGATCTCCATATACTCACATAGGTTGACCATATGCCAAAGAGAGAAAACCGGGACATTTCTCATCTCAAACCGGGACATTCCCGGAAATTCCCCACCCCTCGCTCCACCAACATAAACCGCATTAACATGAAAGTGGAAAGTTTAACGTAACGTAACGTGATGGTCGGTAACAGGCCACTACTTTTTCAACTGCGCAAGCGTTGCGTTGCGAGATTGTGATTGTCATGGCCGTCATTGGGTGAAACAGTAAATCACAGTAAATACCGTTCCTAGACAGTATTAGAAACAAAACCGGGACATATACAGCACTGACCAGGACACCGGGACGGACAGTTAAAAACTGTTAACACGTCCTGGAAAATTGGGATGGATGGTCACACTATGTTCACATGTTTCAACTCTAGTTTCTTTTTGGTAACATTTGATGGTTTTTTGGGATGTTGTGGCAAAATGGGATTATGGACCAACCGCAATGAATATCTACCGCCTTATTGCTAACTAGCGAATCTCTAATAAAAAAAGCCGAAACAATTGACAGATTCCTTGGAGCGGCGCTTTTACCAAGCATATTTTGCATATTTGCGTATTTAAAAATGAATGGATTTTGGAGTGAAATAAAAAAATAGAGACTTCACAAAAATTCGGTTTCTTATAGTCAAAATGGTTATTTATTTTTATATTGTAAGCTAGAATTGGAGAACAAAATATTTTTTTTGCAACGCTCTTTCTAAGGAAGAGATGTCTCTTACTCTTCATATTTTGCTGCTTTTTCTTCGAGACATTTTAGGAAACGTTAATTTTTATATCTATTGAAATTCTTCTGTTTTTAAAAATAACTTTTCCTATGTTCGTTGATAATATTAAGGTCGGGAAAAAACTAAGACTTAACTTCTTAAAGGTTTTCACTTCTACAATATAAGTGTTTTTTTCTTCAAATTATTCTTTCCAGTACTTTTTTAATTTTTCGTAAAAATTTTTTGTGAAAAAAAACGTCTTTCAACTTTGTTGGGATTCGAGCCCAGAAAATTTCTTTTACCGCATTACAGCTTTATCTCTGAGCCAGGGCTTACTCTAAGGGATAGGGTTACACAAAATAAGTAATGATAGATCACAATCGGTAGTGTTAAATCCGATTTTCAGTAGTAATACAATAAAAATAAATAAATTCAATAAGAAGATAGGTGTCCAACCTGCATCGAAAGTATGTCTTTTCGTGCACGTAAAGTGTACACAAAGTGGCCTTTTCCGTCTACTTCTTGAGTCTCTGGGCGGAAAGAGCTACTTTGCGCACGCTTCACATGCCCTCAAAGGCAAAGTTTTTATGCAGGTTTTGAACAGAAAGGGGAAAGCGATAAACGCTTGTGCAAGTTGCAGCTGAGTCTCAGCTACCCTCGGCTCAGCTGCAACTTACATCGCGTTAATCACCTGTTTACCCCTTGTTACACAATGTACTATTTTTTATTTATTTATTCTTTCCATGTATATACGAGAAAAAACATGAGATGTTTACCGATACCAGCAGATTACTTCACTCAGTGATTTTTTGGCATACCTTATGACATGGATGTTCCTTTTTCTTAGATTTATGAAAATTTTGTTTTCATAAACTAACAAACCATTCGCCTCAAACTTCAGACAATCGCGATGAATAAAATTACAAAACTATCTTAGTAGGTAGCAATTAGTTAGTAGTTGGAAATCTTAGCAATTCAGATTGATCGCGCAAAGAAACGGTTTTTATAAAACATCAATTTCGCACATCTTCAGAATGTAAATTTTCCAAATTCGTATTCAAGGAGATTTTTATGGTTCCATAATGCTTTCTCATCGAACCGCTTTTTATAATTTAAGCAACCAATTTTGTGAGACAGTCAAATTTTGTTTCCGTATTATAAATTTGTAGATTTTTACATATCTAAATTCTCTTTTCTACAGAAGATCGACAGACATTAGACCCTTCGAATAATTCCCAGTTTCCTAACTACCATGAATACCCCACTCTCAATAAGGTTTCAGGTCATGTCTGAGGTACTTAAGCTTGTGGGTTTTTCAACTTCGAAAATCCACTACCGTCTGCAGCCGGATTTTGATTAGAAGCACTCGCATTCGCCTGCATGTATTCATGGATGGAGACATTCCATAGCATCAAGTGCCCACATACATCCTCGGCGTCAAACTTCTCACTCAACAGCAGTTATACACAGTGAAAAAAACACAACAAAGCGATAATTACAAACAGCTGTCCATCCGAGCGCTAACCACGCTCTTCCGCGTGTTTAACGTTTGAGATCTGGACAAGTCGAGAATCATCACACAGCTAATGACGTCGGTGTGGCAATTATATATATTTAGCGTAATTTTAATTGTGAAATATTAATTATTTAATTAAAAACATAAAACACACCAGATTTAACTTTCACTACAAAAAATTCTACAAGCCTCATTTTATCTTAAATCTCATTTTAGTGGTTCTGAGTTCTAACAGAAGATTCCTTTTGCAAACCGCATATGTCAGAAATCCTCTGAACCTACACACTTGACTAATCAAATTTTAGAAATATAGAAGAGTGACAACAAAATGCTGCAGAAAATTTCCTTTTCACTCAGCTTTTGAATTATGATAGAACTGAACTGTAAAACGTTCTATAATGTGGACGTACCCAGGTGGAAAATTCGGGAGTCCGCCGGAGTTCACCACCGGCGCAATTCTGGCCCAATACTGGTCACAAGTACACATAATCGGGAATTCGCCCAGTACTGGCTAATGTCTAGCTCTAAGATCGGGGCATTACTATGGCGACAGTATAAATATTTAACAAATTCAGAAAAATACGTTTAAAAATATGGTTCATGTGTTCTAAAATGTTTAAAAACTATAAACACAACTGTCGCGAAAACAGTTTCTTTCCCTATTTTTTTTTCAATTCTAAGTTCCATCTTTATGATAAATTGTAAATTTTTAGAAAAATGTACATTTAACGTAATTTTTAATTGTTTTAAAATGGTCTAAAACAGCTAAAGAGCAAAACTTTATATGAAAGTTTAAAAAAATATGTTATTAAAAAAATTGTCGTAGTTAGCGATAAAATTTCTAAGTTCCGTAGTGATATAGTATATGTGACCGTCCGCGAAGAAAGGGACCTAATGCGGAAAAAATATATTTACAGTTTTTTAAACCCATCTATAGTTTCTTATTTGCTCCTCAATAACAAAAAATATTATTCTCCTGTAAAATGAAGCTAGCGCGCGTTAGGTCCCTTTCTTCGCGGACGGTCACATAATATGCGCCGAGGCGCATATAGGATTTTGTTTGACGATGGTGCATTTACAAGTTTTGTCGCAAAAGCGTAGAGTATCGTAATGTTGTACATTACGATGCAGCCGAGTATAATTTGAAAAGAGATCTTCCGCTGTATCGTAATGTACAACATTACGATACTCTACGGTGTTACATAAAAACGCGTAAATGTACCGGAGTCACACGAAAAATTTCTAAATGCTTATAAAAAATGACATTTTATGTCATTATTAAAAAGTTTTAAAATGGTCGAAAACGCGAAAAAACAAAATATTACACGAAAAAAATTGCAATCGATTTAAATTAGTTATTTGAAAATTATTTATATTCCCGTTAAAAGTTTATTTATTTTATATCTATATAAAGTCGTATAGTAATAAACAAATTAATTGAAAATGAGAGTTACAAAATTGGTGTTTTAAATTTTGTAAGCTGTGGCTTATGAGGATGGTTTTTTCATTGACTGCCAATTCTTCAAGGGCGACCGGCTGCTAGGGGATAGATTTAGGTATAGATGTAGGTTCGAAACCCCGTAGCGTTGGAAATTTTATTTGTAATTTTTGTAGAAATTGTCGATGTACGTTGTATAATGTTTAAAAATGTAATAAATGTATTCATTCTAAGCAGGACCAATATTTATGGATAAAATACTTGCAATAAATTGATATTTATTTTTTAAATACCTTTTTTGTCATATCTTTAGAGTGCAGCAATAGTGGGTGTTAAAATTAACAAAAAAGTTTGAATGAAATTTACATTTTAGAAATTATTAATAATATTCGGACAATATACAGTCCTGTATGGAAATTTCGTCATGGGCTTAACTGGGCCCAGGCCTGGCAAAACTAGGCCCAGGCCTGCTTGGGTCAAGTTAGAATGAAATGCTAAATTTGGCCAGGGCCTGCCTTGATGGCCAGGCTAAGCGTATCACACGTCTCGTTGAAAATACACTGATCGCCGACTGTCAAGTACGGAAGCATCTTGACGTGGAAAATCTTAAAGAAAAACTTAAACCACTATCCAACATGTTCTATTCATGCACGTCGCTCGCTACGCATGTTCAAAATATCGACAAGTAGTTTAAACTAATCATTAAAATGTGTTTCAACAAAAAACACCAGAAACATGCTACTGATTGACACTCGCTTGTCGCTCCGAATATGGTCTGTATGTTTCTGGTCAGTTTGGATTTAAAATGATAAAATGTGTAAATCTATTGTTTACAACAAATAACAACAGTGAATTTAGAAAAATAATTCGTTGATCACAAAATAAACTTATAAAATGAAAGTTAAAATAATCATTTGATTATACTCTTTAAAAATAAATGATCGACATTAAAGTTTATAGAAAAGAATAACTTTTTTATCACAAATATGAATTAAAAATCATTCTTAATATTTGTATGCTCTTTACAGTTATTATTTGGTGTAAACAATTGATTTACATATTTATTAATTTTAAATGGGTGCGCCAACGATAACCAATCCTGTTGTCGACGCGACGCATGCGAAGTGCGAAAGGATACCAGAATTGGGAGCACTGCTCTCTAGCCGGGCTGGAGCTCGAGCCACTAAGAAATACAAGCTAGAACCAGGCCCAAGCATGGAAACGGGAATGAATAAAGTAGATTAATCCTAAAAACCATTGAATGATTTTTTATCAATTTTAAAATTAACTCCGGCATTTTCGTACGCCAGCAGTTTGCCAGTACAGAACCATTACTGCTTTGCAGAACCGCGGATGTACTGCACGCCAGTAATGCGGAGCAATATAAGCCAGTACTGGCCTATTACTGGTCAAAATAAGAAGTAACACCTATAAGTCTATAACCAATTCTTGTTACAGAATAGTTATGTCGCATAAATCCAATATAAGAACAGATATAGAACAGTGTTAATCTTTTGTTATCGCTTATAAGTTGGTATGCACCTACTTTTCAGCATTTGTTTAAATTCTATTAATTTTTTCAATAGGTAGTAAATTTTTTTCTTGAAAATAGAACCATATAGCTATCAAAATTGTGCGTTGAATAAACCCAGATTCTATAATTTTTTCCCCATTTCTAAGAATATATTGCTAAGAAATTTAAAGCTTAAATTTTACAATTTTTAATGCAATGTGAGAAGATTGTTATTGATATTGTTTTATTATTATTATTGAAAGTAAAAAATTTATGTTTTAATGTTGCAAAGTAGGAAAAAACTGACTTCAATTTTTATTGAAAAAATGTTAAAAGAGTTAGGTAGTCAGGGTCTGGGTCACCATGCATCGATGAAGGTGAAAACTTCCGTTTATATATGTGACGCAATCCGAGAAAAGGGACCTACTAGGCAAAAAATCGATTTTCAGATTATGCTGGATTCTGTAAGTTCTTTAACTGATCTTTCTAGAGGTGCAATCAGAAATGTTCGATCTGCATTATTTCACAAGATATAAATTATTGAAAAAGAGTCTTTGATTGCGTGCAGGGTGGCAGTTTGACGCCTCCGCTCGTTCTCTTCTCCCACCACTTCCCCCACTACTCGCCGCAGCCCCGGCGTGGACTCTAGCGCCTAGGGCTCCACACAATTAGGTATTTCATGCTATGAAAAATAAAATTACCGACACTGTAAAATTCCCGAATTAGAAAACTCCCGAATAATAAAATTTCCGAATAATCATATTCCCAAATAGTTTATAATATTACCGAATTGGAAAATTTCCGACAGTTTATAATATTACCGAATTTGAAAATTCACGAATAATAAAATTTTCAAATAATAAGATACCCGAATAATGAATTTTCCGAATAACAAAATTCCCGAATTGTAAAATTCCCAATAGTTTATAATAATATCGATTTTGAATATTCGTGAATAATAAAATTCCCTACAGAAATTTTCCCAATTATAAAATATCCGAAATAGAAAATTCCTTAATGTAAGCAATTAATTTCTAATAATAAATATGATTTATACATTAAAAATAAAATAATCAAATATTTCTATGAAAAAAGTTACTTTTAATTTTTAAAGTTCCTAAAATTATTGTTTGAATTTGAGACAACATTTGAAAAAATATTTGGGACGACAGAAAAATTCCGAAAAATAATTTCTGGAAGGAAATTGTTTCCAATTATTGTTTTTTTTTTAATTCAAACAATAATTTTAAAAACTTTAAACATCCGAAATATTTATTGATAGTATTTTCAATAAATCAATCATATTTATTTTAAAAATGCTAATTGTTTGAATTCGGGAATTTTATAATTGGGAAATTTTCTACTTAGTTTAGATATTTTATAATTCGGCGATTTTATTATTCGGGAATTTATAAATTCGGTAATATTATAAACTGTCGGGAATTTCATTGTTAGGAAATTTTCCAATTCGGCAATATCATTACTGTTCAGGAATTTTATCATTCGGAAATTTTTTTATTCCAAGGTTTTCCAATCGGACGGCTGAAAAATACCGTAAAATAACATTCCCGAAACTGTACAATTCCTGAACGATTGATTTCCCAAATTGTAAAATTTCCAAACAATAACATTCCCGAACAGTCCGTAATGTTACTGAATTTGAAAATTTCCGAATAATAAACGTCCCGAAAATTTATAAGATTAACGAAATTGAAAATTGCCGAATAATCAGCTTTCTGACAAAAAATGGCAAAAATTATAAAATATCCAAACTAGAAAATTCTCGAATTATAGAATTCCTATATTTGAAAAATTAAAAAAATGGTGAAAAAAAATATTATTTATTCATCAAAAACACAATAATCAAACCATTTTTTTCAATCTTCAAAGCTTTTAAAATTATTGTTTGAATTAAAAATAAGGAAGTGTTTACGCGTACACAAAAAATCCAGCTATATGTACCAAAATTTCCGTACAAATAGCCCTTATTCCAGGTCCCCTTATTTGTACCGAAATTTCGGACATGTAGCCATGGCATAATAATAATAATTGAAGAAAATTGTTATCCAGAAATATATAAATTTGTTCAATTATTCTTATTTTAGATATGATCAATAATCTTAGAATTTTTGTTATAAAAATATCTGATTACTGTATGTATGTATTTATTCTCTCCCTTTTACGAGTTTGAGGGCCTCCGCTCCCTTTACAGTACGTTACAAAACCACTTATACTACCTTACCAATACTTATTACCTGGCTAATAGTATTCTACTTATATTAACTTATATTTGATTACTGTATTTTGAATTAATAATCTATATTTACAAAAGAAAATTTTCTTAATTGTTTAAACTCGGGAATTTTCTAGTTCGGATATTTTATGATTCGACAATTTTCTGCAGGGAATTTTCAAATTCGGTAATATTATAAGCTGTCGGGAATTTCATTATTCTGAAATTTTTCAATTCGGTAATATTAAACGTAGTGTATACGGATCCGGCATATTTTGCCGGATTTTATTTTTCTGTTCCGGCATATTTTGCCGGATCCTAATTTTCTCTTCCGGCAAGGCACCCCTGTGACTGGTATATATATATATATATATATATATATATATATAGAATGATTTTGGACAATTTAATTAGAAAAAGGAGTTGAATAATATTGTGTAATTTCTAAATCGAAGCGCAAAAAATTAAACATTTTTTTAAACTGAAGAGTCACGAAATTGAATTATTTCGGATTAAAATTTCGAAAATAGGACAATGTCAAAATGTTAAAAATTGCATATTTTATCCCTTCGATGGCACACTTTCCGACTCGTAACATAGCTGGCATACTGGGTCTTTTTGACCCTAGCGTACCATTGAAGGGTTACGATTCGAATTTTGGAAAATAGATCATTCAAAATTCAGAGGAATTGAAATTGTATTATTTATTACTAAAAGCGTTCAAAATTAAAAAATTTAAACTTTTGAATTTGAATCATTTTAAATTCAGCGCAATTAAAATTTGTCAATTTGAAATTTAAAACTGAACTAAATCTATCAAAGTCAAAGCTTCTGGAATTCTAGAATTTTAAATTGTTATTACATGACAAAATTATAATTTAACATTAAAGCTGATGAGAAAAATTTTTCTAAAATCAAAAAATGAATTGAATTATTTAAAAAAAAAAGTTAAAAATAAATATTAATTTTAAATGGTAAAGTGGTATAAGTAAATTTAAATCGTTAAAAAAATTAATAACTTTTAAATTGCTAATTATATGTTCCAAAATTCAATAAATTAAATTTGAATTACAAAATTAAAACCTATGAAAGGTAAAAATAAAATATTTCGCGTTCAACATGAAAATTCAGAACTCTCAAATTGTAAACATTTAAAATCACTAAAATTATTCAATTACTCATGTATCAATTTCAGAAAGTTAAATTTTTATCTTGTTTTATTTTAAATTCAATTTTTAATTTTTTAATTTCAAATCTTCCTTTAGAATTATTATACATTCTCGAAATTTTCTAATAGAATATTTTTCAATTTGAAATTATTGATTTGTTTAAATCTTTAACTAAAAATCGGACAAGATTGTGGTAATATAATTCAAATTTTTGAAATCGTACAATTATTCTAAAAATTAATTTATGAAAGAACTTTAGTTTCAAGGACTTAAAGATTCAACTTTTAATATTGCGCATTCAAAACCATAATTTTAAATTAAAATTATAGAAATTTTAAAGACGATAAATATATTATTGATAAGTATCGTATAATGTAGTACCAAGTGTCATTTTTAATCAAAACTTATAAACCGAGCGAATTATGGAATACGGGAAATCTCCCGGTGTAATATTTTTATCCCGGCTTTATCCCGATTTTCTCCCGGTGCAAGTTTCTTCCGGTTCTCTCGGGTGAGTGGCCACCCTGGTAGATGCTCCCTTAATCAAGTAGACATACGTATGCAAGGGTACATTGCCAAAAAAGATGACTATTTCAAGCCCCAGTCATCTTTCTAATTTCATTTCATTAATATATTTTGAAGAAAATATCTCCGTAAGTAATATCAATATCTCAGTAACTACTTACACCGAGACACGTTTTATTAAAGTTTTAAAACTGTATTAAAGATAATGAATTTGTTATATCTTCTGGTATTATATTATATTATTATATATTATATTATATATATCTTCAATATTCATATCTTCTTCAAAAAATTAAATTTTTAAAATTTTAAATGTTCAATAATGAACAGTTATGAACTGAAATCCTTCTTAGGGTTGCCACACAAGTCTGGTTTCAAAATTCCATGACATTTGCAGGTTTTCTAGGTCTATTTAAAAACAAAATCCAGGTCTGCTTCTACCTAAAAAATTCAGTCAATTAAATTCAATTTCAAAACATTATACTGATCGCGGAATAATTTCCCAACCATTTCTTAAAAGTCCCGATTTATTATAATCATATCGAGAGTTAACCACTTCAATTTTGAGTGTATACCACATTTCAAAGATTTAAACAATTTCAAGAGATTTAACAAAGATTTTAGAAATAATTCAAAGATTTTACAAAAATTTCATTATATTTTAAAAGATTTCAGAAAATTGCAAAGAATATGCAAAAATGTTGAAGATGCCAAAGATTTCACGGTCAGTGACTTCACAATAATTTCAAAAAATCCAAAAGATTTAGAAATATTTAAAAATACTTTAGAAGATTTCTAAGCTTTTGCAAAAATTAAAAAGGTTTAACAAATATTTCAAAACATTTAATAGATTTCACAAATATTTCGAAGATTCCAAAAGATCTCAAGGTAATTCAAAGACGCAAACGATTTCACGAAAACTTCAAAGATTTCAAAGGTTTCGAACATTGCAAAATATTTCACAAAATTTTCAACATTTCAATACGTTTCACAAAGATGCAAACGATTTATAAATATTTCTAAGATTCGCAAATATTTAAAAGATTTCGCTAAGATTTGAAAGATTTAAAATATTTCACAACATTTCAAAGATTTCGCAAACATTTTACAAGGATTTTAATTATTTCATGAAGATTTCAATAATATTTTAAAGATTTGTAGCTACGCTATCTTCTACTTTGCATCGATTTAAGTCGAAGGACTTTATAATTAGGAATGAGAAATTTAGAATCAGACAACGGAAAATTAAGAGACTTAAGAAATAATATTTTCAGATTCAAGCTTCGACAACCCGCAAAGTAGAAAGTGTAATTAATTGTAAAACTATAAAAATTATAATTTCAGGTATTCAATATCGAAGGGAATTTAATGTGATTGCATATACTTCACAAGATTTAAATTTGTAAAATTTATGCTGGAAAATAAAGCAACAATGTCTTTTTCACTGTTCAAAATTACATAATTTTGAATCAAGAAATTCGAAATTGAACAATTCGAAACTTCGTTTTCAAAAGCACACTTCAATCACAATTCTGAAATTAAATCATCATTTTTTTACACTGGAATCCCTTAAAGTTGAATTATTTTAATTTATATGTTTTGAAATTAATACGTCTCAAATATCGATTTACACTTTTCATAATTCAACAACTCCATTGAAAGTTAGTACTCGGAAAGTGTTAAAATTCAGAGTTATTAAATAAATTGTAAAATTATTGGGCCTTCGAATTTAAAAATAGTTCAATTTTGAACACCATATTCACAGTTGGTCATTCTAAATTAAAATTCAAATATTGTTCAATTTCAAAAGATGACTTATTTAAAGTCTACAATTACAAATTTTTCAATTTGAATACGTTTTAAATTGTCTCATTACCCAGCCTTTCGATCCAGCGATACCTCTACGTTTGAACAAATACAATTCAAGAGAGACTGAGAAACTAACAATTTAAAATTCAAGCATATAAAAGCAATAAAGTGTAGATTGAAGGATTTGCGTATGACAATTTTTTTTTAATTCAGCGTTTAAAACTTCAGAATTGTAAAGTTGGTTATTTCCTAAATTCAAAATTTCAAGCACAAAATACAAAAATTTATAAACAATTTTTTCCCACAATTTTTTGGAGTAAATTTCGTTAAGATTTTTTTCAATCATACCTCCTTTCCATTGTGCTTGACACTCAAATGATCCTCGATAGTATCGAAATCCTCAGCTAAAGAATGTAAGAGAGTCGATGTTATGGCTGAGTCATATTCTTCCACGTTTTTCTTTACAAGACATTCGTCATTCTTCCTATGTGAAATTCCTGACCCTTGTACTTGGCGAGATGGAAGTTCTTGTTATTGAGAAAAATGTACAGTAAAACAGATAGAAATTTCAGAAATTCAGCCGGGGCCCATGGCCGGCGAGTGAGTCTTTTTTCCAAATCAACACCTTCTTTTTGAAAATCCTTTTTCCTTACATCGACGTCCATAGTCTCCCGTACGTTTTGTTGTTTGCCAGACCTATACCGAGTGCTAGCAGGAACTGGAATTTCTGGATTTTTCGCGTAACCCTTATATGCTTTCCTAGCTTCAGACATATTAGGCTGCGAAAGACGAGAATAACAATGTGACTTTGATTTGATTTTTATTTTCATAATATTTTTCAAAATGTTTAATTTAGGTTATATTTTTAGGGTATTCAGTAACGACCTACGTTAAAAGCCCTGTACAATTTCCGCATGCTTATTTGTACCTGAAGTTCAGAACGTTCAAATGAACGAAACATTTTTTCCCAGTTTCATTTTAACAAAAAATATTGTTCCAACTACAATTAAAATAATGCATTCGAAGTTTATTTTATAATCTGTTATTTGCAACGTAAATTGAATTAATATTTCTGCGCTGTTTCTAGTTTACAAAGCCATCAGTAAACATTTCGTTCATTTGAACGTTCAGAACGTCAAGCGCATCATATGCTTTTCGAAAATTCCCCTAGAGATTTGATTTAAACATTTCTATCTTATATATATTACTGCTCTACGAAAAATAATAATAGTTTAACAGAGCCCTGTTTATAGCAAACATGTTTCAAGAAATACCTTAGAAATGATAAATGATTTCTTTATGATACATTCGAGTACTCCCTGCTTATAAAAATCCGCTACAAAAACATGTTTCATCTCTAAAAAATAAAAACTATTAATTCACAAAATCTTTCAAATCTAGCTAGAGGTTTAAAAATTATTTCAAGTAGCTCGTAAGATCTTAATGACCAAAAAAAAAAGGAAAAAAGGTAGAGTTGAAAAATCAAAAATAGATAAACTCAAGATTGCGCATTTTTAAAATCTGCGGTTTATCTATTTCTCAATCCAATTATTTTATCAGGCAAAGTTCTAAGTTATTCAAAAGACTTTTCAAAGCTAGCTACAAAAAATAATTGAAAACAAAGTGAAAATTGATTTAATATGGAACCCTGACTTCCTTTACGATTTTGATGCTTTGTGCTAGTCAGTTTCCTTCATATTGATTTCTTATCAGTAAAAAGACGTGAATTATTGAAAAGATTTTTCCAAACGATCAAAAAAAAAATAAATAAATAAATGAACCTTGATTGAAATTTTCTACAGTGCGCTTTTTCATTTTCATATTCAATTTCTGTTATCAAAACTTCCCTTTCTAATTATAAGGTTCCTGTTTTGTTTCACCTGTGAATTGTTTTTGGTAAAAAATGTACTAAAGTACATGGAACGTAAAAATTTCCACTTCGAAAAAAATCCCGTACATTTCCCGCACCAATAAAATTTCCGTTAAATTTTCGCCTGGCCCACACGCTGGACAATCTGTATTTTCCACACGATCTCTGAAAAAGGGTTTTCAGGGGTAAATATACTTTTAAAAAAGTATACGAAATGTATAATAATTGTGAAAGGAGTTATTCTTAATTAAAAGAGAAATACAAATATAATAATGTGAAGTACCTAAGGGACATAATAGAAGGAACGGAAAACGACGTTTGGAAATAGAACTTTGAGGTTATGGTGGTCCGCAAAAATGAGATATAAAAGCAGATACTTACCACAATTTGTACTGCAGGAGAAGAAATATGCATAAAAATTGCTTTCATTTATTGTCAATAAAATAAGACATTCTTTCATATCTTAATATACAAATATACGTATCACTTTTGCAAAATCAACAACAAACGGTGCGACGCGTGCATCCAGAGTATCAAAACTGAAACCAACTGTAACTGAAAAGTTGGAACGGTCAAGTTCGAGAATCGAAACGAAAGAGCTGATCTTGTGGTATATTTTTCGTTCCGTTTTTCTTTCCTAAACATCGTTCCTTCAAACTAGACAAACAAAAGAAGAAGAATATATCCGCAATGCAGCTACGCAAACTAATGTGTTATTTGTAACAAAAAATAATGTATACAAAATAGCAATATGTATTTATGTATCTATCGCGCGCTCGAAGATTCGATAATTTTCAAATTCTGAATCCACAAAGGAAATTCTGTTGTAAACGCGCATGCGTTCGTTTCATGAAGCCACTGAACAGTGTTGGCATTAATCTTTCTCCACTCAGCTCGGGCGAGTTAGAAGCAACGAATAGGATTCCTTCGTTTCACGCGGAGCGAATAAATAACATCGTCTTCACTGCATCAGTTTGCAGCGAGATTTTATAATCAATATGGCGTAAAGTAGCTCGATGATCGTTGTTCGATGTGCGTTTTTTATTTCAATTCTGTATGATGTCGACCTGTGGTGCAAAGAAGGAAATAAAATTTGCGTACATCCAATACCTGGAAGACGCAGAAAAAGAAACAATAAGTGTTGATAGAATAAAAAAGTTTCCATTCAAATACGTGTCAGAGTTTACAGAAACGGCGTGCGTCGTCCCGTATGATGTGTTATGGTACGATTCGGAGGACAAAGAATGGGTAATATACGATGCCATCGTGCATTATGTTGCAGGTAAGTGAATTTATTTATCTTGTGCTTCGATATTCCACCCATATAAAGTGATTGTAAAATTCTTGACCAAACTTTCAATATGGTTTTCTTTTAAGATGGTTATGGCATCTTAACCACGTGTTGCTTGAAGGTGCATATTTTACAAAAATTTCGAGTACATATGTTTAAGATGTTTAAATTTAAGTTTTGAAAAGATTAAAAAAGAATTTGAAACTTGTGACGGTGTCTAAGCTTTAAAAATGTAGATGTGTGTATGTTCAAAAAAGGTTTTAGAGAATTTCAAAGGGTTGAAGAGTCAATTAAAAAGATATTTGAACATTTCTTCTCTTGGTAGAAACTTCACTTTTTTGGTTGAAAATGCAATTCTTCGCTTGAACATTTATTTCTTTAGTTGATGATTCAACTATTATGTTGAAAATTAATTTCTACTTTGAAAATTCATTTTTTTGCACTAAAAATGTATCTATTCCACTTTCCGTTCAAAATGGATAATTTATGGTTGAAAATTCTGTAATTTTGTTAAAAATGTGTATTTTTGGTAGACAATCGATTTTATTGATTGAAATTTTATCCTTTGGGTCGAAAATTCTAATACTTAATTTATAATAATTTTTTTTTAATTCATATTTTCCTATCGAAAATTAAATTAGTGGGCTAAAAAATCAACTATTTTGTTTAAAATTCGTCTTTTTTGTATGAACTCAACTCTTGGATTTAAAATTAATTTTTTTTTAGTTGGAATATAGGCAATTTCTTTCTTTTGTTTAGGATTCATGATTTTTGTTTCAAATTCAACTACTTGGTAAAAATTTGAACTGCTTTGTTAAAAATACATTTCTCTGGATATAGATTCATTCTTACGTTTGACAATTCAACTATGGTTGATACATAATCTTCTTCGGCTGAAGATTCAACTATTTTGTTGAAATTTAATATTTTTCCAGAATAGTTTAAAGAGATGTTAAAAAGTTTAATGCAAAATGTGGATTTTTGAAAACTTCGAAACAAAATTTAGAAATGTTTTAAGAATTTTGGAAGTTTTAAAAATAATAAAAAAGTTTTCTTAATATTCATGGGCAAATTGCATATAATTTTTTATTTTTAAATAATTTCAAGAGAAAATTGAAAAATATTTCGACAGATTAAAAATGATAATTTAAGGAATTCCAGATAATTTTCATGGATTTTAAGCAATGTTGTCAGATTTCATAAAAATTTCACGGCATCTTGAAGATTTCCAAACATATCGGGAGGTTTTCAGTTTTTCAACAGATTTAAAAATATTTCCATGGATTTTAAAGAATTTTGAAACATTTCCAGAAAATTTGACGATTTCAAATATTTCTCAACATTTCCAGGGATTTTAAGAAATTTGACAGGATTTCAAGAGATGGAAAAAATGTCAAGGCATTTCAAAAAATGTTGTAGGATTTCCAAAGATTCTGAGATATTTATAGTGAAAATGTAGAAAATAATTTAAACTAACGTAAATTTGAGGGGATTCCAAGATTTGAACGTGTTTTTTTTAGAAAACACTAATGAATGATTTAAATTATATTTAAGGGCTTTCAAATTATTTATACTTTTTTAAACGGATCATTACGTTTATCAAATATCCAAGGATTTCAAGGGGATTGAAAAGTTTTCTAGGAATTTTAACGTTTTTTTCTAGTGAACTTTAAAGAATAAATTAAATTTTATTTTAAAGGATTTTCAATGATTTCAACAATTTAAGGAGAGAAGATTAAGATTTATAGGACCTGCAAGTATTCTGAATATTTTGGGGCATTTTACAAATTTCAATGGATTTTAACAGATTTATAAGAATTAAAAATATTTTCAAAAGTATCAAGGGATTTCAAGAGATTCCAAAAGGTTTTCATATGGAGTTTAATTTAATTTACAGAGATTTTAAAGATATAAAGGGAGTCCACAGATTTTTACTGTGTAACGTTTATTTGGGCAGAATCGCTATTTTTGTGTACTTTCATGTGAGATTATGAATGGTCTACAATAAATCCGTCCTTTGCGGTTTCTCTACATTTTATATTATTTCCTTCAATATTTTTGTATTATTTATTCTAATATTAATTATCCTATAATTTTTTAAATATATTAACCTTACAATTTTGATTTAAGAATAATGAATAATTTCGAATTAAAAGCGTTTGAAATTTAAATCGTTAAAAAATTGAAATTTGTTTCATTGTTAATTATACTTTTCACAATCAAATCATTTCAATGTTGATTGAAAACTTAAAAATTGTGAAACGTAAAAATTGAAAATTTATCTTTGAATATGAAAATTTAGAACTCTGAAATTGTAACCATTCTAAATTAAATTAATTATTCAATTACTCATGTATATCAGCTTCAGATTGTTGAATTTTGAAATGTTTTCATTTAAAGCTACACAATTTTCAATTTGAAATCGTTTAATTTTCAACACTTTATTGAGAATTATTATTAATTCTTGAAATCTTGAAAATAAATTATTTTTTTATTAATATTTTAAAGACACGAAAGAGAATATAAAGGAGCAAATAGAAGATGGAATTGCTAACGGCAAACGTTTGCGGTTGCCAACTGAAAAAGCGCGTGAGGCTGCGTTAATAAAAAATTCAGATAATGTCCCGCTTTCACCAAAAAAACAGACTGAAAAGGTAAATGGTTTATCTTGAAAAACAAAAGCTCATTCTTTTGTATATTCTTGAAGTAAAGTATTGTTTTTGCTTTAAGTATTGTATAAAACTTATTATATATTGCATTTCAGGCCGTGAAAGTCGCTCAAGAAAAATATCAAACAAACTCTGAAATTCTAAAGGAAAATCGGAATGTATTGTTAAACTGTCGAGATAAGTTACTGTCAGCGCCAGGACTCTCAGGTGTTGAGTGTAAGCTGGTTTCTAATTCACGAGAAAACCCAACAGGGAGACGAGATTACGAACAGATAGAGTTGAACACCGAACGCGAGGATGAGCAGCAGGATGAACAGCAGGGTGAGCAGCAGGGCGAGCAGCAGGATGAGCAGCAGGATCCACTAGCATTCGTCAATGTAGAAAAAAGAAACCCCAAAAAATATGAGCTATATGAGGGGAAGGTAAATTACATGTTTTGTCTTTATATTTATTGTTATATTTACGACTGGTTTGTTAAACATTCCTTTCTTTTGATAGAAAATTGGTCCTTCTGGATTGAAAATTTATATTTTTTTAGAAAAGTTATCGTTTTTGGGTTGAAGGTTAAGCCCTTTTCATTGAAAAATGTACTAATATTACATTTTTGCTTCAGAATTCATCTCTTTTGGTTAGCAAGTCCACTAGTTGCTTTAACATTTAATTATTATGTTGAAAATTCAGCTAGATTCAACTAGTTTGTTAAAATTCCATTCCTTTCGGTCGAAAATGCAACTGCTTTGTTGATCATTCGTCTCTTTTGCTATAAAGTTCTACTAATTGGTTGTAATGCAACTGTTTGGCTGAAAATGTTTTGTTGTTGAAAATGCAACTATTTGGATTGAAAGTTTATCTTCTGTTAGAAAATTCATCTTTCTTGATTAAAAATTCATCGGTCTTCTGAAGATTCGTCTTTTTGGTATCATAATTCAAGAATTTGCTAGAAAACTCCATCGTTTTTGGTTCAAGTTTAATCTTTTTTAGTTGAAAATTCGATCATTTGGTTTGACATTTATCTTCGTAAGGTAAAAATTTAACTATTTGGTGAAAATTCTTCTCTTTTGCTTGAAATTTAAATTATTTGTTTCTTAATGTCTGTTAATTTGTTTCTAATTATAATTAATAAACAGAATTATAATTTTTAGTTGGTTCATGGAATTTTCGAAAATAATTATCATTCCGACTTATACCTAGATTTACAAAAGAAGTATAATAAAGTAAACTACCGTGGAAATTTTTCGTACGACCAGCATGAGTACTATTAAAAATCAATGCTGACTTTGAAATTTGCTTACTCGCCTAAAGAAGGATCGAGAACATTTTTTCTAAACTGTTTGAAATCTTATGAAATTCCGTGTCGAATGACATCTAATATAGATATTTCCGACTCATTAAAGCGAATATAACACATGAGAAGTTAAAAAAAATGCAAGAATTTATCGAATGTTGTACCTCGACTTCAACTTGCGGCATGAACTAGGAAAGTTGTAGAAAAAGTTTGAAATTTATACTACATAGTCTGGCCGACAGCGGTGATCGCCGACTGAAACTCGATGCTAGGAAACTTGTTTTCATATCTTGGGAGCCCGTCAATATTTTTCAAGTTTTATTTGCCTAAATTAAAGCGGACAACAGCGGTAATCTCCAACTGAGACTTGACATTATAGACTTGGAAATTTTTAGTTGCGTCTCAAAAACCCGTGGAAGTTTTTAAATGTTTATGGGCTTAAATTGAAGATAAGGCTTCAAAGACTGTGTGGTTTGAATTTCAGAGATTTAATTTGCTTTTCAAAGGTTCATTCAAAAATTTTCTCGCTCCTTTCTTGAAGGAATAATAATGTTTCAAAGTCAGCAGTGATTTTCAATAGTACTCGTGCTGGTCGTATCGACAATTTCCGACGGTAGTGTATAATTCTGACATGGAAAGTGGATTTTCGAGAAAACTGATAATTTTGACTTGGAACAGAGAATTTTCCGAAGAAATAACAAGCAATTCTGAATTGGACCAGAGAATTTTTGACAACAAAATTATAATTCAGATGTGGAATAACGAATTTTCCTCAAAAGGAAAATTTCGAGAATTCCTACTTGAAATTCTGACTTGAAACAGTGAAATATAATTTCGAGATCGGGAAGATTGAAATAGACCAGAAGAGGACCGCGAAATGATAGGGAATTTAAAATCGTCCATCGGACAGACTGTGCTAATATAATATTTTATGCTACACGAGTATGTTTTCCTCGCTTTCTGGGCGTAGTTTAAAGCATCAAAGTAGGTTATTGTTGTTTGGGGTTCATCCTTTGGATTGAAAATTCATCTTTTGGTGGAAGTCATCTTTTTGGCTTTATCGTTCTAGGGCGATAAAGGGCACTTTATCACTGCTGATTTTTTTTTGTTTTAAACATTTGAAAAGCTTATGAAATTCCACGTCTAGTGGTACCCAATCAATATTTTTTTGATCTTCTGAAAATAATACAGCACGTGAGAAGTTTAAAAACAAAATTCTAGATTTTCTCAAATTTTATACCTCAACTTCAACTTTTAGCACGACCTAGGGAAATTTTTTCAAAAACCTCAAAATTATACGACATCGAGTCTGAAATCTTATCTGTAATTTAAGCCAAGAAAACTTAAAAAATCTTCATGTGTACCCGAGATATGATTAAAAATCTAAAAATTTGTTTTTAAACTTCTCACGTGCTGTATTTCCAGAAGTCAACAAAATATTTGTTGGGTACCATTAGACGTGGCATTTCATAAGCTTTCCAAATGTTTAAAAAAATGCCTTGTCTCTTTTTTTCACCGAAATATCGTGGTTCGAAGTCAGCAGTGATTTTTAATAGGGCTCACAAGAGTTGTGCGAACGATTTCCGACGGTAGTGTAATTTCATGAGGATACTCGGAAACCATACTGTGAATCTCTTATCACATAAAATATCGTGTGTACCGAGGCAACGAAGTCTGTACGGTCTCGCGTCTTTGAAAAAACTCGTCGCAGCCGAGACGAACACGGTCGAAAGACTACTTCGCTGCTATGGTGGACAATATACTATTAAAGCGCTCATTTACAGTTTTCTTTTTGTGTGCACATGGTGTTTCAAGCAAATGTTTTCAGATTTACATCAATGACGACGTCTCATTAGACCCATCACTATGGAATTCATTAGAACTGACTACAAAAGAAACCTTACTAGTGAGGAACGGTGCTGTAGCCATTTGGAAGGACGATCTGAAAAATAAATGTCTTGATTTAAAAGCTGCGGCTCGATGTCCGGGGCAAAAACGTACACTGTGCGAAGAATCAAAGCTTCGAGCATTATATTATTATTATTATTATATCACCAAGCCGTTTCCCTTTCGGGGTAGGCGTTAATTGCTCGGTTGGAAAGTAGTGATGTGTGGATGGGTATATAGGTATAGGGTAGAGGGTATATAGGTTTAAGATATAGATATCTTAGATTTATCTAGAATTCTTGTGTTACTCATTTAAATAACACGTTCATTCCGCAACACTGCTCTGATCCAGGCTGCAGATCAATCTCTCGAGCGATCACCCCACGTGGAGAGTCTCACAAAATTGTTATGTGTGGCTCTTCACTTAGGCCCATTACTATCCAAGGTCTTTGTTTCAGGCTTCATTCACTCTACTCACATTCTTTTTATAAACTATTTGTCGCCAAACTTTTCTGCAGCCACGCTGGCGCGGGTTCGATTCCCAAAGCAGGAAGCGAGGCTGGACGTGCTTTCTGAAAGCTTCGCTTCTGTGTCCCTTGGTATATTACCCCACACATACCATACAGTTCATAATTAACCCTACAGTACAGTCGCTAATGACCCTGGGAGTTGATGCGACTATAAACATTCAACTAATAAAAAAAAAAAAATAAAAAAATAGGCCAGGGACTTTCAACTGCCGAATCATCCTTTCGGTTACATCTGAAAATCAACCGACTTTTTTAGTGAAATTCAGATTCTTGTATTACTGTGTCAGGACATATGATTTGCATGTGTATGATTTGCAGACCTAATACCTACTGGGGCAGGGAACATGATGCTGATATTTTTGACCTTATTCCTAATTATAACATTGTAATTACGGGGACCTGAACACAAATCTTAATGCTACCAGAAATTTAACTTACTATTTAAAATCAGTAGTGTTCTCCGCTAGATTATCTTTAGTTCCCCATAATACCATCCACCAGGCAGATAATGTCAGTACATGGATTGACTTGATGTTTATTGACGATCTAGACCTAGACAAGGTGTTTTTTTCCACTCAACACTCAATTTCCTTCCTCTCAAGCCATGAACTTATCAGCATCCAATACAAGTTCTTCTTTAATCCCTTTTCTAGTGATAGGAAAGTGATTTGTCTAGTACAAACCAAAATCAGGGATTCATGCAATCAATATAATCTCAATTCTAACAAAAACAGAAATAAAAATTAAAACATCTGGCTTCTGTTAAAACGACTTGGACTTACTTCTGAACCCTTGGTTCTTGATAACACTTTCTCCCCTGTAGACTTTTTAATAGCTTTTACCACAAAGCCCGCACTCCTTGCAAACTACTCCTTTCCCGTCCTCAGTTCCCTCTACTTTTGATGATACTAAATTATTCTTTTCTGGCATATCGCAAGAAACCCTAATTAAAAAATTTTTCGGGGTAAAATCAAACCCTAGATCTTCCAAAGATTTCCATCCTATATCCATCCTTTGTGCCTTGCCTCTCGAGCGCATATTGTACGGCACACGTTGAAACTAACAATTTAATGGACTCCATGCAATCCAGGTTTTGGGCCAGGCATATTACACTTACGGGTTCACTTAAAGTAACTTCTGACCTAAAACTGGCAATTGATAGAAGGTAATTACCGGTTGCTGTCCTTTTTCACTTTTCTAATGTGTTTTAGACAGTTAACCATAATGGGCTCAAATCGCTTCACTTCTCAAATATGGTTGTTAAATGGTTTGAATCTTACCTTAGTAATAATTCTGAAAGAGTACACATTGGCAGTGTCCCTCATAGGGATCCACTCCTGCACCCACTCTATTCAATATTTACACCTCTGAACTTGGTAGCAAATTTTAATACTGGAACTATCAAAAATATGCTGACGACTTTAAGCTTTACCTTTCGGGGCCTATTGCTACTTTTAATAGCTTAATTCAAAAGGTACACGAGGCTGTCGATCTAGTTGTGCAGTGAGTCTTGACAAGTGACCTCACTATAATCATAGGCCCTTCTTCCTCTCTAAAACTTGAAACAATTGCAACCCGACCTCCTCTCTTGATCGATGGAAAGATTTAGGCCATATTCTTAATCGCTCTCTTACTTGGAATGACAAGTTTTGGATATTTCGAGGAAAACTTTTAGAGTCCTTCAACAGCTTAACAGGAATAAAGAATCAATTCATACTCCAACTCGTATCCTCCTGATTAAAAGCCTCATCCTCCCTTTCTTTGAGTACGGCTGTGTGGTATATGCCGATATTATTGATGAGCTGAATGCCAAGCTCGAGCACTCGGTTCATCTATACATGTACTGTTATTAAGAAAAGTTCAAAATTAAAGTTGACACGTTTCGGGGTTATCGAAAAAAATGCATTGCAAGGGGTGATTTATCCCTACAGTTAATTTATAGCTTTTGGAAAATTAATCACAACATCTGTTTTAAATTTTAATCTTGGAACGCTTATTCTGACATATATTTTGCATTAAAAATTAAATAACATAATTGTGTTGTAGTAAAAAATTGACATATTATATTGATAAAATATCAGTCGAAAAGTAAATGTGAAAAAACTGCTTTTATTCAAAATCTAATAATGATTAATTTCATGGAGGTAGTCAACCCTCCTAAAAATAAGGGTGCTTATGTTATTTAATTTTTATTGCAAAATATATATTAGAATACGCGTTCCAATATTAGAATTAAAAACGTATATTGTGATTAATTTTCCAAAAGCAATAAATTAACACCCTTGTCAAAAATAAGTGTTGCAACCCCTTGGCATAAAAATGTGTCACGATGAGCGTCCTTTTGTAAGAAATAAGTTGACGTTTGTTTGGTTAAAAAATTCCGATTCGTTCTTGAGATATTAAAGAAAAACCGTTTTTGGGAGTCAACTTTAAGGGTGGGTTTCACCCCTTGAATCGACGAATTAGCACGTAAAAAAACGAGTCTACTATTTTGTTATGTACTACAACATATTAAAAATGAAGAAAATCGGTGAGGTCACCTCGAGAAGCAATAAACTAACTGTAGGGATAAATCACCACTTGCACTGCATTTTTTCAAAAACCCCGAAACGTGTCAACTTTAATTTTTAATTTTCTTAATAAGAGTACAATATACAGTGAAATTCAGTTGATATGAAAATTTCTGTATAAAAAACATCTAAAAAATCACATTCACCCTTGTAAAAAATAAGGATTGCAACGTCTCGGCATAAAAAATATGTCCCGATGAGCGTATTTTTGTAAGAAATAAGCTTACGTTTGTTTGGTTAAAAAATTCCGATTCGTTTTTGAGATATTAAAGAAAAACTGTTTTGAGGGTCAACTTCAAGGGTGGATTTCATCCCTTTAATCGACGAATTAGCACGTTGAAAAAAATACTTGTCTTCAAATCTTGTTGAAAATTCGTCTTTTTTGATTGAATTCAACCCTTTGGTTGAAAATTGAACTATTTTGTTGAGAATACGTTTTTCATCTAAAAATTAATTTTTTGAACTGAAAATTGAACTATTTGTTGAAAATTCGTTTTCTTTTGGTTCAAAATTAATTTTTTTGTTTGATAATTTAACTAATTCAATTGAATATTCCATAATTTCAGTTGAAAATTAATTTTTTCACGGGAAATTTAACTGTTCAATTTGTGGTTGAAAGTTTATATTTTTCGTTGAAAATTCAACTATTTGGTTGAAAATGAATGTATTTTAATGCAAATTCCTCCTATTTGGTGGAAAATTATTCTTCTTGATTGAAAATTCATCTTTTTGTTTGAAATTTTATTTCTCTCTTAACTAAAAAATCTTTCTTAGTTGAAAATTTTTAATCTTTTTGAAAATTCGTCTTTTATGATTGAATTCAACTGTTTTTGTTTTTAAATAAAAATATTTTTTGTTTGAAATATCAACTATTAAATTTTTGGCTGAAAATTCGTTTTATTTTGGTTGAAAATTAATTGTTTTATTTGATAATTTAACTAATTCAATTGAATATTCTATAATTTTAGTTGAAAATTAATCTTTTCGGTTGAAAATTATTTTTTGTGGTTCTGTTCAATTTGTGGTACTGTTCAATTTGTGGTTGAAATTTTATATTTTTTCCTTAAAAATTCAACTATTTGGTTAGAAATTTATGTATTTTATTGAAAATTCGTCCTATTTGGTAGAAAATTATTCTTCTTGATTGAAAATTCATCTTTTTACTTAAAAATTCAACAGTTGGGTTAAAAAAAATTTCTCTTAACCAAAAAATCTTTCTTAGGTGAAAATTCGAATTGTTTTGTAAATTCGTCTTTTTTGGTTGATATCAACTGTTTTTTGTTTAAAAAAATCTTTTTTGCTTGAAATATCAACTATTAATGTTAAAAAAGTTAAAAATTAATTTTTTTTGTTAGAGAGTCATAATTTTAACTGACAAGTCATCTCTTTGATTGAAAACTTGAATATGTTTTTGCAAATGCGTTTCTTCGGATAAATATTAATTTTTTTTTAACTGAAAATTGTAATATTTTGTTAATTAGTTTTCTTTTGGGTTGAACAAAAAATTTTAATGAAAATTTAACTGATCCAGTTGAATATTCCATAATTTTATTTACAAATTTATGTCTTTAGCTGAAATTTAATTTTTTCACTAAAAATTTATGACTTTGGTTGAAAATTTAACTATTTTCTTGAAAACTTTTTTTTTCTTGTCGAAAATTAAATTTTTTTAGCTGAAAATTTAACTATTCCATTTTTGATCGAAAATGCATCTTTTTAGTTGAAAATTCAACTATTTGGTTGAAAATTGGTCTTTTTTTCAAATGCAATATTTTTACTTGCAAAGATAGGAATTTGAAGTGTTTCAAATTGAATTTAATATAGTACCCACATTAATTTTACTTTAAAAAAATATTTTCCTATTTTCGTGAAAAATCTCCTTATATCTCTGTCTTTACAAGGTACCTGAAAAATGTCTTCCATTCAAAATATGAATATGTCCAATATTCACTGAATTTTAAGTATATAAAGATAAAATAAAAATTTATTTTAATTATTATTCAAATTCATGAACTTTTAAAGCAAATTCAAGAAATGATTAATTATGTTTTAAGTAATATTTATTTCATTATTCGATGGTGATAATATATTTAAGAATATCTTGTACTACTTAACCTTTAATAAAATAACTTTCACAGTCGAAAAATCTGTTATTTAATTCCAAATATAAAGAGTATTATTTTTACACAGATATTTACAAGGAAAAAAATTAAATATACGCATTATATTTACAACACAATAACCTTAAAACTACCAAGAAATTCTTTGCGGGTATTCCTGGTCGTCCCAGTAAAATACTTTATTAACAAAAATGAAAAATTGAAGGAAGTTAACTATCAACGTTGTCATCGACTCGAAACTAATTTGCCACAAATTCGCTTTTCGTACATTCACCCGGAATAAAATATAAGGAACAATAAAATACCGTGGTTCCAACAATAATTGAGGCACAAGAACTACACAAGTACAGGCAAGAAATGCAACTCGAGACAAAAATCTAACATGAGAGAGACATCTGTAAAAAGCATAAGCGCTGAAACTATGCAGAGGTATGAGTAAATATTTAAAGAAAGTGTATCGTCCCATAAAATAATTCCAAACGTAGAAAACATAGTGTCTGTTATCAGCTAAAACATAGGGATGAACTAAAGTATTAGAGTGAATAATCGCCATCATTAAACATAAAATACAACTCGAAATTTTCCAGTGTGCTAGTACATCTTTTAGAAATTCTTTCCAGAAGGGTAGCATGTATGGCCAGGCGAAACAAAACGTAAAACTGAAAAAATAGAAGAACTGGGGTACGTGAATAGTTGAAACGTGTGCTGTGCGATCTCCAACCACGACACCCCCATTCCAGAAAATAAAAGCCAGAAAAAGAATCCCAACTGTAATGTAGGGAGTCAATGCTGCGAGGATTTCCATACCAAATTTTAGAAATGACAGTGGACCTCTTCGAACTTCTGCTTGTACGTTATTCCAGAACCACTGAAAAAGTTTAAAAGGTTTAGAACTATCAATTCGGGTATCATAAAAAAGTTTTACGCTGGGAATCCCATTTAAGTATCTCCCATTCAAGTCCTTTCTAGAATTTCAGCCTCGGCGGTTTCGTATGAGAGGAGCTGCGGGGCCGAAAGAGAGGCTGTACCTAGTCAAGCGTGACAAACAGCATGAGGGCCACATTCAGAGCATTAGTTGCATCAGCTTGCGCCATGTGTCCAAATCCAACAAACATGATTCATTCGGCCCTGCATGCTTACTTTCAGAGCGAGCGAATGTTGTGTTCGAATTAAGTGAAGGACATTTAAGATCATGCCCGAAATCGCACTTAAATGGGATTCCCAGTTTACTTTTTTTTATCTTTGTGCTTGAACCCCCAGGATCACGTCACAAATACATCCCCCACCCTTGTAAATAATTTTTTTTTCGGACTAATTTCATAAGCGCCTAAAATAAAACACCAATCACACAAGCATATCATATTTTAAGAGTATTCACAGCTCAAAATGCTCTCAAAACAGGGGGAATTGGGTTCTTATAGCTGGGGGTGCTTATATAGGGGATAAATTATTTTTAATAAAACGAACGTATAGGTACAACAAAATAGTTGAATTTTAAACAAACAAAAAAGTTAATTTTAAACTAAACGGTTAAGATTACAATCAAATAGTTGAAATTTCGAACAATAGAGACGAGGTTTTAACAAAATATTTGAATTTTCAACTTACAAAGATGCATTTTCAACCAAACGGTCGAATTTTCAAACAAAAAGATTGAAATTCCACCACAAACAGTTGCATTTTTAACCAAATAGTTGAATCTTCAAGCCAAAAAGGAGGATTTTTTAGAAGACATTTGAATTTTCAACAAAGAACTTTTCTACCAATAAAGATGAATTTTCAATCCAAGAAGACGAATTTTTTATTTTTAAAAACGAATTTTCAACAAAGCAGTTTAATTTTCGACCAAAAAATATTATTTTTTAAAACAAAATAATTAAATTTTTGACAAATAAATAAATTGACAACAAAATAGTCTCATTTTTAAGCTTATAGATGAATTTCCAGCCTCCAAAGATGAATTTTCAACCAATTGGTCGAATTTTTAAACAAAAAAGATTAAACTTCAAGCAAACATATTTGCGTTTTTAATCAAATAGTTGAATTTTTAAGTCAAAAGATGACTTTTTTAGTAGACTGTTGAATTTTGAATCCGAAAGGACGCTTTTTCCATCCAAAAAGACAAATGTTTAACAAAACATTAAAATTTTCAGCCAAAAAAGATGAATTTAGTAAAATAATAATTGATAGTTCAACGTAAAAAAGATTTTAATTTTCAATTAAAACCAGTTGAATTTAACCAAAAAAGATGAATTCTCCACAAAAAATGTAATAGTTAATATTTTAACCAAAAATGATTTTAATGCTAAATAAAAAGCAGTTGAATTCCACCAAAAAAGACATGTTTTCAGCAAAACAGTTGAATTTTAAACCAAGAAATACTTTCCAGTCAATAGAGAAAAAAAAGTAAATCGAATTGTTGCATTTTCAAGGCAAAAAGGCTTGAAAAACTACAAAACGAATTTTCAAAAAGAAAATATGAATTTTCAACAAAAAATTTAATTTCCAACCATTTAGTTGAATATTGGTAGAAATAGGGATTTTCAACAGAACAAAAATAAAAAAAACAAAAATACGAATTTTCTACAAAGCAGTTGAATTTTTAACTAAAAAAATATTGATATTCAACAAAGAAGTTAATTTTGAATCAATTAGTTGAATTTAAAACTGAAAACATTCAATTTTCAACAAAAAATGGAAAATTTAAATTTGCAATTTTAAAAATTGATTATCAACTAAAAAAAAACGAATTTTCAAACAGATAATATGAATTTTCCACACAAAATATAAATTTCAACCGTGTAGTTAAATTTTGGTGGAAAAAGGGATCTTCCACAAATCAGTGTAATGTTTAAGCAAAAAAAGAACGAATTTTCTACAAACAGTTGAATTTTCAACCAAAAAAACATGGATTTTCAACGAGAAAGCTAATTTTGAATCAAATAGTTGAATTTAAAACTAAAATCGTTCGATTTTCAACCAAAAATGGTATAGTTAAATTTGCAGTTCAAAAAATTGATTTTCAACCGAAAAAAAACGAATTTTCAACAAAATAGTTAAATATTCAACCAATGAAATTAATATTTAACTAATAAAATGAATTTTTAACAGTTTAGTTTAAATTTCAACTAGGTAGTTCAATTTTCAATCAAAAAAGATTGCATCTTCAACCAATAAAATAAATATTTAACAAAGTAGTTCAACTTTGAATCAACCAAAAAAGATGCATTTTTAATCCAAAAAGACCAACTTTTTATTTTAAAAAACAAATTTTCAACAAAGCAGCTGAATTTTCGACCAAAAAAGGTTTTTTTTAACGAGGAAGTTGAATTTTCAACATATAAATAAATTTTCAACAAAATAGTTAAATTTTTAACCAAATAGTTGATTTTTCAACCTACAAAGATGAATTTTCGAACGAGAAAGATTTACCTTCAGCCAAAAACAGCTGCATTTTTAACCAAACAGTTGAATTTTCAAGCCAAAAGAGGCATTTTTTAGTAGACAGTTTAATTTTCAATCCAAAAGGACACATTTTCTATCTAAAAAGAGGAATGTTCAACAAAACAGGTAAATTTTCGGCCAAAAAAGATGACTTTTTAGCAAAATAATGAAATTTTCAATCAAGTAGTTGAATTTTCAATAAAAAAAGATTAATTTTGAACGAAAAATATAATGGTTGATATTTTAACACAAAAAAGAATTTATTTTAAATTAAAAACTGTTAAATTTAACCAAAAAAGATTAATTCTCAACAAATAATTTGATACTTAATATTTTAACCAAAAATTATTTTAATTTTAAATTGAAAAAAAGTTGAATTCAACCAAAAAAGACCATTTTTCAACAAAATAGTTGAATTATAAACCAAGAAAGATTCATCAGTCAATAGAGAAAAAATGTCAACCAAATTGTTGAATTTTGAAGCCAATAAGACGAATTTTCAATCAAAAAAATATGAAATTTGAACAAAAAAGTTAATTTTGAATGAAATAGTTGAATTTAAAACTGAAAACGTTCAATTTTCGACCAAAAAAATATGGAATTCCAATAAAAAAGTTAATGTTGAATCAAATAGTTGAATTTAGAACTGAAAACGTTCAATTTTCAACCAAAAATGGAATAGTTAAATTTACAGTTAAAGAAATTAATTTTCAATTTAAAAAGAAAACGAATTAGGAACAAAAAAGTTCAAACTTCAACCAAATAGTAGAATTTTTATCCAAAATATATGACTTCTGGCCCAAATATACAATAGTAGACTTTTCAATTAAAATTAATTAACCTTCAACGAAAAATAGTTGGATTGTCTTATTGGGTTCTATTATTCAGTTCTATTTTCCATGTGTGATGTGACATTCTGCGTTAACCCCTACGGCACAAACCTCCCCCCCCCCTCACCGGCAGTGTGGCTTTGTTTTTGAACGGGCCCTTTAATTAATAGTTAAATAATTCATCATTAATTAGTAGTCAATTTAATTTAATAGTTCGACTATCATCCAACTTTGAATCTGATTGCATAATTTTTAATAAGCTATTAAATAAAATTCTCTGTGAAAAAAGGAATACCCTTCAACTTAGCTGGGATTCTTATTTAAAAATGTTGATCTTGTCTTAGTAGCGTATAAATATTTCTAGGATTTGACTACTCAATTTGTTTCATAAGATAGATTTCTTGAATGAAAATACCAGATAAAAATTGTGTAATTTTCAATATAATATTTTTTTTTTATTCTACAATTCCACTTGCAGTAAATGTGGAAAAAAATACCAGAAAGCTAAAAAATGCAAGAAATTAGATAAGATATTGCAATGAAGTATTGTGCAATTATCGTTTTATCATCTAGTAAAAAAACTTTTATTACCTGCACGTGCTTCGGCGTGTTACGCAAGCTAGTGGAAAGAGGTGTTCGTGCCTTTAGTTCCAAAAGATCTATTCCTCTCTCGACGGCGAGTAAAACAACCCAAATGACGTTAGTTTGCCTTACGAGAATCGAAATTAAGCCTGGAAAAAATAATATTTTTAAATTATTATTTGAAAAAAAAAAGATTTAATGAATATATTTGAAGGGTGTCGCGGCAAAAGCCTGTAAGTCCATTGGGACAAATTTTTCGGGAGAGAAAAACCTTCTCAAAAATCCGTGTAAGTTCATTGATTTTTATTTAATTTCTAGATCCCAATCAAAATAAAATATATGTCTGGAACATTGTAAATGCATGACGAGACAAATATAAGGATGAAAAGTGAAAACTTAAATTGAAAAAAAATAGTTTCTTTAAAAAAAATGGACTTTACAATACGACAGTGTTATTTTTATGCAAGATATTTAGTTTCTTGGTATTTCGTAACTATTTAGTACAAAAATAGAATGTGATTGAATACAAAGATATAACTGTTCGTATGATTCATCAGTTTATCAAGACAAAAACCCACTTCGGTTAAAAAGCGGATATATCCTTTCAGTACAATGTTCGGTAGAATTTTAGAGAATGTTCAAGCCAATAAAACGTGTTTAAAAAAAATGGCACTTACATGGTTATGCCGTGACACGTTTAATTTAGTAATTTAATTATTTATCGTTCTCACCCAAAAGAGCAGATGATTTTATGTGGCCTTTTAAATGCAAAAAATACATTGCCAGTATCACAGTCAGAGAAAAAACGTCAGTGTAGTACAAAAAGAACCAGAAAAATAGAGGCGGAAATAATACAATGTTGTAAGAACTTATTAGATTGATCCAAGAATTTGATGAAATTGGCACCTGGGCTTTCTGAAGGTGAGATATCAAATTGCTAACCAAATAAAAGTTTAAGAAGGTAGCTATTAAATTTGTCGATCGGATTGATGTTGTGTTACAAAAATCGAACGGCGCTAGGAATGCTGTTGTGATCAAGTAAAGACCTGGAAGTGTTGTAATTTTTAGGTCCCACTGGAAATAAATTATAAATTAATTATTTTAATTTAAAAACTGCATTTTGTCACTATTTTATAATTATATAAAATAAAATATTTAAAAAACTTATGTACTTACTTCATAAAATTTTCCTGCGCAATATTTCAAGGTTTGCGGAATGTGGAAAACTTCATCGATAAAATAATACGGGTGCACGCGATTTAAATAAATAAACAAACCAATTATCGTCGTCACAAAAAGTACAAAAATAATCCACTTAAGTAAAATCTCTGAAAAACTGTCCTTTCTCTTCATATTCCTTTTTTCTATTTTAATTGATTTTTTGGTGCCCATTTTTCGAAAATAAAGATTTGTTTTTAAATGTTCAAAAATCTCTTCACCCTCTCCACGTGACTTCATAGACCTAACCTCTAAATACAATAAAAACCTGTTTGCCCATTCACAGCCTGTTATCTATTGATTAAAATACTTTCGTGGTTCCTAAAATTCAAGTTTATAAAATACATAATTTTATATGAATTTTAAGCATTTTAAATAGATTATATTCCTGCTGCAAATTGAAACTAACTCCCTGATTGGTTGCGCATTAAGGTCACGCTAAGATTCGCCAATCACAGCATCTTCTTTGTTAGATTTCGACATGACTATACAAAAAAAACACTTTCTTAAATACTAGAATTAAAATAGAACATTTATTTTCTTTAATTTTGAAATAATTCATCAAAAAATCAACTGATTTTCATCATATTAAGTGGTTAACGACACATTTAGAGGTTAAAATCACGTCTTGACGTTTCACTCTCGGCATATTCTAGCGACAGTGTTGCCAGGTCTGTAAAACGAAAACTGACGGAAATACACGAAGGTGGGAATGAAGATTCCTTTATTATCAATATTATTAATAAAAACTATTTTTAAACAATATACCGTGAATTTATTTTTCGACCGGAAATTTTATAAATTTTTAGAAGAAAAATCTATCCAATCACTTGATGCACCACAAATATCATATCATATCAATGCTTGATCCTAAAATATTGTAGATACTTTAGAAATTAAAAATTTTACTTGCCACTTGCCATTTAAAATAAGTGATTTCACAAGACGACTCTGAATATGTTTAAAATTTAAGAATTTATCGATTTTAGCGTTCGATTGGAACTTTATAAATTATTTTAAATTTAAAATAATTTCAAATTAATAGATTCATAATTAAACGCTTTCAATTTCAAATCCTATTCAAATATTATTGTTTCAGTCTTAAAATATTCCATTTTCAATATTGAGTTAAAAATTTTTTAATTAATAAAAGAACAACTTTTTACTACAATAATTAATTTTAAACGGCCAAAAATTAATATAATTCAATCCAAAAGGATTTATGTCTCATCTATAAAAAAAGGTTTCAATTTCACAACCCTAATTTTAAAAGAAAGGAAAGAAATGTGATGAATAATAAAATGTAAATTATTTTGAACCAAATAGTTTAATTTTCTATCAAAAAAATTAATTTTCAACCATAAAGATTAGTTTTTTTTTGTACAAAAAGAGACGAATTTTCAACAAAATGCATGAATTTCCAACTAAAAAAGATGAATTTTTATCCAGAAATGGAATAGTTATTGTTTCAGCTGAAAAAAAAAATTTCAACGAAAAAACGAAGTTTCAACAAAATAGTTAAATTTGTAATCGAAAAAATTATTTTTAAAGAAAAAAAATGAATTTTCAACTAAAATATATGCATTTCCAACCAAAAATGGAATAGTTAAATTTTTAGTTAAAAAAATAATTTTCAACCAATTAAAAAAGAGTTTTCAACAAAAGGGTTCAGTGTTCAACAAAACAAAAAGAAGATTTTTGAATTAAAATGATAAATCATCAACCAAAACAGTGAATTTTTAACAAAGTAGTTCCATATTCAAGTAAGTAGTTGAATTTTCAACGAAAAATTTAATAGTTGATATTTGAATTATTATTATTATTATTATTATATCATTAAGCCGTTTCCCTTTCGGGGTAGGCGTGAATTGCTCGGTGGTAAAGATCTACAGATACTAACTTTGAACATCTAGATTGCTGTCCTATAGTTAAACATAAAATATGTTAAACCTGAACATCTATATGTTACGTTTAAACATCCATTTTTCTCCGTGAAGCTGTACGCGACGTGAATAAGTATATAATAGTTGGCACGTTTAATTGTAATACAATTATTATGTAGCTATTATATATTATTGTACATTGTATATTACACATTATGTATTCTACAATAACATAAAAATATTATGTATATTACACTTACTATACTTTATATAAGAAATTAATATTGAAACTTAGATATTATGTATACGAACTTTTTGATGAAATATTCATAAATATATTGATTTAAATTTGAAAAAAATAATTTCTTTTGTTTATTTATTGATTACCTTATCTTTAGTAATTCTAGTTTACATATAACTCCTTTATATAAACGTAATTATATAGTCTTATTAACTTGAAAATAGTATTTTACTGCTTTTTAGTATTTCAAATAGGTTTTTACAGGCAAACAAAAATCCGTTCAGGAAATATTTTAATTTCATCAAAAATGGTTCCCCAGAAGAATTCAAAACAATATCCTATTCATAACTTTGGGGTACCTGAAAATAGCATTTAACTTTTTTAAAGACCACCGTGATACTTAAAATTCAGTGCATATTTAGGTAAAATTAATGTCGGTACTCTATTAAATTAAATTTGAACCGCTTTAAATCCCTAATTTTTAAAGCAAAATATTGCATTTTCAACACGATATACGATTTTCAAAGAAAATAGTTGAATTTTCATCAAAAAATAATTATTTTCTACCAAAAATACGATTTTTCCACAAAATACATGAGTTCTTAACGAAATAATTAAATTTTCAAATGAAAAAAAATCAATTTTCAGCCAAATAGTTGAATTTGGAACTAAAAAAGATCAGTTTTTACCAAAACTGGAATAATTTAATTTTTCTTCAAAAAATTAATTTTCAACAACAAAAAATGCAACAAAAATGAGAAATGTTCAACTAAAACTAGAAATTTTCAACTGAAACAGATGGATTTTAAACAAAAAATATGAATTTTTAACTAAAATAATGAATATATAAGTGGAATACTTGAATTTTAACCAAATATTGAATTTTGAACTAAAATAGATCATTTTTCAGCCAAATAGTTGAATTTTCAACTAAAAAACATAAATTGTTATTTAAAAATGAATGTTAGAATAATTGAATTTTTAACTAAAATGATGAATCTTAAATTAAAATAATTGAATTTTCAACTAAAATGATGAATCTTGAATTAGAATAATTGAATTTTCAATCAAAAAGATGAATTTTTAACTGAATTTCATTTTCAACCAAAAAAGAAATAAATTTTCAACAAATTAGCTCATATTACTACAAATTTGTGACGAAAGAATTTATATTTTAATCAAGTATTTAAATTTTCATTACAAAAAAGATGAATTCTGAACGTAAAATGTAGTAATTGAGATTCCAACAAAAAAAGATTTTACTTTTTAATCAAAAACAGTTGAATTCGAGCAAAAAAGGATTTTCAACAAAATACATGAATTTTCAATGAGATCAGTTTTTTATCGAAAATAGAATAGGTAAATTTTCAGTTAAATAAACTAATTTTGAATACAAAAAAATTAAATTTTAACAAAATAGTTAAATACAGTAATATAAATCTATTTTTGAAAATTGAGAATCATTGTTATTTAATCTTATGTTGCAGAAAGATGAATCCTGAACGAAAAATGTAGTATTTGATGTTTGAAAAAAAATTTTTTTTTCAAATCAAACACATTCGAATTCAACCAAAAAAAGGAAAAATTTTCAACATGAGTTGAATTTTCAACCAAAAAGAACCAATTTTCAACAAAATGAATTACTTTGTAACCAGATACTTGAATTTTCAACTAAAAACGATCAATTTTCAACCAAAAATATAATAGATAAATTTTCAGTTAAAAAAATTAATTAAAAAAAAACGTAGAAAAACTGCATCCATTTGTTGAAAAGTAGTCGAGTTGTGAATTTGTTTATAAGATGAAAAATTATTGTACTTTGATAAAGTATCATAAGAGAAGAATTTTCCGAGTTATTTAGACGGACGAATAAAAAATCCTAAAAAAAGATTCCCGACAGGAGATTGCCGAATTATTGTTATCCGATATAATTTGTAATAATAATAATATACATATAAAGTTATAATTATAAAAGATTCAAACTATAGTAAATTCCCGAATTTAAACAGTTAATATTTTTTTATAAATATTACTTTTTTATTGAAAATGCAATAATTAAATATTTTAATGAAAAGCATTTTTTTTTAATGTTTAATAATTCTAAAATCATTGTCTTGGATTTAAAGTAATAATTTGAAAAAATATATTTCTGTATGAATTTTTTTTTTCAATTATTGTTATTTTAAATTCAAACGATAATTTTCGAAACTTTAAACATTAAAAATAATTTTTTTTTCTCATTAAAAATATTTGATTATTATATTTTCAATAAATAATATTTATAACAAGAATTTTAATTGTTCAAATTTGAGAATTTTGTAGTTCGGACATTTTATAATTCGGCAATATTATAAATTGTTCGGGAATTTTATTTTTCGGAATTTTTCAGTCAGCCCTATTCAGAGTTAATTTATAAAATTATTATTATAAAATTTATTTTAATAAATAACAAATATTTTCTCCTGACAAAGTCTTCTAATAAATAAGGTTTTCTCTAAATCACAATCAGTCGATTTCGTAACAAAAAACAGCATCTATTTGTTGAAAATTGACAACAATGTTGTATTTGTTTATCAAATTTATTTAAACAAATAGCAATTATTATCAGGTGATACAAAATTTTATATATTATTTATGTTTGACAAATTTTTGATCAATTTGATTAAAGGGAAGTCTTAAGAGCGCGAAATAGTTGAGATATGTATTTGTTTATAAAATTTGTTTATAATATAACCAATTCCTTTGGATGGAATAAAATGATAAAATTGCATTGTCTTCACGTATATCGTGAACAAAAAATAAAAGAAATAAAGTCTTGAAGTATTCTTAATAAAATTTTTTTTTAAGTTTCATTAATTTGTTAATACAATAATAAACAAATTATTAAAAATGTCTTAACCTACTGAATATTATTTGGAAGAAGTGTCTTTGCTGATTTTATAATGTGTTACATAAATATAAGTAGTTGCAAAAAAATAGTATAGTTTACTTTTTAAAAAAATGTCAACATTGTTGTTAAATAAAAAGTAAAAATAAAAAGTTGGCTCGAAATTTAGTTCCATAAAAATTTATTTTCTATTTTGCCTCACTGTGCCGTTGGTAAATACCAGTCCGCTTCTCTTTCAATATCCCTCACCGAAGAATCTTCTCTCTAGTTCTAGTTTTCGCCGCTAGATGGCCACGACGTACAGACTCCAGTTTTCTCGCATTTAATGAATAATCTCATTATAAACAAAATAGGAATCTTATCAACTTGTAATTAGAGGAATTATATTCCGTGATGTTAGGGTCCATTATTGTACTATAAAGCTTAATTATGAGAGTCCCCATAAAGGAGAAAAATGAAATTGAAAAATTTGCTTTTCTCACAAGTGGTGATACGTTTGCCTAGTTAGTATATAAGGACGATTCACACAGTAAGAGTAGGAGGTGGTCCGATGCTGTCCAAGAATATCCGATTCTCGCCAAAGTGAGGAGGAGGGTATACTACTACTACTACATTGTGAGGAGGGGGTGGTATACTACTACTACTACAATTACGCTACTACTATGTACAATTAATGTAGGCGTGTGAAATTACCGATAAGCACGTAAGAATTTATACCGAAAGTACGCAAGAATTACCGAGAGTTACCGAGAATTACCGAAAGCGCGCAAGAATTTACCAACAATTGCCGAAAGCACGCAAGAATTACCGAGATGACTGAAAACACGCCAAGACTTTTTTCAAGAAAATCGGATTTACTTCGAAGAAGATTACTTCTTCAATTGTGACAGCAGCTTTGACCATCTCTTTTGCCTTTTTTTTGCAAAATTTATAGATCCAATAGTTTTAAAAGTTATTAATAATTGTAATTATCGAATTTTTAATGAATATTTTCAAGTTTCTTATTCCGGCTAATTAACGTAATTAAAAAAATTTTACTCAAATTTAAATGGCTAAATGAAATAAAATCTTAAAATTATGTCTAAAGATATCCTGTGGATATCCTACAGATATCTGCTGGATATTTTCGGAATATTCGTTCAAGACATTTCTATGTCCCTGGGATATCTATAAAATATCTTTAGATGTTTTTTTAGATCTTTCTTGGATATTTAAATGTCCAACGTGAGATATATAGAAAATTAGAAAATCTTATGTCGAGCATTTAAATATCTCAGAAACGTCCAAAAAAATTCTAGGATATCTTATGGATATCCCAGGGATGTAGAAATTTCCGCTTTTTACGGATATCCCGAAAATATCTATCAGATATCTTTAGGACATCCACAGTATATCTTTGGACATTATTTAGATATTCAGAAGTATTTCGGCGCTGTACGGGAAATCAATAATATTTCTACTTATTTTTTATTTAATTACGGTGTTGGATGTAAAAGTTTTCAAATTTTCCAAAATTAAAAATTTTTTTTGTGTGCAAAAATTATTGCCAATTTCTTCCTGTACAGTTTTCGATAAGAAATAATAGAACCAAACATTTTTGATCGAGCTAGAATTTTTTGAAATATCAACAAAAATATTACAATTTTTTGAATTTAGTTAATGGAACACTCTTTAAATTAAAAAAATACAACTTTTAAATTTGCAAATTTTTCTATATTTGACTTGAAAAGATAGTTTGAAAAATTCCCAATGCCCAATTTTCATGAATCTTGTGAGAGTTAATATTTTCAGACTTTCCAGGAAAAAATCTTATTTTTTGAGGCGAATGAAAAATCCCGAGAAATAAAATTCACGACACTGTAAAATTCTCGAAGATAAAAAATTTTGAAATAAAAAATTTCCGAAATGATATTTCAAACAAAAAAATTCCGGAATTTTATAATTCGGAAATTTTATGTCGGGAATATTATTATTCGGCGATTTTGAAATTCAGTAATATTATAAACTATTGGGCATTTTTATTATTCGAGAATTTTTCAATTCGGTAATATATTAAACTGTTCATTAATTTTATTATTCGAGGATTTTCTATTTTGAATATTTTGTTTTTCGGGAATTTTTCGGCATTTTTCAGTCGTCCCATCCTTTCAAATTTCAAAAAACTTAAATAATTTTTCAAAGCTTTGTAAACTATAAAAAAAATTGTTGAGCATTTAAAAACTTTTTCGCCCTCAAAATTTACCTAAAAATATTGAAAAGACTTTAGAAAAATAATTCAGTGTTTAGCCATTATTTTATTTAACAAAATTTATTGAGGATTACAATAAGATGACTGAAAACATCCGAAATATAAAATTCCCGAATAATAAAATTCCATATTTGAAAAATTCCAGAATACTGAAATTCCTGAAGAGCTTACAATATTACCGAATTCGAAAAAACCCGAATAAAAAAAATTTTCGTTAGTTAATAATAATACCGAATTTGAATATTCCCGAAAGAAAATTGCCGAATTTTAAAATATCCGAAGTAGAAAATTCCAGAATTTAAACAACTAAAAAAAATGTGTATAAATATTATTTATTTATTAAAAATACAATAATAAAATATTTTTATTACAAAAAATTATTTTCAATATTAAAAGTTTCCAAAATTATCATTTGAATTTAAAGTAACAATAATTGAGAAAAATATATTGCTGAATACAAATTTTTAAAATTATTATTATTATTTTAAATTCAATCAATAATTTTATTTTTCTGGAATTTTCCAATTTGGGACTTTTATTATTCGGGAATTTTATTATTAGAGAATGTTCTAATTCGTTAATATTATAAACTGTTGGAGAATTTTTATTGTTCTATAATTTACCGATTCGGGACTTTTATTATTCGGGAATTTTATTATTAGGCAATTTTCCAATTGGGTAATATTATAAACTGTTCGGGAATTTTATTGTTCTGGGATTTTCCAATTTGTGAATGTTCTAATTCGTTAATATTATAAACTGTTGGAGAATTTTTATTGTTCTGGAATTTACCGATTCGGGACTTTTATTATTCGGGAATTTTATTATTTGGGAATTTTCCAATTCGGTAATATTATAAACTGTTCGTGAATTGTATTGTTCTGGAATATACCGATTCGGCACTTTTATTATTCTGGATTTTTTCAATTCGGTAATATTATAAACTGTTCGGGAATTTTATTGTTCTGGAATTTTTCAATCAGGGAATTTTATTATTCGGGAATTTTCCCATTCGGTAATGTTATAAACTGATCGGGAATTTTATTGTTCTGGAATTTTCCAATTCGGGATTTTTATTATTCGGGAATCTTATTATTCTGGAATTTTCCAATTCGGTAATATTATAAACTGTTCGGGAATTGTATTGTTCTGGAATTTACCGATTCGGGACTTTTATTATTCTGGAATTTTTCAATTCGGTAATATTATAAACTGTTCGGTAATTTTATTGTTCTGGAATTTTTCAATCGGGGAATTTTATTATTCGGGAATTTTCCCATTCGGTAATGTTATAACCTGATCGGGAATTTTATTGTTCTGAAATTTTGCAATTCGGGACTTTTATTATTCGGGAAGTTTATTATTAGGGAATTTTCCGATTCGGTAATATAATAAACTGTTCGGGAATTTTATTTTTTTGGAATTTTCCAATTCGGGAATTTTATTATCAGGGAATTTTCCAATTTGGTAATATTATAAACTGTTCGGGGATTGTATTGTTCTGGATATTATTCTGGAATTTTTCTGTTCGGTAATATTATAAACTGTTCGGGAATTTCATTGTTCTGGAATTTTTCAATTAGGGAATTTTATTATTCGGGAATTTTCCCATTCGTTAATGTTATAAACTGATCGGGAATTTTATTGTTTTGGAATTTTCCAATTCGGGACTTTTATTATTCGGGAAGTTTATTATTAGGGAATTTTCCGAGTCGGTAATATAATAAACTGTTCGGGAATTTTATAGTTCTGGAACTTTCCAATTCGGGAATTTTATTATTAGGGAATTTTTAAATTCGGTGATATTATAAACTGTGCGGGAATTTTATTGTTCTGGAATTTTTCATTCAGGGAATTTTATTATTCGGGAATTTTCCCATTCGGTAATGTTATAAACTGATCGGGAATTTTATTGTTCTGAAATTTTCCAATTCGGGACTTTTATTATTCTGGAATAATTATTATTAGGGAATTTTCCGATTCGGTAATATAATAAACTGTTCGGGAATTTTATTGTTCTGGAATTTTCCAATCTGGGAATTTTATTATTCTGGAATTTTTCAATTCGGTAATATTATAAACTGTTCGGGAATTTTATTGTTCTGGAATTTTTCAATTAGGGAATTTTATTATTCGGGAATTTTCCCATTCGGTAATGTTATAAACTGATCGGGAATTTTATTGTTCTGGAATTT